>KK106981.1:1557037-2277892 GCA_000611775.1 Umbilicaria muhlenbergii
CCCCGCAGCACGCGCAGCGCGTCCGCGCCGACCAGGTCCGCCAGTGGGTAGACGTCGGCGGGGACGGTGGCGGCGAGGTTAGGTGGCGGGCGCGGTTTGGAGGCGTCGATGGCGAGTTGGAGGTCGGCTTTTGTGGCCATGGTGGCGGTGGTGGGGGCCATGGTGGCGAAGACGGCGGCGGCGATGGGGTCGAGGGGGCGGGTGGGGGCGCCGGGGGTGGAGGTAGAGGTGGAGGTGGAGGGGCCGGGGGAGGAGGGGGTGGTGGTGATGGCGTTGTCGGTGAGGGCGCGGATGGCTTTTTGGGATTTTTTGGTGCCGAAGGCGAGGCCGAGGGTGGTGCGGGCGGAGAGGCGCTGGGTGGGGTTAGTAGATGGTGGGGCTTTGGCTGTAAAGGGGTGAGATTGGGGGGCCGTACGGTTGGTGGGGCTTCTTCTTTCTCTGCTTCTTGGCTGCCGGCGATGGAAGCGGGAGGGGCTGTTGGTCGTAGCGTGCTTCTGAGGACCAGGTTGCGGGCTTCGAGCACTTGCAAGTCGCCAGTCTGGGGGTCGTAGACGCCAACGTAGTGTTTGAGGAGACTCTCTGCCCCGCCGGATTCTTCCTCACGAGCAGTGTAGTCGAGTTTTGGGTGGTGGGCAGAGTGTAGCAGAAGCTCCGAGGTGGATATGGCGGTTCTGCCGGTTGAAGAATGACGGGCGCTGGGGGTCAGGCGGGCTCTTTGGAAGGGTTTGAGGGAGGGGATCGAGGGTAGAGAAATGCCGGGTGATGATGCTGCGAGTGGTCAGATACTGTTTCATGAGTGCTCTGGGCCGGAGAGGCAAGTAATTTGGGTAGTGAGCTCAAGCAGTGCTGGGGGGACTGACCTATTACCGGAGCCCAGTCACCGGTCTCTTGGAGGATGGATACCTTGACCACCTGTGCCGGGGCGTCGACGACGACTTTCTTGCTCGGGCGGTCGCCATTCTCAGCAGCCCGCTTCCGCTTCTTCTCGCTCTTGTCTTGAGACATTGTTACTCTCAAGGACTTTGCTTGAGCAATGGTGGTGGATATCAGATGCTGTTCGCTTTCCAAGCAATGGGGGTTGTCGAAATATTTTGTTGCCGAAAATCACCTACTGCGGAACAATTCCGGCGGTTGCTACGAAGCAAGTTTTACGAGATCTGCCATATAGGCACAAGAACTTCTAGGACCCTGCAGTCAACATAAGAATGATTTACAAAATGTTATGGAATGACTGGTCAGTAATCCGGCACTGTATGAACGACTGCACTTTTCGTCCAATCTCTAAGGAAAATAGATACTACAGATTTGATACTGGATGATTACCCGCAGCAAGATCTGCCCTGGTATGAAAGAATTCGTTGGTCGTATAGATCTCTTCCGATGGAGAATTAATGTAGCAGCTCCATACCACCCTCACCAAACCCCCAAAGAACATAACCAAGCTTGTCTTGGGATATTAAAACTACCTCAGTATCTCAAGCCGTGGGCATTCCGCTGATGGCTCAACAGCTTGTCGCGACGGAGGAAACCTCTGGCCCCGCGGTAGGGGCAGCCAGGGACAAAGCACTCGTACTTTGTGGCCCCGGGCTGGTGGACTTTGGCGTGCCGGTGGAGGTCGGAGGCGCGCTTGAAGGTGCTGGTGCAGGTTGGATCAGTGCAGGCATGCCTTGCTGGTGTGGCGGCCCCCGCGACGGGGACGGGGGCGGGGTTTTGGACAGAGGCCACACTGGAAGTATTCAAGGGGGCAGCTAAGGTGTTGGATGGGCCGATGGGATTGGCAAACATGCTGGCGTCGACGTTGGGGAAGGTGTTTTTGGTGTTGATGTAGCCAACCACAGTGTCATCGGTAGGGATTGGGTCCCAAGTGAATCCGTTAAGCGTACTGGCAGGACCCAGATCTTGATGGACAAGGCTGTCGAAGTTGTGGACTTTCATATGACCTTCCAGATCTGTAACATCCTGGAAGGCGGCTCCGCATTTAGGATACAGACACGCATGCAGACCCGCATGAACGCTTGATCAAGGGACCGTCAGTTTGTCACAAAAAAAAAAAAAAACTCACTCGAGCTCAGCCGCAGCACGACCATGCATGGTGCGTGCGTCTGGCTGGAAACTTGGCACGACATTATTGGTCCTCTGGTAGTCTATCTCGGAGGGAAGGGCGTCGTATGCGTCTGTGAAAAGGCTGGGTCGATTGGCTCTCCTGTAATCCATGAGGAGGGCGTGGGCGTGTGGGTCTTGGTGAACGCTAAGAGGGCTGATACAGGAAAGAAAGATTGGAGGATGTGTTGTTGTTGCCTTGGGGACAAAGACCAAGCAACAAAGCAAACCAAATACCGCTGTTGCAAGAAATATTGGTGAGAAAGCTCAGAAAAGCGGATTGGGGCACGCCTATAATTTATACAAATGGTGTAGGTGGAATTAGGCAACTGATGAGTTACGCCTAATGGAACCCAGTGCAGGCAGCAGCCCACACTGACGCAAGAACGGAAGCATCATCCAAGGCATAGACCTAGAACTCAAGCCTCGATTGCTTGAGTCGGCGGCGACATTCGATTGTATCGGATGAACGAGCTGGCAGTAATTGGAGCTGGGTCCGACGGTGATGGTGATGTCCTTAGCGGCGCCTCAGATGATGCCGCAGCCGCTTGTCGTCGTCTTCTCAGCCTTATTCGCGCTAGCCCAGTACTTAGTCATCCTAGCCCTACAACTGTTGATCGGACTTTTCCGAGTCCAGCCAAATTAGTACTAGTTAGACTGGTTCATAAGCCAGATTTTCACTGAGGGGCTTTCCTCTCTATCAATTGCATGAAACGTCTTGCCGATCAAGTCCCTTTTTCTGATGACTTCATGACGGGACCTAACGACCTCACTGTGACTGCATTTGATCATCATATTCATTATCCCTGGATCTGCTTGAGCTTGAGGAAAGAAGCAGGCTTTAACATGTCATCCTGCTACAGAAAACTCTGCATTGAAATCACTTATCAACTGAAAACCCTTCCCTTTGAAAGGACATCATCATCAAAACAGACTTCAGTCCTGAGAATAGAATGATAACCCTTCTTCAGGAGCTTTTTAAACTTGTCTTTCTTATTTCACCTTGTACAAGTACTCTGAGCACTCTCACAGAGTACTCAGACTACTTATTAACTTCCTTATTCTCATTCAGTCCTGTACCTACCTCAACTATACATTTCATTATAACAGTCATAAATAATGACTCAGACTTTGCTCTTTGTGAATCATTTAATGAAAAAAATGAACAGTCAGTCACCTGTTGACTGAAGAAACTTGAGTGAGAGCTCAAGAGACACTTCAGCATTAATGTCATTGATTCAGCTGACTTCCTGTAAGCTGTGAACCTTCTATTAACAGATGATGCTGCAGCATGAGCAGAAATCATCCCTCTCATCACAGAACTGCTGAAATCCCCCTTCTTCACAGTTGACACAGTGACACAGTTCAAGATGTTGTTTATTCAGAGATATTTTATTAAAGTCTCTGAAGCTTCAGCTGTTCATTTTAACTCAGAAATATCAGACTTATGTCAGCAAGATGATGAGGCCTTGATAACTTATTACAAATAAACTGTTGAACTGTTATTCTGAGTGAGAGGATGAGATCACCTGAGATCAACTTCAGTAATTTTAAACTTATCTGTTTTATCTCCTCTTAAAATTATCATGTTGAACACTGTGATGAGAGCATTTACCTGAGGAATTCAAGACCCTGATGTTTAATGAGATGCTCTTTAAGATTTAATCTCATCAGACTGCTCCCTCCTTGAGGTTTATACTGTGATGAAAGAATCATGAAGGGTCAAAGCAGAATACACTCACTTACAAAAGAAAGTCATTCAAGCTCAAGAACTTCAATTCTATCATGATGTGATTCATCAGAATATGTCAACAGTTTAAATCAATTTGTTAAAGGCCTCCTATCAAGCAAACATGCCTCAGTGAGGTTATCAGAATTAATTGAACCCTCAGCAGCAGTCATCTATGACATGATTTATGCAAGCATCAACATACTCAACTTCAGCTTTCTACTACCTTTCACAATCACCTCAGTCACCTCAGCAGTTTATCTCAGCTGCATGAAACATCTATCAGGCGTCTCATCAAGCTGTGAGAGAAGATGAGAATTATAACAGAGGAGACAGCAATGAAAATGATTAATTAAACAACTCATACATCAATGACATCAGGATGTTCACCTCAGGATGTGAAATCATTATGTGTATAAAATGCAAAGAAGATGATCACATCAGCTGCAATTATGTTAATCAGACATTATTAAGGAATGAGCAGAGCATTCTGAAGATCATGATTTTAAATGACAAAGATCAGTTCCCTGAACCTGTCACAATTGACATCAGCTCATTTATGTCAGTGATTATCAGTAATGCTCTACCTCAAGGTTCATCAGTGATGAGAGTTCAGTTCATAACTTACAGTCTGACTAGTTTATGAACTGTAAGTGAAAACATTAACTTCATGAAAGTATTTCTTGAGGAGGGATTTGAGCTCAACAAAAGACCTCATGTTGAGAAGTCATCTGCAATGCCTTTGTCCTCATGATCTTCAGCTCAGCTCATCACCTTTCAATCAGAAATATTCACTGATTAAGACTTCTTCTTTCAAAGTGTCTTAGTTCAGAAGGAGAATGAGCGGTCAAAGAAGAAAGATTAAAAATGTACAGAGAAGGCAGTCACAATCACCTCATTAATTGACTTAATTGATGAAGACATTGAATTTATGAATAAGCTGACTTCAGTCTGACAACTTTTGAAGTCTCAAAAGATAAACATGACTTGAATGAACTTCTGTGTTTGATCTTTCACTGTGTGTCAGGAGCTCAAGCAGTTACTCATTTAAATATTTAATCACAAGAAGAAGGGAAAAGCTTCAGCAAGTTAATCTCAAACTCAACAGAGGATGATTAATTCTATAACTGTAAATGAGAATACTTAATTCCTGAGCATGTTCATGAGCACTGATAAAGCTTTTCAGATTTCATGTACTGTTCACATTTTTGAAAGTGAAGAGTTAACATTGAACTGCTCTTAAGTTCAGGCAGATCAAGAATCTGACATGAATGTCATCTTCATTGTAATGATTAAACAGCTTGAGCTCTCATTTCACATCTTATCAGATGTGAGATTCACTGATTTAATCATGAAAACAGCAGATCATCAGGAAACACTTTTACATCATTAAATATATCTGAAACTTGAGGTGAAGGAAATATGAAGGCAAATTTACTGCTTTATCACTTTAAAACTTTCATCTCCTGTGTCTGAGATAAAACACTTGAGTCTGCTGTTGAAAATTCCCTGACTATATTCAGTCAATGTCATCATTGAGATCTGAGGATTCAAAATTGAGATTGAAGACTCAGCTGTCAGAGAAACTGTACAAGATGTTGTTGATTCAGAGTTAATATTCTCACAGGATTATAATCTTCTTATGTATCTTAAAATCATCTTGACTTCTCATATGAAGGATGACTCAGATGAGAAAGATGCTGACACAGAAGTGAACTCAGATACAGACAACTCAATAAGTCTGTCTGATGAAAAGAAATCAAAGAATGTCAAGGCTGAGAAGCAAGATTTTCATTAAATCCTCTGCAGAACTTTAAACTGCAGAGAGCAGTGATAATATTATCATGCTCAGTAAGAGCGTCTGCTGCCTCCTCACTAAAGAAAAGCATCATTCATTATCTCAGTCTTTTTCACAGTTATCCTGCAGACTTCATGCTTCTGTCATTTATGTCAACAACTGATCACCTTCAGTCTTCTCATTACGTCAGCCCCTCATCCTCATTATCAGTGGTATTACAGCAGCAATGAGGATGTACATCATTACTCAAGCTCTCTTTGCAGCTTAATTAAGTCAATATTGAGGTCATTAATTCAATGACGCTGAAGGCATTCTTCTCAGTTAAGTGAAGACCTCAACAGCATCCTTTATCAAAGAATTTCAATGATTATCTCAGTCACACAGAGCTCTTAAGCTGAGCCTTTAAGTTTAAGATTCAGCTCAATAATCATATTTTAACAAAAGCTGATGAATTACAGGTCCTTCAGCTTCTCTACTTTTATAAACACCTTAATGATGCAAATTTAAACAGTCTTTCAGCCACTGATCTTATCTTACATAAAGCTCATCTTACCTCAGGGATGAAACCCTCCTCTGAGAGAGTATAATTCTGTTGAGCACCTCACAAAGAGTGATGACTCTGAAAGCTCATGCAGGATGATATGCTTGAAGGAGTTTATGAGAGAACTCAGCATGTCAACAGAAAGTTGTCTGCTTGAAATGCTTAAACTGTGCTCATGAATAAAGAAGAGAACCCAAAGCTCACTGATGAGTTAAAGCTCACTTTTGATTACAGCAAGATTAAAAAGAACATGTCAGAGAATTATCTGAAATTAATGTTTAAAGTTCATGACTACCTCTCTGACCTGAGACATGAAACCTTCTTTCAGGCAGATATTAAGCATGAATATTTCAGCATGATTTTGCACTCAGATGATCATCATTTGTTTGCATTTTCTATCCTTGAAATTGAACAACTGTAATTCATGTAAATGCCTCAGAGATCCTGATCTGCAGGCTTCATGATGTCAGAACTGATGAACATCACTTTAAAATTAATTTCAGAGCCTCAGTCAGAACTGTCACTTATGCATGAGAAGCTCATTGAGTCAGCTTTAATAATCTTTTACATGAATGACCTCTTCAGTGGTCACCTGAACTTTAAATCTCAATTCACTTTTCTCAGAGATCAATTCTTTCCTCAAATTGAGTGAGTCAAGCTCACTTTATCCTTTAGGAAATTTCAGCTGTTTGTAGACAATATCAAAGCCTTAGGAGTAAAGCATTATGTTAGCAGGAAAATTCACATCCTTTTAGCTCAAGTTGAGATCATTGTCAAGTGATTAAAATTATTCAATGTTAAAGGAGTGTGAGGCTTTTTAAGAGCTATAAGTATAACCTGCTGATGAGTAAAGAATTTCACAGAGATTGCTCAGCCTCTGAACTGACTGACTGAGAGTGTTTTATGAAGGTGAACTCAGTCAGAGCAGTTATCCTTTGAGATTCTCTGAATAAAGTGTGCAACTAAGGTTGTCATGAATGACATTGACTGATCTTTGAATATTCACTTCTACTCAGATGCCTCAGGATTCACTGATGATTTAATGATAACTTAATTTCAGAAGGTCAGTGAAGAGTTAAAATCAATTGAGGTTCTTATCATCTATGACACTCTTACCTTTTCAGTCATGGAATGAAAATATCAAACCTATAAACAGGAGCTTTGTGTCATTGTTAAGTTCATCATTAAATTTTAATATTTAATCTTCTTTGAAATTCAGAGTGTCCTGAGATCATACACACTGATCACAAACCCCTTGTTCACTTTCTCAGCTTTAATCTACATGACAGCATTTATGAACATTGAGCTGTGAGGCTCTGAGAACTCCACATAAGAATGATGCATATCAAAGGAGAACAGAACATCATTGTTGACAGCTTGTTTAAAATCATATTCTTCAAAAAGAATTGTGAGGAGGATGATATCATTCAGATAACTCAAGAGCACATTCAGAAGAATGAAGCTCAGTGAATCTGAAAAGATGAAAAGAATGAGTTTAAATCATTTCTAAAGAGGCTTGCTGACAGAGAGAGAGTAGAAGTCATAAGTCAAAGAATCTTGCACAGTGTTTCAGTATTTACACTTTAATCTTTCACCTCATGACAAGAGACCTACTAAGCTTCAATTTAATTTGAAATGATTTACAACTACATCTCAACAGGAAACTTATCAGAGCTTATATTAATCAGCTTTTTTCAGAAGTGCCTGAACTACTGAATTAATGAGAACTTTCAACTGTGAATGCACTGAGATGAATTACACCTCCTTTGCATCTCAGAGTTCAAGGTTGCAGTCACCTTATATGAAGCTCATGATAAGAGCAGTCATTAAGTCAAAGACAGCATGATTTTTAAATTATGAGAGCTCATTTATTGACCTTCTCAGTTCACAGATGTGAAGCAGTACATTGTTAAATATTTACAGTGTGCTCATCACACCTCAGCACAGAAGAGTCAGCTGCTTTAACTTATCATAACTCATCACTCTTTTCAACTGCTCACTATGAACTTCATCAGACCTCTGAGGAAGATTATGTCAGCTGATTTTGAATACATCTTACATTTAATGAATTACTTCAGTAGATATTTCATGACTTACCTCAGCATGACTGTTAATGCTCTGAACATCATTCAAGCTCTTGATGATGTGTTCAGTTGATTCACTCAGCCAGAGGCTGTAAGGGAGTGAGTGTATGATGATCATTGTATAAGAGTTGAACAGAGTGTCATAGGCAATATAATCATGATAAGTCAATGCAATGATTATATGTCTTTTATTCAGTGGCAAAACTGATTGTTGAGAAAGCAGGTTTCTGAACCTCCTTGTGAAAAGTTTTACTTGATGTCAAGGCACTAGACGCTGAGTCATCATATTTATATAATGTCATATTATAGTGTCGTACTATAGTGTCATACTAATGTCATACTAGTGTTGTATTGTCATATTATTATATGATGACCCTGACACAATATTTCTCTTCTCATGATGCCGTCCCTGAAGTCAACTGACTGCTCATAAACTTCATTATGATGTTGTAACAGTTGAGGTTGTAGAGTGAGCATGTTGAGCTTGTAAGATGATCATGCAGGACTGCATTAAGATAAGGTTAATCACATGCCCTCACTTAATTGTGATGATACTGCGCTGACAGTAAGCTTTCTTTATAACATAAACATCAAAAATTACAATGTTTATTATAAGTTTAAAACACCTCTTCCCTTGTGTTTCTTCTTCATCATTTTTATTACAACATGTTGTCATACTTCTCATGATTTTTTCACAGCTCATTGAGTGACCTGATGACTTCATGATGTCATCTCTCATTGCAGAGGTGTTCACCTCATGAAGGGAGTGTCATGAAGCTTGCAGCTCATGCTTCATTTGCAGTGTCATACTTCCTGTCATACCTTGTATGAATGTTAACATGATATATAGGCAATCAATACTTGAACTCTTGAACTCATGATCATGAACAATGATGAAGACTCACCTTCATCAGGGAAGCTCATCAATCTCTGAGCTCAGTGTGATGAGGAGGGCTCTGAGTCAGAGTCAGTGAATGAAACTGTGATGATAAACACCTTCAGAAAGAGAAAAGGAAACAGAGTGATAAAACTGACTGTTCAATGCTTGAAGAGGATCAAGTGTTTATCTCTGAGTGACATCTTCAACAGTGATTCCTGCTCTGTGTGATGTCACAATGATACCTCACTGCCGGCTCATGTGCAGCAGGCTCATCATCATGAGTGTGTGATTTAAGAGAACCTCAATCACATGTTGTCAAGTACTGCTCACTGTGACTTTTATATAAGAGTTGAAGTTGATCACTGCTTTGTGTCAGACAGAGAAGCCTGCACATGTTGCATATCTCTCTGCAATTCTCATGAGTAATGCACAACAGAGTCTTCAATCATCACTGCTCTTGACTCTGAGAGCTCTGATGTTGTTGTCCTGACATGTGTTTATGATGATCAGAGGGATGACAGCACATCATAAGTCTGCCTTCTTTAATTCTCTTTTGTTTTGTTTAATACAACAAAGTGTCATACTTTATGTCATACTTTTGTCATACTTTTTGTCATACTTTTGCATTATTAATTAGTCATAGCATTTAATGACTGATCATCAGATTCTCATGCTGCTGCTTTTTATCAGTCATTATCAGCACTTTTCACACCCTCTGCAGCTGCTCCTCAACATGAGTCTCACAGCATTCATGATGAGATAATTAATGTTAATTCAGTAGTCTTGAGAAGCTCATTTAAGCTCTTGCTGTCTTACTGAAAAGCACTGCTCATGCTTTCTGCATCCTCAACACTCATTAATCTTGTTGTCATCAAGAGTATATCAAACTCTGTGAACAGCATCATGTTGAGGAGATGAGGTTAAAGACTTCATCAGACAGTGAAGAAGAGTTTGAGATGATGAAAGATAAATAAATAAATGAGGGTGACTTGATGCAGCACTGATGAGGAGTTGAGTGCAAGATGTTGATCTCAGGTTCATTTTGATCTTCAGACTTGAAATGAAATGCTTCTGTGTTTAAGTATTCTCTGCAATGTGACACATCTGTGATAATGTAGTTCATACAGTAATCTTATTAAAGATCTTGTCATAATATCATAACATCATAGCCTCTGTCATACTTGTTGTAAAGCACAGGTTTCATCATAAAAGATCAGGTTAACAAAGCTGACAAAGTTTTCAATTCTTAAGACTCATGACTTTTGTGACAGCTTTCTTAAAGCTCATGGCTTTTGCAACAACTTTTTAATCAACTTTAAAAAATCATGTCATACAGCTCACCTGAATTTCAGTTTATTAAAGTTGTCAGCATGAAATTTTCACATTTTTGCCTTTACATTGTGAATGAAGTGTGTTGATTCTCATGTGTCATCTCACACTTGATCTGTCAGCTTTCATTTAATGAGGTATTGAAGCCTGCTGTCATGAACATGATTATTCACAATTGCCTCAACTTCTCACTCATCATCTCAGTTGAGTAGTAGGTCTTTTCCTGCTAATGCAGAGAACACATGATATGTGTCTTGAAATGACTTCAATAGAGTGACATTGAATATGTTATAAATGTTTTGATCCTCTGAGAGGTCAAGTTCATATGATGATTAACTTATCACATGTCATATCATGAATGAGTTGAACTTTTTTCAATGCAGTTTCTTCATCTGCTTGTTCATTGACACATTCTTTTCATTAATCAGTATTAAATCATCTTCTTTGAATGTTATCTTCATTCAGTGCTGATTATAATAATTTACATATGTTTCATTAACCTGTCATAACTGCTTCTGAGCTGTTGCAATTTGATCTTAAAGCTGCTGTGCATCTGCATAAGATCTTATTTGTTCATGTGAGTGCTGTATAAGCAGCTTACTTAAGCTCATCTGAGGGTCTCACTTTAAGTTAAGCTGAAAGGGGCTCTTTCCTGTAGCAGCATGTATGAAGTTGTTGTATGAGAACTTCATGCAGAGTAAAAGCTTGACTCAGTTCTCTTACTGCTCATTAATGAATATGCATAAATACATCTTCAGGGATTAATTCTGCCTCTCTGTTTGACTGTCAGTTTGCAGGTGAAAAGCTGTTGACATGTTATGATGACAAAACATGTGAAAGCAGAAGCTGATTCACTGCTATAAAATAAACAGCTTGTCTCTGTCTGTGATTAAAACTTTTAATACATCATGATGCTTAATTATGTCCTGAATAAACACTTCAATGAAGTCAGCAACTGACATTGTCTTCTGTATTAAAATATAATGAGCCATTTTGATCAACTTATTGACTATGATGAGGATTAAATCTCATGTTGTACTTTCATATGTGCTGCTCAGTGACAGGTCTGTAATGAAGTTTATTATCACTGTATGTCATGACACTTCTGAGACTGATAATGAGTTCAATAACTTGTATGATTTGTGATGAGCTGACTTCACCTTTTGACATTCAACATAATCATGACAGTAATGTTGTACGTCTCTGACAGCATCAGGTCAGTCATAAGATCACTGCATTAATTTTGCAGTTCTTGACTTCCTGAAATGATCTGTAAAAACATCATCATGAAATCAACTGATCACTACATTGTGAAGAGCAGAGTTCTGTGAAACATAAATCTTACTGTTGTAGTGTATGACATCATTTATTTCTTGTCAACATTTTCATATATCTGACAGTATAAATGCCATATTTGACTGCATCTTTGATGTCATGATTATCTCAGAGTTCATGTCTATATTCATATTTGTCATCTCAGACTCAGTCAAGTTGTTTTTATCCTTAAGAGGGGTAGTTAATCTCTGTCATACTCATCATATCAAACTGTCTTTTGACTGCTCAGTATGAATTGCACATTTAAGTTGTTTAATAAACATTCTTGTATAAGCTGTTATCTCCTCACTTATTGATGAGTGAGTAGACATGAGTTGAAGTGCTTCAACAGTGTCAACAGAAGCATTATCCTCAATTTGAAGATTAATAGAAACATGACTTATGTCATCATTCATAACTGCAGTGTTTATTGAGTTATTCTTGATTGAGTGCTGCTGAGGCTCTGCATACTTAAGCTCTCTTATTTAGTCATGACTTGCTTCTTAAGCATGTAGGTCATGAACTGCTGGTGTTTCAGTCATATCATCAGCTTCAGTATTCATCATACTGATATATTCATCATGGCTTGCTTCTCAAGCATGTAAGTCATGAACTGCTGATGTTTCAATCATGCTGCTGACTTCAGTATTCATCATATTAACATTTTCATCATGATTTACTTCTTCTTGAGCAGATAGGTTCTGCATTGCTGATGTTTTAATGAGATCATCATCTTCAGTGTTCATCATACTGATAATATTCATTGTGACAGGTATGATGTTCTCTTGTTATAAGCTTTGTTATACTGAGTGTCTTGACTGCAGCATCATTGTGACAAGCATGTATAATTTCTTCTGCACTGACTTATAGTCCTTGCTTCTTAAATGAAAGGACTGTTGCATTATTTCAGTGATGATTGAGGTACTGACAGTCTTCAGCAGTTCATAATCAGGTCATCTTGATAAATCATCAGCAGAGTTCTTCTTGTCCTCTTAATATGTGATCTTAAAGTTGTACTCAGTGAGCTTTTCAGCTCACTTGAGCTGCCTTCATGTGAGGTTTAAGGTAGTCATGAATCAAACAAGGTTTGCATGATCAATCAGTATGACAATTTGATGTTTAGCACCCTGACAGTAGTGCTGTTAATGATGCATGACTTTCATGATGACAAGGAGTTCTTGCTCATTTATATTATATCAGGTCTCAGTATTTAGCAGCTTCTTGCTGTAGTAAGTAATTAATAATCAGTGCAATTGATCATCAACCTTGAAGCATTGCATCAAGATTTCATCAATTGTGAATTTAAAGATGTTCATTTCAACCCTCATGAGTTTGTTTTCATTGAAGTAATGTAATAATGAAGCACTCATGAAGGTCTCCTTCAGAGCATTAAATGCTTTCAATGCAGCTCCTGAAAGTGAAAAAAAGGCAGGTATGATGTTTTCTTGTTATAACTCTCCTCTGACTTATGAGCTGCATGCTGAATAACTTGTGTTAAACCTCTGCAATGAGATTAAGCTGCTCTGCTTTCCTTCAATGTCTTGATGAGGAGCAGTTCAGTGAGTTGAAAGAGAACTTAATACAACCTCAGTCTTCTTTTTATTCCTTCCTGTTTTCAGAAGGTTTAACAGTGATGCTGTAATTCATGAATAATCTCTTATAAACCTTCAGAAGAAGTTGATGAAGCTTAAAAAAACCTGCAATTCATGAATGTTCTTCAGAGGCAGTCATTCTTCAACAGCTTGAATTCTCTTCAGGTTCATGTATATGCCTTTTGTATTAATCTTAAATCCTAGGAAGTTCACTTTCATTGCATTAAATGAGCACTTACTGATCTTAAGATGAAGATCATGACATCATAATGCATTTAGTACTTGTCATACATGCTCTAAATGCTTAGACTCATATTTGCTAAAGATCAAGATATCATTCAAGTAGATCACACATGTGATGTTTAAAAACTCATCAAGCACTTTATCAATGAAGGCTTGAAATGTAGCAGGAGCATTCATGAGACTGAAGAGCATAATAAGATATTTGAACAATTTGAATCATGTTCAGAATGCTGTTTTTCACTCATCTTCATCCTTAATTCATATTCAATTATATGCATTCTTGCAGTTCAGCTTAGTGAACTTCTTAACTCCTTGAAGATGATTCAACATGTCTGATATAAGTGATAATGAGTAATGATTCTTAATAGTAATATCATTTAAGTGCTTATAGTCAATGACTAATCATAGGCTGTCATCTGATTTTGATACAAACATAACAGGTGAAGCTGCAGATGATATTAATTTATGAATTATGCCTGTCTTCATGACATCATCTAAATATACCTTCAGTACATTGAGCTCAGCTGAAGACATCAAGTATAACTTTCTGAATGAAGGTTGCTGCCTCAGTTTTAAGTCAATTGCATGATTATGTGAACCTCTCTCAAGTAAAGACTGCTTCTCAGTCACCTGAAATATGTCTGTGAAGTCATGATATTCAAGAGGTAATGTGTCATACACATTGCTACCTCTGTCATACTGTAATGAGTTCATCTGAAGAGTATATTCTTTCATATTAATCACTAGGTCTGACAGTCCTATGAAGTGTTTCATAATGAAAAGGTTGTTCATATGTAGAATATTCTTCAGCACCTTCTTTTCATTAACAGTGAATACTCAGTGTGCTGTGATATGCCTCACCTTTTTTCATAGGAATTTCCCCGTGTCATATTCATGATTCAGGTTTGCATTGATTAGAAATGATAACCTGAGGATGAAAGAAGTTGATGTGTTGTCTCATGTGACAAGAAAGCAGCTGTTATAGTGATAAGGTTGACTGTTGATGTCATATGCTGTAATAATCAATATGATGAATTTCAACAAGTCAATCATATTGCCTCATGCATTGACTTGAGCTTCATAGAGTTCAGTTTGTAAAGACAGTTCATTGACAACATATCATGTGATAATATTGCCTTGACTGTCATTGTTAATAATATATGAGTATTTTTTCTTCAGATCATCTCTTATTGTATGAGAGTTCACCTTTAACTGCCCTGATATCAGATGTGAGATATCATCAATGATAAATAAAGAGGTGAGCTGAAGGTTAACTGTGAATCATTTATTTGCATCAACTGCAGTAATGACTGCTGTTGATCATCCTGTCATACATTCATTTGTTCAATGACTGATGACTTCACACTTGATACAGAGGTTGACTGCTTTTTGTGCATTCACTTCATTCTTGAGAATAAAGTCTTCTTGTCAGCATGAGGGTCCTGTGAATGTTTATGTTGTTATTATGATCACTTTCTCTGCAACTGATATGTGATTTAAATTTCAGCTTTGATCACAGCTACTTTCTTGATAAGAACCTCATGAATTGTTTTCTTTTTCACAGTTGAATTGTTGAGGGTGAGAGGTTTATTGTTCAGTGAAAGATTCTTTTCTATTGTAGTATGACGTCTGTGTTGTACTTTTGTCATATTATCAGTTTTGCTTTAATGATCCTTTTTGATGTCTGAGTGACTTCAGAACAGTTCATGATTGATGATGATGTTAAGATGTGCTGAAATTTCCTGCATTAACTGTCTTGCAACCTGCATTAGATCTCAACATCATAGTTCAGTCAGAATGTGATGAGGAAGTCTTGATCATCAACAGTTTTAAATGAGTGTTTCACTGATTTCCTTGTGTGAAGTTGAAAGGAAGCAGTAGAGTTCTGATAATTTATCATATCAAGAGGTGATTATATCATGATTATGAGGTTCAACTGCATTGAAGGTGATGATATTTCATTCATTCATGTCTTCACTGAGGAATAAGTTCTTCTTTAAAATCTTTAAAAAGTTGTTGTAAATGACTTAAGTGTGATCATGCTGCTTCTTTTGCTTTCATCAGTCACTCATGACTGTTTTCTCAAGGTAGGTGCCTGCTCAGATGATGAAATCTCATTTGATAAGAAATTACTTTGACATCAGCTTCTGATTTTGATTGATTTTATTTAAGTATTCTTGAAGTTTTTATCTTGTGACTTTGATGCTTCCTGCATAAAGGTGAGGCTCTCATGACTTTACAAGGTGTTGAAAAGAGGGAGGTGTGATGTCTGTCATAATTTAATATTGTAGTTCATGTGATGAACCTGCATTGTTCTCTGAGTTTACTGTAATCATAGTTGAAGAATCTTCTTGCAGATGTTGATTAAACTTCTGAAGCTTTCTTTTATTATCCTTAAACTTAATTTCTTGTCATATGTGTTGTAATTGTAATCACTGACGCTTGATGACCTCCTGATTATGAGCAGTGACTGCCTCAAGATCTTTAATGATGTTGTTGAAGTTGCCTGCAGTGATATGTTCATCATCATCAATGATGTCAGAAGTAGAAGTATCAATGACTGATAATATAAACCTGTTAATTGAAGGGCCTGCCTCAGCTTGATTATTGATTATTTCACTGACCTGACAAGATTGAAGCATTGATGTCATCATGTCTTATTTGCTTTCAACATGACTGTTCGCCTGAAGGTACTGAGTGATCAGTATGTAAGAGAGTGAGTGTATGATGATCATCATATAGAAGTTGAACAGGGTGTCATAGGCAATATAGTCATGATAAGTCAATGCAATGATTATATGTCTTCTATTCAGTGGCAAAACTGATTGCTGAGAAAGCAGGTTTCTGAACCTCCTTGTAAAGAGTTTTACTTGATGCCAAGGCGCTAGACGCTGAGTCATCATATTTATATAATGTCATACTATAGTGTCATATTATAATGTCATACTAGTGTTGTATTAGTGTTGTACTGTCATACTATTATATGATGACTCTGACAGAGGCGTTCTTCCTCAATTGAGGTCAACATTTCAAAAATCAGGCTGTTGAGGAATACATGAAGAAGCAAGAGGTAAAGCTTTTATTTAAGCTCAGCAAGTCATTGAAATCCTTTAAACTTATGAGATGAAGTAATTGAATTTTAAAAGATGTGATTTAAAAGTCAACCTTCTTCAGCTCTGCTTGAGATATGATGCTTGTCAAATTCACTCATGAAATTAATAATTGAATCATAAGTCATTTATGATACTTCCTGCTGAGCATTTTAATGAGTCTTTCTTTTACTTCCCCTCTCATCACCCTCCTCAGGGACAGCAATCTAGCAGAGGTCATTATTCCTCAATGAGTGAATTTTATCACAGATCTCAGGGTTCACACTTAAGCTGTTCAAGATCATTTACTCAATTTGATCTTCTAAAAAAAGGAAGTGATGAAGGTTAATGAAGAGAATAAGATAAGAATGATTAAGAGGTATAACTGAGGAGTTGCATATAAAGAACTGTTTATTGAGGATCTTGTTCTTCTGCATCAGAGAGAGTCTGTCAAGCTGAAAGCTTAATGAAGAGACTCTTTTGTTGTGAACAAGACAGATGATCATGCAAGTTATCACATTCATCAGATTAATGATCAGTGTATAAAGTGAATCTTTCATGAAGATGACCTTCAGGTTTTTCAGCCTCAAACAGAACATTTAAAGCTCTTCAGTGAATTAACTTACTTCACTTTTCAGACTCTGAGAGAGCTCTTTAAGAAGAAGAAGGTGTCTTCTCTTTCATTTTAAATTTATTACATCATTTACTCTGAGCTCAGACTTCACTTTCTCATCTACCTTAAAAGCAGCTCACAAAAGTTTTAAATGCTGCTTATATATTTGAATTCAGAGGAGATCATAACACCTCTTCTTGTTGTTAAATCATTTATTTCATGACTATGCTGTGAACATGTTCAGTCAGCGTGAATGCTCATTTCATGTTTTATTTAAGCTCATTTTTTACACAATCTTCTTACTACACAACACAATGCCTCACAACAGAATCTCTGATAGCAATCTCAACTCAGAACTGCAACAACATGACTGTTTAAATCAGTGAAAGTGACAGGAATTAATCAAAGAGAGGGAAACAATGAGTTCTGTTATCAGCATGCAATTCACTGATCATGACCTCAATGAGGGTGTCAGTTCAAACATTAACATGAGCTCAAGTTCACTTAACTGATAAAATACTCATGATGAAGAAGCTTTTAAGTCATCTGTTTAAAAATGAGAAGTCTTACTCATATCTTACTCTTCAGAGATCAATAATCTGCAGTCACAGTACTCTCATATGAAGGATGAATCTTGATCACAAGCTCTTCAGTTTTTTACATTCATCAGATGAGCTTTTGATAATTTCAACTTCATCTTCAACTCACTCAGTGAGAGCAATCAGCCTGAGCCTGTGAACTCACTCATGTTTAGCTGATTAAATCTCTTTGATGATGCTGAAAGATTATCATCAGAGGACTCTGACCTTATGAGTTTCCTTTGAAAAGTGATATCACAGTCAGGTCATCTTACTTTAAACTTCATCTTCATGACAGTGCTGATGTTAAAGGTGACTTCTGAAGATGCTTCAATTGCTGCTCTACTTACATCAATCATTAGTTTTATCATTCAAGTCATCTCATCATTTATCTCAATGCATCATGAGTTTATCTTTCTCACTTTAAGTTTCATGTTGACATCAGCACAAGGCTTCTACATTAATGAGGAAGTGATGAATAAGAAGTTAATCACTCTCTCTGAAAAACTATTGACTGAAGACACTCACATGAGGGAAGCTTCAGCACTTACAGCAGAGGCATCAAATATCATCAGTGTTATTATTTTTATTACCTCAATTCCTGCTTCAATTATCTCAGCTCAGATCTCTGCTGCTACAGTTAATCTTCTCTCTGTCACAGTCTCTGAGCTTTCTCTGAGAGTTATTTAATTAACCTCATAAGCTTCCTCTGCTTCTGATGCACCTGCTTCATCAGTCAAAGTACCTTTGAAACGCATATAATCAGTTACTGAAACCTCAGCCAAAGGTGATGAGAGCTCACAGGAGGCTAAAAAGAAATAAAAATTTAAGAAGAATATATCTTTTAAGTTCACTGTAAAGAGGGAGAGGGTTGTTAAAAGTGATGTTTCAATTAATACAATGATTTATCACATCAAATATAAATCATTTCAGGTTAGTCAGGTGAAAATGAACTGCAGTTAATCACTTGTCAATCTTCTATTCATGCAGGTGAACAACTTTCAGGAGATTATAAACTCAGAGATCTTTCAATCACTGTTTACAGATGAGGAGCTGAGGTCTTTGAACTTACACATCAACAGAGTCCTCTTTTCAACACTTGTGAATAAGAAAGAGAATTTAAGGGAAAGAGCAATCAAGACTTCAAATGCTGATGTTAAATCAAAGTCAGAGCATGATAAGTTGATAAAGAAGTTGAAAATAAAGGCAGATTTATTTAAAGACATGTCAGAGGCAACTTTCAGGCAAGAGAAGATAATCTGAGCAGAGATTAAAAGTCTTCATGCAACAAAAACAGTCTCAACCTTGATTAAAATCATGAAGCATATTGAGTCAGGTATTGAGGCTCTCATTAAGACTTCAATGCTCATCATCTCAGCAGCAGAATATAATCAGTTGATTCAGTGTTTAAGAGATCATCTTGCCTCACTTGTGAAGCAGTTTCACTGAGAGCTTTCATCTTTAATCATCTTTCTTCATCATGCAAGCACTGAGATCACTGATCAGAAGCAGACTTTATACTCTCTCATTATCTTCATCAGTGCAGTCATGAACATCAACATACTTATCTTCATTTTCTTTCCTTAATTTATTACATACTTAGCACCTGATGCTCATCAATGTGAGTGTGCTAAATGCATGTCAGAGCAACCTGCTCAGCTGCAGTCATCATTAAATCTTATTTCAGTCACTTCTGTTCCTCCCTCTTTCCTCAATTCAGATTTTAAGTTCACTCAGTCTGAAGTTAAGCAGCTTCAGGAGATTATCACAGCAGAGGATGTGATCACTTTCACTTAATTTATGAATTTAAATACCTTCTACAAGAAGTTTATCAGGACTATTCAAATTACCTTCAACAAGTTAAACTGATACAGCAGCAGCATAAGAGCAGATATCAACATCAATTATGAAAGAACTCATTCAGCTGAGTTGAAATTAGAGGTCAGGAACACTGCACTTTCAATTGAAGCTGAGTCACCCTTTATCATCACTTCATATGTCTGGACTGCTAAGGACGTTCATGAAGTTGTGAAAGCTCAGGCAGCTATCACTAGGCACATAGTGAAAGTCAATAGTGCATGACAAGAGGAGCCAGTGAAGATGAGAGAAAGAAACCTTAAGATGAAGGAGGATAAGGCTTGAAGGGTGAAGCAGGAGGCAAAGTGAAAGAAGGAGGATTTCTTGACAAAGGTCATACATAAAGGGTTACTTCCATCTAGAGGAGTGTGAATTGAAGCAGTTGTTCATCATCAGGGCGCTCACTGAGTGTGCAGCAGAGATGTTGATCAGACTTTTCTGAGTCCAGCCAAATTAGTACTAGTTAGACTGGTTCATAAGCCAGATTTTCGCTGAGGGGCTTTCCTCTCTATCAATTGCACGAAACGTCTTGCCGACCAAGTCCCTTTTTCTACAACCACCGAGTGATTGCCTCAGTCACTCAGGACCCCCTGCCTCGGCTAGAACTAGCCGGGCCCTAATGCCCTTTGGGATTAGCTACAAACGCTGACCACGTGCGTTTTCCGAGGAGGAAAGCTATCCGAACAGGTTAGCTCCCTGGCTTTGCCAGGGTGGCGCGCGCTAGCAAGCCATTTCGGAATGAGGTCTGAGCTAGCTGAGGCAACAGTCGAAGGGATAGCCTCAATCTTCCCAATCACCCAATTTCGAAGTTTTGGATTCTCCTTTACTTCGTACCTGGTTGTTTGAAGCGCAGTCATCAATGTTCCAGAGCGTCTTACAACACATCGCAACCATATCAGCTTCTACCTATTGCACGACAGTCGCGATATGAGCATGGGCAACACCACCGACTCCGCTCCCTCATACGAGGAACTCTACCACAACCACCCTGCAAATGGGTACACGCCCTCCGGTTCCTCAACCACAGTGCGCCAACTTTCCTTTCTCATTCTATCACTCGCAACTAACAAACGCCAGTACACTCCCGTTCCCCAAGACGACTCCATCCCAGACACCGAGCTCGGCGCCCAGAACCCACTCCAAGACCTAAGCGCCCTCAAACATGTCCATTGTGAAGCATGCGACAACCAAAGAGAACGCGTAGAACAGCGGCGTGCTGCGACTAAGTCCTGCTATGCGGTCGCCGCGACGTTTATGGTGATTGCGTTGTGCTTGATGGTGCTGGGAATTGTGTTATCAGGCAGATAGGTGGGAAGATACATGGGTGGACGATATGGAGTTTGGGCGCCCGCCCGCCTTGTTGGGATTACCTTTTTGAGCGTGTATGATGGATATATTTTTGGGTTTATAGTATGGGCCATACTCATTATGAAGGGTCGTTTCCGTTTCAGAAGGTTAGAAAGAAACAACGCCGAGTCTCTACAAGTACCGCGTGTGACATTAAAGGAGAGCACCTCCTTCTTCCTCATCGTCCTCGTCTTCCTCATCCATAACATCATGCTCCTTCAGATACAAATCACAAGCAATTGGATCCGGCGTCCTCATCTACTCTCTAATCGCCTTCCTCTTCTGCCGCTCTACCTCGCCATCAGCCAGAGCCACAGAAGCCACTCCACCTGGTAGCGCAAACGACGGCGGAAATATGCCGTGAGATACCGCAGTGACAGTAGCTCCGCCAAGAGCAAACAAAAACGTTGTGCCGTATGAAAATCCCTTGACAGCCTACCTCTTCTTTGCACGGACCAGTTTGTTGGCTAAGTAAAGCGCCCTTCCAGCGTAGAGTTCCGCTTCTGCTTTCTGTCGCTTCAGGGATTCCTTCAGGATAAGTGTGCTGCTGCGGGCGATAGCGATATTAATCGGTTTAGACGTTCGGACCCGGAGTGCTACCGCACGGAGTGGTTCTTCCCGGATATTTACTCCTATGCGGACATCGAGGAGGAAGTCCCGTGTCTGACTATTGTTCGATGGCAAAGAGATTGGGATCGCAGCTGGTATTCCGCTAGGCTAGTATTATTGTTAGAGGGTGGTCAAACGACGTACGACGCCAACGGCTCGGTTGTAGATGAAACCAAACACTGTAAGGCGCCTTGGCTATTTTGAACACTCCTGGGAGACGGAACACGAGCATTGGAAGAATGATGGAGAGGTAGAGAAAGTTCACATCAGATAAGACAGACAAGTTGAATTTCTTGCATAAGTGGGCTCGTTGATCGAAACATATAAAGACCCTGTTTTGTTAATATATGCTTTCTACTCAATTCGTGGTTTTTTCTAAATAGAAGATAATTGTTGCAGTACTTAGAGCACTGCAGCGAGCCACACCGTATTGGCCATCCTCGCTTCAGTTCCTCCGTTTCAGGAGGGTTCTAAGACCATCGAAAAGCGAGAAAAAACTTGTTTGACGATGATAATCTTCACAATTCCATCCTCTCTCCTTAGACGGAGCCCGATCCCGTATTTATCCATGGAGCTATAAGGGATCGGATGACATTTATCACGCAGACCTACTGCTTCTCGGAGGCACGCATTGGGGCTTTTGTGCACAGTGGAACTGCAAAGGTCAAAGGGAAGGACAGGAAGACGGAGAAGGTTGTGTTCAAGTGATTGACTTGGAGGGCAAGCCCTGGTCCCCTTGCGGCGTTAAAAACCCCTGAATGCTCACTCAAGGCTGAAGCTGATGACCAGTCATACTACTACCTGTGGAACAACCTGTGGGAGACTGCTAAACCTCCCTACTGCTTTTCGTAATTCACGTGGGCGGCCTAAGTATTCATCAATTTGGAGCTTGAAGGCTGAAAGTATAATTGAGTATAGAGGGTGTAAGAGAGAGCAATAATAGAGTGTGTTAAGGGAGCAAGGTGATGATATAGATCTTAGCATGAGAGCAAAGCGGCGACACTTTGATTAGTCAACAACCAAAGGGCTGCTATCCCTTCGTCTGGCACTCCAGCAGCTTTAAAATCCTCTATATATCTATATTTCTAAAGATCCGTGACACCGTCAATCTCCATGAATATTCCCAAACTGTGTGCGCATCCGCTTTGATCATACTTGGGCCTTATCCATGGCTTCTTCAGCACCAAGTGTCTTCACGTGTCAGCCGTGGAAAGGGCTGTATACGCTCATCGCCGTCGCTCTGGTTACTGCGCGCCTGCCATTCTGGCTGATCTACTACATCCCTTCCGCGCTCCGTCAACACCCAAAATGGACGTGGCGGCAGGCCCTCATGCTCCATCTTATCAAGACGTACAGCTATCATGCCACCGTCATAGAGATGCGCACGCCACTCTCCCTTAAGCCTGGCCCCGACAAAGAGTGCTTTGTGACAGTCCACCCGACAAAATCAGAGCGTTACGTGGGTATCTTAGATGACAGCAAAGCCAAGCCTGAGAAGCTGGGAGGTACATGGTATCCAAGCGCTTACGAGGTCGGAGACCAGCAAGACGTCGTTCTACACTTTCATGGCGGGGGATACGTAGTCGGAACTGGACGAGCGGATGACACGGGCTTCGCAGCAAAGATGCTCCACAAACACTCGGCCGCGAAGACCTTCATGCCCCAGTATAGACTGTCCAGCAATCCGGGTGGCAAGTTTCCCGCAGCCCTCCAGGACGCCGTTTCCGCCTACCAATATCTCCTGGATGCCGGGGTTCCTCCTGCGAAAATCGTTGTGTCCGGCGACTCGGCAGGCGCGAACCTTGCCCTGGCCTTACTGCGGTATATTTCTGAGCACGAAGAGCTCCTTCCGAACCCCACGGCTGCTTGGCTCTGGAGTCCTTGGGTGGATCTTGCGAACGCCGCCGACTGTAGGACCTACGAACGTCATAGGAACTTCAGCACTGATTACATCAATGGGATATTCGGCGCTTGGGGCGCGCACACTTATGTGCCAGACTCCATGTCCGCGTCTCATCCGTACATTTCGCCGATGAACCACCCTTTTAGGACTAAGACGCCCTTGTGGATTCAGACTGGGGGTTTGGAGGTTTTGTTGGATGATGATGTCACGCTGGCGGAAAATATGAGGGGGGTTGAGGGTAACAAGGTCGAATTGGTGGTGGAACCGTACGCGCCTCACGATATCATACTTCTAGGAGATAAACTGGGGTTTGTGGCCGAAGTGGAAAGGGCGACTAAGAAAGCGGTCGAGTTTTTGAAGCACGAGAGAATAGGCTCATGAAGATCTCTATAGGGCATCGCAGCAGCGAGATGTATACATCGCCTGGAACTCTCGGGCTTCTTTATATATTCCAAATATTCCATAACAATTCATCACAAACCAGAGCAGTGGCTCCCAAATGCGGCATCGAGCATGAACTTTCTCCTATGCCACACCTCCTTCCCACCGCCATCTCGGGGGATTGAGGAATATACAGAGGACGCGACTGGTTGGTGAGGTTGCGGGTCTCAACGACGTCCAACGGCAATCCCACTCAGGCAATCTGTCTCAATCCGGAAAGGAGCAAAACGCGAGACCCTGCTTATCTATGAAAGTTAAATGAAATGAGGCAAGGCGAGGTGAGGTGAGGTGAGGTGAGGTGAGATCTATGTGGGAATCTTCAGTACGCGACTGGTCGGTGAGGTTGCGTGTCTCAACGACGTCCGACGACGAACTCCTTCAGGCAAATCTGTCTCGATCAGGAAAGGAGCAGAACGCGAGATTGACACGCTGCCCTGTCATCGCCGCCCACCTCAGTTCCCTAGCTCCCGCCATCTCCACCACGATGCCACCCTTAGACCCCGCCGCCTCCAACCACCCGGCATCCATCCTCCTCACATTGTGACACAGACAACCACTCGCCCCCAAAATCCGCTTTTCCACTTAGTCACCAAAACTCCCACCCCTCCTCCTTCCCCCACTCCTCATCCCACACTCCTTATCCCCCACTGCTTATCCCCCACGCTTTAACCCCCCACGCCTCCCACTCTTCCCCCCCGCCCCCCATTTCCCGGGCCCCACCTACCCAAGCCACCCCTCCCCCACCATCTCCACCCCATCATAAACCTCAAACCTCCCCCCCCCATACTCCCTCCTCGTGCGCATACAATCCAAATACGCCTCGACCGCCGCCCCCAACACCCCAAAAGTCGTCTGATGGTTATTCACGCTCCACACATCCACCCCCAGCCCCCCTTCCCCCCTATACATGAACCCGCCACCGGGCAGGTTGTGGTCGCCCCAGATGGAAATGTGGTCGTGGATGTAGGACAGGGCGGCGGTAAGGAAGGTCGTTATAAGGCCCGCGGGGACGGGGTGGGTCGGGGTCAGGATTATGTAGGTGCGGGAGTGGGGGGCGCACCAGACGAGGTGGGGGTCATTGCGGCGGAGGGGTGGGGGAAGGGTGGCAGGGAGGGTGCGGGGGTTAAAAAACCTAGAAGGAAGGGGTGTTAGTTATGGGGATGGATTGCATGGAGGAGGGGAAGGGGGAACGGACGTGCCGGCTCGGGTTGTGGGAGCGTTGGCGCAGAATTGAGATCGAGGGGCGAGTGGAAAGGCGAGGGCGAGGGCGAGGGCGAGGAAGTGGGATAGGGAGAGCAGGAGGAAGGGGATGTGCATGGTGGGATGGAGGGGGTGGTTGTGCTGGGCGGTCTTCGGTAATGGGATGGATGGGTTGGCGATGAAAAACCTGAGGAGTCGGAATGTCGTGTAGAACTCATCAATTTTCCTCCATGAGACTTGTCCATCGGGTTTCATATCAGACTGTATAAGTTTCTTCGAATGTTCGCACGTTGGGCAGTGCGAGGATTGGGCCGCCTGATGCCGGCATCGCGTAGATGTTTCAGGTCGATTGAAACACCTGCAGACACGCTTTTTCTGACGAGAAGAATAGACAAGTAACTTCTAAGCCCAACACTTGGATAAGTAGAGGGGTTGAGAGGTGCAGACATGGTGAATATGTTTGAACAGAGGTGCAGAGCTGGTGTCTACGTATAAACCATTGCCCAGCTAACAAATGGTTGTGACGGTGCTTTGGAAGCGATAAGCGATCTCGGAAACAAAGAAACCCTGCCCAGTAATGGGGACGTTGGAAGGCCGAGCTGATGCGTCACGATGTTCCTCAGCTTCCAGGTGCTTCCCTGGAGACGTTAACTATGGCGAATATCAAGAAGGCGGTCAATGTACCGCAACCCATCCTCGACCATTCCAGAGTCGTAAGATAAAGTCTGGCGGGTTCGTCGTTGGTTAGTAGGAAGACATCTTTATGTTCGTGCTGTGTGGCGTTCGTCGGACTTGTTTGTAATATATTGGATGAACAGGTCGACCTCAAGGTCTATCACAGCTTATAAGCAAATTCCCTAAATACACTTATGGATGCAGCAGGTAATCCTCCGTATGCTGTGCCCTGAGAGATCCGTCAGACAATCTTCTGCCGCACGCTAAACATACCCCGCCGCCTGTATCGCTTTTGCATGCGTGGATCAGTAAACTTCCGCCAGCGGTCACAGCATCTCTCAACCGGGACGCTGTCTCAAACAGGAAGCTCAGAAGAAAGAGTAAGATTTTCAAGCGTATGGCACACTAGACGTGCTGAGAGCGCTCCGCTTCATAGGCGGTGGAGGTGGTGGTTTCTTAGACCTCGATGGTGGTGGTGGGGGCGGTTGCTTCTTGCCGTTCGAGAAGCCGACATTCAATGTAGAAGAGCTAACATTCCTGGGCTCACTTCCATGTGACGTGGCAGGTGACGCTGATCTCTCATCATAGTACCTGTCAGGACTGCTATTGCTGTTGAATGTCGAGTCATCGGAAGGATCTTCAAAAACATCGCTCGCTGTATTCACTTTGCTGATTGGGCGAAGTTGTGCACGTTGTGCTCGTACAGTCAAGGTATCGCTTGGTACACGAGACATTCGCGGAAAGGCAACGGGAGATGAGTCACGGTGCAGCTGAGTGGGGCCTTCAAAGGTAGTTGACCTATTGAAGCCGGGACGGGAAGAGCCAAAATCGTAGCCTGAGTGTTCTCGACGAGGAGAAATTGGGGGAGAATCGTGGTAGGTATTGGTAGACACTGCACGGTTCGAACGGATGGAGGGACGTGTTTCTGGCGGCGGCATGGGAGCCTCCTCCTCCACCGTACTGTATCGATCTGGGAAGGTATGGGCGGTGTTTGAACGAGATCGAGGGTTTCTGCGGGTATCTTGATTGAAATCGGTCTGTCTGTTGTAGCAGTCAGCAACGAGCTCTTTCTATGGCGTGGTCACAAGCATACCCTGCAGGCCAATCCCTCTTGAGTTGCAGAAGAATCTCGCGACAACGGTCATAATAGCTTAACTCTGCATCAAGGAAAGCTGTCAAATCCGTCACACTATCACTCTCGGCTTCTTTGATATCTTGCATCCGACGGTAGACGTCTTCACTCGATTCTTCGTACTTTGCTTTCTGTGATCGCAACTCCTCTTCCATCCGGAAATCCTCTTTCTTCGTTTTTTGCATCTTCGCCAAAGAAGCGTCATAGGCCAGTCGACGATTCTCCAGCTTCTTTCGTGCAGCCTATTCTGCATTAGTCCTGTTCTTGTGCTCAGCTCCCAAGTACACTGACCTGATATTCCTTCATTTGCGCTAGGGATCTTTCCAACGACTCAAGCCAGCTTGTGGTCGCATTGGCAACATAGGTCTCCTGGATACGTGCGATGCGCTCGTTGGTCCTTCCCATTCCTAATCCTTTGTTAAACATGCCCCGGAAGAAAGGACCCACATCACATACCAATGAGGCATTGTCCAAACTCGGAATCGTTCTCAAAATCCTCGCCGTGGTTAACCATCGTCGAGCCCAAGTATGCCACCGGGAGTGTCTTCTCCTTGTCTTCACCCTCGTTGCGTTTAGAAAGAGTCTTGACGTAGGCGGTCATGGACTTCTGGAGGCGCTCCATGCCTGCTTGCTGTCAGCACTGTTGCATGTTGTTCAAGCCCCCTGGCTGTCTCTTACCGTCATGCCTCAAGGCCATCTCGACCTCCAACGCCTTGAAATCGTCCGAGACATTAGTCTTGGCCTCGCCACCCATCCTCTCGCCCGCCCATTGCTTAAAGCGATCGAGCTTTTTGTTGACGTTCATCGTGGGATTGAAGACGAGTGAGCTACGTCAGAAGATCGAACCTCAGGTATTCAGAACAAGAAGTGCAGGAAGTCCAGCTCCGGCCCCTTGATCTCCTTTGGTTGCACGAGGACGCGGTGAGCCTTTGACTGTGCACGTGAAGATACCCGAAAGCTTCACGAGTCCCCGATCGGTAAACAGTCGTTAGTTTGGAAACTGATGAACGAGTGACGAAAAGTGAGAGTAGACCAGGTCGACAACAAAGCGACGAAAGAATAATGGCAGCTCTCTCGATGGAGGTCTTTGTTGGAGAAAGGAGTGGAATGTTTACGTTGGTGACTTATCAACGAAGCCAAAGCGCCTGGCCCCCCGCACTGCAGAATTCGTGAATGCCCAGGGCACCAGTGACGTACCCGCGTTGCCGCACTCGGACGGCAGGCACGCACTGCACGGTACATGCGTGTCGGTTGCGTGCCGGCTTCACTCTCGTAGAATATTTCTATTGGCAGGCACGTGGAAAGAGATGCAAGTGTTTACGTGAACGATTTCTAACCCCTGGTTGAAACTCCCCCTCCCGGTAATCGCAAGTAAGGAGGTGCCATTGATAAAAGGGTGTTTGGTGCAAAATCAGCAATATCTGTGGGGTGCTTGGCGCGGGCTCGTTTCATACCCATCCCATTTGTCCAACACAATCCGAGTACAAGGGGATCCAGGCGACCCCGTAGCAACAAATTCACAAGGGACTACAATTTCTAGAACTCTTATTGGTTACTGCGGAATCCGGAGCTCATTGGCTTGTCAAATGTGCGTACTTCGTAGACTGCGTCGCGGTGAACTGCCCCATCCGGTTAGACACCGCCCGATCGGGCAACGCGCCTCCGTGCGGCCCCTCGCCGCTTTCTCCCGGCATATAAATATCACCCTCCCCTTCGCGCTCCCCCTCGCTCCTCTTCAACTTTCACTTCCACGTCCCTCCCCTGACTGTCGGCTCCCCCGGTCGCGTGTCATAAACAGCTCACTCAGGCCGGACCTTGATCTACGGCGCGACCGCGCAGGCGACGGGAACTGAGCAGCTGCTACGATCGGTATGAACTCCCAACGTCCGCTGACTCTAAGTCGCAAGGCCTCTCATTGTGACTGCAATCGTTGATGCTTCAAGCATCATTATCTTCACCGGGCACAGGAACCCTCCCTCACTGTCTGTGTTTCAACGCTCTCTCGACTGCCCTCTCTGCATTCTTATCCCTTTCCCTTCCAGCCTTTCCACATGTTGCCGCTGCGCCCTGCTGACACTTCAGCTAGCGTTGAAGTGGACTTGACACAACCGCCCTTCTGCAGCCAGTGGCGTGCGATCAGCGTTTGTGGTCAAGGAAATGCTAGCACAGTGAAGCCCTGGTCAGAGCTGCCCTCCTTGCGCCAAGACTGATTGAGATGAATGCCTCACGTTCCAAGTGAGGATCCTTTCACTGCGCCGTCAATGCACGCCTCAGGCCTGAGCTGTTGAAAATGGTCTGCTGACACCTCCTGCGACAGTTCCGCCTGGGATGATTGAACAGCCTTGTTGAGTTTGGCTCACGTACGCTGCACCATGGGTTGGGTTTTACCCAGTGGGTTTGGGTTTGGGTTGGGTTTGGGTTGGGTTTTGGGGTGGGTTATACGTGTCAAAACCCAACCCAGAAAAAACCCAACCCATTTAACCCAAACCCAGAAAATTCTGGGTTAACCCAGTACATACAAATAGTTATGGTAGTCTTTATGGTAGTCAAGAAAGTCAGTTCAAAAGGCGCCTTCTCCAGTCATTTTCAAGGCCATTTTTTGAGGCCGTCGTCGAAGCCATTTTGAAAGTCATTTTGAAAGTCACTTTGGAAGCTGTTCTTCGAGGCCGTCGTTGAAGCCATTTTGGAAGCGTTTTGAAAGTCGCTTTGGAAGCTGTTTTTCGAGGCCGTTTTGGAAGCCGTTTTGAAAGCCGTTGTTTGAGGCCGTTTTCCAAGGCCGTTTTGGAAGCTGTTTTTCAAGGCCGTCGTCGAAGCCGTTTTGGAAGCTGTTTTGAAAGCCGTTGTTCAAGGCCGTCATCGAAGCCGTTTTGGAAGCCGTTTTGGAAGCCGTTTTGGAAGCCGTTTGCCAAGGCCGTTTTCCAAGGCCGTTTTTCAAGGCCCTCGTCAAAGCCGTTTTGGAAGCTGTTTTGAAAGCTGTTTGGATGAGTCATATACGTGAACTTGAACTGGGTTACCCAGTGAAAAACCCAACCCAAACCCAAAAAAACCCAACCCAGTGTGACCCAACCCAAAAAAAACCCAACCCAGTCTGGGTTGGGTTACAATAGTCAAAACCCAACCCAAACCCAACCCATGGTGCAGCGTAGGCTCACGCGGGTCCTAGGCACTGACTCAGTTTGATGTGGCAGTGACCGCAGTGTTCAGCACTGCCTGGATCAGGCAGTAGCGCAATTCAACTTGTCTTTCCTAAAGGATGAGACATCACTGTGTCTCAGGCTCTCAGCTGACTCACATCCTTGCCTTTTAAGCTGAAGGAGCTGTAATGTTGTCCTCAAGTTGAGTGTCGCTGAAGAGCTCTCAGGCAATGAGCGGCTGAATAAGGTAACTGAAGGCTGAGTGTAATCAATTGAAGCTGAGCTAGAGCCTGATCAGTGTTACGGCTAGCTATTTCACTTCATAGGCAGGCCTAGAACCGTTGCAAGAGGTGAGCTATTTGAACCTAGAAAAGTACAAAGAAGGAAGCAGTCTTGTGGGTGCAGCCATGACATAAATGTCAAGGTGTCAAGACACACTAGTCTCAATTTAATTTAACGTCAGGTAGTTCAATATCCGTCAGTGTCAGTTGATCATGTCATAACATCACCCCCCTTCAGACAGGAGGACTGTCCTCAGTTTTCATCTTAAGCCTTTCATCTTGACTGCCTCTTGAATCTCTTATTGATCATCATGTTGTCTTCATTCATCAGGTCCAGCTCTTCACCTGACTTGTAAATATTTAATCAAACTTATAGCCTCCTCAGTGGCCCCGCCTCATTTGAATAAGTGTCATGATAATCCTTTACCTTTTGAGGTGACCCTATAAAGTCAACAGTGTTGTATCATTCTGAGTCTGAATCATATCCCTCTCAAGTCACTTGATATTACAGGATGTTGTTGTGAATTCAGCTTGCTAAGATTTTTTTCACTGTGTACTCAGGCTGATTATTAACTTCAGTCAGTGACTTCAGGTTCTGAATTTGATTCAGCATTAAGTCATTCATCACTTTGTAAAAGGCTGAGTGTACAACGGTCATCATAGTGGTGTTTGAACGGGGTGTCGTAGGCAATATAATCATGATGAGGTCAATGCAATGGTTATATGTTTTCTATTCAGTGGCAAAACTGATCACTGAGGAAGCAGGTTTCTGAACCTCCTTGTGAAGAGTTTTACTTGATGTCAAGGCGCTAGGCGCTGAGTCATCATGTCTATATAATGTCATACTATAGTGTCATACTTGTTGTACTGTCATACTATTATATGGTGGCCCTGACACAGCATTCCCCTTCTCATGACGTCATCCCCGGGGCCAATTGACTCTGAATTCATCATCATAGACATCATCATGATGGCCTGATAAGTGGTTGATCATGTAGGGTGAGGGTGTGAAATCATGCTAAGATAAGGCTGATCACATGCCTCACTTAATTGTGATGATATCACGCCTGGCAGTAAGTTCCTTTTAACATAAACATCAAAATTAAAATGTTTACTGTAAGTTCAAAACACTCTTCCCTTGTGTTTCTTCTTCATCATCTCTCTTATGACATGTCATCATACTTCTCATGACTTTTTCACAGCTCATTGAGTGACTTGATGACTTCATGACGTCATCCTCATTGCAGAGGTGTTCACCTCATGAAGGGAGCATCATGAAGCTTGCAGCTCATGACTCAACATTCTTGCAGTGTCATACTTCCTGTCATACATTGTATGAATGTTAACATGATATATAAGCAATCAATAATTGAACTCTTGAACTCATGATCATGAACAACAGTGAAGACCTGCCTTCATCAGGGAAGCCTGTTGATCTTCAGGCTCAGTGTGATGAGGAGGGCTCTGAGTTGAAGTCAGTGAGTGAAACTGTGATGATCAACACCTTCAGAAAGAGATGAGGAAACAGAATGATAAAACTGACTGTTCAGCACCTGAAGAGGGTCAAGCATCTACCTTTGAGTGACATCTTCAGCAGCAGTTCCTGCTCTGTGTGATGTCATGATGATACCTCACTGCTGGCTCATGTGCAGCAGGCTCATCATCATGAGTGTGTGATTTAAGAGAACCTCAGTCACATGTTGTCAGGTACTGCTCACTGTGACTCTTGTATAAAGGTTGAAGTTGATCACTGCTTTGTGTCAGATAGAGGAGCCTGCACATGTTGCATATCTCTCTGCAACTCTCATGAGCAATGCATGACAGAGTCTCTGATCATCACTGCTCTTGACTCTGAGAGCTCTGATGTTGTTGTCTCAGCGCGTGTTTATGATGATCAGAGGAGTGACAGCACATCATAAGTCTGCTTTCCTTAATCCTCTTTTGTTTTGTTTAGTACAACAAAGTGTCATACTTTATGTCATACTTTTGTTGTACTTTATGTCATACTTTTGCATTGTTAATTAGTCATAGTGTTCAATGACTGATCATCAGATCCTCATGCTGTCATCTTTTATTAATCATTATCAGCATTCTTCACGCCCTCTGCAGCTGCTCCTCAACATGAGTCTCATGACATTCATAATGAGGTGATTAATGTTAATTCAGTAATCTTAAGAAGATCATTCAAGCTATTAATGTATTGCTGAAAAGCACTGCTCATGCTCTCTGCATCCTTAATGCTCATTAATCTCATCATCATCAAGAGTATATCAAACTCTGTGAGCAGCATCATGTTGAGGAGATGAGGTTGAAGACTTCATCAAACAATGAAGAAGAATTTGAGATGATAAAAGACAAGTAAATAAATGAAGGTGACTTGACACAGTGCTGATGAGAAGTTGAGTGCAAGATGTTGATCTCAAGTTCATTTTGATCTTCAGATCTGAAATGAAATGCTTCTGTGCTTAAGTGTTCTCTGCAATGTGACATGTCTGTGATAATGTAGTTCATGCAGTAATTCTATTAAAGATCCTGTTGTAACATCATAATGTCATAACTTCTGTCATACTTGTTGTAGGCACAAGCTCTGTCATAAAAGATCAGGTTAACAAAGCTGATAAAGTTTTCAATTCTTAAAACTCATGACTTTTGTGACAGCTTCTCAATTAATCTTGAAGGGTCACATTTTAAGGCTCATGACTTTTGTGACAGCTTTTTAATTAATCTTGAAGGGTCACATCTTAAGACTCATGACTTTTGTGACAGCTTCTCAATCAATCTTGAAGAGTCACATCTTAAGGCTCATGACTTTTGTGACAACTTCTCAATCAATCTTGAAGAGTCATGTCTTAAGGCTTGCCTGAATTTCTGTTTGTCAGGGTTGTCAGCATGAAATTTTCACATTTTTGTCTTTACATTGTGAATGAAGTGTGTTAATTCTCATGTGTCATCTCACACCTGATCTGTTGACTTTCATTTAATGAGGTATTGAAGCCTGCTGTCATGAATGCAGTTATTCACAATTGCCTCAACTTCTCACTCATCATCTCAGTTGAGTAGTAGGTCTTTTCCTGTCAATGCAGAGAACACATGACATGTGCCTTGAAATGACTTCAATAGAGTGACATTGAATATGTTATAAATGTTTCAATCCTCTGAGAGGTCAAGTTCATATGATGACTGACTTATCACACATCATATCATGAATGAGCTGAGCTTTTTTCAATGCAGTTTCTTCATCTGCTTGTTCACTGACACATTCTTTTCATTAATCAGTACTAAATCACCTTCTTTGAATGTTATCTCTGTTCAGCGCTGATTATAATAATTTATATACATTTTATTAACCTGTCATAACTGCTTCTGAGCTGTTGCAATTTGATCTTGAAGCTGCTGTGCATCTGCATAAAGTCTTATTTGTTCATGTGAGTGCTGTATAAGTGGCTTACTTAGACTCATCTGAGGGTCTCACTTTAAGTTAAGCTGAAAAGGGCTCTTTCCTGTAGCAGCATGTATGAAGTTGTTGTATGAGAACTTCATGCAGAGTAAAAGCTTGACTCAGTCCTCTTGCTGCTCATTAATGAATATGTGTAAATACACCTTCAGGGACTGATTCTGCCTCTTTGTTTGACTGTCAGTTTGCAGGTGAAAAGCTGTTGACATGTTACAATGACATCACATGTGAAAGCAGAAGCTGATTCACTGCTCTGATGTAAACAACTTGTCTCTGTCTGTGATTAAAACTTCTGACACATCATGATGCTTGATTATGTTCTGAATAAACACTTCAATGAAGTCAGCAACTGACATTGTCTTCTGTACTGAAATATAATGAGTCATTTTGGTCAACTTATCAATTATGATGAGGATTGAATCTCATGTCATACTTTCATATGTGCTGCTCAGTGGCAGGTTCATAATGAAGTTCATTGTCATTGTATGTCATGACACTTTCAGGACTGGTAATGAGTTCAATAACTCATATAATTTGTGATGAGCTGACTTCACCTTTTGACATTTAACACAGTCATGACAGTAACATCATACATCTCTGACAGCATCAAGTCAATCATAAGATCACTGCATTAATTTTGCAGTTCTTGACTTCCTGAAATGATCTGCAAAAACATCATTGTGAAATTAACTGATCATCACATTGTGAAGGGCAGGGTTCTGTGAAATGTAGATCTTATCATTATAATGTATGACATCATTTATTTCTTGTCAACATTTTTGTATATCTGACAGTATAAATGTCATATTTGACTGCATTTCTGATGTCATGATCATCTCAAGGTTCATGTCTATATTCATATTTGTCATCTCAGACTCAGTCAAGTTGTTTTTATCCTCAAAAGGGGTAGTTAATTCCTGTTGTACTCATCATATCAAACTGTCTTTTGACTGCTCAGTATGAATCACATGTTTGAGTTGTTTAATAAACATTCTTGTATAAGCTGTTATCTCCTCACCTATTGATGAGTGAGTAGACATGAGTTGAAGTGCTTCAACAGTGTCAGCAGAAGTGCTATCCTCAATTTAAAGATTAATAAGAATGTGATTTACATCACTGTTTATAACTGCAGTGTTTGCTGAGTTATCCTTGATTGAGTGCTGCTGAGGCTCTGCATATTTAAACTCTCTTATTTGGTCACAGCTTGCTTCTTGAGCATGTAGATCATGAACTGCTGATGTTTCAATCATACTGCTGACTTCAGTATTCATTGTATTGATATATTCATCACAGCTTGCTTCTTGAGCATGTAGATCATGAACTGCTGATGTTTCAGTCATGTCATCAGCTTCAGTATTCATCATATTAATATATTCATCACGGCTTGCTTCTTCTTGAGTAGATAAGTTTCACACTGCTGATGTTCTGATGAGATCATCATCTTCAGTGTTCATCATACTGATAATATTCATTGTGACAGGTATGACATTCTCTTGTTGTAGCTTCTATCATACTGAGCATCTTAATCACAGTGTCATTGCAGCAAGCACATATAATTTCTTCTGCACTGACTTATAATTCTTGCTTCCTAAATGAAAGGACTGTCACATTATTTCAGCAGCAGTTGAGGTACTGACAGCCTTCAGCAGTTCATAATCAGGTCATCTTGATAAATCATCAGCAGGATTCTTCTTGTCCTCTTAATATGTGATCTTAAAGTTGTACTCAGTGAGTTTTTCAGCTCACTTGAGCTGCCTTCATGTGAGGTTTGAGGTAGTCATGAATCAAACAAGGTTTGCATGATCAGTCAGTATGACAATTTGATGTTTAGCACCCTGACAGTAGTGCTGTCAATGATGCATGACTTTCATGATGACAAGGAGTTCTTGCTCATCTGTATCATATCAGGTCTCAGTATTTAGCAGCTTCTTACTGTAGTAAGTAATTGATAATCAATGCAATTGACTGTTGACCTTGAAGTGTTGCATCAAGATTTCATCAATTGTGAATTCAGAGGCGTTCATTTCAACCCTCATGAATTTGTTTTCATTGAAGTAGTGTAGTAATGAAGCACTCATGAAGGTCTTCTTCAAAGCATTAAACACTTTCAATGCAGCTCCTGAAAGTGAAAAAGAAGCAGGTATGATGTTTTCTTATTGTAGCTCTCCTTCAACTTGTGAGCTGCATGCTGAATAATTTGTGTTAAACCTCTGCAATGAGATCAGGCTGTTCTGCTTTCTTTTAATAACAATCTGTTGAGACTGAAGAGGAGAGAATGATGTATTCTCAGTCTTTTTTTTATTCTTTCCTGTTTTCAGGAGATTTAACAGTGATGCTGTAATTTATGAATAATCTCTTATAAACCTTCAGAAGAAGTTGATGAAGTTTAAAAAAACTTACAATTCATGAATGTTCTCTGATGATAATTATTCTTCAATGGCGTGAATCCTTTCTGAACTCATATGTATGCCTTCAGTATTAATCTTAAACCTCAGGAAGTTCACTTTCATTGCATTGAAGAAGCATTTGCTGATCTTAAGATGAAGATCATGATGTCATAATGCAGTTAATACTTGTTGTACATGCTCCTCATGTTCAGATTCATCTTTGCTGAAGATCAGGATATCATCTAGATAAATCATGCAGATTATATCAAGGAACTCATCAAGAGCCTTATCAATGAATGCCTGAAACATAGCAGGAGCATTCATGAGACTGAAAAGCATGACAAGATATTTGAACAGGCTGAATCATGTTCAAAATGCTGTTTTTCACTCATCTTCACCCTTGATTCATATTTGATTATATGCATTCTTGCAGTTCAGCTTAGTGAACTTCTTAGCTCCTTGAAGATGATTCAACATGTCTGATATAAGTGATAGTGAGTAGTGATTTTTAATGATAATATCATTCAAGCGCTTATAATCAATGACTAGTCATAGGCTGCTGTCTGATTTCAGTACAAACATAACAGGTGAAGCTGCAGATGATATTAATTTGCAAATTATGCTTACCTTCATAACATTGTTTAAATATACCTTGAGTACATCAAGCTCAGCTGAAGACATCAAGTATAACTTTCTGAATGAAGGTTGCTGCTCTGATTTCAAGTCAATAACATGATCATGTGAACCTCTTTCAGATAAAGACTGCTTCTCAGCTGCCTGAAATATGTCTGTGAAGTCATGATATTCAGGAGGTAGACTGTCATAGACATTATCATATTTTTTGTCATATCACAATGAGTTCATCTGTAGGGTATATTTTTTCATATCAGCCACTAGGTCCGCCGGCCCTATAAAGCAGTCAGTAATGATGAGGTTGTTCATATGTAGAACATTCTTCAACACCTTCTTTTCATCAGCAGTGAATATACAGCATGCAGTAGTATGTTTTGACTTTCTTCATAAGAATTTACTCATATCATAGTAGTGATTTGAGTTTGCATGAACTAAAAATGATAACCTGAGGACAAAAGGAGCTGATGTGTTGTCTTGTGTGATAAAGAAATGATTGCTATAGTGGTAAGGTTGATCATCAGTGTTGTACATCATAATCATCAGTATGACAGACTCTGATAGCTCAATCACATTACCTCATGCATTACCTTGAGCCTCATAGGATTCAGTCAGTAGAGACAGCTTATTGACAACATCTCATGTGATTGTATTACCCTGGCTGCCGTTGTTGATAATATATGAATATTTTTTCTTCAGATCATCTCTTGTTGTATGAGAGTTCACCTTTAGCTGCTCTGATATCAGATGTGAGATATCATCAATGATAAGTAAAAAGATGAGCTGAAGGTTGATCATGAGTCATTTATTCACATCAATCATGATAATGACTGCTGTTGATCATCTCATCATACATTCATTTGTTCAATGACTGATGACTTCACACTTAATACAGAGGTCTGCTGCTTTTCATGCATTTACTTCATTCTTAAGAATAAAGTCTTCTTGTCAGCATGAGGGTCCTGTGAACATTTATGTTGTTGTCATGATCACTTTCTCTGCAACTGATATGTGATTTAAATTTCAGCTTTGATCACAATTACTTTCTTGATAAGAGCCTCATGAATTGTTCTCTCTTTCATGATTGAATTGTTGAGGGTGAGAGATTTATTATTTGATGAAAGATTCTTTTCTGTCATAATATGACATCTGTGTCATACTTTTGTCATTATTGTCAGTTTTGCTTTGATGATCCTTTTTGATGTCTGAGCAGCTTCAGAATGATTCATGATTGATGATGATGTCAAGATGTGCTGAAATTTCCTGCACTGACTGTCTTGCAACCTGTGTCAGATCTCAATGTTGTAGTTCAGTCAGAACATGATGAAGAAGTCTTGATCATCAGTGATTTTAAATGAGCATCTCACTGATTTCCTTGTGTGAAGCTGAAAGGAAGCAGTAGAGTTCTGATAATTTATTATATCAAGAGGTGATTGTATCATGACTGTGAGGTTCAGCTGCATTGAAGATGATGATATTTTGTTCATTCATGTCTTCATCAGAGGATAGGTTCTTCTTTAGAATCTTTAAAAAGTTGTTATAAATGACTCAAGTGTGATCATGCTGCTCCTTTTGCTTCTGTCAATCACTCATGACTGTTTTCTCAAGGTAGGTGCCTGCTCAGATGATGAAATCTCATTTGATAGAAAATTGCTCTGACATCAGCTCTCAGTTTTAATTGATTTCATTCAAGTATTCTTGAAGTTTTCATCTCATGACTTTAACACCTCCTGCATAGAGATGAGGCTCTCATGACTTTATAAGGTGTTGAAAAGGAGGAGGTGTGATATCTGTCATAACTTGATGTCATAATTCATGTGATGAACCTGCATCATTCTCTGAGTTTATTGTAGTTGAAGGATTTTCTTGCAGATGTTGATTAAATTTCTGAAGCTTCCTTTTATTGTTCTTAAACTTAATTTCTTGTCATATGTGTTGTAACTGTAATCACTGACGCTTGATGATCTCCTGATTATGAGCAGTGACTGTCTCAAGGTCTTCAATGATGTCATTGAGGTTGCCTGCAGTGATATGTTCATCATCATCAATGATGTCAGAAGTAGAGGTATCAATGACTGATAATGTAAACCTGTTAATTGAAGAGCCTGTCTCAGTTTAATTATTAACTGTTTCACTGACCTGATGAGATTGAAGTGTTGATGTCATCATGTCTTATTTGCTTTTAACATGACTGTTCACCTGAAGGTACTGAGTGATCAGTATGTAAAAAGCTGAGTGTATGATGATCATCATAGTGATGTTTGAACGGGGTGTCGTAGGCAATATAATCATGATGAGATTAATGCAATGATTATACATCTTCTATTCAGTGGCAAAACTGATCATTAAGGAAGCAGGTTTCTGAACCTCCTTGTGAAGAGTTTTACTTAATGTCAAGGCGCTAGGCGCTGAGTCATCATGTTTATATAATGTCATATTATAGTGTTGTACTTGTTGTACTGTCATACTATTATATGATGACCCTGACACACTTTCCTTAAATGATCAGCATGAAAGATGTTGTTCATCTTCATGTGTTCAGGTAGCTTCAGAACATAGAAGTGATCTTTCATGTTGAAGATTCAGTAGAGGCCTGTCACTTGATGATTCAACTTTAAGCTAAATCTTTCAGTGATTCAACTCTTTCAAGTAACATAAACTCAGTCTCTGATGAAGAAGTCTGATTCTCTTCAGTGCTTATTTGTCTGATCTGTCATCTTATTTTAAGCTTGTTTCAGGTTTTCCTTTGCTCATTTAATCACATCATGAGCTTTAATAATGAAGGTCTGAGCTTCTTCTCTTGTCAATTGCTCTCTTACAGTGTTTGAGGATTGTGTTCACTCTTTTCAATGAAAGTGTAGATGAGGGGTCTGTCTCAACTTCAACTCATAAAGTGACATGCCTGTGAACTCATGAGTGAGAACCACTTGAGTGAAATTCATTATTAATAAAAAGTCTGATCAGTTGTCTTGAAAGTGATTCATGAAGGGGTGAAGTTGTTGATTGATGTACTGATTTAATACCTCAGTGCTTTTATTCATCTGTGAGTGATATGCTGTTGAAAGCTTTTGCTTTACCCTCACAAGCTTGCAGAGTTCATTCATGAATGTTGAAATGAACTGAGACCCTCAGTCTGACATTGCTGTCTCAGGTGTTTCATAGATTCTTCAGATGTACTTATAATATAATTGCACAACTTGAGCTGCTGTAACTGTCTTCTGACATGACAGCAAGAAGGCCCTTTTTTTAAAGTGATTGATAATGACAAATATGTTATCAAAGCCTTTCTTGTCCTGTGAGAAGGATTTAAAGTTGAATGAGACATGCTGTCAGCACTTATCTTCAATTAATAAAGAGTGAAGTAGGCCTGAGGTTTTGTCTCAGAGTACATGCATTCAACAGCATGTTCAGCAGTTTAAAATAAAAACTGAACAGTCATTTGACAGACTTGATCAGTAATATTGAACTGACAACAGCTTTGCTGTTTTAATCTTGCTTGAGTGTGCTGTCACTGATGTTGAATGAGCTTCATTAATTAAATGAGTCTGCAAAGTGTCAACATTCAGCATCATGAGCTTCTCAAATCATGTAAGAAGATTATTTTAAAGCTTTTAATCTCATTTCTTCTTTCTTGTCATCTGATGATACTGATTTAGTGATTCATGAGAGTGATTGACTTGCAGAATCTGATTCATCAGCTGATAAGAATTTTTCACATGTTCAGTCTCATTCAGTGAATCACTTTCAACATTCATTGAATCCTCACTTATTGTGATTATTATGCAATTAAAATTTAAAAACAACTGTGTTCATGCAGTGATGTTCTTTTCTTTTTGAGTGATCAACTTATCATGTTTTCTTGTCAGAGCATCAACAATGATGTTGATTATTCTTGAGTGATAAGTAATCTTGAAGTTGTAGTCTGTCACAATATCAGCTCATCTAGCTTGCCGTGAATTAAGTAATCACTTAATGATAAAATACTTTAGAGCATGATGATCTGTAATTGTAACAAAAGAGGCTGCTTGTAAGTTTAATAACATGTTACATCATTCTTGAAGAGTTTTAACAACTGTTAACATCTCTCTGTCATGAATCTCATATCACATTTCCTCAGATGACATTGTCTTTGAGAAGTAAATTGCAGATTTTCACTTGTCATTTTTCTGTTGCTGAGTGAGCACTTCTGCAACAACTTCACTGCTGACATCTGTCTTCATTTGAGTTTTCAAATAAAGTGAGTAATGAGCTCAGACAGCATCTGATAACATCAGCTTTTTTGCCTTCTTAAAAGCTTGAATTTTCAGCTCTTTTAAGAAGTGTCAGGCCCCTTTTGCAGTCAGCTTTATCAACAGGTGTACAACTCAACCTCATTTTTTTAATGAGCAATGATAGAAGTTGCAGAATCTCAGGAAGGATTGAATTTTTTTAATTAATTTTAATAATAATCAATCCTTGACAACAGAAACTTTATCTGAGTTTATTATAATATCTGCAATGCTGATGATGAAGCTCAGAAACTTGATAAATTGAATGCTGAACTCACTCTTTTTTATGTTCACTTGTAGACTTGCTTCCTTAAAGTGTTGAAGCATCTTTTTAACTTGAGTGTCATGTTTCAACAGATCCTCTGAGTAGATCAAAATATTATTCACATAAATTATGCAGAAATTGTTCAAGTAATCAAATAAGATGTTGTTGATATACCTCTGAAAGAAGGTGAGTCTGTTGCAAAGATTAAAAGATAAAATCTTGTATTTGTAAGATCTGTATCTCATTTAAAAAGTGATTAAATTCTTGACAGACTTTTTCATCTGTATTCAGTAGAACACCTGCTTAACATTCAGTTTAATAAAAACCTTTGCTTTAATTAGTCATGTTAAGGTCTCTTTAATTAAAGGCAAGGAGTACTTATCCTTCTTAATGATTATATTGAGTTTTTGATAATCAACATAAAAACATCACTCCTCTTCAAGTTTCTTTGCAAAGAGAACTGATGATGTGTAAGAAGCATCATTAAAGATTATGAAACTCTTTTTCAGATGATCTTTAAGATAAACCTTGATTAACTTCAACTGCTTCAGTGACATGCTGTACAAGAGACTTGAGGTCAGGTTGTTCTCATCTTTTAAGATGATATCATGATTCACTTTTTCCTTATGTAGAGGCAACTGATCTGATGCTGTCTTGCTGAAAACCTTCACAAACTCTTAATACTGATGAGGTAATTTTTTCTTTATTCTCTGATTCAACTTTATTTCATTCTGCAGTAGCAGACAGGGGTTCCTTCAGTTTTTTATCAAATGATCAACCTCATGAATGTTAATGATGTTGATAATCATCTCTTTTCTTTTAACATTGCATAAGAAGTTTCTCACTTTCAGAAGTGCAATATTCACTTCTTGATAAAGAGGAGGTTGTCAGGGCCATCATATATATAATATGACAATACAACATTATGATACAACATTATAATATGACACTATGATATGACATTATAACTTAAATATGATGACTCAGCGCCTAGCATCTTGACATCAAGTGAAAACTCTTCACAAGGAAGTGCAGAAACCTGCTTCCTCAGTGATTAATTTTGTCACTGAATAAAAGATGTATAATCATTGCATTGACCTCATCATGATTATATTGTTTATAACACTCTGTTCAAACATCATTATGACACTCTGTCATACATCTCATCTCTTACATACTGATCACTCAGTACCTTCAGGTGAACGGTCACGTCAGAAGCAAATAAAACATGATGATATCAACACTTCAATCTCATCAGGTCAGCAAAGCAGTCAATTAAGTTGAATTAAAGTCTTCAATTAACAGGTTTACATTATCAGCTGTCAACATCTCTGCTTCTGACATTATCAATGACAATAATGAACATATTAATGCAGGTAACCTTGATGACTTCATTAATAATCTTGAAACAGTCACTGCTCACAATCAGGAAGTCATCAAGTGTCAGTGATTATAATTATAACACATATGACAAGAAATTAAGTTTGAGGATAATAAAAAAGAGCTTCAGAAGCTCAATCAACACCTGTAAGAAAATCTTTTAATTATGATAAATTCAAGAAATGATGCAAGTTCATCACATGAATTATGATGTCAAGTTATGACAGACATCACACCTCTCCCTTTTCAACACCTTATAAAGTCATGAGAGCCTCATCTCTATGCAGGAGGTGTTAAAGTCATGAGATGAAAACTTTAAAAATATCTGAATGAAATTAATCAGAATCAAGAGCTGATGTCAGAGCAATTTCTTACTGAATGAGATTTCATCATCTGAGCAGGCACCTACCTTGAGAAAACAGTCATGAGTGACTGATGAAAGCAAAAGAAGCAGCATGATCACACTTAAGTCATTTATAACAACTTTTTAAAAATTCTAGAGAAGAACTTATCCTCTGATGAAGACATGAATGAATGAAATATCATCATTTTTAATGCAGTTGAATTTCATAATCATGATATAATCACCTTCTGATACAATAAATTATCAGAACTCTACCGCTTCTTTTCAGCTTCACATAAGGAAATTGATGAGATGCTCATTTAAAATCACTGATGATCAAGGCTTCCTCATCACATTCTGACTGAACTATGATGTTGAGATCTGACACAGGTTGTAAGACAGTCAATGCAGGAAATTTCAGCACATCTTGATGTCATCATCAATCATGAATCATTCTGAAGCTGCTCAGACATCAAAAAGGATCATTAAAGCAAAACTGATAACAACAACAAAAGTACAACACAGATGTCATACTATGACAAAAAAGAATCTCTCACTGAACAATAAACAATCTGCACTTAATTCACTCAATTCAGCTGTGAAAGAGAGAATAACTCATGAGGTTCTTATCATGAAAGTGACTGCAATCAGAGTCAGAATCTCAATCATATATCAATCACTGAGAGAGCAACTACAATGATGACATGAACATTTACAACCCTCTCATGCTGACAAGGAGACTTCATCTCAAGGAATAAAGTGAATGCATGAAGATCAGCAAGTCTTTGCATTAAATGTGAAGTCATCAATCACTAAATAAATGATTATACAATTGAATGATCTACAGTTGTCTTCACTGCAGTCAATGTGAATAAATGACTCACAGATCACCTTCAGTTTGCTTCATTATTAATTATTAATGATATCTCACGTCTGATATCAGAGCAACTAGAGGTGAAACTGCACATAATGACAATGAGTGATATGATGAGCAAATCTCCACAATATTCATATATTATCAACAATGACAGTCAGGGTAATACAATCACATGAGATGTTATCAATAAGCTGTTCTTACTGACTGAATCCTATGAGGCTCAAGGCAATGCATGAGATAATGTGATTGAGCTATCAGAGTCTGTCATACTGATGATTACAGCATACAACACTGACAGTTAATCTTATCACTATAGCAATCATTTCTTTATCACACAAGACAACACATCAGCTTCTTTTGTCCTCAGGTTATCATTTCTAATTCATGCAAACTCAAATCACTACTATGATACAGGTAAATTCCTATGAAGAAAGTTAAAACATATTATCACATGTCATATATTCATCACTGATGAAAAGAAGGTGTTGAAGAATGTTTTATGTATGAACAACCTCATCATTATTAACTGCTTTATAAAGCTGATGAACTTAGTGACTGATATGAAAAAATATACCCTACAGATGAACTCATTGTGATATGACAAAGAGTACAACAATGTTTATGACAGTTTACCTCCTGAATATCATGACTTCACAGACATATTTCAGGCAGCTGAGAAGCAGTCTTTATCTGAGAGAGGTTCACATGATCATGTCATTGACTTAAAATCAAGGCAGCAACCTTCATTTAAAAAGTTATACTTGATGTCCTCAGCTGAGCTTGATGTACTGAAGGTATATTTAGATGATGTTATGAAGACAGGTATAATTTATAAATTAATATCATCTGTGACTTCACCTGTTATGTTTGTACTGAAATCAGATGGCAGTTTATGACTAGTCATTGATTATAAGCACTTGAATGATATTATCATTAAAAATCACTACTCATTATCACTTATATCAGACATGTTGAATCATCTTCAAGGAGTTAAGAAGTTCACTAAGCTGAACTGCAAGAATGCATATAATTAAATATGAATCAAGGGTGAAGATGAGTGAAAAACAGCATTCTGAACATGATTCAGTCTGTTTGAATATCTTGTCATGCTTTTCAGTCTCATGAATGCTCCTGCTACATTTCAGGTATTCATTAATAAGACTCTTGATGAGTTCCTTGATATAACTTGTGTGATTTATCTAGATGATATCCTGATCTTCAGCAAAGATGAATCTGAACATGAGGAGTATGTATGACAAGTATTAACTGCATTATGACATCATGATTTTCATCTTAAGATCAGCAAATGCTTCTTTAATGCAATAAAAGTGAACTTCCTGAGGTTTAAGATCAATACTGAAGGCATACATATGAGTTCAGAAAGGATTCACGTCATTGAAGAATGACTACCCTCAGAGAATGTTCATGAATTGCAAGTTTTTCTAAGCTTCACTAACTTCTTCTGAAGATTTATAAGAGATTATTCATGAATTACAGCATCACTGTTAAATCTCCTGAAAACAGGAAAGAATAAAAAGAAGATTGAGAATACATCATTCTCTCTTCTTCAGTCTCAATGAACTGTTATTAAAAGAAAGCAGAACAGCCTGACCTCATTGTGAAAATTTAATACAAAGTATTCAGCATGCAACCTGCAAGTCAGAGGAAAGTTATAACAAGAAAACATCATACCTGTCTTTTTTTCACTCTCAGAAGTCACATTGAAAGTGTTTAATGCTCTGAAGAAGACCTTCATGAGTGCTTTATTACTACATTATTTTGATGAAAACAAACTCATGAGAGTTGAAATGAACGCCTCTGAATTCACAATTGATGAAATCTTGATGCAACACTTCAAAGTCAACAGTCAATTGCACTGATTATTAATTATTTATTACAGTAAGAAGCTGCTAGATATTAAGACTTAATATGATACAGATGAGCAAAAGCTCCTTGTCATCATGAAAGTCATGCATCATTAATGACATTACTGTTGAGGCGCTAAGCACCTGATCATCATATTGACTGATCATGCAAACCTTGTTTGATTTATGACTACCTCAAACCTCACATGAAGGCAGCTCAAGTGAGCTGAAAAGCTCACTGAGTATGACTTTAAGGTCACATATCAAGAGGACAAGAAGAACTCTGCTGACAGTCTGTCAAGATGACCTGATTATGAACTGCTGAAGACTGTCAGTACTTTAACTGTTGTTGAAATAATGTGACAGTCCTTCTGTTTAGGAAGCAAGGATTATAAGTCAGTGCAGAAGAAATTATACATGCTTGCTGCAATGACACTGCAGTCAAGACACTCAGTATGACAGAGGTTATGACAAAAGAATGTCATATCTGTCACAATGAATAATATCAGTATGATGAATATTAAAGTTGACAGCATGATTGAAACATCAGCAGTTCATGATCTACATGCTCAAGAAGCAAGTCATGATGAATATATTAATACAATAAATACTGAAGCTGACAGCATGACTGAAACATCAGCAGTTCATGATCTACATACTTAAAAAGCAAGCTGTGATGAATATATCAGTATGATGAATACTTACTGAAGTTGACAGCATGATTGAAACATCAGCAGTCTGTGACCTACATGCTTAAAAAGCAAGCCGTGATGAATATGTCAGTATGATGTATGCTGAAGCTGATGACACAACTGAAACATCAGCAGTTCATGGCCTACATGCTTAAGAAGCAAGCCGTGATGAACATATCAATATGATGAATACTGAAGCCGGTGATATGACTGAAACATCAGCAGTTCATGACTTATATGCTTAAGAAGCAAGCTGTGACTGAATAAAAAAACCTGAGTATGCAGAACCTGAGCAGCACTTAATTAAGAATAATGCAGCAAGCACTGTAGTTATAAATGATGATGCAAATCATGTTCTTATTAATCTTTAAATTGAGGATAACACTTCTTCTGTTGACACTGTTGAAGCGCTTCAGCTCATGTCTACTCACTCACCTCTAAATGAGGAGATAACAGCTTATACAAGAATGTTTATTAAACAACTTAAATATACAATTCATACTGAACAGTCAAAAGACAGTTTGATATGATGAGTATGACAGGAATTAACTACCCCTCTTGAGGATAAAAACAACTTGACTGAGTCAGAAATGATAAATATGATGACAATACTCTCTGATGTAATGAAACATTAAGAGGAAATTGAGGATGTTGTATATTATAATGATAAGATCTACATTCTGCAGAACTCTGCCCTCTGCAATGTGATGATCAGTTGATTTCATGATGATGTCTTTGCAAGTCATTTCAAGAAGTCAAGAATTACAGAATTAATGTGATGATCTTATAATTAACCTGATGCTGTCAAAGATGTATGATGTTACTGTCATGATTATGTTAAATGTCAAAAGGTGAAGCCAGCTCATCATAAATCATACAGCTTATTAAACTCATTGTCAGTTTCAACTGAATCATGACATACAGTGACAATGAACTTCATTATGAATTTATCACTGAGCAGCATGTATAAAAGTATGACATGAGATTCAATCCTTGTCATAATTAATAAGTTGACCAAAATGACTCATTATATTTTAATACAGAAGACAATGTCAGTTGCTGACTTCATTGAAGTGTTTATTCAGGACATAATTAAGCATCATGACATGTTAAAAGTTTTAATCACAGACAGAGATAAGCTGTTTACATCAGAGCAGTGAATCAGCTTCTGCTTTCACATGTGATGTCATCATAACATGTCAACAGCTTTTCACCTGCAAACTGATGATCAAACAAAGAGGCAGAACCAGTCCCTGAAGACATATTTATACATATTCATTGATAAGCAGCAAGAGAACTGAGTGAAGCTCTTACTTTGCATGAAGTTCTCATACAACAACTTCATACATGCTGCTACAGGAAAGAGCCCCTTTCAGCTTAACTTAAAGTGAGACCCTCAGATGAGCTTAAGTAAGCTGCTTATACAGCATTTACATGAATAAATAAGACTTTATACAGATGCACAGCAGCTTCAAGATCAAATTGCAACAACTCAAGAGCAATTATGACAGGTCAATGAGACATATGCAAATTATTATAATCAGCACTGAATGAAGATAACATTCAAAGAAGGTGATTTAATACTGATCAATGAAAAAAATGTGTCAGTGAACAAGCAGATGAAGAAACTGCATTGAAAAAAACTCAGCTCATTCATGATATGACATGTGATAAGTCAGTCATTGTATGAACTTGATCTCTCAGAGGATTGAAACATCTATAATGTATTCAACATCACTTTATTGAAGTCATTTTAAAACACATGTTATGTGTCTTCTGCATTGACAGGAAAAGACCTACTACTTAACTGAAATGACAAGTGAGAAGTTGAGGCAATTGTGAATAATCACATTCATGACAGCAAGCTTCAATACCTCATTAAATGAAAGCTGACAAATCAGGTGTGAGATGACACATGAAAGTCAACACACTTCATCTGCAATATAAAGACAAAAATATGAAAATTTCATGCTGACAACTCTGACAAACAGAAATTCAGATGAGCCTTAAGATGTGATCTTTTAAGATTGATTGAGAAGCTGTCACAAAAGTCATGAGTCTTAAGATGTGACTCTTCAAGGTTGATTGAGAAGCTGTCACAAAAATCATGAGTCTTAAGATGTGACTCTTCAAGGTTGATTGAGAAGCTGTCACAAAAATCATGAGCCTTAAGAACTGAAAACTTTGTCAGCTTTATTAACTTAATCTTTTATAACAGAGCCTGTGCTCTACAACAAGTATGACAAAGGTTATGATGCTATGATGTTACAACAGGATCTTTAATAGAATTATTACATGAACTACATTATCACAGATGTGTCACATTGCAGAGAACACTTAAGCACAGAAGCATTTCATTTCAGGTCTGAAGATTAAAATGAATCTGAGATCAACACCTTGCACTCAACTCTTCATTAATGTCACATTAAGTCACTTTCATTTATCTACTTGTCTTCTATCATCTTAAATTCTTCTTCATTATTGTCTGATGAAGCCTCTGACCTCATCTCCTTAATGTGTTGATGCTCACAGAGTTCAATGTACTCTTGATGATGATGAGATTAATGAGTGTTGAGGACATGAAGAGCGTGAGCAGTGCTTTTCAGCAAGACAGCAAGAGCTTAAATGAGCTTATCAGAACTACTGAATTAACACATTTTAATCTCAAAGAAGTTAAAAAACTCATGTTAAGAAGTGACTGCAGAGAGCATAAAGAATGTCAGTAGTGACTGATAAGAGACAACAGCATGAGGAATTAATCAGCTGTCAAGCACTATACAACAATTAACATATCAGTAGTACAACAGTGCAATAGTGCAGCAGTACAACAAAATGTTGTATGTACAACAATACAACAAGTACATCATATTCATACTAAATGAAACAAAATGAAAGAGAATTAAGAAAAATAAATTTACAATGTGCTGTCATCCCTCCTGTCATCATAGACATGTGCATGCAGAATAATAACATCAGAGCTCTCAGAGGTCAAGGCAGTGATGATTGAAAACTTCATCATGCATTAATCATGAGAGTTGCAGAGTGATGTGTAATGAGTGCAGGCTGAATTGATCTGTGACATGAAGCACTGATCAACTTCAACTCTTCTGCAAGAGTCACAGTGAGCAGTATTTAACAGCATGTGACTGAGGTTCTCTCAAATCACACACTCATGATGATGACTCTGCTGCATGCACGCTGACAGTGAGGTATCATCATGACATCACACAGAGCAAGAACTGCTGCTGAAGATGTCATTTAAAGGTAGACACTTGACTCTCTTCAGATGTTGAACAGTTAGTTTTATCATCCTGTTTTCTCATCTCTTTCTGAAGGTGTCAATCATCACAGTTTTATTTATTAACTTCAACTCAGAGCCCTCCTCATCACATTGAGCCTGAAGATCAATGAGCTTCCCTGATGAAGATGAGTCTCCACTGTTGTTTATGATCATGAGTTTGAGAGTTCAATTATTGATTGCTTATATATCATGTTAGCATTCATATGATGTATGACAGGAAGTATGACATCACAAGAATGTTGAGCTGTGAGCTGCAAGCTTCATGACACTCTCTTCATGAGGTGAACACCTCTGCAATGAGGATGATGTCATCAAGTCATCAAGTCACTCAATGAGCTGTGAAAAAGTTGTGAGAAGTACAACAACATGTCATAAGAGAGATGATGAAGAAGAAACACAAGGGAAGAGTGTTTTAAACTTACAGTAAACATTTTAATTTTAATGTTTATATTAAGAGGAACTTACTGTCAGGCGTGATATCATCACAATTAAGTGAGGCATGTGATCAGCCTTACTTTAACACAGTTTCACACTCTCACTTTACATGATCAATCACTTATCAGGTCATCATGATGATGTTTATAATGACAACATTCACAACTTGACAGCTTGCTCAAAAATAAGATTTTAGTTAATAGTACTTTATGCACTCAGAGCACTCTCTGAGCAGTAAATGAGCTCATACAAATCTTACACTTTAAATAACTATTATACCTTCATGAATAATAAAAAACTTTTTATTGAAAAGTTTTAAATCTCTTTATTCTGTACACTTTACAAACTAAAGATTTCTTCATAAGTTTTAATTTGCAATAGTTATGAATTAAAAAACTTTTAACTAATTATAAATATATTAGCATATTGAATAACTATTGCGCTTTTATACTGATGATATAACTTTCAGTTTATAAGTTGTAGAGAATAAGCTGTTTAAGAGTTTTCTTATACAAAGTTTCTTTTTATATGTTGTTGTTGTTGAGTTATTCAAAAAGTCATTAAAAGTCTGTTTATTAATGTTGTAATTTTCGTCACTGAAAGTTTGAAATCAATGTAACTTTTAACAACAACAGTTATAAAAAAACTTTAAGTTATAAAACTGTTAAATAGCTTCTTCTCTACAACTTATAAACTAAAAGTTATATCATAAGTATAAAAGCGCAATAGTTATTCAATATGCTAATATATTTATAATTAATTAAAAGTTTTTTAATTCATAACTATTACAAATTAAAACTTATGAAGAAATCTTTAGTTTGTAAAGTGTACAAAATAAAGAGATTTAAAACTTTTCAATAAAAAGTTCCTTATTATTCATGAAGGTATAATAGTTATTTAAACTATAAGATTTGTATGAGCTCATTTACTGCTCAAAGAGTGCTCTGAGTGCATAAAGTACTATTAACTAAAACCTTACTTTTGAGCGGGCTGCTAAGTTGCAGATGCATCAAGGTTGCCTGCAGTGATATGTTCATCATCATCAGAGACATGAGATCAGAAGCTCAGAGCGCTCAAAGTGCTAAAAACTAACTCAGAGCTAACTTGTTAAATTGCTGATGTTGTTATGAACTCAGCATTCATCAAGTTGAAGAATCTCTTGACTGAGGTATTAATATGAGTGACAGAATCTTTAAGTAAGTTGATTTACAGTGTTAAAACTTCTGTTTAAAGCTGCTGCAACTTTTATTGTTTTAAAAGTTTATCTCACTGTCATCTCACTTGCATGATTTCATCATTAATGTTGCACATCATTTCATCTGAGGATCCTTCACTCATGAGGTTCACTTCATTGATGTCAGAGGAAATGAGTGATGTTTCATGATCATTTTATTAATTCTTTATCATCATGTCTCATTCTGCTTCAGAAGTTTAACATAATTGATTTTAAGTTTGCATCTTATCTCAGGTCATCACTCTTTTAAAGGTAAAATTATTAAAACTGTAAGATTATAACATCCTTTATTAAAAAGAGAAGTATAGTTGAGGTATGTGACAGCATGAGATATAAATGTATAAAGGTTATATGATCTTAATTATATAAAATTAATAACTAAGGGATTAAAGTGAGATCAAGCAGTGCAGAGTTTTCATGTGACTCATTAACATTGTCAAGCTGCTTGTAGAGCACACACTCTACGTAAGTTTTAAATTATTATTAACTCATGACAGTAAAGGAGTGTGTATTTGAGCTTTTACTCACTCTTTAAAATAATCTTGTGATCATAAAGTTGATGCAGAGGGAGTTCATTTACAGTTTTTTTAAAAAAAACATCAATCAGGTCATGATATTCTGAAGGAAAAATCATCTTGATATTCAGTTCACTTAACTTCAGTTCAAGGTTCAATGCTTTCTTAATCTGTTGAATAAAAATAATAAAGATTTTGTTGCCTTTCTTCATATTCAATGCAAACAGTGCTGCATTAATCATCTTAATATTAACTGCATGTGAGGAGCTATTACCCTTTGATGTGAAAACTGATTCAAGATCAACTTTTATAATAAATTTCTTTAAGATCTGATAAAGTTTCAGTGATTCAATTTAATCATTTACTTCAGGTTCAATCATTCAGTTTGTTCATTTATTCAGTTTCAGTTTCATTTATTCAGTTTCATTCAGTTCATTCAGTTCAGTTCATTTATTCAGTGAGAAAATCACTACTCAGTTCACAGGGTTGATTAGAATCTGAGTGTGATTTATTCAAAAGAATCTCAGTATAATGTTGAGATCTTTCATGTTTACAATCATGTTATGACTCCTGCACTATAGTATTAGCAAAGTATGCAATGTGAGTGTACACATGATACTGCTCATCATGCTCACCTGTTAAGCATGTTGAGCATGAAGTGTTACATCATGTTGCTCATCATGCTCACTGAGATGAGCATGATGAACACACTGAGCACATGAGTCTCCTATAATCTATATAATCACAGGTAGATTCATAGTTAGGAGCTCATGCTCAACTTATGTATTAAAAGCAATCTACTAATTTTATCTTTCAGTACTATTCATGATTACTTGTGATATGAACAGTTCAATGAATAATAATATTATTTCAATCATTATGACATCACCTGTTACACTTTGAGCATCAATTTATGAAGTATCAGTCATGCAATGAACTGACTCATCAGTCTCATGATGTCTGTTTTCACTGAGAGAGGCTGATCAGTCACAGGACAACTCTTTAACAAAGTAATTTAAATTAAGATTCTGTTGCTGAATAAGTTTCTTGATGAAAGAAGAATGTTAAACTTGTTTCTCACTCAGCTTGACATCTACTTATGATTCAACAATTCTCTGTTCAAGATTCAGAGTCAATTGACATCAGAGATGATGTCATGAGAAGGGGAATGCTGTGTCAGGGCCATCATATATATAGTATGACAGTACAACATTATGATACAACATTATAATATGACACTATGGTATGACACTATAGCTTAGATATGATGACTCAGCGCTTAGCACCTTGACATCAAGTGAAAACTCTTCACAAGGAGATGCAGAAACCTGCTTCCTCAGTGATTAATTTTACCACTGAATAAAAAATGTATAATCATTGCATTGACCTCATCATGATTATATTGCTTATGACATTTTATTTAAACATCATTACAACACTCTGTCATACATCCTGCCTCTTACAGAGGTTTATAATCCTTTGATTTCTTTATATTTAATGAACTTTGACCTTCATTCATTGAACTACTCATGTGATTCATTGAATCTTTCTTTTCATTCAGTTGTCTTTTCATCTCATTAATGTTGATTTGCTGTTAAGCTCTTCATGTCTTTGGTTATGCCTGTAGCTGCAGGACTGACTTTTTAAGTGATTTAATAAATTTTTCCTTTCACTCATTTAACCTTGTTGAATGTTCAGTATCCTCAGGGTCAACTTTATTAAGTGTTATTATGATTTCATCTCTTTCTGCCCTTCTTAAGATCTGAGTCAGTGTTGCTGCCTCATGCAGATTATTACATCATTCAGTATCTGCTTAATGTTCTGATTTGACTTTTGATAGCTGTAATTTTCATCTTGATATCATCAAGTTCTTGCTTGCCTGATATTGAGCCTCCTCAGGTCAAATCAGCTTTTGATTAAAATAATTAATCAATATTTTAATCTTCTTGAATCATTTTCTTCTGATCAGAACATCATGCCTGCTGATGTCACAAAATAAGAAGTGAGTAGAGATTCATCTTCTGTCAATCACTAAATTTGCTGTAAATGCTTTGAAGATCATCTCAGCATTTTAATTATTATATTTTGTTAAGAAAACTGACCTTTATGCTGTTCTGATGTATAACTGCAGATGCTTTTTCACAAATTTAAAGTGCTTCTTGTGAATGAAAGTCTTTTCAGTAACACTGATGTTTAGCAGAGCTGCTACTCTTATAATTAAATTATTGACTGCAAGTTAATAATCTCAGGTCAATGATGACTTCTTTAAAATGTTTAATATTTTCATCTTGCTTATCTTTGCTTCTTCTGTTGACTCTAGAGTGAAGACTTCACCTAGAGTAACTCATTTTCTGAATCTGAATGATTAAAGTTTACAGCCTTTGCCTCAGCTTTTTTTAACTTATCAGGATAATTCCTCATCAGGTGTTCTTTCTTATTGCAGATGTAATAAATTATGTTAATTAACATTAACCTGATTGCTTCTCATGCAATAGCAGTAATTGTGATGATTATCTTCTTTTTAAATTTAAAAGCTGACTGCTTCCTCTGCAGCTTCTGTTGATTCTTTCATTCTTTAATTCTTTCACTTATTTTAACAAGATCTCTCATGAACTGTTGAGCTTTTTTATAATAAGTGTCAAATGACATGTCCTCATCAGTGACATAAATTTTCATTTGAACTTGAAGTGAGTTATATAACTTATCATGAATTTTCTCTTTTCACTGATCTGTTGACATCTTCACTGAGTTCATCAGTCATAGAAACTTTACTGAAACATGTTAAAGTTCTCAAGATAAGACATCTTGAACTTCTTTAGCTGCTTTCATGTCTTCAAGTGATGATCTGAATCCTTGAAGATGTTCTTCAGGTACTGAATAATCCCTTCAACATAAATCTCTCTTCCTGACTGAGCCTTCAGTCATGAATAAAAGTGTTCAGCAGCCTTGCTGTCAACTCATGTCTTGATGTAAGTCACTTTAACATGTTCAGCTTCATCTTGATCTGACTGATCAAATCAATCATCATTGATTAATAACTTGCTCTTCATCTGATCATCTCATACCTGAAACGTGAGCTTAAGATCATCATTCAGAATTGATGAATCTGAAAACTTCACTGAACACTTCTTTATTGTGTCATTCATGTTTAATTTAAATGTGCCTTCTCTTGATCACTCTGCTTCAGAGTTGTTAAATCATCAGGTTAACTTCAACACATTCTGTTTCAGTTCTTGTTTCTCAGTTGTTAACTTCTTTATCTGAGAGTCTTTTTAATTATTTTGTTCTTTTAGATCTTGTATCTGTGTCTTGTATGAATCTCTCTGATTTAGCATCTTCAACATTAGATGACAGGTGTTCTCTGAATCATGTGCTGCTCATCACTGTAAATTTTCAAGGGTCACCTCATCTTAAGAGTTCATCTTCATGATGTTTACTGTTTTTGATCTCTCATGATCATCTGACTGTCCTTCAGTCAAGAATAATCTTTCAGATTGAGGAAAGATCCCTTTCTTTCAATGTGATTTAATCATAATTTCTTCAGTGCTTCAGACACTTACTCTTAGTGCTGAGATTATCTGATTTAAAACCTTGCTCTTTCAACTGCCTCTACTGCAGTTGTCTGTGCTTACAAATAAGTCTTCAAGGGCGCTTACATGTTGCAGGACTTTTCATTTATTGTGACTGCTTCTCACAGTTACCTGTCATCATGACAGAGTACTTCCTGATCATTCATTGCTTACTTCTCACAGGACTTAAGAATTGATTGTTGATAATCAATTGATGAATTTAAGATGTTCTAGGAACCTCCTGATCACTCAGTAGACTGTGAACTTATTGAGACATTTGATGATGTCAAGGAAGAATTTTTTCATCAACACATGTGTTTGTCTCAGCTGGTATTCTGTCACCTTCAGAGGTCAAAAAGAGTGTGAGTACTTTTCTAATATTACAGCTAGCTATTTCACTTCATAGGCAGGCCTAGAACTGTTGCAAGAGGTGAGCTATTTGAACCTAGAAAAGTACAAAGAAGGAAGCAGTCTTGTGGGTGCAGCCATGACATAAATGTCAGAGTGCCAAGACACACTAGTCTCAATCTAGTTTAACGTCAGGTAGTTCAATATCCGTCAGTGCCAGTTGATCATGTCATAACAATCAGAATGCATGTGTTTGGGAAGTTCTAGGAAGGCTCATTGAATCATGCAAGAAGCTGAGGCTAAGGGTTATGATCAGTTGCTGATACAGTCAACATGTCATGAAAGTCTCAGCTCAAAGATTCAGACCCCTTGCACTGACATTGCTCAATGAACGTGTCTGTCTGTCTTTTAGAACCTCAAGTAAAAAAGCTCAAACTATTGAAATCCTCTGCTTACCTTTGCACTTGCGCTGCACAATGATGTTTGTTGACATGAATTTTATTTCACTTCTATCAGCCTCAGAAGGCAGGCTTGCATAATGATGTGCAGTTTATCTCCTTCAACCTCCGTGTCCTCACAGCTAGTGGGGAGGACAACAATTCTGAGGCCGTTGAATCAAGCAAGAAACTGAGTAGAACAGTACAAGATTATAACCTCATCAAATTTCTAAATATAAATACTCCGCCGCTGAAGGAATCTCATAATCTTTTGTCTGAGTCAGCGCAGACAGTGAGTGTAAGACATTTCATCAGCTCTTGAGGGGCGCTGCGACATGTTATGGATTACAATCGATTCCTATCGATTCTTATGGTTATGAGTATCTTTATGGTAGTACTAAGGTTGGTACGACGTTGGAAAGCTTACTCCGGAGTAAAGTCAGACCAATTCAGAACAAGCGAGTAATTTGATCACAGTATGTATTCGTACGTACATGTGTCGCCTCCCACTCTAAAAGGACCACTCTGTATGTTGACGCCTACAGCTTGTCTAATTAGGCCAACTTCAATCAAGATTGTTAAATATGCAGCTGTCGGGTTCGGCAGTCGCATATATTGTCGCTTATTCGGGTTCAGATTCAGGGTTCAGGCAGTCACAGCAGGGCCATATAGTAGGCCTGCCCACATTGTTTTAAGGGGCCAGTTGATCCGTTGAATGATATTCAACAAAGAACTCTCACCAATTGTACTGTTCACCATGCGTGTATTGGCCGCGCTTGTAGACTTTGCAATGCGGTAACTGAAACCACCCAGCTTGAAACTGCTGCTGTTCTAACACTGGATGTGGCAAGCAAACGATGGATACATGCCCTTGCGTATAAACTACTTCTCTTTCCCAGCTTGCAGACACAAGGTCGGCAGCAGCCCTTTTCCCCAAGCTTCATGATGCGATACCTCTTTTTGTCACTCATTGCGGTAATAGCCCATTTTGCTGCGCTCTCTTCATCATTTCCGCTTGGGGATCTGCAGGTAGATATTCACAGCGGACACCAGGTAGGTGATCCTACAACAAGCATCAAAGTGTAAGTGACCAGGTGTTCTCCTCATTAAATAACAGCTGCTGAGCTCAACTTCCCTTCAGCCGCTCTCCGTCCACCACTCTCTTCCCGCGCGCGAGGATCCGCGTATCGTCCCCGAACACCAGAACCTACCTCATGCTAACAACCAGCGGCCAAATTGCTGGAGGCTTGATTAGCCCAAGAGTGCAGAACTTGCTTCTCAGCGCATACAACCATGTGGAAGAATTGCTAGCCCGCAACGGTGATGGGATAATTGCTGACGGCTTCTTTACCTGGCGCGGAACTCGAGGCGTTACACTTCAGGTTTGGAACAACAACAATCATCAGACGACGTATGGCGTGCTGGGTGTAGCCATTAATGCCTTGCAATGGTGGATGGCTTCGAATGAATATATGGCCGTGAACTTTGATATCTACGATGGGGCTAATAAGGTGGGATCAGGGGAAGTTGTGTGATCTTGTTGTTTAGTTGCTTAGCTGTTCTTCTCTCACTTTCTTAGTCTCCTGCTTTGGCGTCTGTGTTTCATATTAGATAATACCGCTACCCTATGACGGGGCCTCTCTTGGATTATTTATAGGAGACAATCGGTGCATAGAGACAATGGATTCAGAGACTGAACGGAGGGGCTTCTGAGAGGTGGTTCACCACAGAATTTGCTTTGTGGGGAAAGGGGCGAAGCGTTCAAGAGGCTCAGCAATTGAGATTGCATATCAACTTGAGAACACAGGGTGCGCCTGACATGAGGCTGGAAACTACCAGCGATGACTGCTCATGCATCTGACGGCAGTTGAAATAACATTCGTAGGATTTGTACTTAGCGCGAATTGCGTTGTTGAAAGCAAATGGCCATTGTAAGCTCATGTTCTCGTCGTGTCACTACCAGGAAATTCAAAGGGGGAGTGTCATTCTAGAGTAAGGCTCAGCGGCTTACAATAAATCCGTCCAAAACCGTTCATAACGCAGCGAGCGAAAGAGTGCACCGATCACACCAAACCATCAAATGTTGTCGTGGTCGCTGGTGGCAGCGATCAAGCTCATTTCAGACAAGCTCTTGTCAGAAGGTACTGTTCCGGTAAAGCCTCATCCCGGACCAATTGCTCTTGCGCCTCATCTACATCACCGCCAGTCTCCACTGCTAGCAAAATATTCACGAGAGCTTTGGCGCAGAGCGTTGCGTTTGGCATACCATGACCAAAGTATCCACCCGCAAGGTACACACCCTTTTGATCAGGAACGCTGCCGACCCAGGGTCTCCAGTCGCGAGAGTAGCCCATAATGCCTGACCATTCATGCGTAGCTGGGAGGGCTCCTTCGTCATTGATTACTTGCACAGGGTCGGTTTCAATTCCTTCAAAAGCAAGCGTCCCGTTGAGAGCTCTGCGCAAATAAGTTGCCGTTGCGGGGTATATGCGAGAATCATCGTCGATACCGAGGCCCTCGTTAGGAGCCAGAGCTCAGCCACCACCAAACATAAGGTGCCCTCCATGGCGATCCGGGATAGGATCTTCACTATATGAACGTTGAATAAGGTAATCATGCTGCAGGAGGCCGTTTTCAAGCTTTCCGTTAAACCCGTATGAGTGTTGAATCCGCGAAGATCCGTCCGGCGGAATGAGCGCAGACATTTGCCCAAGCACAGGAGTTATGTCCCCGGAGAATTCAGGCAACAGGTGTGACGTATATCCATTGGTCGCAAGGATAATATGACGGGCAGAGACAACACCTCATGGTGTACGAACGGCCCATCTACCGCCACAAAGCTGCTCAAGACTCGTGACTGGAGTATGAGTCTGTATATTCACGGAGCCCCTCTTCACGAGACCTTCCAATATCCACGCCACTAGTTTGTAGGGCCATAGGCTTGCTGCTGTGGAGTTCAATGTTGCACCGACGGCGTTAGGAACCCTGTGTTGTGCCAACTGATGCTTATCAGACACAATCTCAACCAGCTCTCCAAACTCCGAATCCGCCCTTTTCAATGCTTGCACATCTGCCACAGCTACTGCAAATTCTTCCTCAGATAAGTAGGCGTGACAGGCGGCGAGCGATCACCATTCGCAGGGGATGCTGTTGGACTGAACGTAAGAGCGGACGGCTCAGTAGTTCAGGAGCTCAAATTCAGAGATGTTGAGAGAGGAGCCGTAGATCAGAGGCTGACAGTGTCCACTGTTCTGATATCATTGAGCTCAGCGATTAGCAAGTATGCCACGAACGGCGGATGTCTGAGGGTGATGGAGGTCGCCAGAAAAGGCCTCACGCGTCCCGTAGCTCCCCAGCAGACTTCCCTTGCCTCTAGCATCAAGATGCTCAGGCCCTTTGAGCGCTCATCTTCACCGAGGAAGCGCGCCGCAGATGTATCAGTGATACCGCTACCCACAATCACAACATCTGCGTTGGTAGGAAGCTCTGGTGTAGTGTGGTGATTCAGGAGGAATTGCGACGGCTCACTATGCCAGAAAGAGGCCGTAGAGACCGTGGACGGGAGATTGGCTCTCCCTGGAGACTGCTCATATACCACAGTCATTGTACAGCGACGGTTGTTATACTTGCAAGGAGGGAATAACGATAAGCACTCACAAAGCTGCATCAATGAGGGGCCGTCTATGGGACGATCACATGCAATGCACTACCCCGCAACTTTAGTAGGTGCCGTAATTTTAGTAGGTGCCACGCCTTGAGTGGCAGTCCTCTGCAGAGGGTTCCCTCAACTACTTATCATTCAACACAGATAATTATTTTTGCAAAAATCACTTCAAAGATTCATCTTCGTCGCCTTTGTTGTTGTAGCATCAAGTGGGGGTCCTCGTAAAAAGACACCCCATTGACACCCCCTTAACCCCCTAGAACATAGTGTCTCAGTGAAAGATCTGACTAAGTTCCTACTCATTACACCAATCTTCAACACTGGAATCTGCGTGTAACTCTGCGTTGATAGGGTGCTGAAGCTCTCCATGTATGGCCTTCAGTTCAGAGGTGATCACCTGAATTGATCAGGTGCTTGCGATTACATACGTGTATGAGGGGTGTCAATGTATCAAATTGGGGTGTCATTCTATGAGGACCCCTTGTACATAGCATTGTTGTTCAGTTGATGTTGGGTACCCTCTACTCAGTGGGCCCGTTTCTTTCATTGACTGCTGAACAGGTCCTGTCAAATACCCTTCACCCGGTGGGCCCTTATATTCAGCAAAACTATAGTGTCCTCAGCTGCAGCGCCAGCGAATACTACCGCCTTAGCTGAGCTATCCAGCCGTAGAATTCTCTACTACAAGACTTGTCCCAGCGGGGAAGATTGGGCCAAGCTGGATCATGCTACCGCCGGAAAAGACGAGCTTTACAATGCAATCATCATTTTGGACAGCGCTGTAGCATTCCATCAGCAGCAAAGCAATCACAGCAAGGGCGTCCAGGGCACGTATCAATTCACTGTTCAATATGAGGCGGATCAGATTTCAGCGGGGGCTACTCAATACACTGTGAATGACGCTGAAGGCGTGATCATATCCATGGCTGATATCCACATGGACCTCAAGCCTGAGTCAACCCCTTCAGCTGAGCCTTCTCTTGAGCGCAAAGCCTTCAAAATGCAGCGTTTTGTGAGTTCAAACGAGTTCCGTCTCGCCCAATTGTACAGCCAGTTCACAAAGATCAAATTTGTAATCTCAAACTGCAATCACATTAAGGGATGAGATCTTGATGCTGTGCTTTTCTTCCTGCGGAGCAATCGTGGCTACCACAAGGATACTGATGACCATGCATACATATGCCTTCAGTCCGCCGCTATGGAAGCAGAGGCTCGCGTTACAGAGGACCAGCTTGAAATGTTCAAGGGATGTGGTGTGAAGTTCAGTCTGTTTGGTCATTCTGAAGCAGTCCTCCTCGAGTGCTGGCGACAGGCTGTAAACGTGAATGCACTTGGAGAAATGGAGATTAAGGCAGAGCAGCTGGCGAAGCACTATCTTGTTCAGCATCCAAGCCTGCCAGATCCGTGCAACTATCACATTCCAGGTCGACATACGCCCCCTATCTCTCTCTTGGATAGAATTTATGTGATGATGCCAGCTGGAGGTCTCCGCAGTTTCTTATGTTGTAGACACCAACAACATCTACTTCACCAAGTGTGTGTACATCGCCTTCGACATTGTGGTGTTGAGAGGGGCCTCAGCTGAAATGGGAGTGCGACATTTGTAGGGCATGCCGGCTGGGCTGAGATGGGCTTGGCGTAGTGAGGGTATTCAAGGGGTCACATGGTGTTGAATATCTTTGATGGCCTGAACGTTTCACTGTGTTGAGGATGCACGCTGGCGGCCTCGTTTGTTGTATATCAAGCTGAATTTCAGTGTTCAGGCTCCTCAGCTGTGGTCCTATAGCTGGGCAATTTCTTCTTTTTTCTAGCTTCAAGTCTGTCTTCTTTGATATACTCAACAAATTATGAGCACGGTCAGCGCGAGGACTAGGCGGTGAGATCTCACGCTTATGAAAAGTCTTCAGCTGCGTAAGTAACGGGCGGGCTCCACAGACAACCCAATTGAAGATGATAAGCATATGTGACAAAAGTCATGCAAAAAGGGAAACTTCACATGCTGCAACTTTAGTAGGTGCAACGCCTATGACTGGAATGAGTGCAGTCTTCTGCAGAGGGTTCCCTCAACTATCTTAAATGGCACCTCTACTTCTTAGAATTACACCTCAATTTAATACATTGACACCCCCATCCCCTCTAGAATATAGTATACTGAGTGAAAGATCTTGTAAAGCTCCTAAAATGAATGTAGTGATGGAGTGCTGGAGCTCTCTATGTATGACGTTCAACGCAAAGGTGGTCACCCAAGTTGATCAGGTGCTTGCAATTACATATGTATATGAGGGGTGTCAATGTATCACATTGGCGTGTCATTTATTGGGACCCATCGAGAGGGGCCCCGCAGGAAACTGCCACTTATTTCAGCCATAGGCATTGTGCTTAGTAGGTGCAGCAGCTTCAATAAGTGCTACAAACTTTAGTGCATTTATCACTTAATACTTCAGCTCGCCATGGTAAGACTGAGACCCTCTGCCTCTCAATTGCCTGGATCCCCGCAGCCGCGAACGATGAGTGCCACATCAGTTCAAGCTGTTGTTGGGTACCCTTCTCCCGGTGGGCCCATAAACTGTCATCAGATACCTCAGTATTTTGTAGCGTTGAGTTTCACACTCACGTCAATAAACCGAAACATCATGTCTGTCATTTCCCTTGACTGGCGCCAGCCTATCCAGCCGGTCAATGTACTTGACAAGATTCACCAAGTCCTTACAGCTCTGGACGTTGATGGTCATTACCCAGTCAAACTTTCTGCCACGAATGCAGTGAGTGCAACAGCCTTCGAGATGTTAGACAGTGTCCCCATGATTGTTCAGCACAGGGTTGCTAGGAACAAACACATGATCAGTCAACGTGCATATTTTGTCAGATTCGTCTTCATAGCCTACAAGTTCGCGGATATGATTTCCTATCAGCAAACTCGGAAGATGCGTCTATTCGAGTATATGTGTAAAAACGATGAGTTTAAATCGCCGATGGCCAAGAAGGGAGTCCGAGACTTGGCCTTGACACTCAACGTGCACCCATCATCCCTCGGCTTGTTGCACGAAAACCCCGGCACCGTGAGTGTACCTGATGGGGTGACAATGCGGACAACCCTCGTCACCAACGTGTTCAGCTGGTCCCAGGTCACCAAGGGTCTATCAGGGCCGAAGACTGACATACCTGAGCTCATCTTGAAGATGCACGCTGTTGTCAAGTCGAAAACCTATGCCAGGGCAGTCGTTGTGGTAGAGCATCGAAACGTGGATTTGTCTTCGGCCAACATTGCTGAACAACTCGAGGGGGTGATTGTCGTAAAGACTGCTGGATAAGCTTCAATGGCGACCAAGGAATTTTTGCACCTACTATCAAAGGATGCAAAATTCAAGAATGTTCCCTTCCTCTTCTTCTCCGACCATGACCTCCACGCATTTCAGATTTTTCTGACCCTGAAATACGGTTCGACTGCCTCCTCTTTGGCGTCAGCTTCCCAAGTCTGTTCGAAGTTGACATGGGCCGGTCCAACCGTGAAGGAAGTGAGGGCCACAGTTCTGAAGCACGCAGAATTCAAGAAGTCCGAGGAATTGGCGAAATCGGTTTCCGAGGACGATGCCACGCAAACCGCCCAGACCTGGAAAAACGCCATGATGGCCAAATAGACAAGGCTCTCCAGCAGAAGATCAACGATACGGACCGAGCGTTGCTGAGATGGATGGAGAGAAGCGGAGTGTTGGAGAATGAAGACGCTTTGGCAGATGCGGCCAGGTGCGCTGTGAGGGATGGGAGCAAGTTTGGCTTGAGCAGACTCACGCTCATTCGGCCCCTTGGAATGGAGCTGTTTATGGTGGAAAAGACTCAAGAGCTGGCGCCGTAGAAGGTCAAGATTCCGGTCACAGTGACCACCGCGAAAATCTCACAGAGGGCGAAAAAGTTCAATCAATTTCCTGGTCAGATAGGTTCTGAGATGCTCATGAGCGGCGCACTTCAGTCACAAGAACCACTGGCACAAGAACCAGGCTCGCGGGTGACAGACAAAATAAATGCGATAACTCCTACTACAACACCAGCTCGCTTGTCGCATTTATTTTGCGGCTTGTCTCGGGACACCTTTCGCCACCTACCGAAACTAAAGCGGTTTCGGTTAGCTGGCGCCTCCATGCCAGGGTGAGCCAGCCCGCTTACATAAGGTACTAAATTACTAGCGAAAACTTAGACTTCGCTAGGCAGGAGCAGACATGGCGGCGATGATGTTTGTATGTAAAACAAGTGTAATTTCTATCTAAGTAATAGTAGAAGAGTCCAATGGAGGCCCCTGACTTCTATACGAAAAACCCCAGTTTCCCCGCAATACTCATATGCCTGCTTTTTTACCCCTGAAACCGCCCGAAAATTCCACTTTTCCGCAGCTTGACTAAACCGGGTATAAGTGAGGACCCCCCGTACACCAAAATTTAGTGGGCGTGAGGTCCTTGCAAGGCCCTCACCGATCACAAATTTGGTTAGTCTCGGTAGGTGGCGAAAGGTGTCCCGAGACAAGCCGTTCGTCAAGGATGCACCCTCGGCAGTCCCATGATTTTTATGTCTCGATCCGAAGACTCCTCCCAGCACAGCTGCAACGATGACTACCAGTGAGACTACTCCAACAAACAGTATCCATTTCATCCTCGAGGGTCGATGAACTTGGACATGGTGGCCGCCGGCATATTGCGCATTAAAGTCCCCGTTTGGGGCCACTTCAATTCCAACACTATCCACAGCGTGTTGCTTACCATCGTCCGGAGCAACCTGCTTCCCCAAGTCTGTTGGTAGGGGTTTCTCTTTTTGATGCAGTGGAAGAACTTCCAATGTGCTGTATGCTTGACCCTTGTTGCCAGCCATCTTAAAGGGCGGACACGGAATGAGTGGAAACAAGGATAGACAATAGGAAAGAGAATGAAAAGTGTCTTGAGGCTCCGTACCACATTGATACGTACAGGGGTAGCCTTACGCTGAGTCACAAAGAAATTTTCAGCTCCTAAGCGCCCAGATCTGTACATACAGACACATGCAGACAAGCTTGCGCCTTGTCAGAAAGGAGGGTTCAGCTCCCCCATCAACTCTTACCGACCAAGATATAATCATTATTCTTGAGTACTCTAAAAATTAGTGCGCATGACTTTTTAGAGATGAGGGTATAGCTCTGGCGAGCCTTGATGGCTGCAAAGACCATCAGACTATTAAATCGTGCTTCGGTTGCCTTCGTTTACGAGACCCACGCGCCTCTATTTTGGTCTAGGGTGGTTTTACTATCAAGGGCGGCAACGATCGCAGATCCCATGCATGGGAAAGGGGGTTAAACCGGCAATGATGACGTAGGTCCTCCCCCATGAGGCTCGCCAGGACAATGGCGGTTCCCGTACTTCGGTTTGAGGGCGGTGCTTCGTGGGGTAGAGGGCCCCCTCTTGCAACTGCCATGTATTTTGACCTCAAGCCTGCCACCCAGTGAGTCTTGGCCTAATATGGGAATCACGTCCACAACGCCGCGAGGCAGGCTACTTTCATGCCACTATGACCACGGAGAAAATCCACACTGCTCTCGAGCGAATCGCATTGGACAAAACCATCATGATGTGTTGAAGCCTTCGTATGAAGAAAAGCTTCGTAGCTATCAAGCTGCTTGGAACTATCTTCACATCTAGACGCCAAATGGAACCACTGCATCTGAGAACCCCACCTAACAAACAGCTTAATCCTTGACCTTTTGCGTACCACGTAGCAGACCAGTCCTCCGAGCTGCAATAAGACCCGCCTTTTGACCTTGTGCGGCATATCTTGAGATGGTCGATGCTTTACCGATATGCTGGTGGTTACCACCACCGTGGGGCTAAGAGGATAACAAATCAATATCATCACACAACTCGAGGTATATGATGTTAAAGGAAGGCGAATCTGGGGGCTTACATGGTCGACTGGGTTCATGGCAACACCACGAGTCTTGGGCCATGAGTTACGCTTGACGGCGAACTTATGCTTGGCTCTTGAAGCCTCTGCAAGTAGTTTGTCAGCAGAAATACCACAGACAATCCTCGATCATCTCCCCCATCTGACATACTCAACAGCGGCTTGTCTGTACGTCCACCACCAGCGACTATGCCAACCATTCCTCTCGCAGTGCTCTTAACGACCTTTTTCGCACCACTAGGTAGCTTGACACGTGTCTTGCCCTCGTCAGGGTTGTGTCCAATGACCGTAACGTAGTTGCCCGACGTCCGTCCGAGCGCACCTCTATCTCCAGCCTTTTCCTCGACGTTGGTGACCACGGTACCTTCGGGAAGCGAACCCAACGGCAGGACGTTTCCAACAGTCAAAGTTGCGTTTTTGCCGGCGTAGATGAACTGACCAGTGTACATGCCCTCGTTTGCGATGAACGTCTCAGTGTGTAGCTTGAATCGGTAGGGATCCCGGAAGACAATCTTTGCAAGAGGCGCGCCACGTCCAGGGTCGTGGATGATGTCCTTAACTACACCTCGGATGTATCCATGTCGCTCAGCATAGTCGAGTGTTCGGAACTGGGCAGGGGCTTTGTTGAGACGGGTGTGGGCCGCTATGAAATTGTGTTAGATGCCATGCCCTTCTTCCTTATTCGCAGTGTCCTCGTGCGCGGTGGAGTTAGAACATACTGAAGATCGAGCCACGACCCTTCCTCTGGTTGCGAATCACTCTACCCATTGTGGTCTGTCGATGAGAAAATGTCAGTGAAGGCCTCGAATAGTATGATCTGTCTACATATGGGCCACTCACCGAAGTGCTTCGAGATGCCTTGATGCGACTACTGTAATGTTTCCTCAGATTTTCTTGTGTGGGTTGAGCGAGGGCTAGTTTCGCTTACTGTTAGCTCGGGCGCTAGTGGCCTTGGAGCCGCAGGTGATGCCACGACGCCGCAACGTCAGTTTCTTCAGCATTTTGTTCTCTGCGACATATGTTGACCATGCACATACATCCATTGAACTTTTGGAGATCCCTTGATCAGAGATTATGGTTGTACTGCTCTACTGGATGAAATCTTGCTGTCCGGAGTACATGCAACGCCGAAGAGGTGGTGACAGTCGTCGCTTTCTCAGCATCGTTGGACAGCCCAACTGTGCTCTTCGAAACAGTATTCGGCTCATCTCCTATTTTAGATTCTCGATATATGACTCTTGAAGAGCTAAGAGATGCTATGGTGAGGCCTAGCTATTCTTCTTAACCTACAAATGGATGGTCAGAAACCTCTACCTGGACCCTTTCACACCTGCCTACAAGAGCATTCTGTCTTTCAATGTTGAATGCTTGTGTCTCTGCTACTTCTGCGATTTTGGTGATAGATCTTTTTCCAAACTGCACTGTTGCACGCTTTTTCCTCCCCATTCGGAATGCCTTTTTACAGTCCTTGAACTCGACGAAGCCTCGGCAACTCGTCCCATTTCATCTAATATCGTTATATTTATCTCTTGTTGGAGATGTTACACTTCTTATATGTGCGCCCAGTTACAAAATACGAGTTTGTTGGCCAGCGGGACGCCTTTGTGCTTGGGGGACCGTCCGCAGCCCCGAATTATGGATGTTAGTGGGATAGGCCTTTGGCTGCGCCTTCGGTGGTAGCAACGAAGTTCAAGGCCTCATGGTATGCTCCCCTGTTACGGATTCGAAAACTGCACCTCGGAAAACTCAGCCGAGCTTCAACGGTCGCAAAAAGATTTCGACGCCGTATTGGACATTTGGGCCACAACCATCAGCAACGGCCTTGGTTAACCATTACCGAAGCACGGATGCTTGCAAGCTATTAAATTACCATTCTCAATACGCTATTGGGTTAGTTACCAGGTGATCTAGGTTGGATGGAACATGATGGCTGTGGAGCACAGGCAATCATGGACCTGCATATCGTGGAACTCAGGCAATCGAACTCGGGCTCGTTACTTTACCTCAGAGCAATCTGCTGTGTGCTGAGGGTGCCATGTGCGGCCCTACTTTTCTCTCTGGGGCACTGCTTGGACCTCTTGAACATATCCTGATCCCTATAATCCCAAGACTATCGTTGTGATGTCTTGTCAACCCACCCCAAATGATAGACGAGCAATGGCGCGGCACTTCTCGCGCTTGCTCCTAGCTTCCCTGAGTCCAAACAACCCACCATCCCTTTCCTCCCGTAAACTTGCCGTAGCCGACATCAACCCCCCAAGCCCAAAAAAAGATGTCGTCTTCAGGACTTTCGTCTTTATCTTCCGCACCCTCCACGGATGATGAAGCTATATCAAATCCAATCAAAGGAGGGAGTCTTGATCAGTGGATCAAAAATGGCAGCGCCGCTGTGCTAGCGCCGCCAAAGAAGCCCCGGCCAGCTTCACCTCCCCACGAGCCAGTACTCGCCGACAACTCAGACATTGCTGTAAGCAGGTCTCCGAACATGACTCACTTGTGCATCATATATATCTTCACGAAGATCGCGTTGCTGATGACTCCGTCGCGCAGTTCATCGTCATGTTCCGCTCGCGCTTCAGCGATGCATTCCCCAAGTCCCTCCCACATTATGGGCCACAAGATATAGAAGGAGGGGTAGTCGAGCCCATACCTAATGAACAAATTGAGAGACTACTTTGCGCGTTGCTTGGGCTGGTGCTGAACCGCAAGAAGGACGTGGAGTGGGTAACCCCTCCCCAGGCGGCAGTTCTCTACTTGAGCGAGAGACTACCACCAATAAAGCTTGAAGGCTACGGGCTGACGCTATGTTGTATCGGTTAGGAGGGGGCATTTCGGACGCGCGTTAGAAGAAGCTGTTCAGACACACGCAAGTCAATGGCCATCAGCATGGAACGGCAAGAACCCCCTACACGGTGGCGGTAATTTCGCAAAGATGGGCCCTACGGAGCGTGTGAGTATCTTGAACTTTCACCACGGATTTTGTGTGAAATTGACCAAGCCGTATTAGCTTACCCTCCTAAAGACGCTTGTCGTCTGGTCGCTGGGGTCCTCCGAAACCATCCAGGCTATCCTGAAAGATTCGTATAAGCAACAGCGGCACGACGATGATCTTAACCAACCGTTATCCGTACAACCATGGGGCCGTGACGGGGATAAGCGTAGATACTGGCTCATCGAGGGGCAAGATGATACACACTTTCGACTATACCGGGAGAGCAATCCCGCGCTGAGGCACACAACGTGGCGGAGTGTAGCCGGAACCATCGACGAGGTCAAGGCCGTCGCAGAGCGTTTGGGCGAAGACAACAGCCAGGCTTCAAGACGGCTTAGAGAGCGCATCACGCTCGCCATCCCACGCTTCGAAGCTTCTGAAGAGGTTGGTCGCACCGAGGCAGCTTTGAGCCCTTTCGGCATTTTAGATTCGTATGCTGACAAAGGTGTAGAAACGCAAGCGCCGAGACTATCGCAATGCGCGGAAAGCTCAGTTCACCCGGCCAGAACCTGGCTTTTCACTCTACGAGGGCCGTACCCGTGGGAAGAGAATCAGGTATACCTATTCAGACGAGGAAGAGGGTGGCTCGGATGCTCTCTCAACAAGGAGATCGAACCGTCAATCTGGACTGTCTACTCCTGCAGAGCCTACCGGACCTACCTTTACGGCGAGCGGACGGCAGGTCAGATCGAGAGTGGGAGGGGCCTACGGCGAAACCATGTTGAGCGGACAACATGAGAACCGGGAAGCTCCGCCAGCCGGTGAGAATGACGGTGCCGCCGATGATAATGAGGAGCAACCTATATCTACAGGCCGGACTAGGCGCTCTGCGTCAGGAGCTGGGGTATCAGGCGAACGAAGAGGCCGAGAACACATAGCCGGATACAACAAAGTGGACGAGATGGATGACGAGAGTGATGCAACATCGAGTGGTGGAGAGTGGGATGGAGGTGATGATGATGTTGATGAAAAAGTGGTTGATGATGAGGACGACGATGATGCCGACATGAGCGATGATGAAGCCAGTGCCGACGAAGAGGATGAAGAAACAGACATTGGCAAGCCAAGTCTCGTTGTGTCATTACGATATCACCCGGACAAGCCGAAGGAGAGCGGAGACACCCAGGATGCTCACAATGTCAACGGGGTCCCTCACACATCCGCAGCTCCCAGCAAGGCTAGTCAGACAGTCGTTACCACTCCGGATATCAAACTAGAAGGACTTACAAACGGCGTTGCTATGGTTACACCAGCCTCCTCATTCGACACCAACTCTACGGCGCCCAAACACAGCTTACCGCAAACATCTATGAACGGCTCCCAACCACAACATGAAAAAAAACCGCAGAGGTCAGACGATACCCAAACCACAGCGCTACTCTCATTTGCGAAACCGACTTCGAATGTCACTTTGCCATACCAGGGCACCCATATATAAGAACTTCGAGATGCGGTGGTGAGCAGACATGGATCTTCATTTTCTTTGATCCTGCCAACTTACTTCATGGATGTTATCTATTTGCTTTCTAGACGTCGGGCGTGGCGTCATTTGCATGATACCAGAGCAACAGCTTGCTATGTATTCGATAAGATAGATTATAGTAGCTTTTCCAGGCGGGCTCGCTGCATAAGAATGACGAATCTAGAGCTTCAGAACCCCACTCCTGGTCCTTTTCTCATGCTCGATATCGCCATCTAAACACTAAACGGCCTTGCAGCTGGAAGTCAGCAACAGCCCAATGCAATAGACGCCCCAGACACCACCAATGCTCTCGTTCAACCCCCCATTCTCTCTCATTCCCCAGCCCCAGCCGCAAACGGGCCCGTATAAAACTAGCACATCCCCATCATCAGCCCCACGCCTGACTCCAATCCCACCCAGGAATACTCACATCCTGCACCTCGCCCGCCAACTTCTCTCTCCCCATCACGCCCACATCCATCTTCGCCTCCTCCGTAGGAACCTCCCAATTATTGACCCCCCACCACCACCGCCTGAGGCGCCCGCCCACCGTCGCGCCGCTAAACTGCGCCGTGCGGTTCCAGTACCGCCAGCCGGAGAGGGCGAGCGTCCAGAGCGTGCCTTGCAGGAGGGGCATCATGACCTAGAAATACCAAGGAGTCAGCTGTGATCCACTCCGTAAACCTCGTCACCCCCTAATCCAACCCTCTCCCTCTTCCCCCCACCCCCACCCCCTCAACCCCCCTATCCCCCATTTCCCCATCTCCCATCTCCCATCTCCCGGCCCCGTCCACAAAGCAGAACAGCCCACGGTCGCACAACCCACCTGGTCCCTCACCGTCACCCACACCACCCCCTCCCACCCCTTCGTCCCCCGCAAACTCGCCAGATAACTCTGCTCGAACCGCAGATCCGGCAGCGGCGGCAAGTTCCCTCGTCTCGGCCTCTCTCTGATCGCATCATAGGGGATACTGGCGCCGCTGGAGTCGGAATTCGAGCGGAGGACGCGCACGGGTTGTTTTTGCGAGGCGGCGGTGGAGGGGTTGAGGTCGTGGGTGGGGGAGGGGGCGCGGTTGAGGGAGGCGGATTGGAGGGTTGAGGCGAGGGTGGCGGCGGGGTTGGTGGCCATCTTTGGGGGGAGTTGGGGGTGGTGAAGGGAGTGGGGTGGTGAGGTCGAGAGGGAAACCGTGGTTGGTTAGCGAGGTTGATGGGGATATCCAAGTCCGCACGGAATGAATTGAATTTTGGTTGTTGATGGATGATTGTGTACATTAAAGACGTGTTTTTACTTGTATGAATCGTTTGTATAATCCCTCCCAGACCTATGTGATACCGATGCTACCTTATTTACACGAAAGAGAAGCCAGGATATCAGAAAGAAGACCAGGAGAAGCGCCATTGCTATGCACCCCATGCCAAAACTCCAACCCATGCCGATCCCACATTTCGACACGCTCACAACGCCATCACACCAAACCAAACGCCTAGGTCATTTACATGACGATGCATTCCCTATCCGGTTTCTCCGCCCTGTTCTTCCCCTTCATGAGATGAGTATGCGGCCTGGGCTTGCTCTTCTCCCTCTTGTCCTTCTTCAACTTCGACTTATCCGCTCCATTGGCGGCATCTGGATTCTTCAACGCCTCCAATGTATTCTCGGTCGAGTCTGCTGTCTCCCTCGAGCCTCTCCCAGTCAACCGTGATAATGTCGTGCTCAGCCTACTCTCCCGTGTCTGACTACCCGCCCGACTCCCAGAACCTGCTGTATCGACCTTCGATTCACGACGGGATACAGTCAAGTTATTGGGGTCAAGTCTCGTGTTGTCCACGCTAGTATCGGTCAGACTTATGCTCACACGCCGATCGCTCGTTATGCTTAGCCGCCCACGTGGAACCTCCAAAGATGGTCGTTCGAAATTGCCGCGTCCAATATCTGAAATGTCTTCTATCTCTCCGACTTCTGGTGCCTCTTCGATGGAGTCGTGGCTGTTTTGATTGTTGCCACAAAGGCCTGCAACACCAGAATCCTTGCTATCGGATTCGGAGTACGAAGGAGGTTTTTCTTCGTGAGATACATAGACTGGTTCCTCCTCGATTGGCTGGACCTGATAGTATAGCAAATAAGGTGTCTCATCTCTCAAAGCTTGTTTTATATCGACGTAAGAGACTCGATTGGAAGCTAAGTCGTCAAAGCGCATCCAGCAATCATGGGGTCCATTGTCCGCTGCAGTCGAATCGGGCCCAGCGTTCGAGGCTTGACCGCGGTTCAGGGCGATGTAATGTCCAGAATCGACAGTATTCCCACGATGACACACCACGGACTGCAACGAGAGCTTGAAATTGCCAAAGACGGGGCCGTCTTCCTCCATATTGTCATCTTGGATGAAATGAGGAAGGCCTATCTCTAACGGTATATCAATGTACGTATCACGGCGGACAGCTTTACCATTCGGCGCCATGGAATATCGCTTGAGACATAGTCCTAGGACAGGTCGTTTCGACGCGAAATGATCTGCTACTTGCGAATCACTGGTCCCAGTGTTTGCAGTGTACCAAGCTGAACGTCATATTAGTCATTCCATGTATGCCAATGTGCTAGAGGACCCACGAATCAGGCTGAAAATTTGCCAGGCAGGCATCATGATCTCTTTTCTGATGCTGCCCGAGCGCTGCCGACTGGTTTGGCTTGCTCCACTCCCGCCTGCAGGTTGATCGCCCAAGATTTCACCTTTTTCGTCGAGATATCGCTCCTGAATTATGCTAGACATTCGATTTCTATTTTGGGTGGGCCTTAGAGGTGATGGAGCAGAAGTGTTAGTCTGGCGGGAAGTTGACGCCGGCGAAGCAGGAGGTGAGTCTTCCACTTCGGCCATCTCGATATGAAATGCGTTGGCTTTGTTGCTGTCAATGTCAACATCATTGGAGCCCCTAGAGCGAATCGAACCCCGTGTGCCTTTCCGCTCCATATAACGCTTCACCTCAATGCGGTTGTTGAAATACGTTTCTAAGCAGTCCTCTAAGGTGACGACAGTGCCATCGGTTGGTTCTTCTGGAATAGCAACCTCCAATAGCCGCTCATTAACAAATTTGTGGTCATCGGTAACATCTTCTTTGCCGGTATGAAATATGTCCATCTTCAGGGTGAGTAAAGGCAAAGCAAGTTTTCCTGTGATAAATGTAAATGCTTCCGAGGCATCTTGCTGCCTCAGCGCGCCGGCTTCTTTCCAACCACACTCTACGAGGGCGTCCTGAAGATTCATCGTCTACCGTGATAGTTATTGTTAGTATATGGGAAATGGGTAAGTAATGTACCAAGGGAGAACATACAATATTCTCGTTAATAAGCCTGCCTGATCGCAGCACGTTCACCCATAACCTCAGCAGCATAGCCAAGCGTTTCCGTGGTTCGTCATCGAAGGAGTTGTATAAGATTGCTTCAAAGCTTCCCAACCGTGCGAACATGGCAAAGAGCAAGGCATCCAGATAGCACGTGACACCCTTTCTGTTGATAGCCCCAAGTAGTTTCACATTGGGGTTGTACTCCCTGATGATACCCTCTTGTGATTCTGCGAGTATGACCAGCATCTCAAACGTCTCCTGTGGATTCCCGTGCGTGTCGGTGGCCCTGAGCATGTACTGGACATCTTTCTCAGTAAAGGATGTAATGCCGACCCGAGCCAACTTCTGCTTGACTGTCTTGACCTGTAGACAAGTAAGGCTCGGTCCCATCAAATTCGCAGTATGGGCGACCTACGTTCTCAGCTTCTTCCTTCGTCGGGGGCTTGTTGTCTCCTGACGAGGAGAAGAGGCTTCTGAGAACGGTGGATGTCTGTTTTGTCTGTAAGAGCCAACGTTGAGATGTGTTAGCAGTGGACGAGTGTATGGGTGTCGATTCGAGCTGTACGTATGGAGAGCACTTGGCCTTCAGGGCGGAGAGAGCCAGGGACAAGGGAGGTAGACAAGAGTTGGGCATATGTACGTAAGGAAAGAAGCAGATAACGAAACTATCCGAGGAAGTGGAGGGGAAGGAATCCAAGGGGTTGGAACAAAAAAGGGAGTGAAGACGGGGGAACTTTACTTTTTCATGCCCACTGGCATCACTCGTGTGCTTGTGCCGCCGACTGAGGAATCTGTTGATACTGCTCATGCTGGCAGGGGTCGGCAGTGAATTGTCGGACCAGAGTGAAACAAACTTCATCCGGAGAGATTGTAGAGTTGCAGCCTGGAGGAGAGTGTCGGATGCCGTGGGCGATATGCTACCGTAAGCTGATGACCAAGGCGGAGCGACGATGAGGCTGACGTTGAGAAGTCGGAAAGAGCAGCATGGCAATTGAGTGATGTATGGGGCAATGATGTTTGCTTCTCAGCAAGCACGAGACGATGACAGCGACGAGTGTGCGGTGGAGGACGGAAGAGTATGGCTATCGGTGCGTTGGTTTGGATGGGGGGCTCCCCAAGTCTCGCTCGGGCATGGCTTCGTGCTTCTGCCAGAGCACTTCGCCCTGCAGCCCCCGCGCGTCATTAGAGTTACTCCGATAATAGCCTACCTTACGGTCCCACCGGGACACCACCTCTGGCCATCAGCCTGGCGGTTTATCAAATATTCAATCAGTAAGAGAAATTTCAAGGGATGCTCGATATGTCACTGCTAGAATCAATTGATCCCGACAGCCTCCACTTGAAGGATTACAGGATGTCGCGTTTGTTGTACGAGTTGAGTGATCCTGAGTGTCCCCACCTGGAGACTGCCGCCCTCCTGACCCTGCGCCTGCGCCTGGCCCAGACTCTAGTTGATGTTCTAACTAAATTTGACAGCGTTAGCGACTTGAATTGCGGCTTAAATTTAGACCCATGCGAAAAAAAGTGGCAGTGCGAAACGAGCATTACGATCCTAAAGTGATTCACTTTCATCACTAACCTCGCCGTCGCCATCACACATCATGGCAACCAAGAAGTTGCCATTGCGGATCGTCTCGACATCCGCCCGGGGATCCAGATCACTACTGTGGCAAGCTTCCCGCAATGGCCAGCGAAACGCGTCCAGCCTGTCCGGCACACCAGAGGTCTTTGAAGATCTCGACCCATCATCTTCATTGACCACGCCGGGCCCATCGGAGGACATCATCAAATCCTTCGATCCCGTGCAGCGCACTAGAAGCCGGACAACCCAACTGCCATCCAGTCGGTACGTGCCACCCGCCCAAACACCACCCCATTTTCCCATTCTCCACGCAGCAACGAACCCTTTCCCATCCTCAGGAACCATCCCCCACAAACTCCTCAGCTAACACCCCTCCCAGCTACCGTTTCCGCCCCCCCAAATACTACCGCGGGCCCCTCCACCCGCACCAACCACCCCGGTCCCTTCTCCCTCCCCCGCCTCCACCAAACCTACACCTCAACCCTCGCCCCGGACCTAATGACGCTCTCCTACCTCCACCACCCCCCCGGATTCCGCCCTCCGCCCCGACCCCCCCGCCTCCGCCCCTGGGACGCCACCACCTCCCCCTACAACGCCAACCGCCCCCTCCGCTCCCCCCGCGGCGGCGGCTCCGTCCTCCCCCTCCTCCGCAAACCAATCACCTTCCGCAACGTCCCGCAGCTATCGCGCATCACGGTGCATTCGTTCCCCAAGGACGTGGTGACCAGCAGCGCGTACCTGCACGTGGCGGGGCTGGTGTTGCAGTCGATCACGAACGTGCGGGCGACGGTGCATCGGGCGAAGAAGTCGATTACCAATTTCGGGCTGCGCGAGAAGCAGGCGGTGAGCGTGACGTGCGAGTTGACGGGCGAGGATATGTATTGTTTTTTGGCCAAGGTGGTGGATGTGGTGATGCCGAAGGTCAAGGATTATAAGGGGGTGAGTGGGGGGAGTGGGGATGGGAGTGGGAATTTGAGGTTTTCGTTTACGGGGGAGACGGTGGGGGTGTTTCCGGAGATAGAGGTGAATTATGATATGTGAGTTTTCTTACTCTTCTCTCTTTCTTTCTTCATGGAGGATTTGGGGTGTGGATGGGGGGATTGTCAAGCTAATGTGGGGGGTTGGCGGTAGGTATCCACCGAAGATGATCCCATACATCGATGTCATTGTGCACACCACGGCTACGAACGACAAGGACGCGAGACTGCTACTGAGCTCGATGGGGATACCGTTCTACGGCAAGCATGTAAATTAGGACTGTATCATATCTGACTTGTTCATGTTCTGTTCCATTTCCTATCTATCGAGACAGCACAACTGTTGTACACTCCGAAAAGCTGCATGAAGAACCCAGTGAGGATCAACAGAGGCGGCTCCGAGATTTTGGTGCATTCTGGCGCTCAGGTACAGGAGACATAGGGGGGGCGTGACGTCGTAGCAGTAGCTCGCTATGCAGAAGGAACATCGAACGTGTAGAAATACAGGCGCCAAGCACAGAGAAGCATCCAAGCACTTGCAGACGATCGGGTGGTGATAATGACCCCAGACGAAGCTCGAGCCATGCCATGCCATGCCAAGCAGAAGTCCAGAACACTCGCATGACGCTCAAGCAATTTGTTTCAGAAACGGACTCAGCAATAACTCATCCGCACTCGGCCTCTTCTCATGATCAATCTCAAACGTCTGTCTCAAGAACGTCTTCCCCTCCTCACTGGCATTCTCAGGCGTATTTGGCTTGGCGGAACTGGTTCCGATTTGGAAAATCGCCTGCAGCTGCGAGAAATTTGGGAAAGGGTGCGTGCCGGTGAACATTTCGACAATCAAGCAACCGAGTGACCAGATGTCTGCCTTGCGCGTGTACGATGTCTGCTTAACGACCTCCGGAGCCATCCAGAAGACCGAACCTTGCAATGAGGGACGATGCATATGCCCACCGTTTTTGGCGGGTTGAAGGAGGGCAGACGCTTCGACACGCTTGGAGATGCCGAAGTCGGAGATTTTGATGTTTCCCTTGTTGTCGACGAGTACGTTGGCGCCTTTGATATCTCGGTGAATGATATCTCGACCGTGTAGATATGATAGACCTGTGAGGATTTGGCGGACGAAATTGCGAATTAGGGGCTCTTGAAGTTGCCCGTACGAATTCAGCATGGCTGCCACAGAACCGCCAGGGACGTACTCGAGGAAAATGTTGAAATGCTCATCGTCGGAATTCGAACCGAGGTATTGCACAATATTTGGGTGTTGTAGATCACGAAGGAGGTCGATTTCGCGCTTCAGGGCGGCGACCATGGCAGTTTTCTTTCGGTCAAGGTCGCTATTGCTGTTGGTAGGTACCTCCACTTGCTTCACAGCCATCAACTCGCCGGTAAGGGCGTGAAGAGCAAGGAACACGCTGCCAAAGGAACCCTGGCCGATCAACGAACCCTGCATCCATTTGACGTTGTCCCACGAGTCACCTTTCAGAAATTGATCCAACTCTTCGTCGGGTTCTTCGCCATCTTCCGCGATAACATGGCGGAGATGATCATTGAGGGAACCACTGGCTTCGGTGGTAGGGCCGCTACTGCCTGATTCATCGAAATAGCTCTGTAGCCCTGTAGTGCCATCCTGCTCGGCAAGAGTGAGGTTTGCTGAGTCCGAACCACTCTCAAAGGAAACATACGACTTTCGATTTGGCTCGATGGGAGACTCTTCTTGAAGAGGCTGAAGGGAGGAAGAAGCAATAGAATCACGGTATGCCGCCTGCGGCAAGGCGAACTTTGAGACCGACAAAGGTCGAGCCGCTCCGCGAGTAGTCTGTGCTCCGCCCGTCAACCAGGTATCCGCGATATTTGGCAACGGCGGCGCGTCCTTGAGGCTCGAAGTGAAGCTGATATTGCTCGCAACGCTGATACGGCTTGCTGCCCTGCTCAGACGTGCCGATCTACGCATAGACATACGCACAGTCCTTTCGATCTCCTCCTTTTGGTGGTCCGGGAAGTAGGTAGTCAATTCTTGACTGATCAACTCGCTCGGCGGTCGACCACCCAGGAATTCCTTTATCTTGGGCCTTCTCGTTGTGAGCGAATCGCTCCGCTCAACGCCTTCGAGGTCCCGGATCGTGGTATTGACACTGCGCTCCCGTTCAGTCGCTACTGTGCCACGCGGGTGACGGAAGGTTGTTGCAGCCAAGGGATAGTTCACTGCTTCCCAGGGCTCACCGGTGAGTCTTTGTAGTTTCTCTGAACTTCGAGTATTACTGCCAGCTGCTGCGTTAGCGAGCGTGTCAGGATCCTCTTGAGATATTGCAACAGCCTTCTGCAGCTCATCGGCGTCCGGCTCGCCAGCGTGAATCTTCCTAAGAATCAGTCTTCCCCGCTCTGATCCTGTCAAATTTTGGCAGATGCGCAACAGTTCTACATTCTCCAGCTTATGGCAATATGCTGGATCGGGGTTTGTCCCCTCCAACAGGTAGAAACAATAGTTTCGATGAAGATGCTCGGGCCGGTTGAGCTTCCTCAGGACCGAGAGAATAATCTCGTCCACAGTCTTACAGCCCTTGATATCAACAGCTTTCGTTTGTCCGCCGTCGTAGATAATCCGAATAACCGATGATCCTGTTGGAAGTTTACCCATCGTTGAATCAGCTGCCGACTTTGCAGATAGTGGTATGTCTCCAGGTGTCACGGGTCTTCGCCCAGAAACAGTCTTTGCAGAATCAGGTTTGTTGAAGTAGTTCGACTGGTCGACTTTTCTTGAACTGTCAATGGGGCTCATTCCGCCGTGACGCTGTGCGAGCGGCGAGCCAGGCCTGGCAGCGTTGCTGGCTTGGTAGTTTTCCCACGCTGAAGGATCAATTTGCCGCGAATAGCGGCGATTTGCTGGAGGTGTTGGGTACGGACGTTCGCGGGTGGGATTTAGCTGGCGTGGAGATCCAGACGAGGATGGCGTGTGGGTGGGATGGTTGTCTAGAGCTGCAATGGAGTCCTACCGACGTTAGTTGGACACTCTCACATCGAATCATATCAAGTACGTACTCGGTTGCGCTTCCTGTGGTTGCCCACAGCTTTGGTCCTCAACTGCTTGATGCCGACGAATATGCGAAGTCGGTCGCCAATCTTTTTGATACCCATCTCTTTCAGGACAATTTGGTCGCATTCAATAAGATTGCTACCGGTAACGTTGTTCGCTAGAATTATGGTCAGCCATGACCAGGAAGGTACATATATCAAACAAAGTTGCTGTGAAAGGGACAAAGAGTGTTACAACACAGGGACAGGTATGAGAGTAAGCTCGCACAAGTAAGGGATAGCAAAGCGCAAGGTATAGATGTAGATCAAAGGCGAACCTGGGTTTCTGCTAAAATCTGAAGAGAGATGTGCGTGGAGCATTCTGACCTTTGAAGAGATGCTCATATTGGGAGCAATTAATACTTCTCAGCCATTCTCCCACGCGTTTCTCATTCCAAGTCCTGTGAGAGAGAAAATGTTAGTATGCCCTAAGTTGACAGAGCCTTACAAGGGACTCACTTAACCGAATCGGGTCCTTCGAATGCGTCTGAGAACTCCGACTCCGTAGGGCTTGCAAAGGCGCCATTGTGCGTGCCTCCCAAAACGGGGGTCCTGTGACTCGAAAGACCTGCCGAGTACTGCCCTGCCGTCGATGCTTGGCCTGATGCCACGCCCGTTGCTGTCGGGTATGGGGCTTTGGAAGCGAGCATCGCCATCTCCTGGATACTTCAGCTCTATCCCCTCATGTGTGTTGGCTTCAGGGCGGTCATCCGACGATATCGAGTGATATGGACGTCCTTTTTTACGCCCCCGAGATCGCCTCCACCCGCCTGTGGTGTAGCTGCCAAAGCGCGCGAAGTCGAAGATCAATTGCTCGTGGAGTCCGCAAGGCAGGTGAGGTGGTTGTCGTGGTGTGTGATCTTGGATGTCGAACGTGAAGGCTATTCTTATCTGATGAGGAACAGCGAGGACAAAGAGAAAGCAGGACCTTTGATGGTTTGCAACTAAAGGTGAGATGAAATTCAGACACGGTGCTTTCGCGTTGGCGGTTTGAGTCGGAGGATGTGATCTTCGACACGGGTCTCAGGAGTCTAAGACAGCTGCAGCGGCCGAGGTCTTGGATTGACAACGACCCAACGTTGCTCCTTGCGGCGACCGGGTTGCCGCACAAGAGTGTTTATTCGCAAAGATCGCTTGATGAAGTGAAACGCAGTGTGAGGTCAGCACGGTGAGGCGAGATCTTCTTTGGCGATGTCGCCCAATGCAGCTCAGCTGTCAGATGCTGCAGGTTGCAGACGCTGTTTGGTGCGACAATGTCGGTAGCTTCCAACATTAGAGGGGCTCGAGGGGCTTTAGGCAAATGAATAGAGAGGTGACGATGTACGTGATAACGAGCCAACTTCCGCGTGAACATAGATTTCGATAGAATCCTTTTCTTCCACCCAAGTGCGCCGATGACCTGGCCTCAATGAATCAAGTGTGCCCTCTCACTGCGCGGCGAAGTATCGCAGGTGGAGGAGTGGTGCGTTTCTGGTCTCTGCCTCACACTCACATTCCTTTTAATTCAGGATTTCTACGGAACACTACTATTTGTTTGTTCTCTGCTTAAGACCACTAGGCGTGCATGCGATTTGCGATTGCGGCACCGAGTGAGCAGGCCAAAAATGACATGAAACCGACTAACAAGCGCCCATGTTAGAGATCTTCGTTTACAAGCTCCCTTCAAGCCTGGGCCTCTTTACGCGTTCTGCTACGCAGCCAATAATGACGAGTCTTTGAATTCATCAAGAGAGCGACCTCCGGGCGGGGGCTGTCCCAAGAGGAGGAACTCTAAGAATATCATGTTGTTGTCTGATGCTGCTTGAGCCCCATTCATTGTCTATCATTCCTGACTCCTCTTGTACTTCATTGTATCCTACCACGAGCCTTTGCACCGAAAGTCCGAAAAGGTGCTGTGCCAAGGGCCCGCATGCCGATCAAACGGGTGTGCTGTTCATTATTGAAAGGACTGAGTGCGGATCTCTCTCGTTCCGGAGTATTGAAGGGCGATGCGGATCGTCGTTCTTTGTCCGGAGTGGTGATACGTGACCAGAGTACCACGTACCCGTCTAAGCTGGAACAGACGATGAGGCCTTGGGGAAGGAAGAGCCTATGGTTTCAGCAACATCGATATGACGGCTTGAGCCATTACTGCTGTTCCAGGTGCGCCTCCGTGGTGAATGAGTCAACAGGACTTTTTCAGGATTATTAGGAGTTAGGTAGTCCAGCTCCAGCGTTGACTGAGACCACTGAGTCCACTGAGACCACTGAGACCCCGTAGTCGCGAATCGCGATGATCCACTAAGTCCTCCCACGTCCTCCTTAGTGCTGGCGGATCAGAGGTGCGGATTTGTGGAGTCGAACAAGCGATGACGATGGCGATTGGCGAACGAGGCGACGTGGAAGGCGCCACGGAAGCTGCCGTGTCCGTTTCGCCCACGGTCTCTCTGGTCACCGTACTTTACGCAATATGCATTTCGAGATGAAAGCTAAAAGCTACCTAGTACTGTGGAGAGCCTCACGAGCTTAAGGTAGTGATGCAGTGGCGTGGTACGCCATCAAGCAAATACAATAGTATTGAAGGGCTAAGGAACCCTCATCATCATTCCTAAAAGTATGCAGTGACATGAGAGCTGCCAGTGATGGCCCTCAACCCCTCCGACGGCTATGTGGCTTCCAACAGTCTGCAGGACCTTCCAGATCCCTCCGAGCCCATCTTTAATGTGGAAGCCGTCCGCTTGCAGTTCACCATCTCATCCGACTTCGTGGCCGCGCAAGTAGCGAACAATGTGCTGGTGCTGGCCTTGTCGACCGGGCGCATTCTACGCATAGACTTGGACAGTCCAGCCGACATTGACGGTATGCGCACATCGAACGAGTCTCATGGGATGGGCCCTGTCTAACAACAACTGGTCTTAGACATTGACTTACCCAAGAAGACTTCTGAAGTTGGCCTCATCCGCCGCATGTTCCTAGATCCCTCCGCCTCCCACCTGATCATAACGACCACGCTTGGCGAGAATTACTACCTGCACACTCAGTCCAGACAGCCGAAGACCCTCTCAAGACTGAAGGGCGTTAGCATCGAAAGCATAGCATGGAACCCCTCTCTACCCACAGCTTCGACCCGAGAGATACTTGTCGGAGCGTCAGACGGCAATGTCTATGAGGTCTACGTAGAGCCTTCAAACGAGTTTTATCGAAGAGAAGAAAAATATCTGAAAGCGGTATACAAGAGCCCGGATGGACCGATTACAGGCTTGTTTGTGGACTTGCTTCCCGATAGACCCGATTTCAGAAGGATCCTTGTTGCTACACAAAGCAGATTGTCACATTTCGTGGGCCGCATTGGCCGACATGGGCAGGAGGGTTCAGGCTCCATATTCACGAAGCTTTTTGAGACCGAGGCGCCCACCGTACATGAGGTAGAGAGGACGGCAAAGTCTACTCCGTCTCCTTTGGTCGTCTCTCCAGATCCGCCGGAAGTCTCCTACGGGGAAGGATCTGATGCGGAACGTATCTTCGCATGGCTCACTCCAGGAGGGCCCTTCTATGGCAAATTACAAACATCTCCCAGTCCTTCAACGCTTGGCAGTAAAGTCATGAATGATGCCAAGACATTCCCAAGATCCCAGATACCTGCCTCCGAAAATTCCACAGGCCGTAGAAGACCTACCCAAGACCCAATAGTGGGAATTGCCTTAACTCAATGGCATATTCTATGTTTTGTCGAAGGCAGAATCGTGGCGATAAACAGGCTTGATGAGCGTATTGTTTACGACCAGGTGATACTTGAACCGGGGCAGAGCGCTTTGGGGTTATTAGCGGATCAGAAGAAGAATACATTTTGGCTCTTTACCACACAAGAGATTTTCGAGATCGTGGTGACTGATGAGGACCGAGACGTGTGGAAGATCATGCTAAAAGAACAAAAGTTCGATGCGGCTCTGCAATACGCCAAGGACTCAGTCCAGAGGGATGCTGTGGCGACAGCATCTGGTGACTATCTCGTGAGGAAAGGTCAATTCTTGGAGGCTGCAGGCGTATACGGGAAGAGCAGCAAACCGTTCGAGCAGGTTGCGTTGACTTTTATCGATAATGGCGAACAAGATGCCCTACGGAGATATCTCCTAGCCAAGCTTTCAGCATACAAGAAATCTTCCATAATGCAGAGAACAATGATCGCAAGCTGGCTTACTGAGATCTTCATGTCGAAGTTAAATTCCCTGGACGATACAATCACTACAAAAGCCGAATTGTCAGAAAATACCAGCACTGCGGACACCATGGATGAGCTTGCCATACTACGCAGAGAATTCCAAGACTTTGTTACCAGATACAAAGGAGACTTAGACCGGAAAACGACTTACGAGATCATCAGCGCCCATGGGAGGGAGCAAGAGCTGCTAGCCTATGCTACGGCAATCAATGACTACAACTACGTGCTTTCATACTGGGTGCAAAGGGAACGATGGTCCGAATCCTTGAGTGTACTCAAAAAGCAAACAGAGCCAGCCATCTTCTACAGATACAGCAGCGTACTCATGACCCATGTCGCCACCGAACTCGTCGATGTACTAATGAGACACCCCGATCTCAACCCCCGCAACCTCATCCCAGCTCTCCTAAACTACAACAAAGACACACGGATCCCACTCGCCCAGAATCAAGCCGCCCGCTACCTCCTCTTCGTCATCAACCAACTCCACTCCACCGACGCCGCCGTTCACAACACCCTTATCTCCATCTACGCCTCCCATCCCTCCCCCTCCGAATCCGCCCTCCTCTCCTACCTCGAAACGCAATCCCTCGCCCCCACCCCCCTCTACGACGCCGACTTCGCCCTCCGCCTCTGCATCCAGCACTCCCGCATCCAATCCTGCGTGCACATCTACAGCTCCATGCACCAATACCTCAGCGCCGTCACCCTCGCCCTCAAACATAACGCCATCGACCTCGCCTCCCTCGTCGCCGACCGCCCGGACTCCAGCCCGGCTCTGCGCAAAAAACTCTGGCTCGCGGTCGCCAAGAAAGTCATCCGCAACCAAGGCACCGGCAGCATCAAGACCGCCATCGATTTCCTCAAACGCTGCGAATTGCTGCGGATCGAGGACCTGATCCCGTTTTTCCCGGACTTTGTCGTCATCGACGACTTCAAGGACGAAATCTGCGCGGCCCTCGAGTCGTACTCTCGCCATATCGACGCGCTCAAGGCCGAAATGGACGAATCCGCCCACACGGCCGCGTCGATCAAATCCGACATCCGAGCGCTCGATCGCCGCTACGCCATTGTCGAACCGGGCGAACGCTGCTACATCTGCCGGCTCCCGCTGCTGGCGCGGCAGTTCTTCGTTTTCCCCTGCCAGCATGGATTTCACAGCGAGTGTTTGGGGAAGAAGGTGCTGGAGCAGGCGGGGCTGACGCAGAGGGGGAGGATCCGCGAGTTGCAGGCGAGTTTGGGGAGGGGGCGCGGGGGGGAGAGGAGGGAGAGGGAGGTTCGGGAGTTGGATGGGTTGGTGGCGGGGCAGTGCGCGCTTTGTGGGGATGCGGCGATTAGGCGGGTGGAGGAGCCGTTTGTGGGGGAGGGGGAGGGGGGGGAGGAGTGGGCGCTTTGATTGGGGATGTGGGAGGTTTGGTTGGGATGGAGTGGATACTTTATAATGAGAATTATAAAAAGTACTCCATATTCCGATCTATTGTGTTTTGTTTGTTCGCTACGCCTTGTCGGTTTCTCGCAGCCATGTGTCTACATATCGCAACCCATCCCTTCCTCTTCCTTCTCCTTCGCCTTCTCCAGACCCACCCCCACTCCCACTCCCCTCACTAGCCCCCTTACCCTCCACACTTCCAAACCCCTCCACAGCATCCAACCTCTCCCTCACCTCCTCACTCACAGCCGCATTCCCCGGCCTCACCACCAGCGCCGCATGCACGCCCGCCCGCCTCGCCGCCTCGACTTCTATACTCACAAAGAGTGCGTTAGCAAGCACGCACGCACGCACGACAGACCGCTTGTGGAAAAGACAGGATGACAGAATAACAGCACGACACGCCCCACAGGCTAACCCCACAATCCCAAACCAAACGCACCGGGTACACCATCGCTGAAGAACAGCACCGCCGCCGTCGGCACCCCCATCGCCCGCGCAACCGCCTCGTAGCTCGTCGCCTCCGTTTTCGGGCCCCCGTTCACCGTATCCCACCACCCGGCCACATACCCCGTCAAGTCCCCGGCATCCGTATGCCCCATGAGTAATTTCTGCGCCGCCACGCTTCCGGACGAGTAGATGGCGATGTCGACTCTCTTTTCGTGCCGCCAGTGCCGCAACGCGGGCGCGACGTCTTCGAAGAGCGGGGTCAGGATTTCGCCGGTCGAGTAGCCGTGGGCGAAGAGCTGGCCTTGCAGGGCTTTGAAGGAGGGGAGTTTGCTGTCGGCGGCGGTGAGGGCGGCGAAGTGGGATGCGAAGAGCGTGGGGTCGGTGGAGGAGGGGGCGGGGAAGGCGGAGCGGTGGGGGAGGAAGGTTGGGGAGGACCAGTGGGTGGAGAGGTGGTGGGGGAGGGTGTGGAGGGCGTAGGGGAACTGTGAGACGGGGGGGGGAAGGTCAGAATGAGGTTTTCGTTTTGGGAATGGGGATGAGGAGGTGCCCCGGGGGGGGGTGCTTGAGAGCGTGGGATGGTGCTTGGCAGACGATGGATATCAAATTGTCTTAGGGAATGGAACGTGCGGTGAGGTGTTTTGATAGAGTACAGTATGGGCTTGACAGACAGAGTTCTCTTTACGGAGCTGAACAGCAGTACGAAATGATTAAGCTCGTTGCCTTGCCACAGCATTCTTCGCGAGTATCTGTGACGACAATGTTCATCGTGATTGAATCTATCAAGACGCAAATGAATTCTTTGCACAACAAAGTAGGTTTGAGGCGAACCTCTTCAGACACCACGTGACACAATTGAAAGCCAAAGTTTCGAATGCGCAAAACACAACAAGGTCTAAGGCAATGTTCAGTGAAGCAGAGAAGCGTACCAAAGTCTCCTTGACGAAAGAGATAGGGCAAATCGTCCCCTCTAGCAAACTCGTTATCCGCGGTCAGATCATCCTTCTTCCAAGCGTGCCCCCGCTTCCGAGTGGGTGGTCAGAAAGCTCACCAATATCCAGCAAGACGACGCGCTTGCTGGCAGCCATTTCAATTCAACGAAGAGAGCGGTGTGAACGATGAAAACTCTTCCGCATGCAGTGGCGGTCGAGACCGATTTTCCACTCAAAGGCGGACGATCTGGTTGATGATAGTGTCGCCTTAGGGTTCGGGGTTTTCTGTCGTCGCGGCTGGTTTTGGCAGGTCGAAATCTCGGTGCTTTCCTGCCTCGCCGCTCCCGCTTCATGGAGTCATTGGTTGGAAATGCCCCCTTGCCTTGCTCGGGACTAAACTGAGAAGACTACTCCTAGCGTGCATGAGTCAAAACGCAATACCGTTTCCCCGGATTCTGATTCGAGCAGTCGAGCGTCTGCCCGCAAATCGCCCGATGCCATATTGGAAAAGTATTTCAGCGGTGAAGGATTCTGCATTTCGTGCATCTTGGACTGGCATCCAGGCACGAGGTCTATTGATCTGCATTATGCAGGTGCAGCAGTAGTGGCGAGCTTCATTGGTGCCAATCCGCCTGGAGTCTTCATGTGGCGGGCTTATGCGAGACTTCTGCGACGCCTGTGCATCACCGCGGTAGTTCTTCTCGGAGCGGAGAAGCGTGCGGGAGAATGGCCCTTCAGCACGGATTCGCTGGGGGCAGCATGAATCTGCAGCAAAAGTTTACGTTGCTGTGGCTTTGAGGTCAATAATCAACGGCTGGGCTGATCCCAATGGCTGGGCGAGCTTGGAGTGAGAAGACGCCTTCAACCAAGCAGGAGGACTAAGAGTATCCTGTGATTGTCGAAGCACGGAAAGCCATCCACGTTCTCCAGACTTCAAGCAAGAAGCGCCGTGGTGGGTCTTCTAGGATCAGTTTCAAGATTGCGCTGTCTAGGATATCAACGCTGATGGACGGCGGCACCGTTTCTCAAATTGACGACCGTTGTTGTTATTCTTACTTCTTATTACTTGTCATGTCGTGCGATGGGCAAAGCTCCAAACAGAGTGGACTAAATATTTTCCGACATGGCAGCGCATGAAACAGTCGATGCGCTGAAGCACTCCGTATTCCGAGTCCGCGTACTCGTCCGGCGCCTAGCCAGACCCGGCCAAACGATTCTTGACCATTGGTGGGCGGGAGAGGCAGAGTGCTTGTGTCGCGAGGTCAATGGACAATAACGGCATGCCGATCAAATTGCAGGCCCGAAGCCATCAAATCACTTTGATCGGTCTTCGAAGCACGACACGCACCTCTCGGGCTGAGGGACGACGAGGACGGGGAGCCCATGTCCAGATTTCGGCATCAAAGGGGTGTGGCGAGCATCGCTTTGATTCGATGGCGATGATGGTGTGGCCAGAAGCCGAGGGCCCTCCAAGGCGAGACAAAGGGAGCATGGCGCTGGAGTCTGACGTCGAGTTGCCGATAAGATGAATGGACTAGAGATAATCATGGATTGGCCGCACATGAACAGACTAGTTGTACGAATAATGGCAGGGCGTTACAGTGTAGATACTCTACGGGTCGGAGTACCACGACTCGACCTGTGGTAATTTAATCTCTATCCGTGGCGGCCCCCGGTTATTGCGACAACACCGGTGGACAAGCTCCAAGCTCGAGCCAGTTTGCGGTCCTGGGTAGGTAGATTCGAGAGAGAGTAAATATTATTGGAGTCGCACGAAGCACAACGTCGCAACATGATCCATAACGATGCTGCAGACACGCGAACCACAGCGGGGTATTGCCGAGATCTACGCAGTCAGTCGGATAGCGACAATGAAACATGGGAACATGGAGGATGGTGGAAGATGATGGAAGATGGCGGAACGGTGTTGTGATTTCTTTGGCGATGGCATGCGATGGAAACGATAGTTGTGCTCACGCTGCTTTGTCCCGGCGAGCGATGAGAGCAGGCTCGAGTTGTCCAATCTGGATGGTGCCGGGCGCAGGACCGCCAAGGCTGCCACCTCTCCCTCCTTCCCATCTGATGGTCAGGGCGCGGACCCTTTTCTTTCGTTGGTTGGCAGGCCAGTGAGCAAGGCCGGTTTGTCATTCGCCGCTGCAGGGCAGTCACCAGATCCCAGGATGGCTGCATCCAGAACCCAGTCGAACGACGACGACCCAAGTGCAACGGACGAAGCCGGCCAGCAGCCCGCAAGCAGGCAGTAAGTTACACCCTAACGTCTTTACGCTTTGGACGAATCGAGGCACATGCAGGCCTTGGCGGGACACTTGCCATTGGCCGTGGCCGGTCGGGGTCAGGTGGACGGCGAATGGCGAATGGCTTGTGCTGCAGGGAGAGACGACAGACGACAGCGGACAGCGGACAGAAGACAGAAGGCAGAAGACAGAAGACGATGGAAAGTAGCTTAGGTAAGGCAGGCCCGGAAATGAGGGCGAGGAGCGTGGGAGGGAAATGGAGTTGCCCCGGCACACCGTCACCCCGTCACACGCATGCCCCATTCCCGACCTAGTGTCGTTAGAGCCTAGCGCCGCGTTGAGCCTGTCAAGCCTGTTGACGAGTTGTGTCGGATCGGGTGTTGTGTCCATGCCTGTGCCTGTGCCTACCTTACCTTACGCACTCTGACGCCTGTGCCAGCCAACTCGCCTGGCCGAGCTGTCGCCCTCTCGTTCATACTGCCTCTCCGACCTCCCCATCCCACTTCCACTTCCACTTCCCCTTCACCTTCACCTTCACCCGCTATGATTCTCCTTCAACCTACATAACCAGCAATGACCCGAGAGTCCTAAAAGCGAATCCCTCTACTCCAAAGTCGTCGTTGCTGCCTCTACTTCTGCGTCGCTTCTTCTCTCGCCGTCATCCTATCTCGCTGCGCAATTCCTCGTCATCACCGACGCAACACACCCCGAGGAAGCCACTTGATCAAGGCTTCCTTCACCATCTCGCTCCACCGTCGACATCCATCGAGTACCTCAATAGCCCGTGCCGGACATCTCCTCGCCGTACCCATCCTGTCCTTTGTTTGTTTGCTGCCTAATTCCTTCATCTCGACGCCCATGTCCCTGTGACTCGAGTATCCAGCAGCATCCCATAGCTTTCACCAATTGGCAACAAATCTCACGCAGCTTCGGAGATTTCGTTCCTCCTTCAGGCCTATTCAAATTACTACGTTACCGGCCGACGCTGATATCCTCGGATCTACCTCCGGGGGTCGCCACGTTGTCCCAAGAACTTCGTCACATAGCCGTGCCATCTCCGTCTCTCACAAACGCCACTCCGATTTTGTTCACGATTCTACGCAGCGACTCTCTCTCCTAGTTCATCGAAAATATCTGTTGTCGAGTCTCAATCGACGTCCTCTCCTTCGGTCTTCCAGTGGTCTTTCAGCGTTCCTTCCCTTCGTCGCCTTCCTTGGTCCATTTCAACAATAAAACGCCTATAATTCCTTCCATCATGTCGACCTGACGCCTTCCTCGCCACTCTTTGCCAGCGGTTCCATAAACGCATGAACTGCTCCTCGACTGCTCGATTTTCTTTGCCTTACAACTCTATTATTATCTGCATATGAGCCTCTGAACGAACAGGAGTTTTCCCGGTGTCTATGAACGGAGGGTGGAGTGGTGTATCTTGCGGCTGTATCTTTATACTGATACCTTTCTGTTTTGTTCCAAAACCCTACGGCTCTTCCGCGTTGTCTTTCGGTCTCAACATTTCCTAACATCATCCGTCTAATCTCCGAGCTCGCCCGGTATCTGCCCTCGAACCACCAGCACACGCCTCTCCTGCAGTATAACCGGCCGAGCCTCTCCTATAGATAGTCCTGTTGTTCTTCGCTTTCACCAAAAGTTGTGCCGATTGTTTTCAATAGATCTTCTCCAAAAGCTCTCCTCACCTCCTTCTCCACAACGAGCCACCCGCACTCAACGTCAACAATGGAGTGCATGAAGGAGAAGTTTGTCCAAGGTCTGCTTCTGGATGGCCGTTTCGAGACGATCTCTCCGCTTAATCATGGATCCTTTGGTATGGTCTTCATGGCGAAAGACATTAAGACTGGGGATTTCGTTGCTATCAAGTGCATAACGAAATCGTCGGTACCCACCGCTTGTCCTTCAGCCGCGGTTGCCGAAGACCACTCCATGGAGCTCGCATGTCACCACCGCCTTGGCTCTCACCCGAACATTGTCAACCTTCTCTGTTCATTTCAAACCGATTCGCACATGTACTTGGTCCTGGAATTCTGTTCAATGGGTGATCTGTATGAGGCTATTCGCCTTGATCGTGGGCCGTTGGAAACCGAGCATGTCCGTGCCTTCATGCTGCAACTGGTCAGTGCTGTCGACTTCATGCACTCCAAAGGGTATTACCATCGGGACATCAAGCCGGAGAATATCTTCCTCACACAAGACGGTTCTGTGAAGCTTGGAGACTTTGGTCTGGCCACGACAGACTTCTGGTCTCACGAAGCTTCCGTTGGGAGTGACAGGTACATGGCGCCTGAACAGTACGATCCCGCCGAGAATGGATACTCACCGGCCCAGGCTGACATCTGGGCCGTCGGCATCTGTCTACTCAACGTTCTCTTCTCACGCAACCCTTTTGTGACACCAACCGAGTCCGATGTCCTCTTCTCCGATTATGTTCGTGACAAGCAGTCTCTTTTCGATATCTTCCCGAACATGTCGCAGGATACTTTTGAGGTCCTGAATCATGCAATGGCTATCGACCCCAAGAAACGATCCCTCACCGCCGTCCGTGACGCTCTACAGAAAACTGTCAGCTTCACCACTGATGACGAGATCCTGGATGATTTCTGTACCGACGACCGCGTGGTTGTTCCCGCGAGTGCCAATCGGGAACCTCTCCGGACCCCCTCCCTTCAAAGCCCTCAATCGGATCAAGGTGGCGCTTTCCCCTGGGCCAAGGCTCTACACATGAGCCCGCCGCAAACTGTTCGCCAGCTGTCGGCTATTCCAGATACCGAAAGCTATACGGAAGACCTGTTTCCTGCCTCCGAGAGGGACAGCGGTTCCTGGTATTCTGTGGCCGCGGGCAGATCATCAATGGCCTCTGTTCTTGATTCTGCCTTGGGCGCCTCTGTCAAGTCTATGGTCTTCCAGAAGCCTAAACCTCGCAATCCGCCGCGACCGGATCCTGTTCCGGTGAGTGGGTCTTTGCCTATGCGCACCGCCAAACCTCTACCTGCTTTGTCAGCGATCTTTGGAAGGAAAAAAGAGACCGTGTCCAAGAGCTGGAGTGACCTGTGGGACGAAGACGAGGAGGACCTGAACGAACACGAGTCTGCGCTCAAGCAAAGGCGTGTGTACAATAGCCGAACTTGGAGTCAAGAAAGCTTGGACGAAAATCCCACAGTTCGTCGCAACGGACTTACGGATCTGAAGGGTACTACTGTGGTGAATACGAGGACGCAGAGCCCTGAGCATATTCAGGTGGGGACTCTGATTGATGGTGTTAACGAGAATGATGGGTTCTTCTTTCAGGATGCTGGGTCTCCTACTACTCCGCGCTACTCGCCACCATCCAAGCGCACCGTCATGGACAAATGGGCCGCACTGGGGAATCGCAGACGTGCGTATCAGGCGAATGACGTGACGGAATCAGACAAGCAGCCTACACATGGGAATTGGCGACGTGGATTGGGATTGAGCATGTCCGGGAATATTGGACGGCGTCGGGATCGGAAGGACAGCGTGGGGAGCAAGGTTCGCGACTGGCGGCGCAACCAGGAGTTCGAGCACAAAGTTCAAGGCCATGATGAAGGCGATCTTGAGTGGGTTGGAGGTTGGAAAGACCTTCACTTGTAGACCGGCTTCTCTGCACGGGGTAGAGTCTTTCTGGATGGAAGAAGCTATGTTCGAGCAAGAGCTGGTCTCTCATGCTGTGGATTAGATTCTCATTAGATCAAATGCACGCATTCACCCACTTATAATATGTTCATCTTGAATAAGACTTGGATGACTAGGTGCCATGTTTGGTTGCAGAACTCGCTTTACGACTAATTCAGGATCACCACTACACATCGCGGGTGGGCGCTTGATGCTCCGGCCGCTTACGGGGAGGAGGGTTCAATATTGTTGAACTGGAAACTCCGTGGTATTTTTGGAGACAGCGATTAGCTGCGTTCATTAAGCCTGAAACATAGTATCCTAAAACACATTAGCTATATATAGCGTAAACCACTCCAAGTGCATTTTTGGCTTTGATGGTGGTTGCACTTTGCAGGTATCAAAGCTTTCCCTACGGAAGATTGTCAAAGTCATCTGCAACTGACATGATAGTCCCTTTATATCAGACACTGTGATGTGAAGGAGCGATACGTTGGATTGACTACCCTACATCTACAGGACTATGATGATGGCTGGGTCAGCGTAGGAGCCCCCAGAGCACGATTAGTGGTAAAGCACTCGCGTATGAAATAAATTGATGCCTGCAGAGGCAGTTCGAAATCTCATCCACCCCCCACATCAACCCCACCACTCTACAAATATAAGCCAGTACCCTTCTCAAACATTCCGAAACCACCACAACTAACATGGCGTCCACCGGAGAATACGCATTGCTCTGCTTGGAGAACCCTCTGCTCGGTACGTGCTGTGCCCAATGATCCCCAACTCAAGCGCAACGGCTGACCGAACCCTACCAGATATCCAGGGACAAGGGTGAGCACTGCGCAAAGCGTACTCTCTCGCGAAGCACATACCAGCGAGCTGACCGCCTCACATCAGAGATGCCGCCATGCTCGAGCAATACGGCCTCAAGCCCAACGACGCCATCCTCGCCGAAGAGAAACACATGGGCCTCTACGAAGACCTGCTCCAAAACCGCAACGCCAAACTCATCGCCGGCGGCGCTGCCCAAAACACCGCCCGCGGCGCCCAGGTCCATCCCCCCCCGTCCCCAACCCTCCACCAGCCAACCCCTCCCGCACGCAGTACATGCTCCCCCCCAACAGCACCCTCTACATCGGCGCCGTCGGCCAAGACAAATACGCCGAGACGCTCCGCTCCGCCTCCTCTACGAAGACCTGCTCCAAAACCGCAACGCCAAACTCATCGCCGGCGGCGCTGCCCAAAACACCGCCCGCGGCGCCCAGGTCCATCCCCCCCAAACCCCACCGCACCAAACTGACACCCCTCCCGCACGCAGTACATGCTCCCCCCCAACAGCACCCTCTACATCGGCGCCGTCGGCCAAGACAAATACGCCGAGACGCTCCGCTCCGCCTGCGCCGCCGCCGGCGTCCGCACCGAATACCACACCTCGTCCACCCAGCCCACCGGCCGCTGCGGCGTCATCATCACCGGCCACAACCGCAGCATGTGCACGCACCTCGCCGCCGCCAACGACTACCGCCTCTCGCACCTGCGCTCCCCGCCCGTCTGGGCCCTCGTCGAAAAAGCCGCCGTCTACTTCGTCGGCGGCTACCACCTGACCGTGTGCCCGGACGCCGTCATGGCGCTCGCGCACGCGGCCGCCGCAGAGAACAAAATCTTCGTGTTGAGCCTGTCGGCGCCGTTTATCGCCCAGTTCTTCACGGAGCAGCTCGATGCCACGGCGCCGTTTTGGGACTACGTCGTCGGGAACGAGACGGAGGCTAGGACGTATGCGGAGGCGCATGGTTGGGGGACGCAGGATGTGAGGGAGATAGCGCAACGGTTGGCGGAGTTGCCGAAGGAGAATAAGCGGCGCAAGAGGGTTGTGGTCGTGACGCAGGGGACGGAGCCGACGGTGGTGGCGGTGCAGGGGGAGGAGGGGGTGAGGACTTTTGCGGTGCATGAGGTGGAGAAGGAGAAGATTGTGGATACGAATGGGGCCGGGTGAGTTTTTTTATCGTTGATCTCTTTCTGGGGAGGGTGGGCTCTATGGAGAGGCGATGCTGACGATGGGGTGTTCAAGTGATGCCTTTGCTGGCGGGTTTGTGGCGGGAGTGGTGGAGGGGAAGAGCTTGGAGGAGAGTGTGGATATGGGACAGTGGCTTGCGAGTCTGAGTGTCACGGAGTTGGGACCATCGTATGTCAAACTGCTTCTCCTCCTTCTCTCAAATTCCACGGAAATGCATTACAAGAACAACAACGAGACCTTCTTTCCTCGGCTTCACATGTTTGCAATTTGTTCTCTCCTCCCTCACCCCCTCCAATCCTGCATATCCCTCACAATCTTTGGGAATTCGATCTCAAACGCAGCTTGTACAGATGCAAGAACTGACGACTCTTTCTCCTCTCCCCAACAGATACCCACACCCGAAGCAGACCTACAAGCCGAGGAGCTCGTAGAGGAAAAGGGGGTGCTTCGCTTAGCATAGCAAAGGCGTTTTGGAGGTTTCAACAACAGGGGAAAAGCGCCGGTTTGCATACGATCCTCCACGATCAGGAAGCACCATGGCTAGATAGAAGGTTGCAGCCATAGACAGAACATTATGCATTCTGCTCGACTGTGCACTAGCCGCTGTAGGTGATTCCGTGACCTTGTTTAGATGAGCCGAGTGGGCGAGTGGCAAAGCGCTTTGCGAGTGCGAAAACTTGTTGTGGAATCCCACAGAATGAGTATCGAGATCCAAGGAACAAACGACCCTTCACCCGCCCTGCCCATTCGGTGGCGTTGCACGGACATTCCTGCCGCGGCCCCTTTCTTTGCAGGCCTTGAGGTGTTTATGCAACTCATTGTTCGAACGGAAGACATCCGCTTTACAGCGGTGGCACATTCTCAAAGCACCGTTGACAGCTTTGCGGCTTCGCTTCGGAGTGCCCTCGTCTCGGCCGCTGTTGGCGATGGCTCCCTTGTCATCCTGGTGATCCATCCCAGAGTCAGTGCCGTTACGGGCGGTTTCAGAGGCCCATGGGCTGCCATTGAATACGGCTGAGCTCATGAAGGCATTGCCGGCGCCGAAGGTGCCATTGCCGAGATGGGACGGGAAGGTGGTGCTGTGGCCATTGGTTGGTGTGAGCGGAAGAACCATACTGCTTGGATCCGGCATGCTGCTGATATTGCTCGAAGGCACGCTCCAGCCATTTGGGGGTGGTTGCAGGGGAGAGAAATTGCCACTGTTTTGCTTTGAGTGCCCCTGCGCCCGTTTCGCCGTGCTGGGACGCGATTGAGATGATGGTGTGGCGTCACTTGGTAGAGGCGCAAAGGGCGTGTTGTAGATACTGGGAAGGATGGGTCGTGGTGTGCTGTAGAGCTGTTGCGCCGATGAGGAAGTGGCTACGTCTTGGAGGAGATTTTGAGCTGTCAAGATCCCTATCATGCCGTAGCTGGTGTCATTCGCGGGAGCCTGGAAGGCCCAATCGTTCGATGTAGGGTTTGGTGACGTTAGTTCTTGTGGACCATTGAGGATATTACATTCGCCATTGCTACCCATCTCCTCTTCCTCATCGACAAGGTTGTCCACCATGCGACGCATGGCAGTATTCATTGAAACCGAGGCAGTGGCTGATTGTGAAGCGCCCTCGTCAACCATAGACACTCTATCTGGCGCAGTAGTGCCGGTGACTTCGGGGAGATCTTGGCGCTCAACGCTTGTGGAAGAGAGGGTTGCTGCACGGCCATCAGGACTGGCGAGGAGCTCAGATGGGACGCCCTCCTCTCGAAACGTGAAGGTAGTAGTGCCCTCGACGAGATCCACGGGTATAGACTCAATCACCCATTAGCTTCTTGCGGACTTGAGGTTCGAATTCAATTTACCTCATCCAAAGCAAGCTCCAAGCCGTCAGTCAAGATATCGCGAACTCTGCCAAGCATCTCTACATTGGGGTGATGTCTCTCCACGCCTGAGCCGTGCCACTTGAGCTTCGGCTTCTCATCGTCTGGGCTGTAATACCGTCTCTTCGTGCGGTCATTGTTGAAAGGCTTGAATCCTAGAGTATCTTCGTCCTCTTCCAGAAGATAATCCACGGACGGAAGAGCCGACACAGGAAATGTTGCAGCAAGTAACGTCAGGGTGTTCGCGTAGATCTTCCACATCTCCTTGATTTGCACAGTGAGCGAAGTGTCGCCTACCTGCGCAAGGAGGAACGCTGTGTTCGAAATGAGCCAAGAGCTGTAGTGACGAAGTCCTGGTAGAACGCGGCGAGCTACTGCAGTGATTCTGTCGGATCCGTTTGTAGTTCGTGGCGAGGCGTCGTTCATGACATCTTCATCAACGGCAAAGCGCTCAAGTTCGGGTTGTAGGACCTGGAGAAGCGTGAAGAACGTACTAACATTCAACCGCTGAAAGAAACAGTAAGCCTGCATGACTTCCTGAGATTCGGGGGCATCTAGGAGCAGCAGTCAGTGGATCATACAGATTGAAATTACGCAGCGTAGTGTACCTTGCAATCGAACTCCTGCGAAATACTCTGCGGCTATGTTGATGAGAACGAACTTGTTGAGAGTACCTTCCAGCGATCGCTCTTTCAAGTCCACCGCAAGCTGGCTCAGTACCTCGTTTTCAAGTTCATCATGTTCTGGAAACTCAACCCCTTTGTAGCAACGAGCGTGGAGGCGCATAAACCAGCCGACCAGTGCCATTCCGGGACCTTGTTCGTCTTTCTGAATGCCCTGAGCGATCAATTCACCCTTACTCCAAGCGGCCGAAATCTTCTTGAATTCGATCTCAAGATTTCCCTTTGCGGTCGGCGGTGGCTCCTCCACTGCCAAGGCTCGGTAGAGATGATAGGTCGCTCGAAGATGATTGCCATCAGCGAGTGCTATGACTGCCAGCTGATTATGAGAGACTCCGGAAGTAGGGTAAATAACCCCGGCTAAATCATAGTAGCCAATTGCTGGACCCCAATTGCGCTCTTTTGAGACCAACTCAGTCTCTCGATACCTTGATAAGTCGCCCAAGCGTACTAACGTTTGATGGCAAGAAATCAAGATCGCCTGGCGCAATTCTGCTGACACATGGGCTTGATTGTCTGCTGGTTGATCTACAAATCGTCAACTCAAAGCCGTCATGGTAGGCTGGTATCAGTAACTTACCAGACACATGGAACTGGCGAGCAACAGCTTCCACCTCGGGGATGCCGCCGAAATGCGACGCCAAGCGCTGGACATAACCACGATAGAAGCGCTGACTTGACTTGATGAAGTCCAGGTAGTGTTTCATTACCTTCCGTTGTTCCACTGGTTTCTTCTTGCCATCTCCCTCTCGGAACTACAGATAGTCAGACTAGCCTATAGATCGTAGAATCGCATGCTGCTACTCACGCGGGCAAGCTGTTTGCGAAAGCGATTGTTGACCTTGATATGAGCATCCCACAGTCTAGCCTCCGCATTTTTCCCAGTCGCAAAGTCGAAGGCCTGGAAGATGAGGGCGTCACACTGCGAGCGGTATCTAGCGTAAGGTCAGAGATGTCTGCAGATAGAACGAATTCACTTGCTGGCTAAGGAGATGGTCGATGTCTCGGAACGTAGGGTCTTTCTCTGATAGCGTGGCCTGGAGTTCCTTCTCCGCCCGCTGAGTGAACCTGACAAGTTGTAAGCTAACGCATTAAGAAGGCTGTTTCAGAATGGATGTGACCTACGTCCAAGCTTGCTCATTGGAGACTGCCATGCGTGACAGAGATTTGTTCACAGGCGACCCCACGGTCAGCCTCACTGTCAGATATGCGGACGGAGCTTCAATAGAAGGGAATTGCTGAGGCGATCCATGAGCAGAAGAGATCTGCCTCAACTTGCGGCAACGAATGTCAGTCACAATATGGAGTGTATCGTGGCGGCTGAGGTACAGAAGTTTGTGTGTTTTGCGATTGAGCTGGCAATCGTAGGATGGAGGGGCGCTCCGGGGGGGTGTTGAACTTCCCCGGATTATTTGGCTAGCGTGGGGCGACTTAACAGCTCTCGCTCTGCGGGTAGCTTCTAAAGCTGCACACCAGCGACCTACATTGTAATTGCTCTCATTCGACCAAGTGCGAGAAGTGACATGGGACTCTAGAGTGGAAAGAAAGCTCCTGTTCAGGTTCTACATGTCACCTGGGAACTCGAGGCATGGCAGATCATGAACAGCGATAGCAAGTAAATCTCTCAAAGGGTCAACATTACAATGGTCAAGCGCTCACGAGAAGACTCTCCCACTTCGGACAGGGCGACTTCGGCCGACCCTCTTGAATCCGGCTACTTGACTCCAATGTCTACCGATGCTGCGGCCCATACGCCCAAGTACACACAAGTAGCAGACGAAGGCGGTGCTCCTCCTCCGGCGATACGATGCTCTCTACCGCCCCATGAGCCGGCAGTATTTTCAACGTACGAGGAATTTGATGTACATTACGCCAAAGTGCACGCCAATCGATGCTCGGAATGTCGAAAGAATTTCCCAACGGAGCATTTCCTGGGCTTGCATATTGCTGAGAATCACGACCCGCTAAACGAGGCCAGAAGGGGAAAGGGAGAGAAGACCGTATGTATTGGACCCCTTCCTTGTGGATAAGCCCTCTGGGATGAAGAACGGGACTGAATATCGTGCTAGTACTGTTGCTTCGTAGAGGACTGCGACAAGATATGCTCATCCCCTGAAAAGCGACGAATGCACCTTGTGGACAAGCATCTATTCCCACGCAACTACGACTTCTTCGTCGTCAATCACGGCATCGACAAATGTACCTCCATGTTGCGGAATACCCCTGGACATCGAAGACGCAGCTCCGCTGCAGCCCGGGCTATGCAAAGGGAGCAGCAGGCGAAGTGGAACTCATTTGCAGAGAAGGAGCATAAGACATCATTACCTGAGTCCGGTATAACGCAACAGCAGTTAAACAAGTCTGAAGTCCATTCCGGAACCAACGATTTCGGGTCAAGGGTTGTACAAGCCGATATTGCTGATCTCACAAATACCATGTCTGCTCTGAAATTCGTACCTCCAAGTATTCGGTTCGGCAGGGGAGGCCGTCGAGGAGGCCTGAGTCGGAGGTGAGAAAGCGTGATCGGGGTAGGCGCAAACCAAAAAGACGCGCATATATCTGTGAGGCGTTATGGCCATTGAATTTTATTTGATGCACGGCAGCGGGCTGAGCACTCCAGGTAGCTTCACGACTTACGAAGGATCAACGGCAAACTTCATGAAGGAACATGAACGACACCAGTGTTTGGTCCATTTGGGTCTTCATCGCGCTAACGCTGGAGTCGAAAGAACTGTCAGGATTGTTAGAGTTTCAGAGTTCTAAGAGCTCCAAAGAACTGAGAAGCATGGAAAATGTAAGAATTTAAAGAGCTTTAAGAGCTTTAAGAGAGACCAACCTACAAAAGGGTATATCCTCTTCCATCAACCTATTCCCTTGACTGCGCCGAACACCAGCAAATGCAACGTTCGCACCTTCTAAATCTTTTGCGTCTTCTGAATTCTTAACCTCGCCGGGCCTAACCCCTTACGGACCTCATCCAACTGCTCCAATCCTGTCTGATAACCTCCCTTCTTAACTCTCTTCTTCCCACTCATTGAGTACCCGCCCAGAAACTCATCCATAATGCTATCAAAATCCGATCTCAGGGGCGGCGCTCGACTTGCTTGCGACGAAGCTAGTGATGATGTCCCTGTCATTCCGGTCATGACAGATGCACCATCATCGATGTCGTCGGGCAGATCGTCCTCGGCGTATTGTTCCTCAATCTTGTCGAAGCGGGAGTCGAGCAAGGTTAGGCCTTCCGTGCGGAATAGGGAGAAGCTGGTCATCGAGTAGCCAGTGCTAGACGTCTTGGCGCCCTTGCGCTTCTTGCGGCGATTACTGGTCATCGATGCGCCTGTCATGATTGAAGACTGAAGTTCGGAAGTAGGTGGTTTGGGCGTGTCCTTCTTGGATTTCTCGGCCAGCTTGAACTTGCTAAATTCCTTCATCCAATCACCATCTCCGTGATCGGAACCATCACCCAGTGGAATGTTCTCATCACTTGGAGCTGACGGCATGGGTCCGTCTTTGTATTCTCGCGAGGGTTTTGCGGTATCGTCGGACTCCCAGCCTTCATCCTCGCCGTTCTCAAAGAATCCCATATCCTCGAACTCTTCAAGTGAAACTTCTTCCCCGTCCTTTGCCAGCTCCCCAAATACATCCTCCTCATCATCCACATATGCCTCATCCTCCAAAGCCTCCAGTACCTCGCGTAATCTTGGGTCCATATCGGGCTGTAACCCTGCCAATGCGTCCGGTACATCTTGTTGGTCCTGATACGTCTGCCTTCTCAGGTTCTTTGATGGTAAAACCTCCTCGTCTAGCAGTTGTTGTTGCTGACCGGATGACCTTCCAGTATCACTTGTCCCATCCTCAAGGCTAGCCTCCCTCAAAGCATCTTCCAAGCTCATTTTGGCCTTTCCCTTCTCTTTCACCTTCGCCTCTACAAAATACGCTTCTCCACCCCGACTATCCCCCAGGTCCCGCATATGCTGCATGTAGTCATACTCCGTATCATCGAAGTAGACGCCATATTCTGCAGCCTCTCCCTCATTGTCCCTGACATGGCCCCCCGCAATCTCCGACCCAAGTTCAGACTCGAGGTCGCTACGATTCTTGATTTTGTGGGCTTGAGGGGTTGCGACTTCTTGGAAGACTACTGAGCTTGAGGAAGCGTCATGTATTCTAGGGTCGTTCTGCTCGCGGTGGACTACGGCAAAGGTGGTAGCGGTCGACTTATCGCTGCGATTGGGGGAGGGGGTTTTAGCAGGTTGGACAATCGGTGGAGGGATGGGACAGACTTACATCCACTTCTTGCGTGCCATTGCTGTTACCTAGGTTTCTCCGTATCAAAGTTTTCAAGGCTCGTTATTTTCGGCCGTGGAAATGGACTTTTGATAATTATAGAATGGGGTTGGAGTGCACAGCCTGACAGTGGAATACGAGAAAAAGTTCGTGAGACTCGCGAAAAATGACGTTCGCCTGCAACATCCCACCTCTCTTGTTCCACAGAGCCCACCTCACCCTCCCACCTACAACCCTACAGCCTCGAGCTTCTTCATAAGTATACTAACATAACTAAGTCACGAAGCTGCCAACATGGTCCTGGCAAAGTCGAAGAATGCCGTGGGTCTTGGGAACAGTCTCATGAATGACCGCTTCGGCAGAGGCAAAGGCGCAGACCGCAAGAAAGTTTCCGCAGGGATACATAGAACAGGAGTCAATGGCGAAACAGTGCGCTCTACTCCTTCAACCCGTTCTGCTTACAGCCCAGTCTAATCTGTGCTATAAAGTATGTCACCAGCGGCCCCAAAGAAGCATCATGGGTCAAGATGCGCAGTGTCACCGAGCAAGCCGCTCTGGATGAGTTTCTCAGCACTGCAGAGCTGGCCGGCACAGACTTCACAGCAGAGAAGATGAACAACGTCAAGATCATACAGACCGATCAACGAAACCCATATCTACTATCGGCAGCTGAGGAGAGGTCAGCAGTGAAAAAGCAGAATGCGAATAAGAACCGTTTGACGGTACCAAGACGACCGCCATGGGATCAAAATACTTCCCCGCAAGAGCTTGACACGCGGGAGAGAGCAAGTCTACTGGAATGGAGACGAGGCTTGGCAGAGTTACAGGAGAGTAATGATCTCCTGATGACACCTTTCGAGAGGAATCTAGAGGTTTGGAGGCAACTGTGGAGGGTCATCGAGAGGTCCGACCTGGTAGTACAAATTGTGGACGCAAGGAATCCAATGTTGTTTCGGTCAGAGGACTTGGAAAAATATGTAAAGGAGGTTAACCCAAGAAAGAATAACCTTTTACTAGTGAACAAGGCGGACATGATGACGTTGGCGCAGAGGGAAGCTTGGGCAGACTACTTCGAGAAGGTCGGGATCAACTACAAGTTCTTCTCAGCAGCATTGGCGAAAGAGATAAACGAGGCAAGGGATGTGGAAGATGGTCCTCTAGGTGAAGATGAGGACATCATGGCGGAAGAAGACGTCGCAGAAGTGGTCGAAAACCATGAGGATCAACTTGCGGATGAAACCAAGAAGATCGACATACAGCATCATAAGGAGGAAGAGGAAGAGTGGGCTAGCGAGGGAGAGGTCGACACGGATGATGAAGATCAACGAACACGGATTTTGACTGTGGACGAGCTCGAAGCGCTATTTCTGGAAAATGCACCGGAGGTAGAGAACACGGATCCTGAACATCCTCGCAAGACACAGATTGGCTTGGTCGGTTATCCCAACGTAGGAAAATCTTCGACTATCAACGCTTTGATCGGTGCTAAAAAAGTGTCTGTGTCGTCAACGCCCGGCAAAACCAAGCATTTTCAGACCATCCACCTGAGTCCTGATGTCATTCTTTGTGATTGTCCAGGTCTCGTCTTTCCAAATTTTGCAACCACCAAAGCCGAGCTTGTCTGCAATGGAGTCCTTCCCATCGATCAGCTACGAGAGTTTACAGGTCCTGCTGGCCTTGTGGCTCAACGGATTCCCCAATCTTTTCTCGAGGCAATGTATGGTATCAAAATCCATATTCGGCCTCTTGAGGAGGGCGGGACTGGTATACCGACAGCAGAAGAGGTCTTGATAGCCTACGCTATCGCACGAGGCTTCGCAAAGACGGGGCAAGGACAACCTGACGAGTCGAGAGCAGCCCGATACATACTGAAAGACTATATGAACGGAAAGCTCTTATTTTGCCACCCACCACCGAGTGACCCTCCAATCAACCCTAGGGAATTTAACAGAGAACTCTACAATACCGAGCATCTACCGCAAAAGCGACGAGCAGCCTTAGCGGCACATGTGGAAGCGTCTACTGCGGGGTCAGAAGAGCCTTCATTGATGGATGACTCTGATATACTATCCGCGCCGCGCGTGCAAGGTACCAAGTCCACAAGGCTTGACAGGAGGTTTTTTGGACCGGGGCAAAACAGTGCCGGTCACTTGAAGATGCCCTTCGGCCACAAGTACAGTGAGCAAGGAATGGCATCGGGAAAGCAGCTGAGTGGCCGGAAGCAGCGGACGATGCTTGCGTTGGAAAAGGATATTGATCCAGCAGACTTGAGAGCGATGGCCAATGGGAAGAAGCACTTCAAAGGCAGAAAAGCAACTGCCAAGGCCAAACTGACCGTCGACCTCGAGTGAGTTGCTGTCTGGAACATCGAGTTGAACGTCTTATTGCATAGCCTCGGCGTTGGGCGTGTATACTGTAGGAAGCTAGTAGTCTTCCTTATGACATTTGGGGTATTCTTTGCAAAACGCTACTTTTGCATGTTTACACTCCAAGTTCTTTCGTCGTCTCTTTCGTAGTCATTGACCTTACCTTGCACCAAAGAAAAGGCAGGACACGTGTCTGCGAAAAGGTTTACCGCAATGGGTGAAGCAGTGGTTGCCTGCAGATATGTCTATGATGGATGTGCTCTGTGGAATACGAGTCAGTTATCCCTTATCTACCTTACCTCTAGGCCCAAATCCGGGGCGGTGGATAGGGAGGCAATTTTCATCTTCCGTCGGACCTCGGCTGAGCTCCAGTGTGGGGAAGACGAAGCTTACATGTACCCATCCACGCTCTCTCACTCCCCATATTACGAGCATTCACTCCAGTCAAAAATTCACTCCAGTCAAAATCCTCGTAAATAAATATCAATACGTCCACCTCTCTCACATCGTCTTCATTTCAAGGACCGGAGTTCGTTTCATCTATCACAATGTCTAAAAGTGACTTCAGCCAGAACTTGCTTGCCAGCAGTAGCAAGCCCCAAAGCGCGGCGGACAAGATCCCCATTATCGCCCGGCACGCCGTCAGTGAACGCGCAAAGCAGACACTCAACTTAGTAAGACTTCTAAATCGTCTTGCCCCTTTCTCAAGATCCTCTGCTCATGGTCCAACCCCACAGGTCGAGAAGTTCGTTGACGAAGAATGCATCCCCGCCGACAAGGTCTTTCATGCCCAGCTGGGTGAAGGCGAGCAGCGATGGAGCACATATCCTTCGATAATTGACGACCTGAAGGCAAAGGCGAAGAAGCTGGGTCTGTGGAATATGTTTCTACCAAAGAACCACTTCAGCCAGGGTGCGGGTTACTCAAATCTAGAGTATGGGTTGATGGCCGAGTATTTGGGACGGTCGAGGACTGCTTCAGAGGTTCGCTTCACTAGCATCTACGAACGCACGAGAACAAGATACTAATAGTAGTGTGTAGGCCACCAACTGTGCAGCGCCAGATACTGGCAACATGGAGGTGATTGCAAAATATGGTACTGATGCGCAGAAGAAGGAGTGGCTTGCTCCCCTCTTGGAGGGCAAGATTAGGTCTGCCTTCCTAATGACGGAGCCGGATGTAGCATCCAGTGATGCAACAAACATCAGGTTGACGATAATAAAGGAGGGCAATGAGTATGTGCTCAATGGCTCTGTAGGTACCCTCTGACCGTCATGGGCAACTTCCTAGCTGACAGGCATGCCAGAAATGGTGGAGCAGTGGCGCTGGCGACCCAAGATGCAAGATCTACATAGTCATGGGCAAGAGCGACCCCAACAACAAAGATGTCTACAAGCAACAGTCCGTGATTTTGGTTCCCGCCGGCACAAAAGGTATTACAATCAAGCGCATGCTTTCCGTCTACGGCTACGACGACGCTCCTCACGGTCACGGTCACATCACCTTCGAGAATGTCCGCGTACCTGCCTCGGGTATGGTTCTCGGCGAAGGACGTGGCTTTGAGATCATCCAAGGCCGCCTGGGCCCCGGTCGGATCCACCACGCCATGCGCGCCATCGGTTCGGCCGAGAAGGCTCTGGAGTGGATGCTTGCACGCATCAACGACCCCAGCAAGAAGCCTTTCGGGAAGAATCTCAGTGAGCATGGCGTCATTCTTGAATGGATCGCCAAGTCCCGCGTCGAGATTGACGCAGCTCGCCTGATCGTCCTGAACGCAGCCATCAAGATCGATGAGAAGGACGCAAAGAGCGCGTTGAAGGAAATTGCCCAGGCGAAGGTCTTGGTACCATCGATGGCCTTGACCGTCATCGACCGTGCTGTACAATGCTTCGGTGCAGCGGGCGTTTGTCAGGATACGCCGCTGGCGAACATGTGGGCGCAGACGCGGACTCTAAGAATTGCGGACGGGCCGGATGAGGTGCACTTGCAGCAGTTGGGCAAGAACGAGAACAAGAGGGGCAAGGAAGTTAGGGAGAAGTTGGACAGGCAGATGCAGGCTACGGATGCGTTGATGAGGCAATACAACATGCAGCCCAAGGCTCATTTGTAGGCGTATGGGTCGTTGCGTTGCGGTGCAGGGAGCTGGGCGGCATTTCGTAGCAACATAGAGTCATTGTACTTTACCCATTGGTGCATCTGAAGCTCTTCGAATAAGTCGAATTACTACCACGCACATCGTTGTGGCATAATACATGTAAGAATCCCGAAAATCGTAAAGGCAAACGTTCAGGCTCCTCAGGCGTAAAGATCGGCATTGGAGTTTTCGAACCGCCGTTGCCCCGAACGACAGCTTGGCATCCCTGAAATCAACACCTGGAGAATTCCGAATAGAGCTGACTACTTTACATCACTCCTGACTCCCACCAGCACAACTCAACCAAACATCCGAGAACTCCAACATACTTCCATACACGCAATCCCATCAACTTACTCTCACATCCATCAACATGTCTAACGTCCTCTCCTCGCGCGACGTCAATACCTCGGCGCCCAGCCCGCAGAAATCCACCGACGCCAACAAGCCGAAGAGCATGGAGTACCACCGTCAAGTACTGCAGTCAAGACTTGAGGAGGATAAGTAAGTTGGGCCGTTCTCTACCAACGTCCTTCCCCTACTAGGAGAAGCAACGTACTGCTTCTCTCTGCTGGGGTAGTCTTCGCACACAATTATCCTGACTACCAATTCTCCTATCCTATCCACCGATCTCGATACCCTAGCCTCAATGCATAGCAAATTGCTCCTAGTGAGTATGTCTGATACTGATGTTGGTGTGAACAGGTCCCAACAAACCTACGTCTCCCCCTCCGACACCATCATGTCCCCCTGCACAGCCAAGCTCTCTGCGTATAAGAGCAAGCATTTCATGAAGTAAGCCCCTTTTCCCTTCCTCCACAAGCCCATCCCCATACTCATCACTAACATAACCAACAATCACAGAGCAAAGCCGCAATCGCTCTTCGCCAAAACCTCGAGCAAGAACCTCGCCGACAAGAACCCGTTTGGTGGAGAGGAGAAGAGTGCGGAGGAGAAGATTTAAGACCTTGATGACGACTTTGCAATAGGGTGCAGGGCATAGCATTGCATTACAAGGGGAGAGTGCTCGAATGGTAATTTTTTTCACAAGCGCTTGAACAGGGGTTTTATGAAGGGGATGGCATTGTGGCGTTACCGGTGTTAGAAGTTTAAGCATCTTTCACCTGCGGAATCGGTGGAATACACTGGCATCGAGTTGAAAAACAAGTCCATTACCCATACCTTCGCTCAAATGCTCGCTGGTGTCTGCCCTGATGGCAGTCAAACAAACGCGCTTCGGCAAAAGAAAGATACCCCAGGTTTATACACCCCCACCGCCTCATCCATTATCACCTTCCCGCTCACCGATCCCGCCCCATTATCACGCCGGCGCCACCCCCTTCATCGACTGCTCCGATTTTTTCCCATACGCATAATGCCTTCCCGCACACATACACACATCAGCCTTCCTTCACCCCACTCAATCCCACCCCCAAACCCCCCACCAGGCAGCAGGCAGACTCACAAATAAAACAATCCATGCACCCCTTCCCCCCCCCACTCCCTCCTCATGCCCTCCACCATCGCCCTCACCTCCCCGACCCCATACCCCAACCAGCGAACAAACAGCGCCAGATGCGCCGCCTCCAGCCCCTCCATCATCTGCAAATAATTCCACGCCCCCACCTCCTTGAGTTTCTTGTCCGCCGGCCACGTCCCGATCGGCAAGGGCAGCCGCTCCGAGTGTATGTCTTCGAAGCCGGCGGCGCGCATCCACGAGGCGAGGTGTGGCCCGGGGGAGGGCTCGATGTTGTGGGCGCGGTAGGCGGAGAGGAGGGTGAGGTTGGCGCGGTGGGAGAGGGTGTTGGTCAGGCTGGTATCCGGGGAGGTGAGTTCGAGGTCGAGGTCGATGAATTCGGCGTGCCCGCCGGGTTTGGTGTGTCTGTCGGGGTGGAGAGTCAGCGGATGTCTTGTGCTGGCAACCCCGGGGGGGGGCCTGGGGTTTTTGGTAGGATGGTTTCATTGGTAAATGGCGGGGACGTACTCGTGGATTTGGCGGACTAGTCGGGGCCAGTCGCGGATGGCGGTGCCCATGCAGCGGCAGTGGATGTAGTCGAATTTCGAGGTGAAGGTCCAGTCGGCCTCGACGTCGTCGATTTCGAAGCGGACGTTCGGGGGTACCCTGGTTCTTGATGAGCTGGGTTCGTGGGTTGCAGTTGGCACTCCATATACCAACGAGGCTGGATGGGACTTAGGTCATTGCCTAGGATCTGGAGGGTCCTCAGTGTAAGCAGGAATGGATGCCGATTTCTGCACGCAAGTTAATTTCTCACCTCAGTGGTCGGAAACCGGTCGCCTGTCGATCGATGATATAGTCAGATCCGGATACTGGTGCGTGAGTGCCCACTGTCAAGGGTCGTTGTGAAGACCTACCCATCTCAATGGCCCACAGTCCGGTCCCCGTTCCCACGTCTAAGATGCGCGCCGGGTTCTTCCCGATTGGTGCGTTATACAGCTTTCCGTCAAGACGGACCTCGATCAGTTTGTGCATGATGTCAAGGCGATCGGCTTCTCGCTGATGCCTCGGTCAGCGACACAACTAGCCGCCCAGACAGCAGGTGCATATACCTCGTCATTGGGCAACATATAGCCTAACACACCATCTCAGCATACATTAGAGCTTCAAAGGTCCTATGCGGATAGCTTGCTCACTGCCTTCCTTGTATGCATGGTACCTCCTCCCATGCTCAAACTTATAGTCCGTAACCTCTGAACCCAACGAAGTCGTATAGCTCACCCTACTCATGCCAGGCAGTAAGCGGCTGCCCTAGGAGGCTAAACATGGGAGCTAAACATGGGCTGAGGAGGCCTTCCACTGCGACTGACTTACACTTCCGCCTCAAATGCTGAGTCGTGCTCTTCCCCGTACTGGTGCGTACGTCAGTAATAAGTCAGCGGGAGGGGCTCCTCGTGTATTCGTACACAAGTGTTGTCAAGACTGGGCTCAACCGCAATCAGTGCGGCCATTTTAAAAATAATGAGCTGATTGCAAAGATTGCTGCAGCAATGAGAAATAATATACTACAACGATAGCATCCACAAGTAGGCCAAGTTAACGTGTTCAAACAGTAAACCAAGCATACTAGTATATTCAAATAACACAAACGAGAGCGATCGAGGAGAACCCTTGATAGGTATTCAGCCCCAGCTACGTTCAAGGCCTGCCTACGAGAGCATGCAATTTCAAGCAGCCCATAGGCTGCATGAGGAACCATCATGCACCGCTGATGCACACGCGCTCGTCTATCTGCAAGATGCATCCTTCTACTCCACCAGCTTGTGCGGCGTAGCCATAGGGGTCAGTAATATTGATTAAGCCCGTCCATGCCGGGGTCGGCGCTGCCACTGATGGGAGCTATTAGCTAGTACATGTATGCAGGCGTCTTATAATAGTGCAAATGTATCAATTGGAGACATGTGGCACAGGGTTTTGAATGCCCTTCCCCAACCTGCCACCTGCGTCTAATGCAAGCACCACCTGCTTCCCCTCGGTCCACGAGGTGTCCACCAGGCGTAGGGTCGTGTAATAATTGGCACTTTTAACAACGGGACCCTCAGCATAAGAAATCACCAACCTCAGGCCTTAAGGTAATGAAGGCTGTAAATGTTTATTGGCTGTTGGGTTCAGTAATCCGCAGTAACAGATATTCCAGATATTGCATTCTATTGCTAGATTATTGCTGAGGGTCACCTGGATCTTCTTACTTGGGACTGCCACTTATTTCGACCCCACACGCCTGCTCCTGGGTTTGGCCTATCAGTAATCGAGTAGCGGGATCACTAATCGTACCCCAATGATATCCCGACTATCACGAAAACGGTCCCAGTCTTATCAGAGCCCACGGCTGAAATGGGGTGCTCACCGAAAGCAGCATGAGCTTAGGGATGGGGAACATTCGTTCCGCTACGAAAACCTGCATATGCATCCGGACTCGCCGTCAGCTTATTTTGATGGTAACAATTGGACATATGCCACGTTAGTGATGTGGGGAACAGATCTACGCGATCTTAAGCCTGAGGAGCCCAGCTTATGGTAGTACAAGGCGCTCCAAAGTTTATCAAAGCCGCTTCGACGGCATCATCCTAGTGTTTCGGTCTCTGGTATGCCTTATTTAAGCTGCTGTGGACGTTGAATGGGGTTCTGAGATATGCCGCGATCACAGATTCGATGATGCTATTATTCCTCACTTGGACACCTTGTTCTTGGTGCCGGTTACGACCCCCATAGAGGTATGAGGCTACACGAACTCCCCAATGTGGCCAAAGGACCCTAGGAATGCATTGGCACAATTACCAGGCCGCGAGGTTTCAGAGCGGAAGCTCCCGGCGTTCCGTCGTGCTCATGGAATGTTCTCCCGCGTCTTTGGGCGATTAGTGCAAGGTATAAGCCTCATTCAGTATCCAACACGATCACAGCGTGTCGGGAATGTTTCCACAATCTTCTGGATCTCGTCTACCAGTCTATGGAAAACCAGTCAAATGTCTCTCTAGACGGTTGCTCGTGGGAAATGGACTTCTTGTAGTCTATGTATCCTGCTGAGGATGACGGGAACACTTTCATCTAGGAAACTGGGAGCACTCATCGGTAATACCAATCATAAGAAGGCTGGGACTTGCCGGTGAAGGGGGACAAATCACCTGTCTGGATTGCGGACGCATACGTGCTTTCCACTTTCACCTTGGGCTGCGAGCTTGCCTTCCAATCGAAACATGCCATCCGTGATCTTTGCCACATGCTGGAGAAATGAAAGGGATAAGGGAACGAATGGAACAATCAGAGGAGATGGATATATAAAGCAGGACAGCATAACTGCGAGGAAAATTAACGTAGTGAATGGACGGCTACAACACTCGAACGGCAGGATACAGAAAATCGCGCCCGAAACCTGAGAATTGCGGGGAACACGACGGCCAGAAGCGGAGGATTGTGTGGTCGAAGCTAGCCACCCCAGGCATGCAATAGAAGGGGATGACCTTCACCGGCACATTTGTAAGGAGGTGTGACTGCCACGATGACTTCTCAACCAAGGGCTGCATGTGAGGCTGCATGACAGCAGCAGTGGCACACCTCATTTGGGGAAGCTGTGAAGCGATGCTTGACGCCCCGAGAAGCTCGTTCGCAATACTATGGTCGGTGTATACCGGAGCTGAATCATCGAATATCGATCGATAGATGCAGAAGAGCTGAGACACAAAGGCTTCCTCAGTCCTCGAATCCTCAAGGGCCCCGGGCGTAAACGGGCACATTAGACTTTTATGTCAGGCCCGAAGAGGCATAGCGTCTTCTTGGGTCCTGCCTCTTTTCGGCAACTGCGTCAGTCCCTGCCTCGCTTGGTGGGACGAGGGAGACCAGAGGCATTTCACTCGTGCAGATCATTGTATCAGTAACTCGCATGCTTCATCCTTGTTATCTGCTGTACTGCCTTCCATTCTCTTCTGTACATAATGTCTTATAGATTTGGCTATTGACCCCTCATCTGGTCGGACCACACCCCAATATCTCTTACCCTGGCTCTCGGCCATGTTTGCTCGCTGCGATGGACCGCTGTGGAGGCGAGATGACTTCACAGCATGCTTCGAGAGAGAGTGAGCTGCTTCGGGCGTCCACTGCGTTTCAGATTGACTAACGACATTGAAAAGCTATCTACAGGTCCTGTTGCCACTCATAGCCTGCGGCCTCTCAATTCTTCATCTTTTAATACACAGCATTCGGCGCACTGCCAAGATAAAACGAGCAAGCGGCTACCATGCCTTGAAGACTTCAGACAATGTGAATGGCATTCCGGGGCACTATGATATTGCGCATGAGGAGACGGATGAGATTGACAGCATTGACGAGGATGACGAGAACAACCGGCTTACACTTCAGAAATCCATCAGCCGGACGAATGAATCTGTCGCAGAGGTCAGTCGGCCCCGGGGCGAGGTGGTCATTGTGGTCGTCGAAATATCGGCTCTCCTGGGCCAGGTGGGGATCAACTTGGCGGCACTGTTGACCCACGCCTGGGGTCGAAATGGCACGCTTGCCGCAAGCGCAGGACTGGCTAGTTGGGGGTACATATTCACACTTGCATCTTTGCGCTTGCTGGTTCCGAACACAAAACAATCCATACTTCCAAGATTATGGAATCACACAGCAGCTTTGTACAGTCTGCAATGGTTTTTCACGGTGCTCCTGTTTCGCTCGGCCATCATACACCCTCGGTCAGTCCGCGCTCGAAGCCTCATGATTGCCGACTTCGTGTTGGCAACATTACTAGCTCTCATTGCAATGACTACAAGGAAGGGGAACAAAAGAGTGGTCCTGGAACATGAAGACGATCTGGAACCATCCAAGGAGCCCCTCGCCAGCCTCTTCTCGATTGCTACCTTTAGCTGGGTAGATGCTATAGTTCTGCTTGGATATAAGAAGACCCTCGAGCTCTCTGACGTATGGAATTTGGCACCAAAGGATAAGGCCGCCAACGTCCTGGCGGACTTCAGACAAGCAAAGAAAACCACTAAGCTTGCATGGCATCTACTAAAGTACTTCAGGAAGGGACTACTTATTCAAGCAGCTTGGGCATGTTTCTCAGGCTTCTTTACTTTCGCGCCAACACTGTTATTGAAAGTCATCCTGGAGTATGTCGAGAACCCCGAGGATACATCTGCGAACGCCGCTTGGTTTTATGTCATTCTGTTGGCGGTATCGGGAGCTGTCCAAGCCGTTGCAAACGGTCAGGCTCTTTGGATTGGCCGCAAAATTTGCATTCGCCTTCGGGCGGTAATTATTGGTGAAATATATGCAAAAGCACTAAGGCGCAAAGCATCTGCCGGCTCAGATACTATCTTGGGTGAAGACAAAAAGCCTGGAATTGACAGCAAAGAGCCAAAGCAAGGAATGAAAGACAAGATGCTGTCTTTCAGACGCAAAAAGAAAGCTGAGCTGAAGACGCAAAAAGACACGGCACCCGCCAAGGAGACTTCAGACAGCCAAGTCAATACTGGAACTATCATCAATCTGATGGCTGTCGATTCGTTCAAAGTCAGCGAGATCGGGGCCTACTTACACTTCCTGTGGGCCAGCGTGCCGGTACAGATTATTGTCGCAGTCACTTTACTATACAAGATTCTCGGCTATAGCTCCATCGCAGGCATTTTTATGATGATACTACTTCTACCAATCAACATTTACATCGCAAAACAGTTCAGCAACACTCAGAAGAAGATCATGGCTGCTACTGACGCCAGGATTCACACTACCAATGAAGTCCTTCAGAACATTCGCATCATCAAGTACTTCGCTTGGGAGCAACGCTTTGGCCAGATCGTCAACGACAAGAGAAGAGTAGAGGTTCGAGCCTTGCGCAACCGCTATATCCTTTGGTCGATGGCGGCGACGATCTGGTACGGAGCACCTATATTTATCACATTCCTGTCGTTTTTGATATACACTGTGGTAGAGAAGAAAGACTTGATCCCATCTGTAGCCTTTACGGCCTTGTCACTGTTCAGCATCCTCCGAATACCATTGGATCAATTTGCAGACATGCTTGCTCACGTACAAGAGACAAAAGTATCCGTGGATAGGGTCGAGGAATTCCTGAACGAGGACGAGACCGAGAAGTATGAACAGCTCGTCCATCACAAAAAAGATGAAGACGGGGAACCCATAATTGGCTTCGAAAAGGCCACTTTCACATGGGGTGGCAAGAACACCCAAAGAGAAGACGGATCCAATGCCTTCCGGCTGATCGATATGGATATTGAATTCCAAGTTGGCCGTCTAAATGTCGTTGCTGGTCCCACTGGAGCCGGGAAGACTTCTTTACTAATGGCATTACTGGGAGAAATGACTCTTTTGAACGGTGTCGTACATATACCCGGTGGCCGGAGTCGAGAAGAACTCAGGCCGGATCCGGATTCTGGGATGACCGAAAGTGTCGCATACTGCGCCCAGCAGGCATGGCTCATCAACGACACAATCAAGCAGAACATTCTCTTTGCGGCCCCATGGGATGAGGCTAGGTACAAGAATGTGATCACAGCTTGCGCTCTAGAGCGTGACTTGGAGATTCTTGATGCTGGTGACAGTACGCTCGTGGGTGAGAAGGGAATCACTCTATCCGGTGGCCAGAAGCAGAGGATATCATTGGCTCGAGCCCTGTACTGCAACTCCAGACACGTCCTACTGGATGATTGCCTGAGCGCTGTCGATTCGCATACTGCTAAGCATATATTCGAATACTGCATCATGGGCCCGTTGATGATGGGCAGGACCTGCATACTAGTCACGCACAATATCGCCCTGTGCGTACCTCAATCGCATTACGTTGTCGTTCTTGCAAATGGCAAAGTTGCTGCCCAAGGCTCGCCTGGTGAAGTCATGACTTCCGGATCCCTAGGCGAGGACATACTCAAATCCAGACCTACCTCTAAGGGTGGAACGCAGGCAAATTCTAGAGTTCAATCTACTGCCAAATTAGATGAAAGCAATGTCGGTGCAAATGGTCAGGCCAATGGATCGATCGACAAAAAGACGACTAAGCCAGCCGACCAAGCCAAAATGGTTGATGCTAATACAAGGACTGAAGGTAAAGCCGAAGGTAGTGTCAAATGGCAGGTCATCTTGATGTATCTTGAGGCAATGGGTCCATGGTATTATTGGGTTGTTGCAGTCATGGCATTCGCTGCCACACAACTGACTTCTGTGGCCACGAATGTTTGGATACGTCAATGGGCAAATGCGTACCAAACCAAGGAGACTGATACTATGAGGGCTCCTCTTACCCTCAGCAGTAGTCACGGTACTAGTCACTTGTCTTTGACAAGTTGGAACCTAGCGTTCTTGCCGAAATCGTCATCGACTGTATATGCGGCCTCGGTACCATCAGAAGTGAACATAACCTATTACCTGGGCATCTACGCAATGCTCGGTATACTCTATATCCTGGTCAATTTGGGTCGCGAGGGAACTCTGTTTTGGGGCTCACTCACAGCCTCGTGGAAACTCCATGCTCGTCTGCTCGAGTCCGTCACAAGAGCGAAATTTCGATTCTTTGATTCGACCCCACTCGGACAGCTCATGAACAGATTCTCAAAGGACATCGAGGCGATCGATCAAGAGGTTGCCCCTGTCGCTATCGGGATGATTCATTGTTTGTTCTCTATTATTACCATCGTCATCCTCATCTCTGTGATCACCCCCGGGTTCATCATTGCTGGTATCTTCATTAGCGCCATGTACTATGCTATCGGGATGTTCTACATCAAATCGTCAAGGGACCTGAAAAGACTTGAGTCTGTTCAACGAAGTCCTCTGTATCAGCAATTTGGAGAAACTTTGAGCGGCATGATTACGATTCGTGCCTATGGAGACGAAAGGAGGTTCATCCGAGACAACCAGAATCGTGTCAACACACACAACCGACCGTTCATCTACCTTTGGGCAGCAAACCGTTGGCTCGCCTTGCGGGTCGATGTTGCTGGGGCATTAGTTGCTTTCTTTTCCGGAGTCTTTGTTATATTGAGTGTCGGCAAGATTGATGCTGGTGCAGCCGGATTATCGTTGACTTATGCTGTCACGTTCACTGAGAACGTTCTTTGGCTCGTACGGCTGTACTCTGCCAACGAGCAGAATATGAATTCTGTCGAACGTGTCAAGGAGTACCTTGACATCGAGCAGGAGGCCAAAGCCGTCATACCTGAGACCCGACCAGCCAACAACTGGCCCAGCAACGGAGCGGTACAATTTATCAACTACTCTACGAGTTACCGGTCTGACTTGGATCCGGTATTGAAGAACGTTACGTTCAATATCCTACCCGGGGAGAAGGTCGGCATCGTGGGCCGTACGGGTGCGGGCAAGAGTTCGCTTGCGCTTGCCTTGTTCAGAGGACTTGAAGCAGAGACCGGCAAGATTCTCATCGACGACGTCGACATCGGTCTCATCGGCCTCCAAGACCTCCGTGAATCCATCACCATCGTACCTCAAGACCCCACCCTCTTCACCGGCACCATCCGCAGCAACCTCGACCCGTTCGGCCTCTTCACCGACGAAGAAATCTTCACCACCCTCCGCCGCGTCCAGCTCATCGGCGTCCCCTCGGACTCCTCCTCCTCCTCCAAACCGTCAACCCCCGTAAGCGCCACCAAGGCCGCCATCCCGACACCTCCGGACTCCCCCTCGCCATCCACATCCTCCGACGCGTCCGCCCCCGCCTCCGCCTCCACCCACCCCACCGACCCCGACCTCACCCGCCACGAACCCAACACCCGCGAAAACACCAACATCTTCCTCACCCTCTCCTCCCCCATCAGCGAATCCGGCTCCAACCTCTCCCAAGGCCAACGCCAACTCCTCTGCCTCGCCCGCGCCCTCCTCAAAAACCCGCGCGTCCTCCTCATGGACGAAGCGACCGCCTCCATCGACTACGCCACCGACGCCAAGATCCAAGACACCCTGCGCGAACTCGAGGCGAGCACCATCATCACGATCGCGCATCGGTTGCAGACGATTGTCGATTACGACAAGGTACTGGTGCTGGAGCGGGGGGAGGTGGTCGAGTTCGAGGCGCCGTGGGTGTTGGTGCGGAGGGAGGGCGGGGTGTTTCGCGGGTTGTGCGAGATGAGTGGGGATTTGGAGGGGTTGGTCGAGGGGGCGAGGAGGGCGGGGGAGAAGAAGATGAAGAAGGGGATGGGGTTGGTGGATGTTTAGGTTAGGGGAAGGGTTGGAGCGTGGTGGGGGTTGGGGCATGAGTATGTGGTGGATCAGCCTGGGTTCGAACGAGGGGATGTTCGAGCGTGTGGGCGGTCATGGGGGTGGGGTTACGCTTCGTTGTGTCCTGTTCTTTTTTTTTCCTATCTTGCGTGCATAGCGTGTTCTCGGTCGCTACAGGGTCGAGCGCAGCGGCTGTCTGGAATAGAGGTGTTCTCTTAGGTTGTCCTTAGCAAACGGTAGACCATCGCCGCCGGTCAAATTCTGCACTGCATCGAAATCAATTCATATCAATCATATGGACATACTTATTGCGATCGATTTGAACAGAGGCCAAGTGAGTTTGTATGCAACAACAGTGTTGCACGATACAGTATCCAGGAACCCGTAACTCTGGAAAGCGCAAAGCTAGATCGTCTTTATCTAAATCGCATCTAGCTATTCGCTATCATACGTGTGCATCTCCACATCACAAACATCACATATCACGACTATCCTATCAATCAGCAGCCGCAAGGGGGGGACATCGCGTCTACTACCCAAACCACGGGCGCGCGGTTTGCCAAGTCATCACGACGCCATCGTCGCGAGGAAAGATCTTCAAGAGAGCAAAAAGGAAACTCATCGCGGTCGTGCAGCTTTCGAAACCACCAAGGAAAAAGAAATGAAGAGGTGCCGTGAAGTAACGACACCACCGCAGGGCTATGCTGCTGCTGCGTTGTACTGCCCGAGAAACGCATAAACGCCCACCGGAAAGCGAAGAACGGGAAGAGCGAAAAAAGATGGCGATCTAGGCGAAATTCGCTACGCTGAACGTGGAAGCGAGCCCGGAATAGCAGCAGCCGGCCGGAGGTAGGTTGTGGAAGCGGGGGGGAGGCGCGGTTCTATATCGGTTATTGCAGCAGATGTTGGGCGGAGATGAGCTGGCTAGGCGCCGCCATGGCGGTGCCAGGCAGACCCATCGACATCGTCAGCGACGACGCGGTCGGCATTGCGCCGGAAAGATAGCTGTGGTCGGCCGGTGGGGAATCCTCGTCGAGGGCGCCGAACTCGTTTTCTTCGTTCTCGAGGTCTTCGTCGCTGTAGCTGCCCATTTCGCCATCGGCGCGTGGTTCGTGCGTGCGGCGGTGTCTGTGGGGGGACACTTGTCAGTAACGTAACGATGATATTTTTGGCACAAATTACGGATCATGCCTTGCGTGGGGCAAAACTTACTGGGCCAGATTGTCGGATCTCGAAAAAGCTTTGTTGCAGTGCGGGCAGATGTATGGTCGCTCTTGAGTGTGTGTCCTCACGTGCCTAGCCGCCCGGAAAAAGTCAGCGGCTGCAGAAATTAAAGTGAAACGCGAAGAACGACCAGTCGATCTTCAAACCAGTGCGGGTATGCAGGACATACCGTTTGAGATGCTCTAGCCTTTTGAAGAGGCGCCCACATGTGGGGATCGGGCAGGAATGCGATTTGTGTGGATACGGACCGAGCTCCATCATTGTAGCGCTACGGGCACGCCGTATGGGGCCTGGTCGGTCCATGCGGCTGCCTGAACTGCCGTGGAGGGATTGCGCAGGCAGGTCGTCGTTCGTAAGGCTTGAGAAATCGTCGTGGGAGTGCATCAAACTGAGTGGGTGAGGGGTTGGGCTGCCTTCCAACGTGGGCAATGGAGTGCCGTTTCGCGACAGTTGCGCAGCCATTAGGTTAGAGTAGCCGTTCGTTAAAGCCGGGGGCGATGGGTGTTCCACTTCGTCACCTTCTGCTAGTGGACCTACTGAAGTGGATACCGAACGGCGAAGGTCGCTTGATCGGTGAGGCGCGTGGGAGACACCGTTGGCAGCACCAGCTGCGATTGCGGCGACAGTGCCTGGCGGGATGGATGACCGTCGCCTCCTCTGCTTGTAGGTAGGAGACCCTTCAATGACAGAATAGACGTTGCTTGAAGGATAGGCACGAGAAGCGGAAGAATACTGTGTACCAGCCAGGTTCGACGGTGGTAACTGCATCATGGTGTTGAAATTCTGCGACGAACTCATCTCGGGGATAGCGGTGTAGAGCCCTGTGTCCTCGTTCGCAATATACGCCGGCTCTGCTCCGAGTCCTTGCGCGTGCTGAGGTGGGGTGATTGGTTCGAAAGAGATGCCTCGATTGCTGTAATCTTCGTACTGGGAAGAGACAAACGATGGCGCCGGGGAGTATTCCATATATGTAGGCATCGATGTGTGCCGCTGGTGTACTCTCGACAGCGGGATCCCGTTTCGATCGTACTGCAGCTGCCCGTAGTCTTGCTCTCGCTTCACGTAGTTTGCTGTGATGGTGGAGGGCATCGATACCTGGGAATATGCTGCCATTGAGTTATTGAGGTCTTCTGTCACGGTGGGCATTGGCTGTGGAACCATCTGCGGAGGTGGCATAGAATCCACTGCTCTCATGACCGGAGATGTCGACTGCGAGTAGCTATTGCTTGCCTGGGCCGACAATGAGGATGTGTTCGCTTGTTGTGCCTTGGTGAGTTGCTCGAACAGCGACTGGGAGGAATCGAACTGGAAGGAGACTGCGGGCTCGTTGACTGCCATTGTCGTCGCCTCCTGGTGCATCTTCTCCCTCTTGAGATCCCGCTCGAGCGCATCGAGGAACAATCGGTCATGTGGCACGCTATACCAATAGAACACCTTTTGTTTCTTTTGTGTCCGGATGCAGTTGTTTTTGTATAAGAAGTCGAGGAAGGGGCTCTTCGGTTCTTCGAGCGATGCATCGGTGCCGGACTTTAGGTTGCGCAAGTCGGAGAAGATGCCTTCCTCGAATTTCTTGGAGTTCTTCACAGGGCGGCCGAAGGCTTGGAAGCGGAAAGAGAGACACCGTACTATATCTGTGCCGGAAATGTGGAACAGATTGTTCCTTCGGAGCGTCAGTCAGCTCGGCGCCTTTCACACGGTAATTCCGAAGAGCCATTGACGGGCCTGGCTTACCATAGGACACAGGACACATATTCTCCTGTTGGAAGCAAGAACCTCCGAATGTACTGCTCTGGCGTCCAATCTACAGGCGCAGAGATGAGGAAGTACTTGACTACCCGGAAGGTTAGCCAAGCTCTATCGGTTCCAAGCACCGCTTTTGGTTTGCAGCACCGGCGGTGACAATGCGACGCAATGTAGATGATCAATCTATCGGAGTCACTCACGATTATCGACCTGGTTCAGAGCGACTTGCGCGTCTTGTGGTAGAGATTCTTGAGCTTCGCTGGACAGCATGAATGTTTCTGGCTTCTGCGGCGGCGCCATTGCCGCATGGGTTTGTGAATACATTGTCGTTCCGTTCCAAATCGTATGAGTCTTGGGGACGGCAACTTCTGCGACTCGGGTTGTATTGAAGGGTTGGCGGGTAGAAGTCGTAGGTCAGGAAAAGTGGATTGTGAGGCGGTGCCTGTGGTAGCTTTCCGATCGGTCAAGGCGACACGGGAGGAGTGTGATGCAGACCAATGAGTGGTCGGTTGATTGGTCGAGGTGCACAGATACACGGGACAAGTGATGGCACGATGTGGGTCGAAGCGTGGAAGAGGTACCTGCCTCTGAGCGTCCTGACGCTGGAAGAATATCTGGGCAACGATCGAGGTACAGGCCTGCCCGTCTAAATCTGGTGTTTCATAAAGCCGATAAGATTTGGCAACTCAGGCAACTCGTGGGGACCGGCAAGGGCAACGGAGACGAAAACGACAGCGGAGTGGTTTAGATAGTCGTAACGAGGGCCGTCAGAACAGGCAGAAGCAGCAGCAGCAGCAGCAGCAGCAGCAGCAGCAGCTTTGTCGAACGAGTGAAGATTGAAGTGTTTGGGAATATGCGACAAGCAACAAGTATATGAATTGAGGGGAAGAGGAGTGATAGAGGAAGTGGAACGGGCACTGTGGAGGGTGAAGGTGAAGGTGCCAGGGCGGCAACGGCGTAGGGAAGACAGGACAGCTGGTCGGCGTGGTAGGGTCGGTAGGGATGAATACGAAGGAGTGAAGAGGGAGGGGGTGGTGTTGGGGAGTTGGGGTGGGTGTATGGCTGAGATGAAGTATGGAGGCTATGTTTGAGATTTGGGTTACACACGAGCGGGTGTGAGTGCGCTGAATGCTGGATCTGAATCGGAGTTTTGGGTTGATTAGAAACAGGCGCCGAGGGAGCGACAGGGGGGGCCCAGGGCATTGACCAATGGCCAGCGCCGACGCCTTTCACTGGCTCAAAACGCTCCTCAGTGGCTTTGCGAGAGTTTCCCACCGACAAGGACACTCGCTCGTTCACACGCTTCGCTGAGCCTTTTCCATGCCGGCCCAATTTCGAGGGGCTCTTGTGGGTACGAGTAGACGTGCCTTTTATCCAAGTGGTGGCTCGGGCAGCAGACAACCGCTAATGCTCTGGCTTACTGGTCACGCTCACGCTCACGCTCACGCTCACGGCCGATACTCGAGATGACGATTCTTCGCGTACACGCGATGGATTCGTGCCGAGTGTGACAAGATGGCCAGGCACCTGCACACCGGCCGAGGACTTGATCAATTTCCCACACCACGACCTTGCTTCGCTCGTCTACAGACAGCCGAGCGGTCGCTAGAGATCACTGGGTCTGGGAGCGGGAGTCGGCGTTGTGATTGATAGGGATGCCTCTTGCGGCCATGTGCTCGCAGATGTGTGGTCGGAGAACTTGGTCCAGCTGGATGCTAGACGACGACGCGGAAATGCCTTCTGCACACAGCAAGCTCCCCGCGTTGGCTGAGTATCCGTCTGTCTGGTGCGGAAGTAGGCCGTGTGAAGTGGGCTTGCCACGAGATGGTGGAAGAGGTGTGTGGGCGATCTCCCGTTGTCGACTACCTCGATGGCTATGCCCGTGCCTGAGTCTGTGCCTGAGCCTGAGCCTGAGCCTGAGCCTGTGCCTACCGTATCCCCAAGCCTGCGACTGGAACGGCCGACCTTACCTTGGATGACGGCCAACAAATGTTGAAGGCAAGCTTCTAATCTTAGCCGGACTGGGTTAGGCTCGAAGTGTAAGGGGCTTCGTCAGAGAACGATGAAACAGGCCGAGTCGACCGACGGTCCACTTTGGCTCGCTTCAACGCTCACGGCTGCCTTTGGGGCGAAGTACAGACTTTAATCATCGTCGACCATTCCACCAGATTATGTACAGATCATCGTCCATGTGGTCGAAAGGATGGGCCACCGCGTGGCACGCCCTGCACCGTATCATTCGTCAAAGACGCACGCTGCACCACCGACTGCTTTCACCGCATCCTTGCTGATTGTTGCTCGTGTTCGTCATCTTCAATTCCGCTTACCGGCCACAGCGGCAGAACAAGACGCGGGGCTGAATCCCTGAGGCAGCTGTCCAGAACAATGGGTACCTTTTCTGCTGAAAGGCTTTCACTCTAGATCGATGTCTTGCAATTTGCTAGTTGACTCAGGTGTGGTCATGCCAGCTATGAGGATTCTCATTGATCAAAGTGTACATTCTCCCGGTAAGAACCTTCACCGGCTCGGTGAACCGCATGAACTGGTCTCACTCGGTACATGGATGGAAGTGAGTCAATTTGCCTGGTCCGCGCACCTTATCCGTCATCGACTGGCCTGGGGAGCCTCTGCCGCTGCTCAAGACTTTGGCGCAGCCCATTGAAAATTGGCCTCATGACTCACGTTGCGATGTCGTTGCGAGCAACAATTTACGTGTGACTCGATCAACGCTTGATTAGCTAAGTCGTACCTGAGGGAATGGGAATGGGAATCGCCGCGATGGCGTTGGTGGCTGCTCTCCCGCTTCCAGGCACGGCTCACGTCGATATCGTGGATTATCCTGTGTTTGATCGTCTGATCGTCGACCTGAAACACCAGCGCCTTTGTTACGCGGGGCAATCAGCGCACACTTCAAGCAAGTCTAAGCTACGAAAGGTCGAAAACCGAATGGATGCTATTTTCAGTGCAGCCGAGGGCCCTTCCAGGCCGCTCAGCGGCAGACCATTGCTATTCTTGAAGGCCTGGATGTCTTGCCCCAAGCGTCTCGCCGTGACCAAGAAGGATGCAGCAAAACGGCAGCCAATCAGCTACGCGTCTCACGAACCGCGCAAGCCGATGCTGTAGAACATCGTATACGAGAGACATCTCCAACCATTCATTTCCCACAGCGCACAGTGACCCTGAAACCCAACGCCGGCTTCCTTGACCTTCAGTGTATTCACTATATTCACTGTACTTGAAAGGAACTTCAATCTATAGCAAGCGAAGTACCCTGGAGCCAGAGAGTGTGTTGACCTGCGGCATTAATCTCTCGGCCAAGATAGGCATGCTGAAGGCACAGTGCAGGGCGCACCGTGCTGAGCCAAATTTCCCGAGACCTCTGTAGCTGGAGCTGAAAGTTCGGCAGTGCGCAAGCACTATAAGTCTCTCAACGCCAAACCCTTTGTAAGAAGCGCAGCCATGTGTCTTTGATCTTGCGTCATACTAGCCTTCTGTTGCTTTAGAGAATTCGTACATCAAGGTACGGCTAACTCCAAGCAAACTTCCAGGGTTAGTGCTTGATTGAGAGGCGTAGCTGGTTCCAGGTAGCTCGGTGCACTGGCCCGGAGAGAGTTCACTGCTTTTGTCTGCCGTGGCCGAAGAGCATCCTTCCGGCACTCTGATGGCACGGTGGTAGCCTGCGAACCTTGGCTCGTCTTTCGCAAAGATGCCTCAAACATAGCTACGCTCAGATCACCGACCACGGTGCTCTATAGAGCAACGGCTATCGATGTGTTGTCACCCTTGTTAGACCCAGGAACAAGAATCGGGCTTTGCAGAATGTACTCCGGAAAGTATGTGGCCACGTAGCTATCGTCGACCGCCTTTCTTGCCCTTGAGTGTCTTCCTTGGACCCACGATGTCGGCCACATCCTTCTTGCTCAACTTCAACATTCCCCCTTGGAATTTGCCGACACTAGGTCCTCCAACGCCTCTCCGCCTAATAGGTGTCTTCTTCGCAGTCCCGGTCACTGCCTTCTCCAAAATTATACCATTCTCTTTGGCTTCTCTCCTCCTATTCTCCTCTCTTTCCCTGGCCTTTGCAACAATGCCTTTCCTGTGGGTTAGCGGCATTTTCTCCTGGGTCAAAATCGAGGATTTTGACCCTAGACCTTGAAGACGCAGATCCAGAGCTTTGTGCCTGTTGGAACCAGAAAGGGTTGATGAGGACTTTGAGTCGAGAAGATGTGATTCTTTAAGGAGTCGTTGAAGTGCGAGATCCTTTTTGAGGTTTGCAGACTCTGTAGCTGCTTCTTCCTTGTCGGCCTGCTCTGGCTGTTTCCTCTTATCTGTTGACACTGGTTTGTCGAAAGATGATGGTGGCTTTGTAGTCTATTTGAAACTCGGTCAGTTTCATCGACATTCAAGACTATACCAAACCTCCATGCTATACCATGAATGTCTTCAGTTCCTCTCTAGGTACCTCCGCCCTCTTAACACCTGTAAATACTGTATGCTCAACGACCTCGACCTGGTGTTCATCGCCCGCATCTGACAGTCCCTCCCAATCACTATCACTTTGATCGTCGGATGGCTCTTCACGAGCTACTGGGCGTTCCAATTGCGGAGAAGGCAAACCCACTAAAGGTTTGAATCGGGATTCGAAATGTTTTCGGAAAAGAGCCTGGAGATCGCCCTTCTCGTCCGGGGAAGCATCTCTCGTAGTTTCAGTAGGCCTTGATGCCACTACCTGCTCCACGCGCTTCCTCTTGCCCAACATGACCTTATTACTTGACGCACCGATGTTTCAACGGAGAGCCCAAAATCTTTTAGAGAACGACGGGGTTTACCGAAGGGAATTTATGGCTCTCAGCCCTACAGCTCGAGTCCCCACCTGGATGAAGATGCCCCTCCCTCCAACTCACGAAGCCGGCTGCACAGCTTCAGAATGACACGATTCAGGCCTTGTATTGACCTGCATGCAGGCCAGGTGAAGCAAATCGTCGGTGGGACATTGGGTGGTCAAATTGCCGAGTTCAAGACCAATTATGTATCTGATCTCTCAGCAAGACACTACGCCAAGCTCTACAAGGACCACAACCTCACCGGGGCCCATGTGATCATGCTTGGGCCGGGCAATGAGGAGGCTGCCAGAGAAGCGCTAGAAGAGTGGCCAGGATCCCTCCAGGTTGGAGGCGGCATCAACGAAAACAACGCAGCACAGTGGATCAAATGGGGCGCAGAGAAGGTAATTATTGTCCAGTCCAGATAGGAATCTTTGGGGAGCTTACACTGTCCAGTAGGTTATACTAACATCCTACCTGTTCCCCGACGCAAAATTCTCAATGGACCGCCTGAAAGCGGTGCTGGCCGCCCTCGACGGCGATAAGAGAAAACTCGTCATTGATCTGAGCTGTCGAAGGCAAGGGGAGAGATGGGTAGTAGCCATGAACAAATGGAAAACCTTGACTGATATGGAGGTCAATGCTGGTAGGCATCTTGAAGCCATGAGTGTTGGGCATTGTACTGATACGTTTATTTAGCAAGCATCAAACTCCTGGAGCCATATTGTTCTGAATTCCTGGTTCATGCGGCGGATGTCGAGGGCTTGCAATCGGGCATCGACGAAGACTTGGTTGAAAGTCTTGCACATTGGTGCACTATTCCAGTGACATACGCCGGAGGAGGCAGGAACCTTGGTGACCTTGAAAAGGTTCAAACTTTGAGCCAAGGCCGAGTCGATTTGACGATAGGAAGTGCTCTCGATATATTTGGTGGAGCCGCAGTTCGATTGGAAGACTGCGTGAGGTGGAATAAGGAACATGGCATTGAATGAAGTAAGTAGCTGTACAATTGGCTCTTGAGGTCTCTTCAGAGGCTTCAGTCGAGTATGCTGTATTACTTGTGGACATTTGACGATTATTACCTCATAGAAGTGATTACTTTTATGAGGCGATTGAAGTGTATATACAGTCTTCGTGATTAAAAAAGACAAGTGTTGGTAGACACCGTACAGAAGCGTGCACAGCTGTCGAACCCTCCGGTAAGTCATCTTCATGATCAAGCACCAATAGAAAAGGTCTCGATCTATTCAGACATCAGAAAAACCAAAAAGAGAATATGTGCTCGACAACGGCAGGAATCAAACCGGCGCTTCCGAAGAAAACAGCTCTGGAACCCTCTTACAGAAAATAGCAGGCTGTCGTGAAGCATTTGAGGCGGTATGAATCCCATGATGAGAGCTTGAAACCCACGCGGTGTGCAGAGGCTACAATAGTCGCCCGTTTAATATAGCATCGGTTAAAGAGTGTAGTTGAGACATATTGAGAACCTGTGACTGGGTTATAAGAAGAGAAGCCTGAGGGCGAAGAAGTTACGCAAAATTGGCGAGATCACCAATAGAACAGGCATACCAGTAAAAATAAATTCTCAACGACGATAAGCCCAATTTCCTTGAGACTTCAGAGGTAGATAGTTCATATACTTCTTTAAACTATCTGCAAATTCTGAGACTTCTCAATTCCATCTGACCATGCTACACCGCTTGCACGTAGAAATACTCATCTTGGTGTGGGGGGCTTTTTTTCGCATCGCTGTGAGAGGGTCAAATTCAAACGCTGAGGACTGCGGGACAAACTATTACGGAAAGGAATATATATTTAATATCTCAGCCGTTTTTCTGACAATCAGACATCTTGGCGCAAGTCTTCCCCCTTGGAAAATTGAAAAAATGAAAATTCAAATGAGCCCTCATACTAATTTATAGTAGGGAGTGGTTAACGCGATAGCCTGCTATCCACGCTGTGGAAGTCAGCTATTTCCTTCGGGAGGTGAGTTTTCACAGCACCAAGACTTAAGAGGACATCTTCTAATAGTCTAGAAGCGTGTGTTCGAATCACACAGATGTCGAGGGATTTTTTGACCCTTTTTCAGTCTGTGATGGGATAGTTCTATTCACTGAGGTTGCGTGGGAAACTTTTTGGTTTCTTCCTTAACCCAGATTTGGTCAATCATACACAAAACTAGCAGCTAGCGGCACTCAAGTTTACTCCGAGTAATGTTTTCTCACCATGCTAAGGGGCGCCTCAGTTTGATTCAATGTACACTTGATTGGTTCTCAAATGACTCGTTCCATTGCTTCATAGAGAATATCTGAACATCGACATGAAGACCCTCTGTCATGTGTGAAGTTTGTTTGAAGAATCTATCAACTGACATAACCAATGAGCTCTCAGACGGTTATAAAATAACGGGACCGAAATCCCACGCGCTAACGGCAACAGCCGCAATCGAGAAGCCTCACTCCTCAGCCCACGTCGACACAGTAATCAGCAGCCTTCTCCAAGTATCCATCTTATCGCTGCAACACCACTCCAGACATATCTCCCAACACCACCACCCCGTCTCAGGCCGCACCTGTAAACCCCCGTCCACCCATCGATCCCTCAACCCTCACTCACAGCCTTATCGGCCCCGTCCGTTGCCACAATGAAGCCTGTTGTCTCAGCGCTCAACGCATGGAGCTGGTCCTTCCCCCTCCCCCTCCCCCTCCTGGTCGCGGTCTGAAGTGGCGAAAAACTGACATGTCAACAGCATCGTGGTGTCCGTCTTCGCGGTCGTTATCCTCTCCGTCATAGGCGGTCTATTCCGAGTACGTAATCCACCACACCTTGGGCCGTGATTTGAGATCTATCTGGAGGCGGGACCGGGTGCAAGAGGATGTAGTTGAGCTGAGTTACGATTGTGTGACGCAGAGTAACCACCATAGTATGACGGGGTCGACGGAGGATCCGGATGATCCAGCGGCTGTGGCGGTTTCGATCTTTATGGCGGTGATAGTATATGCGGTACGTTAGCATGCTTTCATATCTCCGTCCCTCGAATACACCAATCGTCGGCCTGTTCAAGATATGGTGTTGCTAGTGGTGTTGATACTGGTTTGCAGGTCTTCTTGGTGTTCTGCGCTTTCCAAGCATATCTACATGTGCGGGAGAGCAAGAGGGGTGCGATATCGCTGAATTAGATGCTCCATGGTTTGGCAGGCAAGGCTTTGATCGCATTTTTACCGGGTTATATACGGGCGTTTCTTCATGGGTTTTGGGGTGGCTCTTAGGCATGGATGACGAATCTCATTTAGACAGCTTCAGGTTCAGATGGTATAGCATCTGAGCTGTCTGTCTCTAATTTCAACGCGTAACATCTTTTTGGCGGCCCCTGTTGGATGATTTCCCGGAATACGCCAACGCTATGCCCTTGAACCCCCCTCCTTCCAAAACTCCTTCTATGCAGTACGCCACAACGTGGAAAGACCGTCCCGTCGTTATCGACCCCACCGCACAGAACCTTTCAGTCATCATCACTGTCCTCGACATCTTCCTTGGGCTCCAAAGTCTTGCTCATATACGGACCATCAAGCCAGTAACCCAGCTTTCCATAGTAAGACCTTACGCCAACGCCGGAGATCACGCTGATCTTGCGGCTACCATGCTCATCCCTTGCAATCCTCTCTGCCTCCTCCATCAACAACGTCCCATACCCTTGATGCTGAAATTTTCTCGGATCCCTGCCATGCACCGGCACAGCGGAGCCGTAGACATGTAGTTCCCGCACCAGACTCGTCGGCTGCGGTTTGAGTTCTGGCCGGAAGGTGTGCGTGTCGCTGCACTTTCGGAGCCGTAGCAGCGCGATCAGAATATCCTGTTTAGGGTCTTCGTAGGCGAGGAAGGTCTCCCAACCACCATTAGCCGCGTAGTCTCGCCGGACGAGCTCGACTTGTGAGGGTCGGATTTTATTTTTGACTTCGTTGATGCCGACTTCGCGGGTTCGGACGTCGCGGCAGGTGGTGCCAAAGTCTTTCATTCGGCTTAGGGCTAATTCTCGTAGATTACCATTTTCCACGCCCGAAGTCACCAGCGGCATCGGTATATCACGCTGCACTCGGTAAATGCGCGTCCATGGAGGTACAAGGGCTAAGATCCGTGCCACAAGATCTATCAGTGCGTTCGGCGTGTAATTCTTATATCTTCCTGTCCGCCATAATTCATATAGACCGGTGCCACGGATAACAAGTGTTGGGTAGATTTTAAGGCCATCAGTGCGGAAAGCTGGGTTCTCAAAATACTCCCGGAACTGATCCAGATCTCGCTCCATCCCTACGTTTGGTAGGTCGGGCATCATGTGGCTGACAACCTTGAAACCTGCATCTTTTGCTAATCTGAACGTCTCCGCTACTGCAGCAACGGTGTGCCCTCGATTAGTATCTCGCGCGACATCTTCGTACAGAGATTGAACCCCTATCTCCAATCGAGTACAGCCGTACCGCAGCATGCTGCTCAAATGGGTATCCAAGCAGTAGTCAGGCCGCGTTTCGATAGTGATACCAACGCACTTGATGTTGCTCATCTCCCCCGCTTCCACCGCCTCGTCGACATTTTCACCCTGATATCCGCTCAGAGCATTGTGTAGCTGTGATATGAAGCCGTCTCGATAATCCTCCGGTAATGACATGAAGGTGCCTCCCATAATGATATATTCCACTTTATCCACGCTATGTCCCAGAGACTTGATCTGATCCACCCGCCCTCGAGCCTGCTCATAGGGGTCGTAGCGGGCTCTAATAGCTCTCATCGATGTCGGCTCATATCCAGTATATGACTGTGTAGAATATTCAAAGTCCGAATCAGGCCCACCGGGACAGTAGACACAGATGTTGCCTGTATACGCAATATGGGGGCACCGATGCGGCTTGCACATGACGGCCACAACAGCTATACCGGATGATGTTCGAATTGGCTTAGCAATAAGCTTTGGTAGAATGTATTTCTTGTAATGCTCTGGTACAGCTGCTATGATAGCCGTTAGTGGAGGCTGGTTGCTTAGTCTGTGCTTCTTTGCCATTTGCCCTCTGAGGCTGTTCAGATTGATGTCCCTCTTTGGTTTTGAGTCATCTTGCTGCGCTTCATGATCTTGAATTAAAGCACTGGCGATATCTGAGCAAGCACGCATGAATCGTTCGTTCTCCGGTGGGAGCTTCAGATTCTTGGGCGGCCTATTCTTGCCCGTCGGCGTCAGGGTCATCGTTTCGGTAGCCATGATTATTGCCTGACAATTGCCGTCCAGTTATGCTGGCCTTGACAAGACAACATGCCCTTGAGGCTCCTCAGGCTCCTCGAGGCCTTGTATGCTTAAATTTCACTAGCTCGGCTCGCTAGCTCGGTATCGTATCAGCTCCGACCTCTTCACAAGCTTCGCAGATACACTGATTGGACGTCCAATCTTTCCCATCCTCTTGACTGTCTTCTGGCTTCCTCTCTTGTAGCAGCAATGCAGGTATTCCGACGCTGTACCAGTGCTGCATTGCACCCTGCTGCCCGAAGGCAGTACTCCACCGCAACCTCCGCCTATGCTGCAACAGCGGAGAACCTCCGCATAAATGCCGACACCAAGGTGATATTCCAAGGATTCACTGGAAAACAAGGAACGTGAGTGCTTGAACTACAACTCACAAGAAACTTGGAGGTTCGGCCTAATCGAAACCTAGCTTTCACGCCGAGCAAGCCATTGAATACGGTGAATAGCCCTGGCGCAATGCCCCCTCGAGAGCCGAGTTGATAAGTAGCAGGGACCAAGGTTGTTGGTGGGACGAATCCAAAGAAAGCTGGATCGACACACCTGGGCAAACCAGTCTTTGCCAATGTGCGCGATGCGGTGAAGGAAACTGGGGCTACCGCTTCAGCTATCTTCGTCCCGTAAGCTGCCATAACTATATGGACGTTGGAAATATGGGCTGAGCCTGTTTGCTGATCATGAGCAAGGCCGCCGCTAGCAGCGAGGGGTATCGAAGAGGCTATTGAGGCTGAGATCGGATTGGTTGTCTGGTGAGTCTTCAAGATATTTTCCTGCGAAACGGCCCAGGCTGATCCATCTGCAGCATTACAGAAGGAATCCCACAGCACGGTAAACACAGGCAACATGTATATCGTCTGTCTAATGCTTATAGCTATAGATATGGTTCGCATTACGGATATTCTGAAGACCCAAGGGAAGACAAGGATGGTAGGACCGAACTGTCCAGGTATCATTGCGCCGGTAGGAACCACATTATCAATTTGCTATCTGTCGCTGCTCACTGTTTCGTTACCAGGGGCAATGCAAAATCGGGATTATGCCGGGCTTCATTCACAAACGTGGGAGAATAGGCATTGTTTCACGATCAGGTACTCTTACATACGAGGCTGTAAACCAGACGACACAAGCTGGCCTTGGACAATCGCTTGTGGTTGGTATTGGCGGTGACCCATTCTCGGGAACCAACTTCATCGACTGTCTGAAGGTGTTCCTTGAGGATGAAGAGACGGACGGTATTATTATGATTGGTGAGATCGGAGGATCGGCAGAAGAAGATGCTGCGGAATTCTTGAAGTCACATAACACGATGAAAAAGCCTGCCGTAAGCTTCATTGCTGGTATCTCGGCTCCACCAGGAAGGCGGATGGGTCACGCTGGTACGTATAACACAATCTTAGGTCATATTTACATGCTGATGGTCATGCAGGTGCTATTGTGAGCGGTGGAAAGGGAGGAGCAGACTCGAAAATTGCGGCGCTGGAAGCTGCTGGTGTGATTGTTGAGCGCAGTCCTGCCTCGTTGGGCAAGACATTGCATGCCGAGTTCGTCAAACGAGATCTCATCTAAGGGAAGGAGCAGGCAGATAACAGGAGAACGGTGAGAAGTGTGGGGTCCAGCAATGTTCTGCTTTCCTCACACAAAGCGCGGATTGCGCGTAGCGTCTTCGAATGTAGTTAGCTAGTACCCATGTGTTCCATGCACGATTAAGCATACAATTGCGTTGTACATTTTTTCCCATGGACTTATATAGTGTTGTATTTTATGCTAGGAATAGAAAGGAAAACCTGTCTTGTTAATGAGCGATGAGGGTTCCGTAAAGTAGCAGATCAACGATAGGACATGATAATAGCTAGGGCTAGCTCCATGGTTTCTCGGCAAGAGCCGGGACTTCAGGAGAATGGAAGCTGAAGCACCACGCTTGAGCATTAACCATTTCAATCTGACAAATTCACGATGTTATCAGGGATATTGGTCTTCAATCAAAAGGGAGAAAACCTCATATTCCGAGCCTTCAGGAATGACTGTCGTCCACGGCTTGCGGACGTCTTCCGCATCCAAGTCATCTCCAACGCCCAAGTGCGCTCCCCCATACTCACACTTGGCTCTACGACCTTCAGCCATGTCAAACATGAGAACATATACCTCGTAGCGATTACCAAGAGTAATGCTAATGCGGCGTTGGTGTTCGAGTTTCTCTACAGGCTTGTAGGCCTTGGGAGGAGTTACTTTGGGAAGTTTGATGAAGAAGCGGTGAAGAACAACTTCGTGCTGGTCTATGAGCTGTTGGATGGTATGGAGAAGCTTTACTTCTTCATTTCTGTTACACACGAGACACCATTGCTGACACGGCAATATGATCAGAGATCCTGGACTTCGGATACCCCCAGAACACAGAGACGGACACGCTCAAGATGTACATCACCACCGAAGGAGTCAAGACGGAACGAACAATGGAAGATTCTTCGAGGATTACAATGCAGGCCACAGGGGCGTTGTCATGGCGAAGGTCGGATATCAAGTACAGAAAGAACGAGGCTTTTGTGGACGTCATCGAAGACGTTAACCTCCTGATGTCAGCCACGGGCACAGTGCTCAGGGCCGATGTCAACGGCCAGATAGTGATGCGAGCCTACTTATCTGGCACTCCCGAGTGCAAATTCGGACTTAACGATCGGCTTCTTTTGGATGGAGATAGTCTCTCAGCACCTTCAGGGAACACGGCGGGAACCAAGGCAACAAAAGCGGCTGCTGGAAGTGTCACACTCGAAGACTGTCAATTTCATCAATGCGTGAAGCTGGGCAAATTTGATGCCGACAGGATCATCTCCTTTGTTCCTCCTGATGGAGAGTTTGAGCTCATGCGGTACCGCGCTACGGAGAACGTCAATCTCCCATTCAAAGTCCATGCTATCGTCAATGAACTTGGCAAGACGAAGGTTGAGTACAGCATTGCTATCAAGGCCAACTATGGTAGCAAGCTCTTCGCCACCAACGTCGTTGTACGAGTGCCTACGCCACTGAATACGGCAAAGATTACCGAAAGAACATCTCAGGGCAAAGCGAAGTACGAGCCCGAGCAAAACAACATAGTGTGGAAGATCCCAAGATTCACCGGCCAAAGCGAATACGTCCTCTCTGCAGAAGCATCTTTGACCTCTATGACCAACCAGAAAGCTTGGAGTCGACCGCCATTGAGTCTCAGTTTCTCTTTGTTGATGTTCACTAGCTCAGGGCTTCTTGTGAGATATCTCAAGGTCTTCGAGAAGAGTAACTATAGCAGTGTAAAATGGGTCAGGTACATGACAAGGGGAGGTAAGAGGATTCTTACCTATGCAGTTTTACTTCATCCCACTATCAATGCTGACATTAAAATAGGAAGCTACGAAATAAGGTCAGAAGACTTTTCTCTTGACAATGCCACTCGGTGCGAGTATCAAGCTGACAGACCTTAGATTTTGATGTGTCCACTTTTCAGATCCTCTTCAAGCCATTTACGCCAATTATGCGGAGCTCCGTGGTAGCGTCTTCCCTAAATCCAACGAATTGCGTGTGCTTGACTCTGTAGACTGAACCAGCATATGCCAGCATCGAGGCAACTGATGCACTGGAGAATTCATTCGATTCACCATTGGAACATTCTCTCTAAGCCTCAGACTCAACAGCCCTAAATGGCCAATTGGTATGTCTCACCGGGTCTTTCTCTCACGCTACGGGGTTCTGACTTTAACAGGACGCGCGAGCGCCTATTATCCCTAACTCGGACTTTTGCTAAGTTTTCTAGCCACTATTAGGTCCGCAGAGCCAGAAGGACCGTACATATTTGCTGCGAATTTCAAGACATCGTTGTGGGAGTTGGGTCGGCTTTCTAGCGGGAGATCTTGTTTTATTGTCTCTCGCAAGCGTATGGGACTTTATCTTCCTTACAATTGATCCTGCTCTTACCGGGCTACCTTCGCACTTCTATTCCCCACGTTTCTTGGGACCCTGAATTCGGCTCACTGCCAATTGACATTTCTGTCACCCTCCAGTACCGGTCGCTCACTTTCGTTTTACCGAACCTATCTCTTCAAAGTCGGTGCAAGAACGCCTCCACAAACATTCATTGCGGTCACGCGTTTGCTTCAGAAGAGGCTTTAAATAGAGCACACAGACATTCAGAGAAGATCGATCAGGGTAGCCGAGTCCTAAGAATGCTTTTCGATTCACCTCTTCTCTAGCTTTCTTGTTATGCGAGAGGCAGGCTTTGCTCTATGCTTCTTTCGACGGAGCCACAACAACTATAATGGAAACTCACTTCAAGCAAACCGCTTGACAGAACAGAACTTGGTACGATTAAGATTTGGGATGCAGTGATGCTAGGGTGCTTGTGGTGCTAACCTCTTTACAGCTCAAAAGGACGGCCCCTATTCAGAGCAAAAGGACTCCACAAAGTGCAACTCCGCCATCGCCGCGGATGCTCCACGCTGGTTCCAACTCTCCATTCCCCTCCAGTCGGCCTCGATCTTCTCCGAAGCTCTCATCCACCTCGTCAGCTGCTGGCCCTACTGCCCCTGGCCTACTCCAGCCACGATGATTACCCGCGACATGACCGACCTCATCAAGCGAAAAGCCAAGCAGCTCGCTGGCTTGCGCGGAGAAGTCGACCGCGAGCTGCTCACTAACAGCATAAGCACCGAGGGCGGCGACCCCGTCACTTTCGCCACTTCCCCCGAATCGTGGCTCGTCGTGCAGGTGTTCCGAGACTGGCTGGCTGCCCAGCTGCACGATCAACGCAAATCGGGCGGGGCGCACCACGGCACGGTGTATGGGCTCATGCGGACGGGTGGGGAGGCGTATTTGCCGCCCGAGGAGGTGTCGGAGGCGCTGCAGGGGTTGAGGGGGAGGGGCGTGGGGGGTTGGGAGGAGCTGGCGGAAGATCTGGGTGCGTTGAAGGGGTTTGCGATGGAGGCTGTGGGGGTGTTGGTGGGGAATGGTCTTATGCTTGACGTGGAGGGGACGGGGGGAGTATTTGACTTGTGTGGATGTGGGGGGGAAGAAGTTTCCGTGGGTGGGTTGAGGGGGGTGTGGTACTATCATATTTCCTCTTTTGGTGATGAAGCGTCCAGATACGTCCGCAGTGGTCTTTTCAGGAAAGCCCCAGTCACATGTACGAACGAAAATTCGAAGTTCTTATGAGTTTGCTGCACTTCGTCGGCGTACCGGACTGTTCAAGTCTCCTGAATTCATCAAAGGAGATGGGTATACCCGTATCCCCCCGCCTCACCCCCAGCGCCGCCCAAACCCCCCAAACCCCAAACTCCAAAACGCCATCCTCACCCCCTCTCCCCTTTCGCGTCTCGTGGACCTTCCTTCAACCCCACCCTCCCCTCCCCCATCAGCCTCTCCCACCTCGCCCTGATATCGTCCCCGTCTCTCCCCCGCCCCAGCCGCCGCGCGCACTCGTCCCACTCTCGTTGGGAAAGCCGAAGTTTCGACAGTATGAGCGCGACCAGGGCGCGGTCGGAGGAGGGGGACCGTTCGCCGGTGTGGGCGGTTGAGCGGGTGATTGGTAAGGGCGTGGACGGGGGTGGCGGCGAGGATGGCGCTTCGGGCGTTGTGGTGGGTGGTGGGGTGGATAGGGATTCGAAATCGGAGGGGTGGAGGCCGAGTGGAAGGACGGGGGGTAGGAGGCGCGGGCGTTTCGGGGTGCTGGGTTGGGCTGTGGTCGCTTGGGTGGAGGGCGGGCTGCCGTCGTCGTCGTCGTCGTCTCGGCGCCGCCGCTTCTTCGGGCTTCGAGATGGGGGAGGGAGGTTTGCGGGTTTGGCGCGGTGCGGTTTGTGGATTGTGGTGAGGGGGCTTTGGAGGCGGTGTTTGACGCCACGCGGGGATGGGGAGGGCGGTGGGGATGTGGAGCTGGGCGCGCTGAGGATGAGCTGGAGCGTCTGGCAGGTGGTGGAGATGCCGGTGGTGATGGGGGAGGGAGGCGCGGAGGAGTCGGAGGCGGGTGGAGTTGTGGGGAGGTGGGTGCGTGGATGGAGAGGGCGAGCGTCGCAGGGGAGGGCGGATGGGAGGAGCATTTTGTGATGGTGAGCGTCGAACGGAAGGGCTGATGGAAGGGGCATTTCAATGGTGGTGATGGATGTGCTCGAGTGAGCTGGTTCTGCGGAGTGTTTGTTTGTTGCAGGGTTTTTGGTGGCAGATTTTGCGTAGATTGCGCCGGAGTCGAGAGTGGGCGCAATATGGGGGCTATCGAGCTCAAAAGCGCGTAGATTGCATCGCAACGGCGTGGCGATCCTGAATCAGTGATTTCGCGGCCTTTACGGCGTGGTTGTGGTGGTTGTTGTGGTGGTGAGGATGGGATTGGGAGCGGTGAAGGGTTTGCGACTGGAGTGTGATGAGCCAGGAACAAATGCGGCCGGGTGGGGGCGTGCAAGCGATTTCAGCACGCTGTTTGGCTTCCCACGACGGCTAAGGCACTAACCGCAGCCAGTCATGAACAATGCCGGCTTCCAAGTTCCAGTCGCCGCCGCGCCGGCCTGTAAGGAACACCAGGGCCGGGCCAGCTGACGGGCTGAAACGGACACAGCCTGCGGTGCTTTCCCTGTTCCTGGTGTTCCATTAGGCCAGGGCAGTGGTGTTCCCCGATCTCTGCAGGGACGGGGCTAAAGTGCATGTGGCCTGATGACCTGGGCCCTAGTGGGGAGAATATGGGCGCAGTTGGGAGAGAGTGCGAAGGTGGCCGCAAGACTTCCAGCTCTGAAGCAATCATGCAAGGTGGCAACCCGAGCATAGTAGAGCCCATCCGTAGCGCAAATGTCTCAATCTGCGAGCGCCGTTTCGATTGTGGAAACCAATCCATCATTGGAGAAGTCTTTGGTAGCTACAATTAAAGAATGGCTTTCTTGTCATACCAACTATGTCGGTAGAGCAATGAGCGCGTTCACCGACGGCTCGGTGATATCTGCTATACTCACTGCCTGCCTGGTCGTTCAATGGCATGGACAGCTCCTGCTCTGCTGCCGTCAGGGCTACCGCACCGGGACGCTGCTCTTCTCCATGAAGTGGGCTAGTCTTCAAGAAGCCTCTATGCGCTTGGACTGGCTAAGGATGTCATCTCCGCCTCTTGCGGAAGACAATGGGAGATTATGGTCGATGGCTATACCTTAGCTATGATCGTAGAGTAGGACTGGGAGGCTTTCTAGGCGCGTCGTTGTGACGCGAGGCGTGAGCTGTTCGCGACAACACTATTTTCAAACAGGTATGACGGCTGCTTCAATATACGCTCCATCCCTCGATCCTCCTCCTCACTTGAGGATGACTACACTCTATCCGTTCCGTTTGACTTCACATTATACCAGAGCTCCTCGCATTTTGTTGTGCATGATGTACATAACAAGCCCATTTTATGTGGAGCATTTCCACCTTGCTTGACATTCCAGTTGCCCTTTTCCTTCGCCTTGCACGTTCTTGCTCCCTGCCCTTGCGACGATATCTATGTTTCTGCATCCAATAATTAAAACTGTTGTATTAGAGTCATATGCGGTTCTACCTTCAAGTTCCCTGGCCAGATTAGCGACGTTGCTGCAAGGCGTTGGAGTAGCCTCATAAGGCCTCACTTGGATCCGATTGAATATGAAGAGCTTGTTCCTGATCATTGCACGCCTGCTACATCTCCCTCGGTGATCCACCATTGTGGGACTCGCCGGGGTCCTTTTCGATGCCGCAAGGGGCATGGTCATTGTTTCGCTTAAAACATTCTTTGGAGCCTTCCGTTTGCATTCCTCTCCCCTTAATAAGCGTCCCTCAATCTCTTGTGCGACATCGTTCCGTACTGCCTCCACTCGGACGCTGTTTGCGTCGCTGCTCTGGTCGTCTTCACTTATCTCAACTATCGTGGCTTGCCAAGTCAAGGGATTTCGGAAGCCACATCCCCCGTCAAGCAGCGGATGTTCCTATGGCTGTTGCAATATACCCTTGTCTTATGCTATTTGCCTTTAGTAGACTACAATGTTGTCGATTAGTGAGGCCCACTCGGCCTTGACCGTAGATATTCATCGATCTTTATCGTGGAATGGAAGAAAAGTAACAACTATAAGATGAATGTGATATCTCGTCCTATGATGTTGCGTGGAGTTCGTCAACTGCGACGTTGTTATACACCATGTTTCGTCAAGCTACCACGTTTTCTTTCGTTGTTCTTGCTGCCCTAACGGGCTTGAGTGATGCCTATTGGCGAATGTCATGCGGCAAAGTCCAGACTGGACGCATTGACCCTGTTGTCAGCCCTGGGCAGATTGCTTCCCACGTGCACAAGATAGCTGGAGGCTCGAGTAAGTGGCCTCCCTTATCACCAGGGCTTGTCATCTAGTCGGAGAACACCTCGGACGATAAGCATGTTTTGTGAGAGGCTAGCTAACGAGACTGGCAGACATCGGCATCAACTCTACCTACGACGACCTCCTGGCTTCTGACTGTACTTCTTGCGAGATATCAGCGGACAAATCTGCCTATTGGACGCCACTTCTGTACTATCAACACTCTAATAACTCCTTTGAAGAAGTACCAAATGGTGGTATGACTGTATACTACCTAGGCCGGGGCGACAACCGGACCAACATTCAGCCCTTCCCACCAGGGTTTCGGATGCTGTCCGGAAGTACTAATGCTCGATCATATGACAGCTCGACTATGACTTATAACAATGGCCGCCCCATTTCTGACCGTGTCAGCTTTGCTTGCCTCGATACTTCTCCGTCGAAAGAAACCCCAGGCATGAGCCGCACAAGTTGCAAGAATGGTCTTCGTGCTCAAATTCATTTCCAGTCGTGCTGGGATGGAGTTAATTTATACAAGTCGGACAACAGCCATGTCGCCTACATGTCACAGATCGATAACGGCGTCTGCCCACCAGGATACCCAGTGCAGCTTGTTCATCTTTTCTTTGAAGTGCTCTACGGTGTGAATGATGTTAATTTAGACGGCGGTCGTTTCGTCTTTGGCAACGGCGATACTACAGGTAGAGTAGTTGATTTAAACTTCATATAGCACCTCGCTAATAAGTCGTAGGGTATGGATTCCATGGAGACTTCTTGAACGGTTGGAACATGGATGTACAGACGGCAGCTCTTAGTCAGTGTGCAAACACGGTTGGTTTGTCTACACTGTCCTGTTTGTGCTAGCTGACCCGTGTAGGACAACGGCGGTAAGCTCAGCGCATGCCCACCACTGGCGGCTGTCGACAACCCCCAATATTCCAACAATTGCCCCGAGCAGCCTCCGCTCATCAACGAGCCGGTCCACGGAATGATCTCCAAGTTACCAGGTTGCATCACCATCACTTCAGGCCCGGAAGCGGCTACGTCAGCCGACATGAGTTGCCCTGCAAACACTACTCAACCTACCATGAACGCACCACCAGTCTCCTTTGGCCCACCCTCGTTACCAGCTCTCGGTGCCGTCGTCAATGGCTGGCGATACATGGGCTGCGCAAATGATACCAACGGCGGTCGGGCCCTCAGCGCCGCCTCTTTCTCAAACAGCAACACCATGACCAACGAGGCGTGTCAAGCCTTCTGCGCCGTCAAGGGCTACCCCATGGCAGGCACCGAATACGGCTCCGAATGCTACTGCGGCCCCAGCCTCGGCTTCGGCTCGATCCTCAACCAGACCTGTAACTCCATGCTCTGCGCCGGCAACTCCTCCCAATTCTGCGGCGGCCCCAAGCGCCTCAACGTCTGGACCGCAACCAGCTCCCCGGCCTCTACCGCCTCCTCGTCCACCCCTTCACCCACAACCCTCATCACCTCGACCCGCTCCGCCACCTCCACCTCCTCCGCCGCCGCCTCGGCCATCACCCCCGGCACCACCCTCGACACCTTCACCTACCTCGGCTGCGCCAACGAAGTCTCCGGCCGCGCCCTCCCCAACGCCTCCTTCTCCAACTCCACCGGCATGACCAACTCCGCCTGCGGCGCCTACTGCGCCTCCAAAAACTACCCCCTCTTCGGCACCGAATACGCGCAAGAATGCTACTGCGGCATCCTCCTCGCCGCCGGCTCCTCTCTCGGCTCCGCCGGCTGCTCCCACCCCTGCAGGGGAGCCCCCGACCAGATCTGCGGCGGTTCGTCGCGGTTGAGCGTGTGGAATAACACGCTGTACCGCGCGCCGGCCGTGGTGGCGCGGGTGGGCGAGTATGTGAGCAAGGGGTGTTATTCGGAGGGGACGGGGGGCAGGGCGCTGAGTGCGGCGAGTTGGACGGATAAGGGCAATATGACGGTGGAGGGCTGTGTGGGGTTTTGTCGCGGGAAGGGGTTCCCGTGGGCGGGGGTGGAGTGGGGGCAGGAATGTTATTGTGGGGATGGGGTGGGGAGGGGGGGAGGACCGGTGACCGGGGGGGATAGCGGGTGTAGGATGGTTTGTAAGGGGAGCGCGTATGAGTTTTGTGGGGGGAGTGGGCGGTTGAATGTTTATTCGAGGGAGGTGTGAGGGGTAGGGGGGAAGAAAAGGGGTGTACAGGGATTTGGGAGGGATGTGGGGTCGATACGTGGGATTCTCTGGTGTGTGAGGGTGTCGGTACGGCTTGGGGTTGGCTGTGCTTATTTGAGTTCGACTGCTGTTTATTTTTGTTAGTTTGATAAGGAATATCATTACTGCATCACATCGACTCTCCGGTTGAAGCGACGAGATCTCGTTTCTTCGTCTGAGCACGTGCTACCGCCCAATGGACCGGGCTCATCAGGATGCTATTAGGGAGGAAGGCACGAAGCCCCTGGACGAAGATTACACACCGCCCCTGAACACTACAGTTCCTCTTGGTTCTAGAGCCGTGCCTAACCAATTCAGCACTGGAAGCTGCGAAGAGAGTGCCGGCGTAGGAAAGTCCCAGAGCTGATGTCCGAGCCGGGTGTCCAGCAAATAGATCGCGGTGGCGATGGCAGCGAAGTGGCTGCTACTGGGGCATAGCGGTCAGGAAAACCAGCATAGGGAGCTAAGTGGGTAGCGACAGTGAGCTTCGACAACGTGAAAGCATTGTGCAGAGGTGGTTATCAATCTTCTGCATAAAGGCACAGGGCTTTACTTGATATTTGTAGAGTATGGTTCTGATGCGTGACTGTCGGTGACGTCTGTGCAGGAGTTCGTTGTTTTGCACCGCTGAAACTTAAAGGCTAATTATGGCTGGTGATCAAGTATGATACTTGCGTACAATGCCAAGAGCTGGATGTGAAATGCTATGTTGTACTCATCGATTGCAAGTCTGATTATATGGTAATCAACACAAAGCAGTAATGCTCGCACAAAACGCTAGAGCGAAACTTGATCACCCAGCAAATACCACTCTCTACTCTTTCTAAGCACGAATAGCACGTCAGTAAGCCACACTGAATATTAGCAAGTATCAAACAAGATATAGCAAAACTGCAGTACGTTAGCGACCCTTTGCCTTTCCAGCCTCGACCTTAATAAGCCGTCCTAATCGAGTCAGTCAAGTCTCCAGATGCCGCAGTCTGCACCTCCTGGCTTCTCCCTGCCTGCTTGTCCCGCATCTCCGCCACAACCTGACCATAAAGCTTTGCGGTCCGGAAACCACGATTCTGTCTTCCAGCACGGTCATGAAGCTCTGTTTCCTTTGAATCCACGGATGAACTTGCTCGACGCTCCTTTCTCATCCGTGGCCGGTCGGAGGGTCCCATGCGGAAAGGTATTTCCTGTAGGTCGCTGCTATCCTCGCTGTCACTGGCTTGAGGCGTATATATGTGATAGGATCTTGAAAATCCAGGTGGAGGGACAATTAGCGTGCTGTCCTGCTCTGATGACTGCTGGAATTGATTTTGTGCTGATGGGCCCCGGCGCATCTTTACACTCACCCCTGCAGAGTTCCTCGAGGAGCCCCAGTAATGGCTTACGTTGTCGGCACGATCAGGGGACCCTACCTGTGCTGCATCGACAAAGGACCTTTTGGCGCGCTTCTTGGATACTGGTGAACTGTCAAGGGGTACCTTTTGGAAAGGTGTGTCCTCTGCAACAACGCCAACTTCGGCTTCCTCCAGAGCAGGGGTACGCTTACGCTTCGGGTTTATTGGTGTAAAGGGCGAGAGACGCAGAGACGAAGGCATCTGTATGGTATCATTGACTTGAACAGGGTCAGTCCCATCTTCCTCTATGTCGAAGATAGATCTGCGTCTTGACTTGCGGCTCGGAGTTGTCGCTGTCGGGGCCCTACGACTTTCGGTTCTCCGGCGAGTTGATGGAAAGGTCGGTCTCACTAATTTACTCCTTAAATCTTGGTTGACGATTCTTATCTCTTCCGGCGGCTCTTTATTGAGGGGCTTTTGAGAGTTGGCTTTGAATGCGTTTTCCACCAATACAGACCTGGAGTCAGGGATCGTAGTATCAACTGGTGTCGACTCCTCTATTGGTTCTTGTGAATCCACTGATATCCGTAATTTCTCAATATTTGGAGGTTCGGTAGTGATCTCCGCGATACTTGGTAGCGTCGTGTGTTGCCGTTTTGGAGACACCAGCTGGTACAATTGTTGATGCGGAGGCTGATAGTGTGGCTCAATCGGTTTCGCGACTGTTTTCTTTTTGGATGAAAGCGAACACTGGAGCTTTTCGTAAGTACGTCCAGCAATACACTAGAAAGACCCATTTCTCACCTTTATGTACGGTTTCTGGGCATTTGCATAAACCTCGAGATCAGCGAAAAGGTCTAGCGGGGCCCGGTATCGTGGGTTCCAATTCTTGACCGCCTCTTTGTATAGAGAGTTGGAGCTGCTTCCGCGTTCTTTGCTCGTGAACCATTCATGCTGGAGTGCTTGCAGAGCGGTCATTCTTTCCTTTTCGTCCAGGACCAGCAGCTTCTTCACAAAGTCTTTCCCCAGTTCACTGACTCGTCCCCACTCGTCACTGCTGTCCAACTCTTGCAAATCACACGTAGCTGCAGCTTCTATAATGGCTCTCTCGGAGCTGCGTGTCTGATATGAGCCTTGATACTTGACAAATATCGACCTGCCAGTCAAGACAGCGCTGGTAACGGTGCCGAGCGACCACATGTCCACAGCCTTTGTGTATCCTTGCTCTGAAACCGTCTTATTTATCCCATGTACTTCACTTGAAAAGAATTAGATCTGAACCTCGCAAGTGTTGGATCTAACTCACGGAGCAACATAGTCGAGGGTTCCTACTGTTGTCAGCATACGTTGTGTTCGAGAGCTAGAGCATGCAATCTTAATGGCGTGGCCGAAATCAGTCAGAATGACTCTTGGTGGATTCCTCGAACAAGTCATGAGAATGTTGTCTGGCTTCAGATCTCTATGAGCGACATCGTGCTCGTGAAGATACTTTAGTGCTTCCACAATCTGGCGCACAATTACTGCTGCGTCCAGTTCACAAAAATCATAGCCACCTCTGGACTCGATGTATGAGAAGAGGTCCCCTCCGGTGACAAGCTCTTCGAAGATGAACCTGGGACATTGTCAGAGCTTTGTCTCTAGCCGAAGCAGATACCTACAAAGTGTTTACGCTCTTAAAGACCTTCTCCAGTCGAATTATGTTGGGCTGCCAGCACGGTCAGCAAGAGGCAGACCATGGTCCAGTACGCTTACATGGTCAAGATCCTTCAAGATCTCCACCTCACGAAACGTTCTATCAACCCTTTGATCCACGATACTCCCCCTTGGAATAATGCCGCGTAGCCTGTCAGTTTTTTTGGTCCGCTCTTGTTCTGCATTATCCTCTTTGAGCCGCAGCTTCCTGAGGTTGACTACCTTGCACGCCAGCTGCTTTTGCTGAACAAGACAGACCGCTAGGTAGACGTGGCCGTAAGCTCCGGCACCAAGTTTTCGTTCTGTGACTCTATATAAATGCCTCATGAGCTGGCACGTCTTAGTCAAGTTCAAATCAATGACTGGAAGATTAGGCTCACTTGTTTCTCTTCTTCCTGAATGTCGTCTAGGGGCTCGGGTTCTAAGGTGCGGATGGCTTCAAAAGAATATGATATCCGGGGGCTGATTCTGATCGTGTCGCCATTACGGATCAGTGCTGCCTCATTCCCCCTGCCGATGAAGGAGCCGTTCCAGTACGTGCCGTTGCTTGACAGATCTTCGATGTAAATCAGTGGCTCTATCTGGTCGTCATACACAACGGAGTAGACGCGGCAGTGTTTGTTCGAGACGGTAGGATCTTGGACAACGAGCTGGCTGCAGAAATTAGTATCACAGGAGCACCACAGACTTGTTAACTACCAATTCCTTGCATCCCTCCCAATAAAGACTTCCTCATCTCGATGAATTGCGAGATCGGCTTTGTAATGGTTAGAATTATAGAGCAGAAAGGACTGGGGGATGGTGGAAATGTACCAGAAGGTTCCTCATTGGCTTTACAAGCACGCAGGTAGCCAGCCAAGATGCCGTGGTTATAAGTGTTCGCTATAGTTTGGGTAACGAGAGAGTCTTGCATTATCACTCCAAGCTTGATGGATTGATGGGAAAAGAAAATGACGTCTATCCGTTGGAAACACTATTACGCTTGTGACTTTAACACAAGAGCTGGGAAGTGGCGCTGATGTTGGTATAAGCAATAGCAGTATTAATATAGCAGTTTCGTCTAGCATGACTGACTTTAGCATACACCAACAAAGACTACATCGTGGTGCACCATTTTCGCATCAGCTTCGGTCCCTATTGGACTGCCTTCCTTGGGATTACGCAGTCACTCGCGGTCGCTAAGTCTGTAGAGAAAGAAGAAGTACAAGAAGATGATGGCTCGAGGTGCCATCGCCAAAGTGGATCCCCCACCTGCTCCGATGCCCTTCCGGCTTAAGCGAGCCCTTAACGCATGATTACTAAGCCCGCTCGCACAAAGAGCATCCCGCGTGAGCTTCCTACCTTCATCCAACAGCATCAACCTCATTTTCAATAACGAGTAAGGACCCCTTTGTTGTGCTGCAGCTATGTCGAACATACTGCATACTCTATGCAGCAAAGATGGCTCGCTCAATGAACCCGCGCTCAATGGCTAACGCTTATGCTTCCACTTTAGCTCACCTAGTTGTCGAAGATGAGAGCTAAGTGGAGGAAGAAGCGCGTTCGGCGTCTCAAGCGTAAGAGGAGAAAGACGAGAGCTAGAAGGTGAGGTCTTCCCTTGACTATGTTGCTCCACCAGACCTTTGTGGTAGGCATTCTTCATCACCGCTAGCACGTGCTTACCGCCTTTGTCTCTCCAGCAAGTAAACGCCTCACAACTTCTCGATCTCCGCCCTCATCCTATCCGCCATATCTTTCTCGACCAATATAACCCACTTTCGTGACCGGCACGACCAATTCTATCATCACCGCCAGGGTGGAGTCAGTATTGAGGCATTTCATGGAAACAGATGAGAATAGTAATGGTGAAAGAGGAGAGCGGGTCAAAATAGCTATCGAGCAGTCACTGGGAGGGTTCTTGCATACAGAGCGGTTGATCTGATAGCTTATGTGGCTTGCCGGTTTACGATCTTCAGCTTCGAAAACGTTTGCTAGAACGTCAAAATAAAATTGGAGTTTTACTTCAGCTACAATGTGTCCAATCAGTAGTGTGGTGTTGCTGTGTCCGTTGAACGTCCAAAACATTACCAGTTGTAAACAAACGGATCCTCCGCCCTCGTTCCTCTTTTCCAGCTCTGTCAATGCTTCAGAGTGGTCCACATGTAAAACTCATTGGCTTCTCTGCAGCGTTGTATGGCCCTGAATCTGCTCTACCAGTTGCCGCCGATAGCTGTTGCAATGGATGATGCTAGTTGGCTCCCGAAAACTCAAGCTTGCATTATAGACGCCTCGTCGTTGTTGAATGCAACCCCGTCGGCCTTTCGTGTCGACACAAGTGTGCCATCGACGCCTTAAAACTGCACCTATCTTTCTTTCTACATATATCAATATCGCATTGCAGAAACTGCCATGACTTGAAGCGGGAAGGCAATCTGGAAGAAAGCAGACAAGGTTAGTGATGGACAGGCGCGTGGATTGGGCCTGCTCCCAACAAGCCAGGGCCTTAGAGCTCCAAGGATTAGTCGTCAAAGACATGTACTTTCTAATATCGTTGGAAGGTGTGAGAACTATCATCGACCCGAATCCGAGGAAGACGGAGGTCATGACAGGTTTCCCAGATTGGGCATATACACGCAGGCTTTACACTTTATTGAAGGCTTTTATTTCTACGTTTATCAAACCGGCGACAGGATCGCGTATAGCTACGGGCAATTCCGCCGTGAGGGTGATGCTGAAGCTCCCTATGTTAAATCATCGACCAGAATGATGTCGAGTAGTGAGGGCTATGAACGCGTTGTCCATGGCTTCTGTATTTGGTTTCCTACCTCAGATTTCGAAGTGTTCTTGAATCTGATGTTATACTAAGGAAAGTAATTACAATGGACACATCAACGTTCACTAGACGGAATAACAAGTATGAACGTAGCGCGAAGCATCTCAATGAGAGAAGAAGATGCGAGGGTGTACTTCTGAAATATTCTTGAGACGCTAGGTTGCGGGAGCAATCTTCTACAGTACTATCCCTTCGAAGGCCAGTCTGGCAGCCATGGCCCGTGCATACATGAATAGGTCTAGCTCCCGACGAATGCTTAGTCAAGACCACAAGAACAACAATTATCGCCATGAGCTGTGAAGGTCTGAATAATATGTAACTTTACAGCATCAAAATATTTTAGATCACTTTCAGTGACAAACTTGTAGATCTAGACAAGCTTTATTTTTGATAACTGAAAGCTTCCTTGTATCTGTGGACGTGATGAAGATGTTCAGGTGTCAAATTCTCTTGCCATAGAAGTTTTCATGAGGCCTTGACTAAGCATCTTCTGGCAACTAGACCTGATTAATCATGCACGGGCCATGGCTGCCAGACTGGCCTTCGAAGGGATAGACTGCGACCAATGCTGGCCCAGATAGCTTCCGTAACAGGTGCGCTGAAACACAAGAACATCGTTAACCCAAGTTTACGGCGGCTCAACGATATTGTACCCAATATGATTGGCAAAAGATACGGCAGGCGGTGGCATGGTAGGAACCGAAAGTCTGGTAAGGGTTCTACCGACCTGCCGCCAATTCACATATGATACCTCATGACAAACCCATCAAGCTGCTCTATTGTCCTGTATTCATTACAAACGTGCACCGTGTAGACAGTAGACCTCGAACACATCGCTACTAAGGTCGTTCCTATTGATCACGTCCCTCAGTCCTGTCGCCTCGGCCCAAGAACGGCTTAGCGTGGAGTCTTGTCTAAGCGAATGATTAGCGCCGAAAGTCAAAAGGTGATCTCTGACAACGTTCACCTACGGCTATTGTTGGTCAAGCCGGAGAGCAGCCTATGATATTCTACCCCCACTTCCATCGCTATCAACCATCGTGTAGCATCAACACGCCCGAGTCCACGCGTCGGACGGCCTCACCGTCACTTGAGGGGCGCTCGCCACGCCACTCCCCGACCTTCTTTTCCGTCGCGCTCTCCTTGCTCAGCCGGCCTTTAGTATCATATCCTGCTGGCAGGGCTGGCTTGCGCCAGTCCATCAGGAGCATCAAGCGCAAGCGTCTAACTCCTGAACTCGCTCTCTAGAACTTACGTCCGTTGAGTTAAACAATGACATCCGTCCAAGCTGCGCCCGGCATGGCCCAAGGCGGAACCGGCATCCCTGCGGGTCTCACCCAGCATGAACTCCAAGACTGTTACGAGGTACGCTCTATTGGTTGATAGCTCAACGGCTCTTTGTTTCTCCTATTTGCTAACACCTTAGCAGAGGTACAAACGGATGAAAGAGAAGGGTGTTCGACCGGATGATCCAGAATACCAGAGGGTTATCGGCCTCCTTCAAGCCGTTAAGAAACAGAACGAGTTCATAATGAACAAGCAGCAAGCGCAAATTCGCCAAATACAGCAGTATCAGCAGCAGCAGCTGGTGGACCAGCAGCGGCAGCAACAGGAGCTGCAGCGACAGCAAGAACAACAACAACAGCAGAATGGTAACGTTCCGCAACCAGTGGCCAATGGAATCAACGGTATGCATGCCCACACTCTCAAGTACCGAACGGTATTAATGATGAACTTTCAGGACAAGCTCTCAACGCTACTGCCTCGAGTACACCGGCGGGCAAAGCCTCCACTAATGCTACGTCTGGTGCCACCAGCGACCAGCATCCCGCTTCCGCCATGACACAATCTAGTCAGCCGCAGAAGCCACAGGCAACGCCTCCAAACAACTTCACAGCCGAACAGATGAATACCCTTCGGAAGCAGATTCTGGCTTTTAAATTGTTATCCAAAAACCTAGCCATTCCGCCGGAAGTCCAACAGCAGCTATTTGCATCGCAACAAAGCAAGCGTCCCCCAACGATTGCACAAGCTGTCGCTGCGGCAAGCCAGGTTTTAGAAAACCCGGTTCGAGCCACACAGCAGACCAACGGTGAAACAGCCAAGTTACCAACAGAGAAGCACGCTTATCTTACCTTCGACCCACCATACACTCGGTTGATGGCACCCATTAGCTACGCCGACCACACCTACCGAGAAGGCAGAACAATGATACCGAGCATCATGCCTGCCGGGGTGGACGTCGACCGTGTCAGACAAGAGCGGGAAATAATTCTCTATAATCGAATCATATCACGAAAGTCGGAGTTGGAGAAAATGAAAGCTAACTTTACTCACTGGGATACAAGCAAGAGCGACACTCCTATTCCCGACGATTCGCTGAAATTGAAGGCCTTGATAGAGTACAAGATGCTTTGTCTCCTGCCCAAGCAGCGTGCTCTTCGTCAGCAGGTCACTAGAGAGATGATCCACTATGACAATCTTGCCCAAACTGCCAATCGATCCATGTACCGACGAACGAAGAAGCAGTCATTCCAGGAAGCACGCTTCACCGAGAAGCTCGAGAAGCAGCAAAGAGACGCCAGGGAAACCAAAGAAAAGAAGAAACAAATCGATCATCTCCAATCGATCCTTCAGCATGGCGCGGAGATACAAAAGAATGCAGCTACTCAGAAAGCGAGGATCCAGAAATTGGGCCGCATGATGTTGCAACACCATCAGCACATCGAGAAAGAGGAACAAAAACGTGTTGAGAGGACAGCTAAGCAACGTCTTCAAGCGCTGAAAGCCAACGACGAAGAGACGTACCTTAAGCTCCTCGGACAGGCCAAGGACTCTCGTATATCCCATCTGTTGAAGCAGACCGATGGCTTCCTGAACCAACTTGCCGCGTCTGTAAAGGCACAGCAGCGAACGGCCGCGGAACATTACGGCGATGAGGACATGCCAGAAGAGGACCCAAGTGATGATGAAGATGACGAGGAAGGCGGTCCCAAAGTAGACTACTACCAAGTCGCCCATCGGATTAAGGAAGAGATTAAGGTGCAGCCCAATATCCTCGTTGGCGGCACTCTCAAGGAGTACCAGGTCAAAGGTCTCCAATGGATGATTTCGCTTTACAACAACAACCTCAACGGTATCCTCGCAGACGAGATGGGTTTGGGAAAGACCATCCAAACCATAAGTTTGATCACGTATCTGATAGAAAAGAAGAAGCAGAACGGGCCCTTCCTGGTCATAGTCCCGCTCAGTACCCTGACCAACTGGAACCTGGAATTTGAGAAGTGGGCGCCTTCGGTAAACCGCGTCGTCTACAAAGGTCCTCCCAACGCTCGTAAGCAGCAGCAACAGCAGATTCGGTGGGGTAACTTTCAGGTCCTCTTGACAACCTATGAATACATCATCAAGGATCGGCCTGTCCTCAGCAAGATCAAGTGGGTTCATATGATCGTCGACGAAGGTCATCGCATGAAGAACGCCAACTCGAAGTTGAGCAACACTCTCACACAATACTACCAAACACGTTACCGCCTTATTTTGACTGGTACGCCGCTGCAAAACAACCTGCCCGAGCTGTGGGCCCTGCTCAACTTCGTCCTGCCGACTATCTTCAAATCCGTCAAGTCATTTGATGAATGGTTCAACACACCTTTTGCAAATACTGGCGGTCAAGACAAAATGGAGCTTACGGAAGAAGAGCAGCTGCTTGTTATTCGTCGTCTTCATAAGGTTTTACGACCTTTCTTGCTCCGCCGTTTGAAGAAGGATGTGGAGAAAGATTTGCCTGATAAACAAGAGCGGGTAATCAAGTGCAAATTCTCCGCACTGCAGGCCAAACTGTACAAGCAACTCGTTACGTACAATAAGATGTCTGTCAGTGATGGCAAGGGTGGCAAAACCGGCATGCGTGGTCTCAGTAACATGTTGATGCAATTGCGTAAGCTGTGCAACCATCCCTTCGTTTTCGAACAGGTAGAGGAGCAGATGAACCCGGAGAAGCTTAGCAACGATCTTCTTTGGCGTACAGCTGGGAAGTTTGAGCTTCTCGATCGCGTACTACCCAAGTTCAAAGCCACAGGTCATCGAGTCTTGATGTTCTTCCAGATGACGCAAATCATGAACATCATGGAAGATTTTCTGCGGCTGCGCGGAATGCAATATCTACGCCTTGATGGATCGACCAAATCAGACGACCGCTCGGAGTTGCTTAAGTTGTTCAACGCTCCAGACTCACCTTATTTCTGTTTCTTGTTGTCCACCCGTGCTGGAGGTCTTGGTCTGAACTTGCAGACGGCAGATACCGTTATCATATATGACTCGGACTGGAATCCACATCAGGATTTGCAGGCTCAAGATCGCGCTCATCGTATTGGTCAAAAGAACGAAGTACGCATTCTACGGCTCATCAGCTCCAATTCGGTCGAGGAGAAAATCCTTGAGCGCGCACAGTATAAGTTGGATATGGATGGCAAGGTCATCCAAGCTGGAAAATTTGATAACAAATCAACCAACGAAGAACGTGATGCGCTGCTGAGAACATTACTCGACACCGCCGAGGCCGCCGATCAGCTGGGGGAACAAGAAGAGATGGACGACGATGACCTGAACGCAATAATGGCTAGGTCAGACGATGAATTGATAGTCTTCCAGAAAATCGACGAAGCGAGAGCCAAAGATCCAGACTATGGTCCTGATCGGAAACTTCCACGACTCATGGGCGAGAGCGAATTACCCGACATCTACCTTCAAGAGGACAACCCCGTAGCGGAGGAGATCGAGGAAATTGCAGGACGGGGAGCTCGCGAGAGAACTCGGGTCAAGTATGACGATGGGCTTACGGAAGAACAGTGGTTAATGGCTGTGGACGATGACGAGGACACTATTGAGGCTGCTATTGCGCGACGAAACGCCAAGCTCGAGAAACGTAACGCGAACAAAGACAAGAGAGCTAGGAAAGCCCAAGGGGACAGCTCGCCTGAGCCGTCACGGGAAAGCTCCGAAGCCCCAATGCCGAAAAAGAGAGGTCGTAAGCCCAACGTCCAGAAACGCAAAGCCGAAGAAGAGATAGAGGAAGCGCCGAAGCGAAAGCGTGGTCGGGCATCAAAGGCAGTGGAGACCTTGAGTAGTGGAGAACGCAACGTCCTGCAAAAGCTCCTAAATAATGTCTATCAACATCTTATGGACCTCGAGGTCGAAATACCAGGCGAATCACCCGACGAAGATGGACCGCCCACGCGAGGCCTGATCGATCCGTTCATCAAGCTCGTGCCTAAAGCCGCGTACCCAGACTACTACATCGTCATCACGAACCCGATTGCGATGGACAACATCAAGAAGAAGATCAACAAAGAGGAGTATCAGAGTCTGAAAGAATTCCGAGACGATATCCGCCTCTTATGCAACAACGCCAGGACCTACAACGAAGATGGCAGTCTCTTGTTCCAAGATGCCAACGACATTGAGGTTCGTGCCCACATCTGCCACCCCACACACATTTTCCCCATTGATATTGGCAACTAACAACCTCTCAGGCTGCATGCGTTGCGAAACTCAAGGAGGAAACGCAGAAATACCCCGACCTACAAGACTTCGACGAGGCGAACTCCACCCCCGCCGATGGCCGCTCTACCGCCGCCGTCTCCAGCGCAGGCACGCCCATGGCTTCTTCGGCCGCCGGTCCAGGCCAGAAGCTCAAACTCACTTTCAATGGTAATAGAGACGGATACAGTAACGGCGGGGACAGCCGAATGCAAAGTGATGATGACTAAAGGCCGGGCCCAGAGTGGCTGGAGAGGGCTTTTCGTCGAATGGGTGTATTAGCAACGGTGTTTTCCGGAGCAAATTTGATGGATTTGCTTTTCTGTTCTATTGATATGGTTGGGGAGGGGGGGGTTGTGGGATGAGATTGTGGTGTTGGATGGATTAAATGCCTGCATCCTGCGTGTAGTAGAATGGCGGCTAGAGTAGGGCTAGAGCTGCTGGTGCTTAGAGATTGTAAATTCGATGCTTTGCAGATACCTTGCTTTGAGTTGCGACGAGCTTGTTAGACACTAGGTTGTGATTTCTCTCCCGACGTCAGTATGGCGGTTGGTTTTTCGAGTGGTTTCTAGAGTGGGCAGTTTTGGTGCTTGCTCTGGACTTTAGGTTATCATTCCCCTGAAGTTATTGCGGCGCAACCCCCAAACGGGGTTGCTGATATCCGTTACGCCAACCCGGGCCATTCCATCACTTGCATGGTTTATGACAGCAACCGGTTTGATCGAATAGCTCTATTACAACAGCTCCCTTCTTAGCATCTAATCTGCAAAGTCGACTACCTAATACCTGCCAATAACGCCGAAGCTAAAGTTTACAGAGCTCCTCTTTTGCCATTCATTGCCAATGACGCAACCGCAAACACCCCCTCAATCGCCTCCATTTCCATGCTCTCGCTCGCTTGCTTCGGAACAAGAAACTCCCCGACTTCCTCACTTTTGCAAAAGCCCCAGGTCTATTGTCGCGCTAGAAATACAAATCGCACTCGCATCGCAGCGGCCAGATACATTCACGTTCACGTTCAGCCACCCATGCCCAAGTCGCCCGCTCCATCTGCGATCGCGAGTCTCTGCTTGGCCGTCTTGGCTTTCTTCGACATGCCTTTGCCTTTCTTGCCGGCTTTTGTGGCGGCCGAGGCTTCGGGGGGTTCGATGGGGGTGGCGGCGCCGGAGGGCTTGTTGCTGCCGTCGTCGAAGTGGCCTTCGCCTGTGAGTTAGGGGTCAGAGACTGATCATTTGTGTATAAAAGTATGTAGTGATCACTCACCTTCGTGGTACATATCATCCAAACTAACATCCTTCTTCTTCGCCGCCTTTGCCTTCTTCCCACCCTTCTTCCCCTCCTCGCCCTTCTCCGCAACCTCCTTCTCTTTCTTCTCGATCAGCTCCGCCTGTTCGTCGTCCGCAAGCCACATGGCGATGTCCTTTGTGCGGTTCTCGCGGCTGCGGGTGTTGAAGTCGACGCCGGCACCGCTGCCTCCGGATATGACGACTCGTTGCACTTCTTCTTTCTGCAACGCACGCTTGCGGATGCGCTCCTCGATGGTGCCACGGGTGATCATGCGGTACACAGTGACCTGTTTGGTCTGACCGAGACGATGGGCGCGGTCCATGGCCTGCGAGTCGATGGTCGGATTCCAATCCGAGTCGTAGAAGATGACCGTATCGGCCGAAGTCAAGTTAATACCTAAACCACCTGCGCGGGTTGAAAGGAGGAAAATGAAGATATCGGGCCGGGTCTGGAAGTCGTGAACGGTGTCCCTACGATCTTCGAGCTTGGTGGAGCCATCCAGGCGGAGGTACTTGTAATTGCGGTACGTGAGATACTCCTCCATGAGGTCAATCATGCGGGTCATTTGGAAGTACAAAAGAACACGGTGACCCTCGTTCTTCAGCTGGAAGAGAAGCTCGTCGAGTTTGGCAAGCTTGCCGGAGTCCGTGACGAAGCGTCGCATAGAAGGAACTTGAATGTTTGTGAAGCGTGCTTTTTCTGACAGCGGTGCTGGAAGCATGTTGTGAACTGGGAAGGCAACGGGCTCTACTTTTGCCTCGAGTAGAGCTTGCTCGTCTTTTTCAGAGTTGCCATACAGAGCTTGTCGTACTGATACATTGAAAAGAGTGTTCTCCTTTTCGATTCTAGAACTTTGATTCGAGCACGCGATCTCGATGGGAGGAGCGGAAGCGGCGGGTCGGGCACACTGCTCAACTGTATTGAGGCCTTCTCTTTCGAAAACGGTCCGTGATACGTTCAGCAGTTCCCGCATCCGGCCTTGATTCGTGATCTCTGCTAAGGGTTGCCTGTTGTTGCGGTCGACGATGTTGAACAAAGCATGGGCGGGGGTGAAATTATCATTCTCATCGTCATCAAAGATGGCCTTGAACCTTCCCAAGCGTGGAGAATCGCCTCTGAGATCGACGGCCCGTTGAAAGATGCCATGATGGGAAGCGGCGTATGCTTCGCTCGGGGATACGTCTGAGAAGCGTAGCCAGGAAAATGATGCGGCATCAGCAGCATTTTTTTCGATGTTCTCTGGCGTCCAGATGTTCATCATTTCTTTCAAGTATCTGCCTTTGAACCCAGCTGTATCATTACCTGGACCAGCCACGTCGATGCGAGCTTCAGGAGTACATAGCAAGCGAGGGAGATCGTACTCGATCAGATTCCGGGTCGAATATCCAACATTGACATTCTGACCTTCTCTCATGAAGGACGCGGTCTCAGCGAAATGCGCCAATGACAGTGGAGAAGTGGTGTCGGCCCTCTCGAACAAGTCTGGGTGGTTGCACACTTTCCTGAACTGCATGACCAAGTTCATCAGGGTTGCGGTATCTTGATCGTCGCCAACAGCAGCCTTTTCGATGAGATCCATGATGCTGATTCGGTTCCGCAGATTGCCATAGTAAGCCCGTTGCCGATATGTAAGGTCGCAAAAGACATCGAGTTCTAACTTGTCACCGAGCTCCTTTTGTACGTGCTTCTTGATACGTCGCAACATGAAGGGTTTCAGAATCATGTGTAGTCGCTTGAGCTGGTCTTCGTTGAGCTTCGTGTTACTCTGCGCGTGGCTCTCAATATCTTTGGAAAACCAGTCGCTGAACTCATCGTGGGAGTCGAAAAGGCTAGGCATGATGAAATGCAGTAGAGCCCATAGCTCCTGCATATTGTTCTGTATTGGTGTTCCGGTAAGTAGAAGTCGGTTCCGGCAATGGAAACCAAGCAGACTCTTCCATCGTGAACTCTGGGATGATTTGATGGCTTGAGCTTCGTCAAGGATCATGTATTGCCAGCGAATCTTTTGAAAGTACTGAGTGTCATGCACGACTAGCTGATAAGACGTGACAAGAACGTGGAATGGGGAATCTTTCGTGTAGGTGATATGTTTGCGATCCCAGAACTTCCGAAGGACTTTACGATCCTTAGCATTGCCCCAGTAAGGAAGGACTTTGAGATCAGGCACGAATCTCGATATCTCCTGCTGCCAGTTGTGCAAGGTGGATGATGGTGCAATCACCAGGAAAGGACCCCAGATGTTGTGTTTCTCTGCAAGGTATCCCATCACCGATATCGATTGCACCGTTTTACCCAAGCCCATTTCATCAGCAAGAATACCGTTGATACCTTGTTCGTATAAGTTGACGAGCCAATTGAGGCCCTTGAGCTGATACTCTTTCAATTGCGCAGTGAGCATCTTTGGTTGTGAGACCTCAACATCTCCCAAGCTAGTCGGATTCTGGAAGTTCATGTCACCTTCGTCGAACTGTGCTTGAAGTTGGTTGTCGTCGCCGTTGAAAGCTCGGGCTCTGTCTTGTGCCTCCTGTACGGCATTTTGCGCATTCGCCATTGCAGCTTGCTTGAGGACAGTCTCGTCTTCGGCATCGAAGTCCAGATCCTCGAAGTTAGTAACTTTCGTCCCGACTTGGCCGACGCTGTCGGGCAGGGTAATGGTGTGTGCGCCTGGCTTGCCCGGCTGGACCGTCTCTGCGGACACAGCAACATCAGCACTGTCTGTGGATCGTTCGACTTCATCGGTCTTGATTTTTCGTCCGATGAAATGAGAATAGAGCTCCGTTTGCGAGATCAGGAAGTTGAGCTTGCGCTTCTGCCTATTTGCTTCGCGATCCGCCTCAGCCTTCTTCGCGTTCTCAAGCTCCTGCTTCTCAGCCACTCTGCGTAGATCGCGCTCTTCTCTCTCGTTTCTCTTCCAGAACGACATCATTTCTCGCATACTCCTCTTCGCTCTGGCCTGAACATCTTTCATACTCTTATTTGTACGTAGCTGCCATCGTCGTGCTTCTTTGGCTGCAAGCTGAGCTGTCTTCCTCAAGTTCGATTGTTTGGTGGCAAGCGAAGTCTCCTTGATCCTGTAAACCTTGGGCACGTCCTTACGCGCGATATCTTTCCATATCTGGTCGTAAATCTGAGTGTAGCCCTTTGATGCATAATTTGTGACGATAGGTAACGGTGAAGCTTCCTTGAGTTGCTTGCTTTCTTTGGTCTCCCTCATTAATGTCTCACGTCTACTCTCCTCTTTGGGTGCGATGAAAACTAACTCGTCTCTCTCCATCGCGGCATAAGCGGCCTCGGCGGCGTCTTTCTCAGCCTGTTTCTTCTCTTTTGTCTTTTTTGGTCTGATGTTCGAGCCTCTTCCAGCTTTCCTCTTTGGCGGCTCAGGGGAAGCGTGCGGTGCTGTCGCGAATGTACTCATGGTGCCACCTTCAAGATTTGGTGCCATTGGGGTAACTTCTCGTATCTCATCAGGTAGATCCCCACGTTCCAATATGCGTTTTGTCGTCTTCGCCTTCTTTTCCGCTTTCTGAGCCTCCCTGAGGAACTTTTCGCGTTCCGCCTGATCAGCGGCCAGTTGAGCTTTCTCGATGGCTTCGGCTTGCTTCTGCGTTTCCTGTTGGACGGTTTTCTCGCGCCGGCGTTTCCGTTGCATATCCTTCTTGCGCTCTTTCTCATCCTGAACCTCCTTTCGCTGTACTTCCGCAAGAGCCGCTGCTTCGTGAACTTTCCTGAAACGGTCCTTGCCATCTTGTGCGAAAATGCCAAGTTGGGCAGAATACTTGCCTACGGTGATTACCCTTCGGCGCTAAAGGGATGTTGATCAGTATTGGTAGGGACGGACTCTACAAGATTTAACTCACCTTTCGTTTGCTGGATTCGATGTCCTTGATATCAAGTAGCCGCTTTCGACTGAATTGTGCATATTTTTGCTTCGCTGTTTCCCAACCAGGCGCGTCGAAGTCACTAAGCTCCATCGCATCGATTTCAGCCATGGCCTTCTGGATCCTCTCATTTTCTTTGTCCGACATTGTCCGTTTAGGCTCACTGGTCGAGCTGTGGCTGGGGCGAGGCGGCTGACCCACTTCATTGACTTGTTCCTTTACGAAAGGCTCGCGAGTAGGTGACGGAAGGGCTTTGACAGGCGGTTTGCGCTGAGCCATTGGGGTCGATTGTATCGTCGACACTGGACGTTCTCCGTTGGGTAGTTTCGATGACCTATTGAAGCGCTTTGTTGGAGGCCCTGGCTGTGGGGTTGTGACTGGTAGATCGTTGGTTGTGTTGGATAGAATGCTAGAGAAGGACATTGGATCTGTCGTTCTTGTAGGCCTATGCTCCATGATGCCACTCGGCTGAACTAGTTGTCGCGTATCCTCTCTACGCGATTCTTGCGACGTTTGGCTGTCTATTGTCCCGTTCATGGTCACAGAGTATCCTGAACTACCGCGCCGAAACACCGGTTGCTCTGGAGAGTTCTGTATTGGAGATTGTGAGACGGAATTGTGTCGACTGGAGGGATGTGCATGTGAAGCTGCAAATGTAGGCGATTGCTGAGAGAAGCGTGGGGCAACCGGCGAGTGATGCGCGCTTCGAGGTGGTCTTGGCTCCCCAGAGCTTTCAGTGTAGAAACTCGCGTCTCGGTTCTGCAACACGTTCAGCGAAGATCTATTCAACAATAGGATGACACTTGTATAGCTCTTGCAAGCGTCTATTGTACATACCTGGCGTGGTGAACGTGTCGAGGAGTGTGAATGGCCCCAGGCCGTAGTCCCTTCACGATGTTCTGATGTAGGATCGTAGTATGTCGAGTTGCTTGACTCCCTCGGAGGGTACATGGAGGTGTTGATGTGACTCAGACCATTCGAAGTTGGTGAGGGCGGCGGCCCATGACGCGGGCTCTGGTTTATCCCGGAAGACAATGGGAGCGCTGATGGTGTTGATGTGGCAGGACGTGACGAATACTGTGTGCCGTATGCCAACTGGTGATGTGATCGGCCTGTTGGCGAATACGGACTTAAGCGTGAATTCGGCGGAGAATTTGCGGTATATGTGGGAGGCGGCTGGGCGGCTGGGGCAGCCATATTATCTCGTCTCAGTCGGTCGTCGTCGTCCGTCGGAGACCGCTGCAACACCGGACTATGATACATTAACCTGAATCACTGCGTCGCAATCAAGGCGACGTCTTGATAGGAAGTTGATAAGCCATGCAGGAAACGCTCTCCGAGGAGGATGGAATAGTACGGAGCGGCGTGCACAAGTCTCTCTGGCTTTCAGGAGAGATTGTTGTCGTCTCCGTGAGCCGCAGGTTCTATATGGTGGTGATGGTACAAAGGAATGGATCGCAATAGGCGGCACTGCCGTGGCGGCAAATGAATCAAAGAGCGTCAAGGCCGCTGGGCTTGATGGGTGACTTTGCACACGCGTGATGGCCGGAAGGAGCCGTGCGTGGGCAGTTGGGTGTGGTATGATGGTGCGTGGGCAGTAGTGCAGTGTTGGCCGACGATGGAGTTGACGCCTTCGATGGCGGCGATGTGGGTGGACGGGTGGTTTAGAAAGGAGAGGGGACACGAAGATCTGGGTCATGGCGAACTCCCTGAGGTATTAAGTTCATTCTGGTGACAGGCTCGATTGAGCCCGAAATCCTCTGATGCGTGCAACTGCTAATCATGTCTTCCCAGCGGCCTTGCCTCGCGCAAAAAAACGTGAATAATAAAAACATTACTACTGGAATTACTCCGGAGGATTATTGCGCGTGATTACGGTTCTATTATTCGTGTCCGCGGGGGGAATGATGGGGGTTCTGGTGTTCCTGTCTCAGAGGTATCGATGGATCTTCACGCCTTCTCCGGTCGCATCGAGGCTGCCAGTGCGCCGTACCGTCACTCGAATAATATTCAGCTTGTTGCAACGAGACGTTCGCTTCGGTTACGATGATATCGATTCGGGCAGCCGGGCTAGCCCTCTTACAGCCTAGCGTCACGCCTGCTGCCTTGGTACTCCGGAAGCCTCCCCCTGCCCCCTTCGCATTCCCTTCTCCATCTGCAAGGCCGGCCACCTTGTCTCGTGCCTCATGCAGTGCACGAGGCCCTTCAATCATCATCGCTGCCACGTCTTCTAGTCTTGAGGCGGACTTAGTGCACATCAGCCAACTTTCCAGGATAATTCAGAACCACTGCATCAGAGGCGAGGGGCCATGAGATCGTGGAAGTAAGCGAATCGACGGGGGAACGTCGGGGGTTGGAACTATTCAGACTACAGATTACCCCTTGTTGTGCACTTTTCACGAAGACACACAGGGCACAGGCTCCCTTAGGCGACATCCTACCTCGACTACATGGTCGCTTCTGATAATGCGACCGGCACGTACTGCAAGGTAAGGCAAGTAGTGAAGCGAAATCTGTAGCTTTCTAATTCTGCGTACGATGTTATGCCATACAAAAACACATCTTTGGCCGCATTCCCCGTCTAGACCCTAGATCCAAACGCCGGCCGGTGAAGATACCACTGATTCACCCATGGTATCATATTCGCCTATCCAATGCCTAAATCGCTATGCACCGCTGCCATGCCCTCCATTGCCTCCTCCACCGCCCTTGTGATTCTGGTCAAGCAGTAGCTTCGGCTTGATGAAACCTTCGTCCAGCTGTTTGAACCAGGCAGCATGATCTTCCGATGTCCCGGAGAAGAACTGGCTGATCGCGCCGGTTGCAGTCAGTTGACTTTCTCCACCGTCGCCATGGCCTGACGTACCGGAGGTGGGATACAGGCCCGGCTCGGAGGTTGATCCCGGGGCGCCTCCTGGAGGCGGCGAATGGTTCCTCTTTGGCGACCGCCTCGGGACCGCCGGGGGCAAGTCACTGTCGGAGTATAGATCCTCTTCGTCACTTAGTGTACTGTCTCGGCCGAGTAGGTTTAGCTCTGCAGCGTCTCGATCTTTTTGACTAATCGATGAGTTTTTGCGTCCTGCCAACGCCGAACCAGGTCGTATCGGTGGGCTTTGACTACTGTTGCCACTACTGTAGGTGCCGAGCCCTGCTCTTGGCCCGCCATTCGAGCGAACATCGACTCTGTTGAGGGCAACAGATTGGTCGTTGCGCTGCGGTTTGTGGCCCACTGCGTTACCAGCTCGCTTGTAGTACGTCCCGCCTGTAGCAGTCTCGATGTCGAATTCATCGTCCGAGTCGATCTCCTCCACCACGCCAGTCCGAATCCCCAGGATTTCAAGCATACGCGCAGTAGTACCGCCAAAAATAATAACAGTAAGCACAACGACGACAAGGACGGTCGCTTTGAGCGCTGGACCGTTAGGTCCTGTCAGGCCTGCTGCAAGGGCGACACCAACAGCACCCCGTAGGCCAGCCCAGAATAACATGGCCTGATAGGATGAAGGAAGCTCGTCTGCCACCTCTTTTCCGCGTCTCTTAGCACGGTATCGAATAAACCAATTGATGGCCTTCGATAGAGGGAACACAGCTGCCCATCGTGCAGCACATATGCCCAACACAGTAACTAGAATGAAGAGAGGCTTAAAATTCAGTTCTTGCTCGGTGAACAGTGTCAGCCCAAGGTAGATGAAGATGAAATTCTCGGATAGTTGAGCGAGAACCTGGAACATGTATTTCGTAGTGAGCTGTGTTCGTCGTGACATGTTGTAATAGGCGTAGTGTTTGAGTGTGATACCGCAGAATAGGAGAGCCACAATGCCTAACACGATTAATGAGTATAGCTATGCATTATAACATCCTTGGTTAATGCGCAGGACTCACCAGACATGTACACGCCATTTGCAAAGAAATAGCTCGCATACGCAATCAAAAACACCAGGCAACTCTCGATCTTGGGAAATCGGCGCACGAGCGTATACTTCAGGCCAAGAGCTGTTCCTATCCCAACCGCAACTCCTATCATGAGACTACCAAAGAAAACAAGTAAGAAGGTGCCGATGGCTTCGAAGAAGCTGATGATGCTCAAAGATCCTCCTTTAGCACTTCCTGGTTTATATCTTTGCGCCGTCTCGAATAACACAATGGCAATTGCATCATTAAGTATAGATTCTCCAAATATGACGGTGTACAGCTTTGGATCAACTTTGTAGGTATTGAATATGGCGAGTATCGTGACAGGGTCTGTTGCGGAAAGCGTAGCACCGATTGAGAATGCCTCGACAAAGGAGATGCTGAAACCATCTAGAGGTATTCGAGTCCAGAGGTATAGCAATACGCCCAAAACGACAGCCGAGATGAAGGTGCCAGCAAAGGCGAAGGTGAGAATCGTCCCTATGTTTCGGAAGAAATTTGCCTTGATCGACCGGTCAGCTAGATGCTGTAAGATCGGGCTAGGGTTGACATACTTGGTGCAATTCATACCCAGAAGCGAGGATTATTGGAGGTAGAAGAAGATTGAAGAAAAATTGATAGTCGAAGCTGACTGAGTCCTGGATGGAGGTCCCAGGAGTAAGTCGTATGACAAGTCCCACGATCATACCTAGTCATACGGTCAGTATCAAGGGGATGATATAAGGTGTCTAAATCGTCCAAGAGGCCCACCAGCGAATATTGAGATGACGGTCTCATGCACCGCCTGGATCTTCTTCTGTTGCAGCATGTAACTGGTGAATAGGGCGATGATCAATAACATGATCAATATGAACAAGGCCCATGATGAGAATATCTCCTTCTGCCCAGCCTCAGGCACGGCTGCAAATTTATGTTAGCTTATCACGATCGATACTTCCGAGGTCACTGTTGGAGTGCACACCATCGTCGGGATCGGTATCTTCGACCTGCCTTCCTATAGACAGCACGTATTAGCCCTGCTGACTGGGAGACTGGCGCAGATGGGCATACTTAGCAGCTCAACCGCAGCCCCTGCCATAGAGGCCATTGTAGAGGTGATGGCTTTGGTCGGTATCGTTACGATGAGAACAACAGCATCAGTGAGTCCATGGAAGCCGATCTCCGTCTCCTACAAACCAACAGGGTGCGCCTGGACAGATACTCTCGCCTGCCGCCGTTGCTGCAATGTAGCCGTTGGAATCGAATATGCCACAGTGGTCGAGGCCGACCGCCGTAAAAGCTCACAATAAGCGCGGCGCGTTTGTAGAGCACTCCCGCCCCGCGATTCCTAAATCTTGATTCCCAGGGAATCGTAGCTGGGGGCCTCACCCTGAAGCCATACCCTTTGTAGAGGCCACTTGCATAATGTAACCTACGACATTCAGCCCCTTCACTTTCCTACAAGTAGGTGTCAAAGGGCGCCCATCTCCCAGAACGTGACACCTTCCAAATCATTGCTCTTGACGTTCTGCAGAAGTGCCGGCTTATAAGTGTTATGGCAGGACTCCGGCCCAGTTACACAGACCCCTGGAGACCCCTAGGGAGATCCCTGGAGACCCCCACGATTGCCATCTCGGTTAGAGCCGCCAGGCCTGCTTTAAGGCTGCGATTACTCCAAGTATCATGTCATGGATGGCGGGGAGCAGTCCAAGTTGCGCCCGCCAAACGGGAGGGGCGGAGTACTGCACTGCTGCCTCCACAAGTATTGCTACACTGACCAAAGCACTCATCTTTCAAAGCGCACAAGACGGGTACAAACGACCCCGTGCATGCCTATCTCCCATCTGATGCACTGTTCGTCTCTTAACCTTGTCGTTTGATAAGCTTGACCTCAAATCTGCAAAAAGGTTGCCAAAACTGACACAGGGTCCACCCTCGTGCTACCAGTAACACGTTCACTCTCCACTTGACCATGAGTGCACACCATACCGGCTCAAGCAGCGCGTGAAGGATACGACGCTCATTACGAACACCGGTCATCAATCGCTCACAAAATCCTAGTGCTTTAGGGCAAGACGAGCCCAATAGTAACTACAAGTACTTCTCCCATCTCGAGTACCGAGATCGATAAACCAACCTCGCTACAACTACTCCTTTCCAAGTTGCGCACCGCCTGGACTCTGAATATAGCTTTTCTTTAGATGGCCCATGATCTTTCAGACTCCTTGAAACTACGACTCTCAAACGAATCACCGCCCCAGTACGAAGAGGCCGAAACACGCTCGGAACCAGCGCTAGAATCAAGTTCATCTACACCGCGGGCTAGCAGGTCCCTGGAAATACTAAACGAACAGTCACCTCTACTCTCTCCAAAACAATCTTCGGATGGAGAAGGTGGTGCGAGAAGGAGAGCCGACTCCCCGGCAAATGTTCTCGAGTGGAACGAGGGCGACGGGCAAGAAACAAAGAGCGTCTGGTACCTCATCTTGCTCACGCTGGGTATAGGAGGGTGAGAGTACTCTGCCCGGCCCTTGTTGTGCTTTCGCAGAGAGAGATTAAATTGGAGACTAACTGTTCCGGTGAAGATTGCAGATAGCATGGTCTGTTGAGCTGTCTAATGGATCGGTACGTTACCTCAAATCCACGACTCGGGCAATCTGCTTTGTTCTGACAGCGCTCTCTCTAGCCATATCTGCTGTCCTTGGGAATGAGCAAAGCCCTCTTGGCTTTGGTATGGATTGCTGGGCCTTTATCAGGCACACTTGTCCAGCCATATGTCGGCATCCGCAGCGACAATTGCCGTGTATCATGGGGAAAGCGGAAGCCTTTCATGCTTGCAGGTGCTTCTGCAACGATCCTCTCACTAATGGCTTTGGCGTGGACTCGAGAGATAGTTCACAGCGTCCTAGGGAGCTTTGGTGCAGACGTGGAGTCGCACGGGGTTAAGGTGGTCACAATCACATTTGCGATTGTTTTCGTTTACATTTTGGACTTCGCAATCAACACCGGTAATTTCCTTGTCAACTGCAGCTGGATCAACTTTACTGACGGTGCACGAATAGTCCAGGCAGGTGTTCGAGCCTTTATCGTCGACAACGCGCCTACTCACCAACAAGAGGCTGCCAACGCATGGGCAGGTCGGATTACTGGAGTGGGCAACATCCTGGGATATCTGTCTGGTTACGTCAATCTTCCCAAGATTTTACCCATCTTTGGCGATACCCAATTCAAAGTCCTTTGCGTTATCGCCGCTTTCGCGCTGGGCAGCACAGTTACGATATCATGCGTCTTCATTCATGAACGCGATCCCCGTCTCGAAGGTGCCCCCTCTTCCAAAGTTGGACTCCGCTCCTTCCTTCGCCAAGTCTTCAAATCAATGAAGCGTCTCCCGCCTCAGATCCGGAAGGTTTGCGAAGTTCAATTCTTCAACTGGATCGGCTGGTTCCCCTTTCTCTTTTACATCACAACGTACATCGGCCAAATCTACGTGAACCCGATCTTCGCCAAGAATCCAGATCTCTCCCCAGCCGAAATCGATGCTGCTTGGGAAAGCGCCACCCGGGTTGGTACCTTTGCTCTCCTGATCTTCGCAATCACCTCCTTCGCCTCCAACATCCTTCTCCCGTTTATTGTCGTTCCGACCTATCAAGCCCCACCAAAACCGGCAGTAGACAGCTTCCGCTCCTCTGGCATGCATCATCCTCGACCATCTACCCCTGGTACACCAGGTACTATGTCAGCCTCGATGACATCATTCTTTCCTGTGACCGCCCCTGAAACCCATTCACGCCTCGCGCGCCTCCTCTCCGCCTTGCAAATTCCCTGGCTTACGCTGCGCCGCGCCTGGCTACTCTCACATCTCCTTTTCGCAGTGTGTATGTTTCTTACCTTCTTCATTACGTCCACAGAAGGGGCCACCGCACTGGTCGGTCTCATCGGGTTAGCTTGGGCTCTTTCGCTGTGGGCACCGTTCGCACTTATTAGCGCCGAAATCAGCAAGCGTGATGCTGACGCTCGAGTACGTCGGCGGCGGCAGGATGTTTATCGGGCGAACAACGGAGACAACAGTTACGACAACGATAATGATGCGGATGGCGGTGAGGATCAAGCAGGCGTCATCCTCGGCCTGCACAACGTGGCAATCGCATCCCCTCAGATCATCGCAACGTTGGTCAGCAGTGCGATCTTCCACGCGGCGCAAAAAGCAAGAGGTACTGCGGGCGATAACAGCGTAGCGTGGGTCTTAAGATTTGGCGGCTGTGCAGCGCTGGTGGCGGCTTATATGACGAGTCGGCTTGCTGAGGAAGGGCGTGATGGCAAGGAGAATGAAGGGGATGCGAACGGCGTGGTATAAGCTCGTGGCTTCCTGGACCGGTGGAATATGCGCTGCGCGCCAAGCTGGCCTGAGACGGCCGACGAGTGGCGTTATGGTGTTGGCTGAGGACTGTATTTTGGTATAGAGTATTCATGAACGTGATCAATCACACAAAGCACACTACGTGCGTGATCGACAAGCCCTGTGATACTGTACTTACCAGGATTTTGGATCTTAGATGGTCCAAGCAAATGTTGTATGAAAGTATTAGGTAGCCTTCCTTTATAGGCCCCATGATTTCAGCGTTGCAGATGTACATGGTCACTGGGTACCACCGGTTGTTGTTCTGCAATGACTTCTGACTGGTGCTTGACAGCTGTGACAGGGCTGGGATGCCCCAAGGCACTACCGGCGCTTACCAGATCCGGAAGCGGCTTGGCGATGTTCGGGACAAGTCACCTTTCTCGCCTTTGTGATGAACGCTTGAATCCTCCGGAGTAGAACGCTCACGTCGGCCTCCTCCAAACAAGGCGATGCATGTCGAGTTGAGGACGAGCTCAGATTTAGCCAGGCATGCCGAGTCCACGAGCCATTCACGACGCCTGAGAAGAAAAGAGAATGAAGCATGCCAAAGGTTCGCGGTCATGCTTTTGTAGCAGTCATACTGCTGCTTGTTAATGGGATCCCATGCATCCATGCGCAACCCACCGTGGCATCAAGCCTAGCCGATCACGGCTCTCCCCTTCCTCCTGTGTCCACATGTCCGGCGGGGACAGTCAACTACATAACGCAGACACTACCCCAGCAATGCTTCAAGACTGCTTGGACCGAAGGCACCGCTTCGAAATCCTCGGCGGGCAAGTTCGAGCAGAGCACAAGTGATGAGCAAAACGCCAAAACTGTGGGCTCGAATATAGAACTGGAGAGGCACAATGCAGCTACTGCGACTGGTCGAACGGGCGAGGGCGGTGCTTCGACAACCACGACCGCCTCTGAAGCGGCAGATGGTTCTGATGAACTATCCTCTCTATCAGGCAATCCAACAGCTTCCTCTACGATAGCTTCGGACATGCCGGCTTCTACTCAGGAGGCCGATCCTGGCAGCGATAGCGACTCGCCTTTGGACAACGCCCTCTTCCTCTCCTTCGAAGACTGGAAGAAACAGAACCTTGCTAAGGCAGGCCAGTCTGCCGATCTTATCGGCCATGGACGTACCCAACCAGGTGACTCAGAGCCACGACGGAGGCCTGGAAGCATAAACCTTGCTCTCGACTCGTTGGGCGAAGATACAGAGATTGAGCTCGATTTCAGTGGGTTTGTAAACCCAGCTACTGCGGCGAATGCTTTGGTTCCGCCAAAGACGGAGTTGGGTGCCGACGTTCAAGAGCCTGATATTAAGAACGATGCAGAAAAGCAGGATGCGGAATTACAGGGCACGACTCAACGGAGCAAAGATGCTGGCATAACCTGCAAAGAGCGTTCTAATTACGCATCCTTTGATTGCGCGGCAACGGTTCTCAAGACCAATCCCGAATGCAAAGGTGCTACCTCGGTTCTTGTGGAAAACAAGGATAGCTACATGCTGAATGAGTGCTCCGCCAAAAACAAGTTCCTCATTGTCGAGCTTTGTGATGACATTCTTGTTGATACCGTAGTCCTTGCAAACTTGGAATTCTTCAGCTCGACGTTCCGTTCCTTCAAAGTCAGCGTTTCAGATAGGTATCCGGTCAAGATTGAAAGATGGAAAGAGCTTGGGACCTTTGTAGCTAGAAACAGTCGAGAGGTACAAGCTTTCGCAATTGAGAACCCTCTGATCTGGGCTCGGTACCTACGTATCGAATTTCTCACTCATTTTGGCAACGAGTACTACTGCCCGATCAGTCTGCTGAGGGTCCATGGAACAACAATGATCGAAGAGTTCAGACACCAGGAAGAATCTGTATCGGGGGAAGATGATTTTGATAAGCAGACAAAAGCGGAAGGTGCTGGAGATGAAGGGGCAGCCGTTGCGGATGTCAAGCAGGACCAAGCCCTACCCTCGGAGGAACAGAGCAGCCAGGACTTATCTGATACAACAGACAATATGGTGGAATCTTTAATTAACCCTACGCTAGCGGTAGAAAGTATCAATGACTCGTTGAAGTCACCGGAGTCACGGGCTTCTGGTTTCACCCCGATCACCTCTTCTTGGGATCAGTCACAAGTAATCTTCGGTATCGTGAACACAAATGACCCCGTCTGCTATCTCAACGAGCACTATGCAGAGGCTTCGCCTCTATTGAGTGAGCCATCGGTAGGAGTCGAAGCGAACATTATGAACGGGGTGATTCAGGAAACAGTCTCTATCACCGCATCTGAAGACTTCTCGAGTACGACCAATCTACCATCTCAATCAAGCACTCATACCGCAACTCCAGCAACCATGTCATCTTCCTCAGTCTCCTCTTTTAACAGTCCAGAAATGAAGCACGACACCTCAATTCCACCATCTACCAATCTGCCACCCAAAATCCAATCGAACCAGACAGAACCAGTCCCCATGAAACCACCAGCGTCCCAAACACAGCCATCAGCAGCAAACCCAACAACCCAAGAATCATTTTTCAAGTCCATCCACAAGCGCCTCCAGCTTCTCGAATCCAACTCCACGCTTTCACTGCAATATATCGAAGAACAATCCCGCATTCTCCGCGATGCCTTTAACAAAGTTGAAAAGCGTCAACTAGCCAAAACCACCAATTTCCTCGAAACACTCAACGCTACGGTTCTCAGCGAGTTACGAGACTTCCGGCATCAATATGATCAGATCTGGCAATCCACTGTCCTCGAACTCTCCTCGCAACGCGAGCAATCCCAGCACGAAATCGTTGCCCTCAGCGCCCGGCTAAGTCTCCTAGCAGATGAAATATTATTTCAAAAGCGCATGGCTATCCTACAATTCACGCTCATCCTTCTTTGTCTCGGCCTCGTCATCTTCTCGCGCAGCACAAGCGCAGCCGGGATGAGCTATCTAGAACTCCCGCCTCTGGCACAAAACACAGTCAACAAACCATCCCAGAACATACCCCACTATTCCACATTCGAGACGCCGCCTACCAGCCCCTCTTCCACCGGACCCACTTCTAGATACGGTATCTCTACCGCTCGCGGCAGGAACACATCCGAGGACTCAAAGGGCACAACTCGAAGCCCCTCCGACGACAGGACCGGGAGCCCTGCGGTCGCACACTCGCCGCCTACACCCTCTTCGGAGCACGAACTACATTCCGACGCCGACGAGTCCGGCGGACAACGATCATTGAGTCCGCCACTCAGTGATAGCCCTGAAGCGGACGTGCGGCCGCGCGAGGCCAAGAGCGGTCCGGCTACTCCGAGCGGGATGAGGATGGCGCTGGATGCGATGGAGTTTGGTCGGAGTGATGATGATGAAGAAGAAAATAATACTTTGAGATCTTTTGAGGAGTCTCCGAGGAGGGAAAGCTTGTTGAGTGAGAATCTGGCACCGGATGATGCCGATGATAGATGAGATGGTTGGTGGGCGTTACTAGGGTTTATTTAGACTTGGGCTGTATCATATTGTTTGGCGTTCTGAACAGCACTGCCGCGAGGCTTAGATGGTTTGACCATGCTGTTTTGTACATTGTAAATCTAGCTGGCGAAGTAGGAGATCCGAGAACTGCAACCTGTGCATTACTATATATATACAACATTGCTGTCCCTTGAGGTTCCGATGGCGGTCGAAACGATTAATCTGGATTGATTAACCCGCATTCCACCCCAACTCTCATGCCATAGCTCTCCTCCAACCCCAACACGCCCACCCAACCCCCCACCTTCCCAACGCCACCTCCACACCGCTTGTAACCTGAACATCCACCCAACCCCCCACACCGCGAACCCCAACGCAAAACTAAAGCGCCCCCCCCAACACCTTAACAACCCACATCGCAACCCTAACCCTCCACCCCACCCTCCTCTCCCCCCTCTCAAACTCTTCCAACCCCACTTCCCCCGACCACTTAAGCAACCACTCCTCCTCCTGCGCCAACCTCCGCATCAACCCCTCATCCGCCGTCACGACCAGCGCATTCGTTTCCAGATCCAGCGAATAGCTGCGTTGGGTATAGTTCGAGGAGCCGATGAGCGTGATGCTGGGGCCGGGATTGGTGGCGTCAGAGGTGCTGTTGGCGGTGGTGCTGTTGCTGGGGTGTGTGGGGGGAAGGAAGGTGAGCCAGAGGCCCTTGGCGTGGTAGGTCCAGCCGGAGGGAGAGCCGACGGTGCCGCGGCGGTATTCGCGCAGTTGGACTGCGGAGGCGAGGTTGGCGGCGTGGGCGGCGAGGAGGAAGCGGTGCGAGAGGTGGGTGTAGGCGGCGGGGAGCATGCCGGATATGCCGGGGGAGTTGTAGAAGCCGTTGGCTTGGGGGGAGGCGGTGAGGACGATGTTGGGGGGGGAGGGGGTGGATGGTGGGGAGGCGCAGCGGAGGAGGAGCGAGGTTATGGTTGGGTGCGGGTTGAAGTAGCCGGCTGTGAAGAGGTAGCGGATTGGTGGGTGGGCGGGGGAGGAGACGTGGGTTAGGAGGGTTGTTAGGGCTGCGAGCTCGGTGGATGGGGTGGGGGAGGAGATGAGAGGGGTGAATGAGGCGACGGGGTAGACGAGGGTGGATGTTGGTGAGGGCGGTGGTAGCGCTGAGGGAGAAGGGAGTGGCCTGATTAGAGGATCGAGGAGGGCGGTGGTGGCTTTTATGTACGCGCGAGATTGTGCCAGGGGGGATGGAGCTGCGTTCGAGGAAGGCCAGTCTAGCGTGTAAGAGTCGGGAGGTTCACCCGGAGTGAGACGAAAACTGATGCTGCAGACGGCATGGTGAATGCGAGCGTAGTAGTCGGTAATGCATTTGGAGGAGAAGACGTGGTAGCGGTCCTGACGATTTGTGAAATAGTCATTCGATAGATTTGCCCCGGAGAGAATGATCTCGTCGTCCACGCCGTACAGCTTCATGTGCTGCAAGCCCCAGCCCTCATTGATGCGCCTCGGTATCAGCCTCTTCCGTAGTCCCGTAAGATTCGGGGTATGAAACATTCGAACCTCCACTCTTTCAGGGAACTCGGCCACGAGGGGAGACAGGAGCGAAGCGCATGATGCATCCGGAGTTTCTCTCGTTCCACGCAATGCGTCCGTCAAAAAGGACACCTTGAGCTCTTTATTGCTCTGGAGTGCTCCTCGAATGGTCGCAATCAGTTCATGCTCTGTTCTCCCGATATAGAGCGTCGACAGATATACCCTTCTCTTCGCGTTCCGTATTTTATCTTTCAAAGTCTCATAAAATTCAATAGGTCCTTCGAGGACTTGTATCTGCTCAGCCTTGATCTCGAACCTTGGTGCTATGCGATCTAGCTCGGTAGTCACACTGCCAAGTATTGATGCAGTTGTAGCATGTTGTTGTGATGCTCCGGGAACAGACGTGGAGTACCGTCGTGGTCGAGGGCGCCATGGTAGGGGACGCTTGGTGTAGGCTCGAAGTGGGCATGCTGTAATGCGCCGAACGAGCATCGTAAGCCAATTCTGGCCAGTAGTTCACCTCGAATACCAATCTAAGGTGGTGTGATTGCCATTGTGTAACTGGCTATTCCTGCGCCCCGTTCCAAAAGAACCTGCAATTGAGGTGAACGCTTCAGAGCATTCCTGGACTTTTGAAGCTCGAAGCTTGAAGTTCGGCCAATTGGATGGCGCTAGTGCGCCAGCGACATCGTCACTTCTAGACTTCAGACCACCCCACCCATTGCTTTACCACACAATCATCATGTCGACGCTACTGAGAACATGGCGGAATCTCCGCAAGATAGGGATCAAGGACTACCTTCACCAGATGCAGGTATGCATCCAGAACCCAGGCCGGGAGCAGTAACAACCACAAGACATTAACAGGGCACCATTGTAGTACATCGGAGACACAAAAGCAGGCACCTACATAGCCTCAGACCGATTCGGAAACAAATACTACGAGAACCTAGAGGATGAACTTCCTCGTAAGGCCTCCGCACTCACAATCGCCACGATACGTACGGGTCACTGACTATTCCCGCAGTAAGGACTCGATGGGTCGATTACAAAGATAAAGAATACGACCCGTATGCCGCCCGCGCTCTACTCTATACTTTGACACTTACGCATGTTCAGGTCACAAATCGAGCCCGGCTGGCACGCCTGGATGTCCTACATGGTCGACAAACCACCAACGCAAGATCCACTATTGAAGGTTGGGCAGCGAGTGTGGGAGCTGCCTGGGCCAAGACCAAACCTTACCGCCAGCCGCGCTGCGTACAAACCATACTGTACCGTCAAGCCGAAGTACGATGCTTGGGTTCCGGAGGCAAAGGCGAGGAATTAGCGGATGGGTTGTCAAGAGAAATGCGGTTTGGGGGGGACTGTTGTATATACCTGTTCACGTGGAAGGCGTTGGGAATGACTAGTTGAGGAGAATGCACCCTTTAGGGAAATTCTTGCGCTTGGCTGTGAACTCGGCAAGTGCACACTGCACAGGGCCGTGGTGTTGACCGAGAAAGGATTCATATTTTCCGACTTGCCAATTGTACTATGCATTTCCGGAACCTGAAGGTAACAATGTCTTACGGACCAGTGCTTTAGATATGATCGGACCCAGGGGTGGTCTTTGGCGATTTTTGCATTACATTGTCAAACCTGCCCTAGCCCTAAAAATAAGTCCATATTCATTGTTTACATTTGGCTACGACGTTCGACGAAGTTTCTGGCAGAACCCCAATCTGGTAATGCAAAAGCTCTGTTTCATGTCGTTCATAACGTAGCATTCGACATGTTTACAGATATCCACGTGCTTTTGTCACTGAGTCCCGCTGATGAGTTCGATAGCCTACAAACGTAGTGAACAAGAAAATTTGAACGTACAGTAAAGGCTGCGTTTCAAACGCAACTGTAATGTATACAAAGGTGATAGGTGTCTTGAATAGAAGTAAAGAGTGCGAGAAAGGAAAAAGCCAAATCCGACCGCCACAAACGGATGATTTGGATTGCAATAGTGATCCACCAGAATGCTTATCAGCGCAGGCCCATCACAAGCAATCAAAAGCGTTGTTTCCAGGGCGAGACGGCAGCCTTTCCCCAGGGTTTTAACGTGTCAGTTGGCGCCACATTGGTCCCTCCATTGGCACTGAGGAATTTATGGCAGAGGGTCGCTTCCCCTCTCTCCCAATTTGAGTAACAATACCAGGGCTCGTACCTAGAAAAGAGGAGAAAGGGTTAGCTTGAGCCCAATGGGTTTGAAAAGGGTTTGTGATACTCGGTGAGCTTACCACTGCATCCCTAAGAAGCTGTCATAACGTTTCACGGCATTCCACATTAATCTGGTATGTGCCTGCTGCTGGGGGATCTGGGCATATGTAAAGGACGTTCCATATTCCACACCCAGCGACTGTAGCTTGTATTGCCCAGTGAAAGGCCCTGTATCAAGCTTCCCATACGCCTCGGCGAAGCCTTGAAGTAAATTCAGTGTTTTGTTCAGCCGACCCAAAGTTTCCTCTTGTGAGACGGTGGAGTTGATGTGTTTTGGAGTCATGGGATCTGGATAAGCGGAAAAGCCCATTATCGTGAGTAACTGGGAAACATTTGATGAGAGTAGCGACGAAGGAATAATGGAAGAGAAGTCGCAGATTGTGCCGTTGGGGGTGGTCAGCTCGGTTTGGCTTCGAGCAGAGGGACCATGAACACATCCTTCCTTCCAGTCTACGTATTGCCCATGTGAATGGAGACCATAGCGGACGGTGGATGTGGACATGCCGGCTGTTGTAATGGCTTCATTGCACGCTTGAACTTGAGCCTTGTAAAAACCAGCCAGTTGGGGAAAGGACGCCATGTTTCCAGTTGGTTTTTCTCCGCAAAGGTCCTGGTCACTCTTCGTTCGAGCATGTCCAGTAGTCTCTTCAACGAATAAATAGCCGCCAGTACCTTCGTTCTCGAGGAGAATGATGTCGGTTAGAAGATTTGCATCAAGAAAAGGTTGGAGCTGGCGCTTGGTTTCGTCATATACAGCATTCGCCATTTGCTCATAATTGTACGATTCCCATGCTGCAGGTATTGTGACACCCATGTTGATCGTCAGCTGAAATCTCATTCCCTTCGCCACTGCCCGTTGTGCGGTCTTGACCTTGATGTCGATACAGCCCCAATCAAGTAGAAATGAGAGTTCTTTTCCTAGGACATCGCCAGAATTGTTGAATGTTGTAGGTCCAAGGCACTGGCCGTTCGCAGTCTCGACACGGAATGCATTGACTCCAGCATCTGCTAGAGTCAAGATGGGATCCTTTACGGTTGTACCATCAAAGTCATAGAATGTACGTCCTGGGATTGCTTCCATTCGAAGGAGGGCATCAATGGTGGCTCCAGCCAAGAACGCTTGGGATTGAATGGCATTGCTAGCAGCCGTGCTTGTTGCGTTCATCGTCGTAGTGACGTTTGTTGAGGTTGGTGAAGCTGAAGTCACACCGTTGCTCGGACTTGCAGAACTCGACAATGTCCCAGCACCTGCATCCTGCTGTGAGTAATCTGCTTCACAACTTAAATCTAGATTGAGATTAGCTGTTATTCGTTGGCAGGGGTCGTTTGAGATTTCGCAACGGTCACTAGTCACCTCCGGGGTCACTCGTGCGAGTAGAGGCTGATTGAATACAGCATAGCGACAGGAACAAAAGCACAGAAAGGGTTTGGCTTAAGCAAAACCTCATGGTGTATACACGTCTGACAGGAAATATAAAAGGAGGGACTGACGACACGCTGGGGTTTCTGAATAGAAGTGAAATGACTCGACTTATAGTCATAAAGCAATTACAGGCATGGGACAACCCCTATGAATGAAATTGAGATGCCGCTCCATTTGACCACTAGCAGAGACATTCCCAGGGACAGTGCCTGCCATCATTCGCCTGTAGCATTTGGCAGAACGGCAGGTGTGAGAAATTGCAGGATACCTTCCTTCGGCCGGGGAGGTGCCGCGTAGACAAGATCCATCGGGCGTTTCAATCGCACGGCCCATGCCATAGCAGCATTTTCTTCGAGGTTCCCTGCGATGTTTTCGATATGGTTAAACTGGTGCGTACACTGGCAGCACTTCGCTTGCGAACTTCAGCCCTACATCGCCGCCTACGGCATGGGTAGCCGAGATCGAGAAACCTAATTTGTCGACACGCGCGCGATTAGGCGCGTACTTGCTCGACATTATATCGAATTCGTCCAAACACATCACAATGCGGCTCAAAACGCAAGACGGGATTGAATTCGGGCGCCGCCGAGGAATTGGAAGGGAATGACAACGAAGCGGAAACGAAATGATGGCGGGTTTGAAGGAGATGCGACCACATCCACGCCGAAGAAGGCTAGAACTGCGCAGAGTAAAGGGCGGTCCGTCGTCGATGAGCATGTCGAACCCCCGAAAGTCGAGACGCCAACCAAGCGTCCCCGTGGGCGACCACCTGGCAGCACCAACAAGCCAAAGTCCACCCCTAACGGCATTGAGAAAGACAATGGGCAAGGTGCCCTAACCTCGAAGACGATTGGCAAGAAATTGTTCGCTACACCTACTAAAGCCCTTGCTGAAGGCCGTACAAACGGAACGCCCTCACTCACCAGGAACGCAGACCGTTCGGCGCGACGAAAAAGCGCAAGAACAATCATTGAACGGACGATTACGGGGGATCTTAGTGATGACAATGACATCGACGAGGACGATACCCTAGCCAGACAGATCTTGGATGCAGACGAGCCAGAGGAAGAGGAGGAACAACCTGGGCTTGAAGAGGAACCAGACGGAGGACCTGGCGATCCCACCTCGCCGTCCAAACGCGGCCGTGGTCGACCTAAAGGCGCTCGACGAAAGCGGTCCCCAACGCCCCCACAAAACCTCCCACCGCATGAACGCTACTTTTTCCAGAACCGCCCTGGTGGTATCAAGACTTCCAGCAACACCCTCTCCAATGTATCTCTACTCTCCCATGAAGAGTATCGCTCTCAAATTGCTGCATACACAGACCCTCACGCCTCCGAACTTTCTTTCCTCCAAGACCTCCACTCCCGCTCTTTCCCCCAATGGCACTTCGAACTCAGCCAGTCCTTCAACATCTGCCTCTATGGATGGGGCTCTAAACGACGTCTCGTGACCTCCTTCGCTAGCTACTTATACAATCAATACCCTGCCACCTCCCCCCCGAAAATCCTTGTTGTAAACGGCTATACTTCGACTCTGACACCCCGTACCATCCTCACCACAGTCGCCAGCGCCTTCTCCGACACTCTGGCCACAAAAGTTCCTTCTGCGCCTACCGAGATTGTCGATGCAATCCTTACTTATGTCCGCAACAACCCTCCACCGGAATCACTCTACATTCTCCTAAACTCTCTCGACGCGGCTCCCCTTCGGCGCTCCCAATCCGTTCTAGCACGCCTCGCCTCCTCGCCCCACATCTATCTCCTCGCGACCTGCGACACTCCTAATTTCCCGCTGCTCTGGGACAGCGGGCAGCGTGAGTTGTTCAACTGGGTATTCCACGACACGACTACGTTCCAGACATTTGACGGGGCGGAAATCATGAGTGTGGTAGATGACGTGAATGAACTGTTGGGACGAACAGGGCGGACGGTGAAAGGGAAGGAAGGGGTGGGCTTCGTGTTAAGAAGTTTGCCAGAGAACGCAAGGAATCTATACAGAGTACTTGTTGCGGAGGTATTAGCGGGGCTAGACGAAGGAGTTGGTGAAAGAGAAGAAGACGCAGGGGTCAGCGATGAAGAAGACGAGAGCAGTGAGCACAGTACGCGGAGAATGGCGCCAAGCGAGGGTGGGGCAGTGGAGTATAGAGTCCTCTACCAGAAAGCGGTAGAAGAGTTCATCTGCAGCAGCGAGATGGCGTTCCGGACCTTGTTGAAGGAGTTTCACGACCATCAGATGATTGTGTCGAGGAAGGATGGCATCGGCACCGAGATGCTGGGAGTGCCGTTTCGAAGAGAAGAGTTGGAGGCTATTTTGGAGGATCTGATGGGCTAGAGCGTGTTCGTATGATCAATGATATCATTTGATTGAGTGAAGAGCGCGGGTGAATGCTGTGATCCATCCAGTCTGTTGCTTAAATGAGGGAAATCGACGAACTTGATTTCTTCCCGTCTACAACCTCTCACAACAAAAGCCTGGCCCAGGTGTTACGTGCATGTATCGAAAAGCCTACTTTAATGATCGATTCATGATTTCTCAATTCCGACGCTCCTTGGAAGCTACGCGCCAATTCGTAGTCGTCGGGTATGGAATACTCAGTACTAGACAATGGCCTCACCCAGCAAAACCAAGAGCCTCATTCATGCAGAGCGGTTATCCGATGGATCAATGTTCAACTATTATGAAACTCTAGTGGAGGATAGGAGATGGAAAAGCCTGAATTTGTGGGCAAGGCATGCTGCCACGAAGGTGAGAATTCTCCGCGAATGCTCATCCGCGGATACTCCAGGGAACAGCCTTCTCACATTGTGACAGATCACTGAAACAGAGGCACATGAAGAACAAGAAAAACGGAAGGGAAAACCGCTGTGGTCTGACTGCACCACTCCGTCCTCCACAACCTTCACACATCTCTCGACCAATTCGACTACTGCCCACTGAGCAGCTTATCTGCCATCCCGAGCGCAGCGGTATTCGAAGGTGTTCGAATCCATCCTCTTGCTCCTGGACGTGAGAGACTGTCCTCGGCTGAGATGATGGGAATGACCTCGGATGATGGAAACGGCAGTGGTGAAAACGAGGTTGGACTGATGGGTGGTGTCTGGTGACACATCGGCTGAGAAGGTGGGAATATTCTTGGATGATGGGAATCATCTTGGACGATGGGAATAGTGCTGGTGGAATGGAGGTTGGACTGATGAGCGATGGTTGCACGGACAATTTGTCTGGTTGGTTCCCTCTTGAGAGGTTGTTGGTCGTCAGATAAGATTATGGGAATTACCTCAGATGATGGAAGCGGTACGGGTGAAAACGAGATTGGACTGAGGGATGGCTGAGCGGACATGCTGCCTCGTTGCTACTCGGACCCCTCGGTGTGTCTACTTACGCATCGAGTAAGGCCATGGGAGTTGTCTCAGATGATGGAAAAGGTGCTGGTGAAAACGAGATTACTTCAGATGAAGGAAACGATAATGGTGAAACGAGGTTGGACTGACGGATGGTTGATCAGACCCTTGGTCTCGCTACTACTTGGATCTTTGTTTCTCGAGATGTCACTCGACTATCGGCTGAGAGTATGGGAATCATCTCAGATGGAAACTATACAGGTGGAAAAGAGGTTGGACTGACGGATGGTTGAGCAGAAATGCTGCCCGGTTCCAGCTGGCTTCCTGGAAACCGTCTATCGACCGATTTCGCGATTTGCATATGATTTCACTTTCATACGTCTCAGTATACAGCTGGCCTTGCGCATCCAGCATAGCCACATCATGATGCACAATACGACTGCTTTTTCGCCCATGGACAAATCGAATTAGGGAAAGGAAGGCCTCTGGAGCCTTCCACGAGGGTCGTCGAGTCTACGGATTCTAGAGACTAGCAGAGCATGTGACTTGACCTGCTGGTCGAACTGAGGCTATAGCACAAGCACTATCTCCTAGCTATGTCAAAGTCACCCGCTTCTTAAGCACCTCTCTTGCTCGCTTCCAACTTTACATTATATTGGGGCTGTCTCCCTCTGCAACCACTTCAGTGTTCGCTCATCTCGGCCCTCGAAGTAGTGACTTGTCTTTTCCCACACTTCCCTGTGATATGAGTTCAACCATTCCCTTTCTCTGGGCGTGATCAGTGTTTCGTCGATCAGTTTCCTGCACATCGGTACCATGGTTACGTGCTCGAATCCGAGGTAGGGTTTGTCGCCGAATCTGTAGGGTGTGGAGGCTTCGCGGACCATGATGATGTCTGTGAGCGACGAAGTCAGTTATTTGCCCCTTATTGCCGGTGATGAAGACAGAGGATATCAGTTGGTGGCTGGAAGCTTACTTTCAATGCGAATGCCAAAGTTGCCGTCTTCGTAATATCCGGGTTCTGGTGCAGTATCAGCAGACTGACCTTATTAGGCTGAAATGCATATATACTCACCATCGGAGAGGACGTTTCCGGGTGACAAGGCAACTTCAGAGTATTGTATCCGGGTGCCGACGCCGATAGGACCCTCATGTACATTCTTCACTAGTGGTCAGTGCCACGGTGATTTACTTATTCGATGCAATCAGCGTACTAGATATGATCCCACGCCATGACCCGTCCCATGTCTATAATCAAGGCCTTCTTCCCATAAGAACTGACGTGCTAGCGTGTCCAGGGCAAAGCCACTGGTACCCTTGGGGAAGACGGCTTTATCAAGGGCGATCACGCCTTTCAGAACTAGAGTATACGCCTTCCGCTCCAAGTCCGAGGGCGTCCCAAAATGCATTGTCCGGGTGGTATCTGTTGTGCCATCGAGATATTGAGCGCCAGAATCGCACAAATAGATCGCTTTCGGGTCGATAACCGAGCAACTACCTCGTTCAGGCTTGTAGTGTATGACAGCTGCGTTCGGCCCAGTGGATGAGATGGTATCGAATGAAAGACCGACAAAGTGCTGGTGCTTTCTGCCATCGCTACTGTAAGCTTTTCTCGACTGGTTACTTGCACGGCTGGGCCTCTTACGATCGAATTTGTTCAAGCTTATCCGCTGCTTCTACCTCGTCGAGTTCGGTTCCTCTTATTACAAGTTCTTCCTCAAGCCAGGCAAAGTATTCATTAAGCGCGGCTCCGTCTCTGATATGACAGGCCCTCATGCCTTCCAGCTCGGTCTCATTCTTTATTGCTTTAGCGTCTCCAACGGGACTTCGGATTTCTTCGACTTTTTCCTCCCCTCCAAGTTTCAGACTTAAGGCCCATGAGGCTCTCGTGGATATCAAGAATTTCTTTTGCGGCTTCGATGTTGCTGTGGCCCCATTAGGCGTTGATTGATTTTTTAGTGAATCGCTCAGCGCTTTGGCGTCCTCAAAGATGGCTTCGTATGGTCGAATATGTACGCTATCCCCAAGATGAGAAGGTACTTCTGGGTTAAGCTTGCTGGAGTCTATGTATAGGGTAGCGGTTGTCGGTGTGATCGTAGCGTATGAAAAGAAGACTGGGTTGTAAGGAATACTAAGAGGCTGTCAGAATGATACTTGATCTTGGTTTGAGTCGGGACCTGACTCGTTTCCACGGAGGTTATATAGCCAGGCGATCTCGTCCAGCATAGCTTTTAGGCACCTTGTGTTAGTGACAGCCCGTCGAATCGTTACGACGAACGGTACGTACAAACTACAAGGCCAGCACTTTTCTTCTTCTCCAGCTCTTTCCGTAGATCTTCAATCTTTTCTTGGAATTTTTTCCCATTGAATTGGTCACCTAACACCTTGACCTTTTCGTTGGGCCGCGGTGGTCTGCCCTTACCCCATACCAGATCGACAAGATTTTCCTCAATACCCACAAGTGTATTACCTCCTTTCTTCTTGATCTTCTCGGTAAGCTTCCGTGCCTCAGCTGTAGATGGTCAGCCCTGCCACTAGGCACGAGAGACAACTGTAGCACCAACGAGCTGTAATAACGGTTGGATCAACGCCCACAGTTTTGCCACCTTCTGACTGTTCGGCGGACCTTGAGAGTGTCAGAGACATTCTTGGATTGGGAGACTATGTTTCATACCACTCCTGCCATGTAGGTACATCCTCCAGTCCTTGCTTCAGCAACTGCCAGTTATTGTCCAGCTGTTTCGACGCTTGGTTGAAATAGCGTCCGTCCGTAGCAAGCGCTGCCTTTTCTAACGTAATGACCGCGGTCCCGGCAGATCCAGAGAAGCCACAAATGTGTTCTGTGATGATAAGCTGCGTAGGAATGTGTACGGGGTCGAAGGCCTGACCTCTGCGCGCGTCACATGGTGCGATATATTCAGATTGATGACTGTCTTCGGATGGCACAACTTGGCAAGGATAAGAATAAATTCATCTTCCAGGGACTATCATATCTCGTACTATATACATCAACTGTGTGTCTCTTCATCAACTCCCTCAACTTCCCCAGACGTTCTGTGGTGTCAACGGTCTCCATTTCCACGGCCCATACGATTCTGCTGGTCGAAAAAGATTTTCTGGCGGTGTGAAGGATGCGGTGAGTCGAGACGAGAGCGGAAAGGAGTCGAGTGTGTAGAGAACGTAGATTTGTGAGTGGCATTGACCACAATGTTCGCAGAGTAGCGAATGCCACATCAATGACAAGACGGGAGCTTGCCCTGGGCTGTCCGTGTACAGGCTTAGAGACCTCTGTTATCAGTTAGAGCGTGACTTTTGAGTTTCGCTGCTCCCACCTGCGCTAGCACCTAAGCAGTCAGGCGAATGGGAGTATACTCCATGCAGAACCTCTCTAATCGCTTGCCCCTACTTCTGGTCCACCCTCCTTTAAGCCGGAACAAGATGGCTGTAGACCAGGCTGTAGACCAGGCTGCCCCTGATTATACCCTGGTAATGAAGGTAGTCCTCAATTGATTTGACGAGTATATTTGCTATGCCGTTCAATACTACTTGGTAACACCTCACGCTCCTCAAGGTCTCTCGATCTCCAAGCTTTATCGTGACTTCGCGGATAACGAGTGCACTCTAACCGGCCGCCCTATCGGATATCTTGTCTCTCCATCCGGTCTCTTTCGCGGCACTGCAAAACTCGGCATATTTGTTCACTATCGAACGTTCCGATCGAAGACTCCAGAGTATGGGGAAACATCAGATGCCACCAACCCATGCATGCGCATGCTTCTCAAAGCAGGATTGAACACCAGCCGGGATGACACTGATCAGTGGGAGCTCTGGCACCGGGGAGAATCCACTAAAGGTCGTAAACGCCATGAGACGCCCTGGCAATCAGCCTCACTGGCCGAGATCAAGATCCATGCAGAATTCACCCAATGACGCCTGCTACTTTCCAATCCAAAGAATGTTCTCCTCGTTGGTAAACCTGTGGCAGAAAGCATTCTTGCAGATGATGTTGACGGTGTCGAGGGTGTCGACTGTTGATGCAAGAAGGCTTTCCCTACATTCGGTTTGGAAAGGTAAGGCACTGGTTTCGATGGCAGTAGCATGCCCCCATCCTGAGACAGTCTTCCATCACGAAGCTGACAAATACGGTATTCTGATCGATGCTGCGGTTGAGCTTGCTGTTGCCCTAGCTGGGTTAAAGGATCTAGAGATTGCCAACTCCTACTTCCAGCGTAAAGCGAGTACAACAGAGCCCCGCATCAGGCACACGGAGACGATGTGGTCCCTAGGTCCTCGCGACAGCCGCGTGATGTTGATTTGCTGGATGAGGAACAGGGAGAAAGCAACCGATAGGCTCCACCCTTACGAAACAATTCCTACTGTAACGATACAAGCCTATGCTAAGAAAGTAGGCATCTTCGCTCCTTCTAAAGAACCTATTATGTTATTGCTACAAGAAAGAAAGGCTTGGTAGAGGCCATTCTCGCCTCCTATACGGAAGCCAGTCATCATGTGTTTAAACGCGGATTCGAAATAGCATCTGGACACCGGGCGTCATTGAAAGCAAGGGACAATCGAATTACTGGGTCAGATGCCAGGAATGTTTCACGTGGTATAAGCCCACTCAAGCGAAAGACTCAAGTCTGCTCGACTTGCTCTAGGGTTTTTTTGGGCAGACAAGGACTGCATGAGCACTTAAAGGTCGGACACCAGGGTTTCCGCCATCGCTGCGAAGTAAGCGGCTGTAGGAAGGAGTTCAAGGGTAGATGTGGCCTTAGAGGTCACAAGAAAAAGAAGCGTTGAGCAATAGTTCTCGTACTGGCGATGTTTACGAAGAAATCGTAGAAGAATGAAGCAATATACAATCCATTGAATGACAAGTCGACGCCTACCAAAGAGCTGTGGTTAGTGAGACAAATGAGCGACACACCCTTACTCTTGACTTGCTCCAGTGATCTCCTACCTCCTGGAACTTCTCGAATTTCGATTCAAACAGTCGATTCTCGGACCTTTGTGATCGTTCTCTTCATTCTTTCCATGGGAAAAAGAACGAGCAAACGGAGCGGAAAAGGTGTTTTGTGGAAAGCGTTTTTTTGGTTTTTAGAATATTTATTTTAATAACGCCAGTTCTAATATCGGCGGGGCCTGCTGGCCCAATGGGTAAGCAGTTCTCCAATGTCGATGCAGAGAAGTGAAATTAATGTAGAACAGCAAGGCGCATGACTACGAATCATGAGATTGCAGGTTCGATCCCTGCGCAGGTCAGACAAATTCTTTTGAGGCTTTCGAAGCATTTTCCCCCCCACTTCCTTTCGTCCTTGAAGATCCCTGCTTGTAACATATTCAGCCTTGTGTTAACCGTGTGAATTACTCCACCACGCGGGCAGCAAATTAAACCGGAATCCTCAATTATTGAAGCTCTGAACTGCCAAAAATCGTTTGGGCCCAGGGTTTGGGGCAGGGGTTCTAGCGAGAAAAGCAGTCACGTCATGTGTAGAACGTCATGAGTAGGCTTAGTGAGAAGCTCCTAAACTTTATATTAATGTCTCTATGGCCTCGAGTTTCTGCTTTCTTCTTTACGTTCATTATAGTCAATGTTGGATCAAGGTTTAGTTTGCAATAATACATTTATTTGGCTTCTGAATAATCGTTCTATACAACACCCCCCTCATCGCGCCGGACGGGTCGTTGCTTCCCGGGTTCGGCTGCGCGACACTTACCACTACCACTTGCCTTAGACGGGACGGGATGACTGAGACTAAGATATAGCATTGTTTGTTATCATGTCATTTGATATTTCCGCCGAGTTGCGTCTTTTTCTAAACGGACTATGTACTCATACCGCCGTCCTTGGGCTGCCGGCCTGTATCGGTGAGGTATGCTCTGCAGGGTTTGCTTTGTTGTGTTGGGTTGCTGGCTGGTGGTTTCTTTTCCACCATATATCGAGAACCTCGAAGGTCTCGATGATGGATGGGTAGCGACATTCATTTCTCAGATGATTCTTTTGGAAAAGCCAGACTTCACATCTCAAATCTCAACCTTGTGATAAAGGGGAACTAGATGGAAAAAGAAATCATTCTCAGCAAAGTTCGTAGATTCTAAGAAGCCTCGTTAGGGCAAGATGTTGACTTGCCGCTCTCACAAGGTACCCTTTATTGACTTGATGTATTCCACAGCAGGAACTCCGATATCATGCACCCACATCAACTTGTCAATCCGACCCTTGTCATTCACCTTGAAATCTACCTTCCAAAAGGCCGCACCCTGATCTACCCAGCGGCCACGTCTGGCCAATTCGTTTCGGGTTTGGAGCCAAGTGAAAACATCGTGCTCGTAATAATCGAGTCGGAATTTCTCCGACTTCAGACCCTGAAGTGCCCAGTACAGGCTTCCTTCCTCCAAAGTCACCTCGATCTTGAAGACATGAATATCATCCCAATAAGTCCCAACATAGTCTTCTAGACTCCTTGGTGATGTGCCATTTTCTTGCTCTCTCCGCAATTCTCCAATAGTGGTGGGGTACCATTTGGCATTCTCTGCAACACTTGCTTCCGCGGCCTTAATGTAATCATTTCTGTCTGGAACTTCCAGGAGCTCTTCAAGAATGAGCTGTCCGACCCAGTCCGGAGTGTCATTAAGAGCCAGGGAGTTTGTCAAAATGATGATGGCGCTCTCGGTGTCGGGAATCAGGTTTACAGCGGCCAAAGCACCGGGTAGACTACCCTGATGATAGATGACCAATCGAGAGGGGACGCCTTTTCCCACCACTGGCATACCATCTGGCATCAAGGGCGGATTGCAGCCTATGTCGCCCATTGTTCCGGGGAGCTGTACTCGAGCCCAGCCGAAGCCGTATGAGGTTTCTCCACGAGTGGGCGAATTCATGGGGATCTTGGCTGACATCAAGTGATTGACCTGCTTCAACGGCGAACCTTCGGTCGATGTTGTGGCATTGGCGAACTGATCATTGGCAGACGTAAGGAAGACACTGTAGAGCTTGAGCAGGTCCTTAACACTAGTTCGGATGCCACCACTTGGGCCGGCGAACCCATTGTCTCCTGTCTTGACGCTGTCAATGGGTGTTGGAGTCCCATCATCTAATGTATTGTAGCACTTGGCGACGTTATTGATATCTGAAGGTGGAGTTTGGAGATAGGTCCGCTGCATGTCGAGGGGCTCCAAGATGCGGGATCTTACAACTTCAGCCCAAGGCGAGCCAGTCAACTTTTCAATTACATGACCCGCGAGCTCATAAGGAAGGTTGTTATATTGGAATTGGCCTCGAAATGGCAGTAGTAGCACTTGACTGTTGAGGTATTTCATGCTATCCTTGCCTGATATGAGAACGTTGTTACTGGTACCCATGTAAAGGTTGTCACCCCAGGACATGCCGGTGCGATGACATAGTAGATCGGCTATCGTGGTGCAACTGTGAAGGATTTTATCCTCTATCTTGAAGTCGGGGAGCACGTCTTTGACTAGGGTATCCCAAGTGACCTTCTCCTCCTCAACAAGCAGAGCAATCGTTGCCGCGGTCAACGCTTTGGTCAATGAACACCCGGGGAAAATGGTCTCCTCCGTCACGGGTAGATTTGCTGGCACATCTCGAAGCCCGTAACTGGCCTGGTAAATGGATTTGCCGTGGTGCAGCAGGCCCAGAGATAATCCTGCAGTGCCTCCAATGCTCATGAGCTTCTCAATCGTCGGGCCGAGTGCTGCCACGCGCTTGGAAAGATCCGTCATTACGGGAGTGTGAAGAGCTACAGTAAAGGTAAGCCAAAAGTCCAGCGAGGAAAGAAATAATCAGGTTTGACGGACATGGCTTTAGCCCTCCACTGCGAAGTGAGCTCAGCCAGCTAAAATTCCGAGGTAACAGAATGGTGGTGATGACTGCAAAAAGGACTAGAAAGAAAACTCTTCGTTGTGTACAACACATTCAGTCACGGTTGAACTGGGCAAAAGAGATTTCTCGGATAAGCAGAAAAAGGAGAAGGAGGGAAAAGAGATGGGCCCATACTTACCTCTGGCCAGGAATTGCCTCTCGAAGCATGCAAACGTTGCCGTGGCTGCCTGGTTGAGTGAAGCGCCTGCGAGGTCGGTGCTCTGGTCCCTCCCTGCCGTTGCCATCCTGATCAATGCCTTGCGTATCCCGAGCCTCGCCTGCAGAGTCGTCGCTTGGACGACCTGCCTGCGGCGGCCGGGCCCAGGGGTAAGGACAAATCTGTTTCACTTATTACTTTTGGACTCAATTGTAATGGCATAATCTCTCTTGCAGCAGTGAGCTTAAGAATATAAGAAATATGAAGTATGCTTCTTAATAATAATGTGCATGAAGAGTACTCATAGTTTCAGCGCAACATGAATGGCAACTGTCACAGTAGGAAAGTGAGGTGTAAGATCATCACGTGACTGCGCCTTTTCACGGTTGTATGGGAGCCAATCGCTTAAGTCATGGTTGGCTGTTGTGTACCGGAGTAATACTATTAGCCTGACGTGCCTGAGACGCCTGTATCAGTACCTTAGGGTAGGGTGCCGGACCACCCAGCTCGCTTGTTAAAGCGGCAGCTTCTGAGACCTCTGAGCTCGGCGCACATTTCTGTCTTCTTTTACTGCCAAGATACGCTTTACCCGATTAGACCACCATACCTCGCCATAGCTTCTCGTACACAAACGAGACAAACCATCTTAGCACGAAAGAAGATGGTCTCATCGATACTGGAGTAGCGTTGGAACGCAGACAAGATCTTGCTGCATCCACTGTTTGAGGGTCTGGTGAACAATGGAGCTTGACGATTTATTGGCTGGAGACCGTCTTCATGTACACAGGCTCGTGCTTGCTTTCCTAAAACAATACTTTCTATAAAACGTGTGCTGCAATTAGCCAATGTTTTTCAATGGCAACCCAGGCATCTGCACAGTCTGACGTCTTTCTTCAAGTCGGATCTATTGAAGAAGTCGGAAAGGTTGCTGTACCCAAACGCGTGTCACATATTCGAGATGAACTTGTGGCTAATATATTCCTTTCCCATAGCTTGTACAACGTCTCTATAGTGCCGACACACCACAAGAGATCGGCATAGTCCAAGGCACTCTGCAGAGACTGCAGAGATCTCAAGATGGCTGGCAAATTGCTGATGCACTCCTTCAAAGCCCCGATGACAAAGTCAGGTTTTTTGGTGCGCTAACTTTCACCATTAAGATAAACCAGGACTGGCAAGTTCTGATTACCTCAGGACAATCCAGCGGACGCTGACTTAAAACGTAGGACCTCACTAGATGCTGCAAGCGCCGATCTGTTGCTGCAAAGGCTGTTGTCATGGCTTGTTCGCCTCGTCTCGAACGGTGAGGGCCCCCTCGTCCTCAAGAAGCTTTGTTCCGCTTTGATTGCCTATTTCTTAAAGCCATCAGTGTCTTGGGAACGATGTGTAAGACACCTTATTTGCTGCTTTTCGGTAGGGGACGCAGTTCCCTATGACGTTCTGGATCATTATCCAACGACAGATGATTTGATCGCGGGTATGAGCCGGTCTCAACTCTTAACTACAATATGGCTCATTACGACTATTGTCGAAGAAGTCGGAAAAATGGATTCCAATAGTGTTCAAACGTACGTACTTCTATGCGCTCGGGTACTCACTAGATGGTCAGTCTGACAAAAACGCTGGTGATGTAGACATAAATATCATGAAAGAGTAGCACCTAATTTGGAAGATGCTGTATTTTTATTACGCCGATCACTAGACGTCAGAGTTACCGGCGACAAAGAACTTGCGATGGAGGGTGTTGGAAGTTTCCAGGTAGTCCACGGCTCACAAACATCAACCGATGTATTCCTTAGCTGACAAACAACTGCTGATAGTCATGGGTTATGTATGCGCACCGGGCATGGATCGACAATGCAATGACATTGGAGCCCCTCCGGATCCTCACTCCGCAGGTAGTGCAAGCCTTAACTATGAACGACATGATAGAGGCTACGGCGGAATGCTTCACAGATATACTGACCCATTTCCCTGCGTACTTTACTGAAGATGATCTTGCGTCCTTGGCTGCTATCTTGTCTGGGCCGTTCACTCAGGGTCGAGTTGCGGCTCTCAAAGCTCTTAATTTCGTTCCTGACGATATGGCTATCGCAAGATTGCTATTTGCATATGGAGACGCCACTGTTCAAGACCTTGCCAAGAACATTGACGAAAGCACATCGAAGCAAATTCTACAGTTCTTACTCGATCTCTTGGGTGGTGAAGGGGTCGTTGTCGCCGAGGACGAGATCTGTTCTCAAGCGCTCGAATTTTGGATGACATACACCGAATTTCTCATTGACTCGCTGTTCGCTGCTGGAGAGGAGAAACCTCCCTGGATGGACCCAGCAAGACAGTATGTTATGAGTGCGCTCGAAGCCGCTTGGTTGAAGATCCGTATGCCTCCAGCCGAAGTTACTGCAACCTGGGATTCAGAAACTCGGGGGGGCTTCAAGGCGTTTCGAGCTGACGTAGAAGATTTACTGCAATCTTCTTACACACTTTTGGGCATAGGTATCTTCCAGCAGTTTGCCAAATCAGCCTTCGAATCACTCAAGAACTTTGCCTGGGGCGAGCTTGAAGCCACTCTATTTTGTCTCAATGCTCTCTCCGACTCCATTGCCGATGAAGAGTCAGCAGATGAGGTTTTGGTAACCCTATTTGCCTCTTCATTATTCACGGACATGACCAGCGCATCGGAAATACCTCTGAAGACAAGGCAGACAGCTGTAAGCTTGCTTGAGCATTACACGAGTTTCTTCGAGCGGCATACCGAGCTCTTGCCCGCCGCGCTAAACTTTCTTTTCGACTCGCTGAAGACCACTGCACTGACAACATTGACGGCAAGGGCAATACACTCTCTGTGTTCGTCATGCCGCAATTCGTTGGTGACAGAGTTAGGGGCGTTCTTGCAACAATACGAAATCCTCTTATCCTGGACGACGGTGGAGGGTTCCACGAAAGAAAAGGTTATAGGCGCCATTGCGGCCATTGTCCAAGCGATGCCCTCTGAGGAGTCAAAGATAGCGCCCTTGGATAGGCTATTGCGCTTCGTGGAATCAGATATCCGTTCGTGCATCGACCTTATGACAGCCGGTCAGCTTGAGGATTCACAGATGAAAGGGCTTGGCGCCCTGCGATGCCTGGCCGCCATGGGCAAGGCCTTACAAACCCCTGATGATGTGGCCATCGACCTCGAGGACGACATACCACAGAAAAATGCCTGGGACCAGGGGCTCGGCTTTGAATTGCAGTCAAGAATGATTAGGTGCTTCAAGATTGTGACAGATCCGTTCAGATGGAGCGGAGAGATCATTGAAGCCGGTTCCCAAGTCCTCAGGACTGGGTACACTGAAACTTCGCCGGGACCGTTTGTCTTTCCATCCCAGGTTACAGAAGAATTCGTTACTCGTAGTGATCTAAGGACCGCGCGGCTTAGCACCATCCTGGACACAGCTGGGGCGATGCTCAGCAGACATGCAAGCGATGCATCCACTAGAATCGATAGCTCTGCGCTAGTCTTTCTCGTCCACATACTGAAGCTCATCAGTCTGCTTGAAGGTAGATTCCACCCACTTACTGTAGGAGAAAGATGCAGTACTGATATGAATCTCGCAGTGAACCCTACCAACGAACCCGAAGTTGCCTCAAGCTGCGTAGATCTCGCCGATAAATTGGTGCCGCGCTATTTGAACATATTCTTGGGCCCCGAGGTGCAAGGATCCATGCCTAATTTATTTGTCTTCGCTCTTCAATGTCTTACGGCTGCAGAGATCCTACCGAAGCGATCAGCAGCAAATTTCTGGGTAAATAGTATTTGTTTGTTTCCGGCCCTCCAATCACTAATCGTGCCTGCAGACTTCCTTTGTCCAGATTCGTAGCCAGCCGGACCATATCCAAAGCATGGTAGACGGTGTCATGATGGAGTACGGCCCACTACTCAGCCAAGCCTTGATGCGAAACATAGGCGGCGAGGCAGCTCGCAGCGAGCTAGACGTCATTGCAGAGCCATTGAAGAAGATGATCTTCAAGCACCCCAACTCGAAAGCATGGCTCAATGAGGCCCTTTTCAGCGATGCGTTCCCCAGCCAGAGCGTGGGTCCAGAGGAGAAGCGGATATGGCTACAGAAGGTGATGAAGTGGGTGACACTACTCGGCAAAAGTTGGGTCGATGCTGACAAGCGGGTTTAGGCTCAGAGGTGCCAAAGGCACGAATCAAATCATTCGAGACTTCTGGATCGCCTGCCGAGGGACGAATCTTTCCTACGCTTCATAAACAGTGTGCGAATCGGGATGAGACACGATATGCATAGCGCCGGTGTTCCCTTCCATCATGACAAGGATTAAAAGCTCTATACAATTAGATATGAGACGTGTCTATAACTCGGCAAACGCCGCCAGCATGAAGGTCGCGCCGAAGCTCAGCTTGAATGCCACATTGTCTTCCAGTGCCGACCGCAAATCTATGCTCTTGACATACTTCTGAAGCCTCGAGGTCGGTATAATATTGTATCCTCTGGTCGCCGCAAACTTTGGATAGCAAGGGAATGCGTCAGCTCGGCTGACAACGATGGCGGGGAGAAGAGTTGCGTACCTGTACACCGAACACGAAAAGTCCAAAGAGGAAGGCCAATGTTTTCGAGAAGGTGCTCACAGCCAGTCCACCTATCAGACCTACATTGCACCCATCAGGCCCCATTCACCTCACGGCCTATCCGCACTCCTTCCGTGCATGGACAGCTCCCACATACCTAATATGCTCCCCCCACTGATCTGCTTATATGCTGCCGGGTTGGGTCTCCCATTCTTCACCACCGGTACTTTTGCATCCTGTTGATATGTTCGAAACGAGCCCGCTAGCGTTGGGGAGGAATCGCAGAGGAGGCGTGGCGGTCGATGTAGCTGTAGCGAATGGGCGGCGTACAGGGTTGTGAGGCCGAGGCCGAGGCCTAGGGTGAGGGGGGAGAGGAGCGGCCGACGGAGGAGCAGCAGAGATGCCATTGCGTGTTATTTTCGTGAGTGTTCGATGCCGTTTTAGAAGTAAATGGAATTTATTTCAGCCGCTCTTGATTGGTGTATCGAGGAATGATTCCCCAATAACAAATGGCATTTGACATCAGCATCAGCGCGGGCCGGGAGATTCGCCGCATGCAGGCCGGAAGTGGCTTAGTGGGGCCACTAGGGCAAGCGTATGTGGACGGGGATCTGGATTTCCAGACGAAACTTTTTTTCTCTTGGCGCTGGGGCGGAGAGTGGGAGTCATGCATCGGAGGAAGGCCTTCGACATCCTCCGTTCAAACGTCCGTCCACATTCGCCCGTCCGCATACACACCGTGACTCACCGCCTCCGCCAAACATCTCTGTGTCCATACCGCACCTCCTCCAGTCCAGACGACTACAGCTCCATACACAAGCCCTCCATTGTGCCAACCTCGAGCGCTTGATCGAGCAGTCATTGACGACTCCAACGTCCGCCACCCTCAGCAATCGTATCGCCACCCTCAGTAATTACTTCCCTCCCTAGCACAGCAGCAACTAACCCGACCTCAACAACAATGGCCAACGACCTCCCCCCCACCAACGGCCACGGCCCCTCCACCGCCCCCAACGGCACCACCCCCACCTTCACCGTCAAAGCCGGCCTCGCCCAAATGTTAAAAGGCGGCGTAATAATGGACGTCGTCAATGCCGAACAGGTACCTTCCCCTCTCCCCTCCTTCCTTCCTCCCTCTCCCCCCCAACTCCTCTCTTCCCTTCCTTCCCCCCCACCATCGACCAAACAACCAATCTAACCCCCCCTCCCCCCCCATCTAGGCCCGCATCGCCGAAGAAGCCGGCGCCTGCGCCGTCATGGCCCTCGAGCGCGTCCCCGCCGACATCCGCGCCCAAGGCGGCGTGGCCCGAATGTCCGACCCAGCCATGATCCAAGAAATCATGTCCGCCGTCACCATCCCCGTCATGGCCAAAGCGCGCATCGGGCACTTTGTCGAATGCCAAATCCTCGAAGCCTTGGGCGTCGACTACATCGACGAGTCCGAAGTGCTCACCCCCGCCGACGAGGCCCACCACGTCGAGAAGCACGACTTCAAGGTGCCGTTCGTGTGCGGGTGCCGGAATCTGGGCGAGGCGCTGCGCCGCATCAGCGAGGGCGCCGCCATGATTCGCACCAAGGGCGAGGCGGGCACGGGGGATGTCGTGGAGGCGGTCAAGCACATGCGGACGGTCACGGCGGAGATCAACAGGGCCGCGGGCATGTCGGATATGGAGCTGCGGGTGCTGGCCAAGGAGATCGGCGCCCCGTTCGATTTGCTCCGGCAGACGACCCAGCTGAAGCGCTTGCCGGTGGTGAATTTCGCGGCGGGCGGGGTGGCGACGCCGGCGGATGCGGCCTTGATGATGCAGTTGGGCTGCGATGGCGTGTTTGTGGGGAGCGGGATCTTCAAGAGCGGCGATGCGCGGAAGAGGGCCAAGGCCATTGTGCAGGCGGTTACGCACTACAGGGATGCAAAGGTGCTGGCGGAGGTGAGTACGGGGTTGGGGGAGGCGATGGTGGGGATTAGTGTGGGGAAGATGGGGGAGGGGGAGAAGATGGCCAAGAGGGGGTGGTAGAGCTGGTAGGAGCTGGGGAAGGGGAGAAAGTGCGGGCTGGGGTTGGGTTGTGATGTGTATATACTGCATAAAATTTGTATAAAGGACTCCGGTTTGGATATTTTCGGTGTCTAGACGTCAAAACCAAAGTCTCCTCCACCCACTTCAAGTCGTGCTAGAGCGCATCGACGTTGTACTCGATTATCAAAGGGATAAAATTACACCGTATAGTTCAGCACCGCCCGATGCTGCCTCGCCTCGCCAACCACAGAGCCCTGCCTTAGGGTATGACTCACCACCCCCCCCCCCCCGGTATCGATCCTTCATCAGCAACCTCCCAAAAGCCAAAAACCGCTGCCCATAGTAAAGGAGATTCGAACACCGGGCTGCTGCTTATGCCGAGCAAAAAGCCAAGCCGGCCGATCGAAGACACCGGCCGGAGTTCGTTTGAATAGAAGTCAAAGGCTCGCAATGAGCTAAGTTGAGCTACTTGGCTGGGGGAATTGTATGCTGTTGGGGTATATATAGTATGCGAGTCAATAGTTTGTTACCGAGTAAGATTCTCCTTCTTGTTTGAGTTAATGCTGGTGGATTGTGTTCTGAACTCAGACAGCACCAATATTCTGACTCGCTCGTTATGATGGTCTTTCCATGAACGTGACTGTCTGTAATTTCACTCACGCAGACTGATTGCGCAAGTATCCTAGCTCAAACCCAGCGCATCACCCAACAACCACATTCCTCACCCTATGAAAAAGACTCCTCTTCTTCCCCACCCCCTCATCAGCATCCCTTACATCATCTCTCCTCCCGGACCAAATATCCATCTCCTCCAACCGGACCCACTTGGTCTTCTTCCACACCTTATACCCCACCAACAAAATAACAAAAACCGGTAACAGAACATAGTTGATGACAAACGACGAGGCGCCGAAAGGATTCAAAAACGCGGTATAGCCCTGGAAGAAGATGAGGAAGATGTTGGCCGCGAGAGCCGCGTAGGTGCCGTACGGGTACCACATGGCTTTGAACGGAAGGTCGTCGACGGATTGGCCTTGTGCTTTGAGGGCGTTGCGGAAGCGGATGTGGACGAATTCGATGGCTCCCCAGACGATGAAGGTGGCGACCCCGGAAAGAGTTATCAACGCATCGTAGACGGTTCCCGCGCTGGATGAGACGGATAAGAAGGCGATACAAGCGATGAGGTTGGAGAACAGCAACGCCACCCACGGTACTCCTGCTTTGTTGACCCGGCCAAGGAATTTCGGCGCTTTGCCCGTCCTTGACATGAAGAGTAGCGTGCGCGATGACACGTACAGCGAGGAGTTACCGGCGCTGATAACGGCTATGACGATGATAGCGTTGATGACCGATGCCGCCGGAGCGACGCCAGCCTCTTCCAGCGAGATCGTAAGCGGCGATGCAGCGGTCTTTGAACCAGGGGCCAAGAGGCGCTTGTCGTTGTAGGGGAGTAAGATGCCAATGAAGAACATCATTCCCACGTAGAATATCAAGATACGCCAGAAGACCTGGCGAATGGCGCGAGGAACGGCGCGGCGAGGGTTGCCCGCTTCTCCTGAAGTGATGCCGACCATCTCGGTACCTGCGTAAAGCGTGCCCGCTATGACGAAGGTTTTGGCGACACCATTGATGGAGTCGGCGAAGGGGCCCGGGTCATGCCAATACTTAAATCCGATCTTCTTTCCACCGATTCCTCCTGCGCTTATGATGATCGCTACGACGAAGAATATGGAAATGCTGGTGATTTTGATCCTTCGCAAACTTAGTTGAGACTTCTTCAACTGGGCAGAACTATACATGTGGTTTATGATACTGAAGCAGGGAAGAGAAGATGACTTACAACGACAACCAGAATTCCACTTCGCCGTAAGCTAAGACGCCAAGCATACTCAAACCCAGGAAGATGAACCAGAAGATCAATATCCATCCCCATTGCGGTACGACATCCGTCCAATACCTGATCACCAGCGACACAGCATTGTACTCATTCGCAAGCACCGTGACCCAAAGATACCAATAAGCCCATCCTAGAGCAAACGACAACGAGTCGTCAACAAAACGCTCGGCATATTCTGTAAACGATCCCGTGACCGGTATAAGGGTAGCAAGCTCTCCAAGCGACTGCATAACGAAGAACACGATAATGCCAACGAGCGAGAAGCTGATCAGGATACCAGCCGGTCCGGCTAGGTGTAGGGCATTCCCTGAGCCGACGAGAAGACCGGGTCCAATGATGCCGCCAATGGCTATCATCTGCAGATGTCTTGACTTCAATCGACGGTGGAGAGGTGCCGAGAAGGCCGCGACGGCCCCGGCGGGCGACGGAGGGGTATCGTCCAAAGACCTGGCGTCATAGCTGGCTTCCACTTTTGCAGGTCCTGTAGCGCCCGTTGCCATGTTTTCGGAACTCGTATCTCACAAGCACAGTCGCATTTCTTGCTGGAGCGTTTGTTGTCGGCTGGTAGTAAGGAAGACAGAAAACAACGGTGAGTATATATCTAATTGAGATTGTAACTGAAAAGCAGTAAATCTCAGAGTACAGCGGCGGAGGGGAGGATCAAATATCAAGATATAGAGAATTTCTTGTGGAAATGGTATGGAACAACGCTAGAAGAGATAAATGATAATGTGCCTAACGACGGGCTTTTTGTATAAGCTTTCGACGCACGCAATAGCTGCTAAAATCACGTATCGGCTTGGCCTCTTTTGGCGCTCTAATTGTTGAGGCTCGGACAACTCAGCCAGCTAATCGTGTGAATTGCTTGAGAGATAAAGCTGTAATGGGTAGATAGAGAATGATTGGGCCCCCACACAGGATATGCACAGCTTTACGCTAATTGCTTGATGGGGTTTTGTTCGCACGTCATACCCGCAGGTTAGTGATCTTGGTGTTCTGCACATGGTCCTCTGGGAGTGCTGCAGTGCGACCTTTCCAGCACGTGCAATCTTGAACGATGACTTACAGTTTCAACAGAGTCCCGCTTCTCAATTAGAATTCGCCATTCCTCTTGTTGCCACTCCTCGCTGTTGCTAGACGACCAGAGAGTACCATAATGCTCATCGACCGAGGTGATGGCAGATAACGAGGTGAGATTTGGGCTGCATGAATGCAGGCTTTCAGGCATCTGGGGAGAGCGGTTTCAATCGAACTAAAGGCGCTCCAATTGGGTAGATCCTCTCCGCTTCATCTCTGGCTGCCCATGGCATTGCCTGAATTGCCTGGTACCCGTATAGTCTCATTTAGAGAAGCAATGCATGCGACCCCTGGGACGCAGGGAGGACGGGAATTCAACAAGGTGAGGACCGGCGGGTCAACTGGCAAGCTAGATGGTAGCTTCCAGACGAGGACGGCCCCCGGTCGTATCATAGCGAAAAAAGTCTTAAAGAGCATCAAGTGTGTTGACAGTGAAAGTAAACCTTTCGAGCTCGTCGATCTGACTCTTCGCAGAATCACACCTGTCCTTTCATAATCGATCTGCTACTGAGAATACCCCGGATTGCTCTGCTTCAAACTGCCACTCGAAGAGACCTAGCGGCATCGCAAGGCTTAGCGCCATTTTGAGCCTTCCATGAAGACGCCTGGGGAGCCTGAAGATATTTCAATACATATCTGCTTCGCTCTGGTCATTCTCACCATCACCATCCACAATGGCTGAAGTTGATTCTTCAATACCGCCCAACATGCCCTCAACACTAGATACCCCAGAGCCCGCCGATCCTCCCTCAACCCAATCTCCCACCACCGATCTCACCGTCGCCAACACCACCACAACCGTTCTTACCACCACAGACTCAACCGACACCGCCGACGACAAAAAAACCAAAAAGATCATTCGCCGCAAACGACGACCCGCCCGTCCACAAGTCGACCCCTCCACCCTAAAATCCGAGCCACCCCCCCAAACCGGCACCATCTTCAACATCTGGTACAACAAATGGTCCGGCGGCGACCGCGAAGACAAATACCTGTCCCAAACCGCCGCCGCCGGCCGCTGCAACATCGCCACCGACTCCGGCTACACCCGCGCCGACAAAGTCCCCGGCTCGTACTTCTGCCTCTTCTTCGCCAAGGGCCTCTGTCCCAAAGGCCACGAGTGCGAATACCTGCACCGCTTACCGGGCATCCACGACCTCTTCAACCCCAACGTCGACTGTTTCGGCCGCGACAAACACAGCGACTACCGCGACGACATGGGCGGCGTCGGCAGCTTCATGCGTCAGAACCGCACCCTCTACGTCGGCCGCATCCACGTCACCGACGACATCGAAGAAGTAGTCGCGCGCCACTTCGCCGAATGGGGCCAGGTCGACCGGATCCGCGTCTTGACTTCTCGGGGCGTGGCGTTCGTCACCTACACGAACGAAGCGAATAGCCAGTTCGCCAAGGAGGCAATGGCGCATCAGAGTCTCGACCACAACGAGATCCTCAATGTGCGCTGGGCGACTGTGGATCCGAACCCGATGGCGCAGAAGCGGGAGGCGCGGAAGATCGAGGAGCAGGCGGCTGAGGCGGTGCGGAGGGCGTTGCCGGAGGAGTTCGTTAGGGAGATCGAGGGGAGGGATCCGGAGGCTAGGAAGCGGAAGAGGATCGAGGGTGGGTTTGGGCTGCGGGGGTATGAGGCGCCGGATGAGGTGTGGTACGCGAGGTCGAGAGCGGTGCAGGGGGGAGAGACGGCTCAGGTAGAGGAGGGGGAAGAGAGGTATCTGGTTGAAGACGGGCCGGCAGATGAGGCGGCTGCGCATACGGAGGCGGAGGCGGGGGGGATTTTGTCGACCTCGACGCTGGCGGCGCTGAGGGACTACTCGGCACAGAATAACGGCAAGATGCTGGCATCGCAAAGGCCGAGCGCACCGGCCGGGCCGCTGGTAGCCTACGGCAGTGACGATGAAAGCGATTGATCATATAGCAACTATTGATACCCATGGAGAGTCGATATAGAAAAGAAAGACCATACATGTCCTTCAGTTCGTTTCCTTACAGACACTCGACTTCTGCAAAGCCAAGAACGGCTATGCATGAATGTCTACACCCATTCGTCGCCAACAGATTTTCGATGGCGCCCCCAAGCCCAGACTATCCAGCCAAATCCCTCGGGTATCTAACGACACCAACGCCTGCTCACATACTCAAAACCACACGACACCAACCCCCGAAACTACGGCAGCCGTCCCAAATCATAATAAATGCAAGCCCTAGTGCGAAAATTATATATGAACGCATTCCTCGCACTCAGCTGCGTATCACTAGCCATCTCAGCAAGCATATTATGCACCTGCCCCAGATACGCTCGTTCCGCCAACGGGGCGCTCTGGATGAATTTGCGCCAGCTGTCCGGGTCGGAAAGTCGGGTATCGCGGATGCCTTCGAAAACGTCGTCTTTGACTTCTATGGCCGCGATGGGGCCGTCGAGGAAGCTGCGGACGAGTTCTTGGGTGCGGGATTGGGCTGTGGTGGGTTAGTAACTTGGGTTGTGGTTATGGGGTTGGTTGAAAGAGGATGGATGATCTTACCATCTTCGACCACGTTTCGTCGATTGCTCTTCTTGCCTTTATTCTGCGACACCAAGACTTGCACATTTGGTTCTCGTTCGCTCAATAGGTTGGTAGAATCCGGCTGGCTGGCTTGCCGTAGCAGCTTTGTCCGCTCGTTGGGGCGGCCCTCAAGTCGGTCGCGCTCGCGGATCTCACTTCGCAAATGTGAAATGAGATCTGAGCTCCGTACATCTTGCTCCTCTCGATTAGTCATGCTTCTTACCTTAAAGTGGTTATCTTGCTTGATGGTGATGATCCAGCTGTAACCCTCCCTCACCTCCTTGTTCTGATGGCTGTTATTGTCTGAAAGTTGACTATCGATACTGAGCTCTGCGCTTATGTCATGAGCCCATAGCTCCCCAAGAACTTTAATACCGGTCGATCGAAGTGTAGTGGCATCAAAACTGTCGACTAGGACATCACAACGTCGAAGAACCCATGGAGTTCCAGGCTCTTCTTCGGAACCCTTCAGGAATGACTTTCCCGGATTCTTAAGGTACCGAGACATCGAGGTGAATAGTTTCTCCCAGCCAAGATTGAAACCTACGGCATGCCGATTACTGCTCGTTGGGCTTGTTTGATATGTCCGAATTAGACTATCATAGCGGCCCCCAGCTGCAAATACGTCTCTTCTCTTTGAATCGTATATGCATTGGAACAGCAGGTTGCCCTGGTAGAATTTGTCGTTGAAGCTGCTAAGCGGATTGATGTAAACTTTGCGTTTCACGTTGAAGCGCCTAAGGTAGGTCACTACCGCCTGCAAGTGAGAGAAAGTCGGATCAAGGTCTTCAGTGCTGGGGAAAATAGAGCGTAGTTTTGGGATTGCTTTCTCATATGTGTCCCTGAAATCAAAGCGCATAAGGTCGTCCAAAGAGGTAGAGGCAACGGCAAGGGAAGGTGAACGGAGCTCATTTCTAACCTTCGCCCATGTCCACTGCCCAATGTGCAGCTTGCTGATGATCTCCTTGACCGCAGATCTCTTGAGAGCGTCAATGCTGCAGAGGTCAAGTATGCAATCCAACAACCGAGAATGATTGATGTGATAGCACATCTGCACAGCAGCCAGTGAGGGAAAAGCATCGATGACCTCGTCGATGACTTTGATGGTTTCAGCTTCGCGCAATGCAAGATCAAGGTTGTCGTATGATATGATGTCGAAGTCTACCTCTCCGTGACTTCGAGGATGACCTCCTGCAGGCGCATCGCGATATACATCGCCAAAGGCATACGTTTTTTGCCCTTGCGACGGCTGCTTAGCGAGTATCCTAGCGTTTGGCAATGTGAGATCGTACGGCAATTGTACGAGAGTACCGGATGAGTCAAGCAAGCGGGCTGCCGTATTCGAATAATACCTTGAGGATGGGAGAAGAAGGGGTCTGGAGGTCTCAACGGCTCCATGACGTCTGAAGACTGTAGACAGCTTATCTTTCACCATCCTCTGAAGGATTAGATCATCAACCGCTAGTTTAGGGACTGTCGTAACGTCGTAAGTGTGATCCTTGACCGTTGCGTCTTCAGTCGGCTGGGAGAAAATAGCACCCATAAGCTTGGAATAATACGGGGAAGTTGTGTCAGAAATCCCTCGAAGAGCTGTCCGGATTGTCTCATCTTCGATCTGGACTGGGACCTTGCCACTTCTAAGCAACTCGGAGCTACTAGGTCGCTCTGCAGGTTTGTGACTGATTAATGAGTTGATAATATCTCCTTGAGTGGATTTGTCGGGATCTTCGAACAGCGATGGGAGGCTGTAAACCTTCTCACGTATCTGGGATAGCGTTTGAACTCGCTCCATTCCCGTTTTCAAAGGTACACACATCTCGAAGAGTATGATACCCAGGGAGTACATCTGGTTGGGGCACGGATTTCAGCCACATCAATTTGCCAGGGAGGCTTCATGAAACTTACATCGGCTTTCTCATTGTAGAAACCACCACTTGCTGACCGTACTTCCGGAGCTACATAAAAGGCCGTTCCAACACTCTTTGTCAATACAGGATCGACGCTATCCGTGGCAGACGGCTTGCTTGGTGCTTGGTATTCTCCTGGTCTGGCAAGTCCAAAGTCACCGATTCTAACATTGTTCGAAATGTCTATAAAGATGTTCTCAGGCTTGAGGTCTCGATGAATGATGCCGTTGTTGTGTATGTGAGCTAGACCCTCCAGTGTCTGTCGAAACAGCCGCCAGCACTCTTCATTATTTGTGTAGAGGTCCCCCTTAATGATGTCCCGTAAGGTCTAAAACCGTCAGATGTCCTGATAGTACTTGCTGGAGGGGAGCATACCTTGTTCTCGCAATATTCCATCTGGATGAAGAGGGTAGTCCTGGTTGATTGAACATGAGAAGAGGACCGCTTGTGCCCCAACCTGCCGTTAGCATCAGTCGAAGCGGTTCCCAGGCCTTGCCTCTGCTCTTGCCCATACGGTCCACTGTACTCTTCGGTTTCATCCTCACTGTTCGATTCGTCGTCTTCAACAGCTTCCGAGCTTGCGTCGTCCTCCCCACTATCATAGCCGAATTCTATCTTCGGGAAACCACTAGAACTGATGAAATCTAAACCGCCTGTGCTCTGACCGAATGCTATGTCTGGTCCTTCCATTGCGGAAATAGATTCGTCTTCAGTTGCGGAGGATGGTCCCTTGCTCCCCTCCTGTGGGCCTTCATCCTCTATCCATGCCGTGAAATAGCGTACGACATTGGGGTGGTTGAGGCGCGATAACAGAATGATCTCGCTGAGCACTCCACTCAAAGCAGAAGCCGAAGTCTGGGTGATCTTCTTCACGGCATAGAAATGCCCATCTGAAGTCATCAGCCAGGGGTTTCATATGTCTCATCTAACAAGGCCTTTACCAAGCTTGTTTCTTGCTCGCACAACCTCTCCATAGCCCCCATGACCTAACCGGCCTGCTTCTACAAAGTCATTGGCATATCTGGACGAGCTTGTCGAGAAATTGGTGGAGTCATGACGTACTCGCGGTGTCTTTGATGGCGTGAATGAAGTCGAGGATAGTTTTCTCGACGCGAAGGGCGATGGTCGTTGCTCAAGAACAGGGTCCTTGTTTCTAAGAAACTCGCAGGGTAATAGATCGAATGCTGTAGGCCTCTTTTTCGCGTCGGCCCGGAACATCTGACGAAGGAGGTCTTCTAGTGAACCTGACAGGGACAGCTCCTCGATCAATGCTGTTGGAGAAGGATACTGCTTCTGAACATCCAGCCCGAATAGCATCTGCAGGAAGACTACGCCCAGGTCCCATATATCCGTGGCACTAACCAGCTTACCATGTGTATTGTTTCCAAGTTCAGGTGCAGACCAGAAGGCCGAGGCGGCGGACTGGTCCATCTTTCTCTGTCCCTTTAACAAGTGCAGCTGATGCTGATACGCCCCTTCGGACAACCTCACGATCGTAGTCGCAGTCTCGGCCCTGTCCAGCAAAATGTTCTGCAGGTGTATACTCCCATGGACAATGCCATTACGATGGCAAAAGTCCAATGCTTCGATAAGCTGGATGGCCCAAGATCGGAAAGTGCTATCGACACCTAGGGTTCCGACAACTTCTAATAATCCCCTGAGTGACCCCTTAACGGCCAATTCTGTAAGCACGCTGATAGTCCAGCTTGCAGGTTTAGAGTCATTATCGGCTACACAACGCTGGATCCGGAAATTGAGCGGTTTGGAAACGTTAGGATGCGATGACAATCTCATGACGGCCTCTAGCTTGGACTCCAGGACCTGTATCCTTTTCTTCATATCACTCTCGTTATCCGACCAGTCTAACACAGATTCTCTTAGAAGCAGGAATGGAGGGGAGTCTTCTTGGGACCCAGTGGGATGAACGGTAAAAACATCTGTAACTGGTCCTTTGCTGAACTTAACCTTTCGATCTACAGTGCGAAAATTAATACTTTTGCCCTCGCGGGTTTTGATAGTGATAGATTGATCGAATTGAGTTCCCCCAAAGACTTCTTCCTCCGCCATGTAGCCCTCGGCAGCAGCTGGCGGCTTGTGTTTGCGTTTGGCCAGTCGTGCTTGTTCCTGCTCGACCATTCTGGAGAGAGCCCGTTCCTCCTCCGCACTGGCATCTCTCTGTTCTTTGAGTTTCTGCTCTTCAGCTTGCTGAGCCAGTTTCATGGCGATAGCCTCCTGATTGACTCTCTCTTCATCCAGAGTGGGAACATTCTGGCCTTCAAGTTGTGCGGCGTCTTCCAAGATATCTTGTATGGAGCCCGCCACCTCGAAAATCATTTCAGACCCTAACAGCGTCTTCGGCTTTGTCGTAAGCAGTTGATCCACAGCATCCCTCGCCTTCTGACGGACTCCCTCGCCATAAACAATGTTAAGTTTCGGCAGTGTCTTAGGGTATGTCGCCGGAAACGATATCGCAAGAGTGACTGCAATTTCAGTATATTCGTCAGAGAGAGGTTTGAGCCGTAATTTAAATGAGCGGTCAGTCGTTTTCTGAGGAATAACAACATTAGCCTTTGTCTTCGGACTGTGAAGGAGGCTTCGATTCATGACCCAGGGCCACCGTCCCATGAATCCTAGGTGAGACAACGAGTACCCGTACACATGAGAAAGGCATTTAAAGCCAGCCTAGAGGAGATTCCAACCTTTGAACGAGTTGCAACCTACATTCCAAGCTCCTGTTTTCACAGCGTCTTCCTTGAAATCCTCCATATATATGGAGCGTAGAGCCTCGATTTCATTTTGCTGTATTTCCGAGTAATCTGTAATTTTTGGCGCCATTGCACATTTGTATGTTTAGTATTGAGAGAGAGCGCGAGTAGAGTATATGCCGTATCAAGACACACTCAGGGTCAGAGCAATTGCCGCAGCCTCAGCTGCGACAACTCAAGAGCCTTCCATCCTTTGAACAACTTCGCCGAGTTCGAGAACGTATACAGAGACAGTTGGAAGACCCTTCTCCGCCGCTGGTATCTGGCGTCTGACTGCCGCTGTCGGCGGGCTGGGCGCTCAGCCTATCAGACCCGCAGACTTTTAAAGGTCCCACCCTTATGGGGAACCAGATCTCGCTTATCTTAGCTCAGCCTTGGCGTAAACAACAAACATTTCCTTCACTACAACATACAACACCAGACCATGATGTAGTTACCTTACATTACCGCAATTACTTAGATACCTTATCCTACGCCATGCTCGGGTGGCTCACTGGTGCCTCGCGTAATGACGCGCAACACCCACAACATGGTGCGTCTCTAACAATCACCTCATTCCCCAAACACACATGCTGACAGTACTCTAGAAGAAGGGCACTCATACATGTCTGAGCCCCCAGAGACCCCAGCACCAGTCTTTGCAGTTCGCGCGTTCAAGACAGCTCTTTTTGGAACTCCGCATTCCGACTTCTCCGAACGCAATGGTCAAGAGCCGCTAGTACAGCCCAAAATTGATGAGGGAGACAAGAAGGTCCTACAGCAGGAGTCGTCTCCGTTGAACACCCCCAAAACAAGCCAAACGTCGAAAAACCTCGGTACTCCTATGGCGAAACAGGACTTGTTTGCTTCCCCTGCCAAAGGAATACTATTGACGCCAGGTACCGGAGCCACGCGCCGGAAAACAGTTTCTTTTGGTGCTTTGACAGTTGATGGTCGCGGAAAGTCAGGTCTTGGAAAAAGCGTTGCGGTATCAGAAGTCAATGCCGGTGAAGCATCCGACCTATGGGACTTGGGAGATTGCAACTCAGACCGACGCGCCCAGACGAAACTCACCAAGACCTTGTTCAAGGCTCGCAACGAAATAGTTGACCAAAAACGATCCGTCGAAGCTACCGAGTCCCTTGTATCAATCTCATGGCAACGGCCAAGCCACGATCATGAGAAGGACAAGAACTCAAAGCTGGCAGTCGACGAGACGATCGATCTCAACAAACCCTACTCGAGGTCTGGACAGCACTGGAAAGCCGAGTATGAAAAGTACCATGAGAAGTCAAACCGGGAGATGAAGAGGATCATCAGATATAGCCAAGTTGCAAAGTCTTATGCCGCTAAGAAGGACACCGAAGCTATGGACCTTGGTGAGAAGTTGAGGAAGCAGTTGATCAAAGTGACGTCTATGGAGGCAAAGGTTGCAGAATTGGCAGCACGGCTTGCTACCGGCATTTCGGAAGCCGGCGATGAGGCCTCTCATACAGAGAAGACTATGAGGGAGCTGGCAGAGCAGACTGCGCTAGCAATGCGATATAAAAATAAAGCCGAAAGATACAGAGCCACGATTCGGGGAAGGGCCTCGGCTAGGTTGACGATCGATCCATTTGGGACGGGCAGTGATGAACTGGACAACCAGGCTGTTTCTGGTGGAGATCCAGTTAACAAAGTTGAATCTCCGCATCAGCTTGGGGAGATGACCTCTTTGCGTGATGAGCTAGTAAGTCTTCGGCACAGGGTTACAGTTGCTGAGGATAAAGCGGCTAGGCTCGAGGAGGAAAATCTTACACTCAAGAATTCACTGGCTAGGGTGAAGGAATGTATGGGAGGTTATGAGATTAGGCGCCAAGCCAGGGAAGAATACCATAAACAGAAGGAGGCAAAGCTGGAGGCTCAAAGTCTGGAGTATAAGAAACGTTTGGCTCAAAGGCAGGTCGAGCTCGACCGTCACAAGGTTCCGCAATCACATGCGCAGCGAGTCAGGACAGAGCGAGAAGACCTGTTGAGAGAGATCGACACTTTGCCGAAGAGTTCACGATCCGAGGAAGCTCTCAATACCAAAGATGACGAAACGGATGAGGATACCGCGCACAATAGCAGAGCCTACAAGGAAGGGACGGAAGGCCCTAGACAAGCGGTTCAAGTGTCAACGGCCGCGCAGGACATCGAAAGCACAAGTGCCAAACTCAAAGCAAAACCGGCTGTCGATATCTGGAGTGTGGAAGGTGAAGGTGAAATCTGCATGGAAGACGCAGCCGAAGCCGCTGTCTTATCTCAGCAGAAGGACAAATTTCAGGAGACCGAGCTAGACAAGGACAAAGCCACTATCGCGTTGAAGGAGATGGCTCAGAATGTGGTCGAAGGGTCAGCCTTGCCAGAACTGGCATCGCCGTTAGACCGCCCGAACACGGCACTTCGTCTCCAAAAGAACAATGAGTCAATAAATTCTTCGCTACCACCAGTCCTGCCCTCACCTGAAACCCCGATACCGTCTGCCTCCAGAAAAGTACATGACAGACGGGCGACCATCGGTTCGCCTCGTCCCTCGATTGTCAACTTTGCGTCGAGTCCATCCAAGCAGTTTCCTCAGGCACGAGTACGGCAAAACACCGTCATGACATCGCATCAAACGACGGCAGCGATAGATCTGGCGATACGCCGGTCAGCGAGCACCCGAATTCCGAGCAGTCGTGCCAGCAGTCTGCGATCAGCGTTGCCGCCTGACCGTGCTGCTGCTGCCAAGGCGAGGTTGGAGCAGAGGAACGCAGAGAAGCGGAGACTGCAGGAGAAGGGGAAAGAAAACGTTAGGCCTTGACCGTTCGGAAGCAGCTGATATCTGTAATCCTCGGTTTAGGCCAGCGCCTGAGGCCAGGCTCTGTCACTCTTCTCTTCAAGCTAAACATGACCGTTGTCACGAATGGCTCCAAAATGATTAGTCACGAATTATTACACCGTTATTCATACCATGAAAGAAGCATAGCTTATCCTCTGTTCGTGTGGATTCTTATCAACCTCGGGCGGTAGCAAAATAACAAGCGCCAATAGTTATCGCTAGTTTGGTCATGTCCGGCTTAGTTCCGTGCTCAGCCCTGCAGGCAGGCCAGGCCTCCACAGGCCTCCACAGTCCGAGCGTGACGCCCTGATCCTCCGCCGTCAATTCCAGCACGGTACCGATAACCTGGAACCTCCCTGCTGACTGTAATCCTAAGTCAGCCCCCTTCTCAGTTCGAGAGCTGATCTGAAATCTCTCGAAATGTTCTGCTGACACCAGCAATAAATCGGCACGCTTACTATTCTCTCCTTCAACTCTCTCGCTCATTCGTTCAGTGCGGGGATCGCGGCATTCACGCCACCAGGTCCATTCGAGAAGATCAGAGTCGTTGCGACCCTATTACTTTATTGTCTGCTATAACCCTCATACTCTCTCACACACCTTCTTCCTGCAATCAAAAGCCAAGCTACATCTCTCCAAATCCGACGTCATGGCTGAACGGATCCTCATGAATGAGTATAAGACGTTGTCCCAAGAGAAGTGGGTCAATGTAGAGGTGAGAATTATCCAGATAGCTCTGTAGAAAAACAAACTGACAGTATCCGACGCAGCTCCATGAAGACAATGTCTTCGATTGGGACATTGCGCTCATTGTCCTTAATCCCGATTCTCTCTACTACGGTGGATATTTCAAGGCCAAGATGAGCTTCCCGAAGAATTATCCTTATGCACCTCCTGGTACGCTTGATACTCTCCATACATGCTGCTCGGGCACTGTCAACTAATGCGACATGTAGACTTCAAATTTGTTCGACCTTTATACCACCCCAATATCTACAAAGATGGCAAGCTGTGCATTTCTATACTTCATGCGCCGGGCGAAGACGAGATGTCTGGCGAGTCTGCCGCAGAACGTTGGTCGCCTGCGCAACGTGTCGAGTCCGTCCTCCTATCCATCCTCTCGCTTCTCGATGACGCCGAAGTATCTTCACCCGCAAATGTGGACGCGGGTGTTATACTCCGCAAGCAGCCGGAAGAGTATAAGAGGCTGGTCAAGCATGACGTCGAAGTGTCGAAGAAAGATATCCCATCCGGCTTCATCATGCCTACTCACGAATCAACCATTCGGCAGGTAGAGAAGGATGATGACCGGGAATTCTGGGTCGACAGTGACGACGATGAAGAGTTTGGTGGCAGTGATACGGATGCGGAGATGACGAATGACGAGGGCGATGAGACCCCAGACCAAGACAGCGCCAACGAAGATGACGACGAAATGCCTGAAGGGGAAGAGGACGATGACATTGACCACTAGACTGCCATTTTCACGCCTACCGTCCCCTCATTGCGTATGGAAGTGGCAAGACAGCAACGATAACCTTGCTGCGATGGTCAACTTTCGGATTATTGTCGTATATTCATTCTCCTACCTTTTTATCTCCTTTGCCTTTATCTCCGAGCATAGCGCATGGCGCTATCTGGGGGTTGTGGTGGCGTTTCTGGAACAGTGCTTGCATTCAATCAGGAGGTATGGCGTGCCGGACTCTATTAGGTTGATTTGGGACCCCGACTGGTAAGCCTCAGGAGATACGCTTGTGGCCTGATGAATCTAGTACAATCTTGCCGCTTTCATAACGTCCACTGCCAGAACCTGTGATGTGCTGAGAACGTCAGACAGAAAACAAAATCTTCGAGATAACTGTAGCGGCTTTTCCAGTGTAGCAGAACATGATCACATACAAAATCCATACGTGCCTACTTTAACCATATCTTCCAGGCGTGCACGGCGTGAGGTCAGTTTATGCGGCTGAACAAGGAGTGTGAGGCTGGCAGGGTACGACGCCGAAGCGAGTGATGTACTTACACCTGCAGAAGAAGCTCTGACCATCCGCCATGGTAGCAGTAACTGTAGCTCGCCGTTTGCTATTGCCTGTGCTACTTCCACAGCACCGCATTCTGTGATCATGTACCACATAAGCTCTGTTGCCTCTTTCACTGCCGTCGCTCGGCGATGACAGACTGGTATAGTGTCGTGATGGCTGCAGAACCGGACAATGCCGCCGTTGATAATTTCATGGTCATGTGCCCTCTGCCGCGTGGAGAAGCTATCAGATGGTTGAAGGTATGAATGCAACCTGTGCATATGTTTGACGATGTACTTCACGCTGATATGCGCCTCTCCAGGCACATAATAACGACGTTAACAATGCGGTCAACGCCTTCTACGACAACCCAGACGCCTTACAAACTCAGGTCAAGACTCTCCCAGACGTATAGCGTTAAATGGTTCCTGGAGGTTGTTGACAATTGAGTTGTCGAACAGTACAACGCGAACACTTGGGATGAAAATGCATTCCATTCAGACAAGACCGAATACGCCCAGCAGGGACAGAACCAGCCATGTGAGGACCCTTGGCAAGATATGCTGGGTGGGCTGCCGACTGCCAGCACCATTCCGCATGTGCTAGCTACGGCTCACTGACTATGGGGCCGTCAGCTTTCAACGTACATCCTCCCGATACTCTTAGTCCCACTATCTTCGACAACAGCGTTAGCGCACCTTCAAGACCACCATCCAGGGTCAGCATCAGGGGGAACATGAACCTTTCAGCTGAGCACGCTGCAGGTACGACTCTTCAAACCCATGAGCTCCCAAGTCGCCATTGCTAACTCAACCCATGCAGCGGACTCTAACAAACAGCTGACCGCTACTGAGCGCGAAGACCAAGATCTTAAACATGCGCTGGCTTTATCCATGAGCCAGACGTTACCAGACCAAGAAACCGGCGTCACTGATGCCACTCATCCCTACTTTGGCCCTGCAAACCGCGAGCATTACGATACCAAAAACTGGACCATGACCCTGTCGGGTTCCCATGCTCGGGAAGTTCTATTGAACCCTGATCCTGCGGACCGCAAGCGCGAGAGAAATACGCCCGCATTCATCAAGCCATCACCAAGCACTGATTATCTTCCAGCCCTTATCACCATTCTACATGCGATACCGGCGGCGCGAGAGGCATTGCTAATGCGAAGGTATACTATACCAGACTATGGGCATGACAAAGATTGGTGGGATGGTGCCATCATAAAAGCCCCCAAAATCGTCGATATCATGCACAATATTGATGACATGGACTGGGACGAGATTCTCCTGGAACCTCAGCGATTGATGGCATTTCTGGATCTGACTGAGCGAGCCTATGGGAGCATAGGTGGCCTCGCAAATGTGGATGCCGTTCGTCAAGCCAACCCGGACCAGTTGACGTCAAGCTTTCTCGAAGCATGGTATTTTGCTGCAACCCGGGCAGCGCCCGACTGGCCAATCGCGGAAATATTCCAATCAGTAGGCACCAAGAACGTCACCGACAGGCCCCTGGAAAAATATGCCCAAAAATTCTTCTGCCTCGACGTCAGGGTCAACAACGAGCTTGCGGATAGCGGTCAAACTCTCTATGAGGCTGTGGATGATGTATTATGGGCTGAGTGGGAAGAATCGCAGCTCGAAGAAGTATACTTGGAAAGTGTTGGGGATGTGTTCGCCGTACAAGTGACGCGATCGAACGAGGTCGCATCCGGGCTAGGAATCAAGGTGCCCGGGAGTTGGTATCTCGATCGGTATCTAGAAGGATCGAAGCACGCGGCTAGAGAGATGCTAGTGGGCAAAGCGGCTTACAAGAAAGAGATGGCCAGATTAGCAGATATCAAGGCCCGGATGACTGAATACAAGAAGAGCATGGTGGGAGGGAAAACGATGGATGCTAACAAGCTTATGGAAGTCGCGAGAACTTACTTTGACCAGGCCAATCGGCAAGGACAAGAGGCGAATGACGTAGAACCACAGGATGAGGTCGTTAACGGGGACAGCCCTCTAACTATGGCAGCGTTGGCTACAATTGTAGAAGAGCTCAAGAGAGTCGAGGACAGAGTAACCCAGAAACTGAATGGTATGCTTTGAAATCTTGCCAATGATGGTCCTGACTAACATTAGCCGGCAGCTCTAGAGTCGTCCAAGAAAGAAGCCTTGCAGAAGCTCCAAGAGCTTTCGAAGCTCTACACGAAATCCTCTGATGACTCAGAGGAGCCTCCGCATCACAAGTATACTCTTCGTGGTGTCTCCGCTGATCCTCATACGACTTACGTTCTTGAGAAGACAAGATCCGAGAACGAAGATGACCTCCTCAGACTTGAGGCAGACGACTGGCAGTGGTGGAAGATCAGCTACTCTGTTGGAGATGCCAAGCCGATATCATATACTGTAAGTCCTCCTTCCATTGGACCTGAAGCACTTGACCTATAAATGGATCGTTTCTCCTCTCTGCCATCGATTAGTATTGAGGGAAACAATCAACTGCTAGGCGCACTGCTGACGGTCACTCTTCATTTTGGCAGAAAGTACGTGAAGTGGAAGTTCTGAAAGCAGCGAGGGATGAGTCTCGAACTGCTCTATTAGTCTACGCAAGCGAGAGAGCGGTCGAATACGAGTCAGGAGACTTGCCTCCGCAATTAAGAGTAAGGTTTTCGCACTCATTATCACATGAGTTTCAGCCGGGAATCTCGCTAATTTCAATGAAGAACTTCGTTCGCGCAGATAATCTAGCGTTCGCCGCTGAGCTTGAAGAATTACGAGCACCTAAATCAACGACTCCCACGAAACGAAAAGCAACAGACGACACCGTGAACAACGATGACGACGATCCGAACTGGGGTGGCTACCAGGACAGCTACGCACCGCCTCAGCAAAACAAAGCCACCGAAGCCTCAATCCTTGATAGTGCAGATCCGACCCTACCGCCTTATAGTCCTGCAGGTACCTCCACCTCACTTCCCGGACCCTTTTCTACGAACACGACAAGAAGGGCCTCGCTCGCCAAGAAGCCCCATTCATCCAGCTACGACGACAGTATACCCATGAGTCTCAGAGCCACAGCTTCCACCCTCGACCCCTCTTCTATGGCGCTAGATGAAGACCCGGACATCTCGCTCATGCCTGCAGGCCAGGAAATGCAGCAAAGGGGTACCGGGCCCAGCTTAGTGCCTCGTGGTAGTACTGGGGTGGCGGCTGCGTATCGGGCTAGTAATTATCCTACGGAGATATCGATGGAGGACGGCGAGGATGATGATTTGGGGGGTAGGCATGTGGAGTTTGCGGAGTGAAGTGCTGGGCTGCGGGCGGAATGATAACTCTGTGCTTGATCGGTGGACTGCGGATGCGGCGGATGGAGTGGGAAGGCTGTGTGGAATAAGGTAGTCAAAGCTGCCTGCTAATGGTGCTCCAGGATTCCGCATAGCTTCCTAGAAGGTATTTTTCGGTCACATTACCATTGTCGAGAACTTGGCTTGCTGGTCAAGCAACAGGAGCTGGCAACCCAGAGCTATGGCGAACCGGAGCGATAGACTTACTTTCAGTGGGTTATTTTCATCGTCGCCCGCCTTTCATGATAGAAGAGCTCCCGGTCTAGCTATGCTGTCCAATTAAATAAAATTTATTATAACTCTGGCATTAATTGGTGTACTGCTACAAAGTGCACTGGTGACCTGTGATATCGATTTAGTCTTGATGGTGCTTAGTGGTGGTCATCAAAGCCAAGCTTTGATCCGCGAGCTCCCAGCGGCGGGTCCGAGCCCTAATGGCTTTTGACAGCGCTGATGGTTAGGTATGGGTGCGGGGGGGCCTTCGGAGGTTGAAGGCAGCTGTTACAGTACTAAGCTTTTTGTGATGGGAAAGTATAATATATGCTCCGGAGGGGCCCCAGGTATAGCGCTGGGGTAGCGTTGGGGTATTTCTTACTTTAGAGATAGTGGGAGGTGATGGAAAGCGGTTTGATGCGCATAAGATACCTTGGCTACGCCCGCAAGCCCCGGAGACCCATGTCTTGAGGTAGATTTTGCCTTTAATAGTTGTATGTATTATATGATAAGAGGTCTGGGGCAGCCTCCGGTGTCCAGGAGCGAGGACTATGCTGGATTGGGGGGGAAATCGGTCAATTTTGTAATATCTCTAGCTTTTTGCTCTGGTGGTCAGTTGCGGAATTATGAAGTTTAAGGCGTACTATAAGAACCTGGAGGCCTCCTGAGTATGCTGTAGTTCCCCAAGCACCTCCTTGTATCTTCAGCAATCATAGTACTACTATAACTTGTAACTACATACTGAAGCCCCCCCCGTATACACATAACTTCCTCGCAACAACTACACCCAAACACCTCATCCACCACCATGAAGACCGCCAGCACTCTCGTCGCTGTCTGCATCGCCTTGGTTGCCGGCGTGTCTGCCGCACCAGTGGAGAACGCTGCCGCAGCCGTGGAGAACACTGGACCCAAAGATCTCTCTCACCCTCACTGGAAGAAGCCCATCCCGACATGGAGTCACCGCGCCACCCGTACTCTCGAGGTGAGGTCCCCCAAGATCGTCGGCCCATCTGCTACGGCCGGTCCGCCGGGTCCCAGCTTCCCCGGCGACGGTGAACTCCACTGGGGAGCCGGCTACACCATCAGCGTCCTCACGGAAGCTAATACGTGGTACGGCCGCAACACGGTCAGCGCAACCCCCCGCCCGACCATATTGGCTTGCGATGGGCGCAGGCACCCGGATACTTACTCGTACGACAAGTGCGTCTCGGAGCTCCAGGACTACCAGAAGAATGAGCGGAAGAAGAAGTGGGACGAGGAGATCAAGCACCAGAACGAGGAGGAAGCGAAGCAGAAGGCGGAGGTGGACAAGGTGGAGATGGATAAGGAGGCGGGGATCCAGGCGCAGGAGAAGAAGAAGGCGATGGATAAGCAGAAGCAGTGGGAGAAGGAGATGGAGAAGGCGGAGGCGGATAAGAAGAAGGCGGAGATGGATAAGAAGAAGGAGGAGGCGAAAGAGAAGAAGAAGGAGAAGGCGAGGAAGAAGGAGGAGGAGGCCAAGGAGAAGGCGAAGAAGAAGGAAGAGGAGGAGGAGGATGCGAGAGAGGAGGCGGAGGAGCATAGGGAGAAGGTAGAGAAGGCGAGAAAGAAGGAGCAGGAGGAGGAGGAGAAGGCGAAGAAGGAGGAGGAGAAGGCGGAGAAGAAGGCCGAGGAGAAGGAGAAGGCGGAGAAGAAGGCCGAGGAGGAGAAGGCGAAGGCGGAGGCGGAGGCTAAGAAGAACGGCGAGAAGGGCGAGAGAGTCGGCGGACACTAGAGGGTGTTGCTGGAGGATGCCAGGTTTTGTACACTGCCGTAATGCTGTGAAAGGAAAGGCATTGAGACCATCGAGAAGTTTGCGCGTCGGGGACTGGTTTGAGTGCAGGTGTTGGAGTCTATCCTTTTTTGTGTATACGATACAACCTTTGTTTCCCTACATTACCGTAGTTAGTTTTAATATCATGATTAAACTCATCAACTTTGATCACGCTCGCCACGCTTCTGGACTCATTTGAGAAGTACAAGGAGGACTTGTATGAGGTCGGGAGAATGGCGTGAATGGCTTTGGAGAGGAAGTCAAGGAGATCCATTGAAGCTTTTCGGAACATCAACCGAACGCTAAACTAAGGTAACGATATGTCGGTTTGTAATATTGCCGGCTGCGGTGCGTCATTAGTGACCCCGAGAGAATTGTGCGCAACTTCAACACCCACATCAGATCTTTCAACGTCGATCACCTCGGTGCAAGCTCATGGTGCTCAGCAGACAAGAGAGCAGGTCAGGATCCATCTGATCGCCGAGCATGGGAGCCACTGCCGCGAACCAAGCGGTTTTGTCGACCCCGCTGAGAGCCCACGAGCTCCTCTTCTATTCGGATTACCTCACAGCAACAGCCAAGGGCGAAAAGACGCAACCGCTATGTGGTAACAACGAAGGATGGGGCCCTATAAGTCCCTTTCGGTACGACTTCACGCCATGTTTTCTCGACGTCTGGATAAGTTCGGTGGCCGTGTTTGGAATAGTAATGGGCGCTGCTGCAATATGGTATTTGCTGAAGAGAAGGACTCCCTCGCCAGTGGATAAGAATTGGCACTTCTACACGAAGCTCTCAGTCATTCTTGCACTTATCATTACAACCGCGCTACAAGCCTCTCTCCAGATCGTGGCATTCCCAGGCGTGTGGTTTGGCGATTTCCGATTCTGGACCACCATCATCACCCTATGTTCTCTCTGGATCATAGGCGCTGTACAGTATTTCGAACACTGGCGAAGTCGACAGCCTAATGGGGTAGTTCTCTTCTACTGGCTTTTCTTACTCATTGCCTTCGGAGTCAAGTTGAGGTCTCTAATAGCACAGAATATCTACGCCACCCGTCTACCATACTTTGTCACCTTCTGTGTGAGCTTCGCTCTCGCTATTCTGGAGTTTTCCCTAGAATACCTTGTGCCAAAGAAGAAATCCGCTTACGAGGCTCTCGGCGACGAGGACGAGTGTCCCATTGAATATGCAGATGTCTTCAGTATCCTCACTTTCTCCTGGATGACACCCATGATGAAATACGGCTACAAAGAATTTCTGGTGCAAGACGATCTGTGGAATTTGAGGAAAAGAGATACAACACGCACAACCGGCAAAGCACTAGAGGATGCTTGGGCAACGGAGTTGGATAAGAAGAATCCCTCTTTATGGCTAGCCATGTTCCGCGCATTTGGTGGGCCATACTTTTGGGGTACAGTCATCAAGACAGTGAGCGACGTCTTGGCCTTTGTACAGCCACAGTTACTGCGGCTGCTTATCTCCTTTGTGGATTCGTATCGAGGAGACAATCCTCAACCAGTTATCAGGGGCGCTGCCATTGCCTTGGCCATGTTCGCCGTGTCCGTCTCTCAGACAGTGTGTCTACATCAGTACTTCCAACGTGCATTTGAGACAGGCATGCGGGTCAAGTCATCCTTAACGGCCATGATATATGCCAAGGCGATGAGGCTATCAAACGAAGGACGAGCTGCAAAATCGACGGGTGATATTGTGAACTACATGGCTGTGGACACACAACGTCTCCAAGATCTTACGCAGTATGGCCAGCAGCTCTGGTCAGCGCCATTTCAAATCCTCTTATGTATGCTTTCGTTATATCAACTTGTGGGTATCAGCATGTTGGCAGGTGTGGCCGCGATGATCCTCATGATTCCGATCAATGGGCTCATCGCGAGGATCATGAAAACATTGCAGAAGGAACAGATGAAGAACAAAGATTCGAGGACTCGGCTTATGACAGAGATTCTCAACAACATGAAGAGTATCAAGGTCTATGCCTGGACTACCGCCTTCATGAACAAACTCAACTACGTACGCAATGAACAAGAACTAAAAACCCTCCGCAAAATCGGCGCTGCGTCGTCGTTTGCCAACTTCACGTGGTCGACAACGCCTTTCCTTGTATCATGTGCAACCTTCACCGTGTTCGTTTTGACCAAGGATCAACCTCTGACTACGGAAATTGTCTTTCCCGCCTTGACGCTATTCAATCTCTTGACATTCCCGCTGGCGATTTTACCCATGGTCATCACATCTATTATTGAGGCCACTGTTGCCGTGGGCCGCTTGACCAGCTATTTCACTGCCGAGGAACTCCAACCCGCTGCCGTGTCTAGAAAGGAAGCTGCAGCGCAGCAAGGCGATGAGTCTATTCGCATTCATGACGCAACTTTCACTTGGGACCGTAAGGGCAGTCGTAACTGCCTCGAAAGCATCAACTTTGTGGCGCACAAAGGTGAACTAAGCTGCATTGTCGGGCGAGTCGGGTCAGGCAAATCATCGTTCCTTCAGGCTATACTGGGCGACCTCTGGAAAATAAATGGCGAAGTCGTGGTCCATGGCGCCACCGCTTATGTTGCTCAGCAACCCTGGGTCATGAACGCTAGTGTAAAGGACAATGTTGTCTTTGGTCATCGGTGGGACCCTCATTTTTATGAGCGCACGGTACAAGCCTGTGCTCTCGTGGACGACTTCAAGACTCTTCCAGACGGAGATCAGACGGAGGTTGGTGAGAGAGGTATCTCCCTTTCCGGAGGGCAGAAGGCTCGCCTCACCCTGGCTAGAGCTGTGTATGCTCGCTCTGATGTTTACTTACTGGACGACGTCCTCTCTGCCGTCGATCAGCACGTTGGTCGGCACTTGATAGACAATGTTTTGGGACCGACGGGTCTCTTGGCTGGGAAGACACGGGTCTTAGCGACAAACTCTATTCCTGTGTTGATGGAGGCAGATTTCGTAGCCCTACTGCGAGATGGGCGGATCATCGAAAAGGGGACTTACGAGCAATTGATGGCAATGAAAGGTGAGGTTGCGAACCTTATCAGGACAGCCAACAACGAGGAGGAACAGTCGTCATCTTCACTCAGCGAAGAAGATAGCAAAGAAACGAGCACTACCAGCAGCGACGAGTCGGCAACTGTGTTTGGAACCGGTCCTGACTCGCCTGAGGACGATGAGGCAGAAGCCGATGAGGCACAGGAAGGTGTAGGTCAATTGGCGCCCATCCGACCCGGTGGCGGCGCCAACGGTCGTCAAAAAAGTACAGCAAGTCTACGACGCGCCAGCACAGCATCATTTAAAGGCCCTCGGGGCAAATTGACAGATGAGGAAGGTACCGCCATCAAGTCCCAGCAGACGAAAGAATTCTCCGAGCAAGGTAAGGTCAAATGGAATGTGTACGGAGAATATGCCAAGGCCAGCAATCTCGTGGCCGTTACTATCTACATGATCACAACTCTTGGCGCACAGACTGCGCAGGTAGGGGGTAGCCTTTGGTTGAAGCGGTGGTCCGAAACCAACCAAGAGTACGGTGGAAATCCCAACGTTGGCAAATATATCGGCGTCTACTTTGCCTTCGGAATAGGCGGTGCAGCCTTGGTGGTGGTACAGACGCTTATTCTGTGGATATTCTGTTCCATCGAGGTACGTTGCTTGCCGGCATATCGGGGAGACGGGACAGCGCGCTAATGAGTGGTTGCCGTGTTTGCCTTGCAGGCCTCCCGCAAGCTACATGAACGAATGGCCTTTGCCATCTTCAGATCTCCGATGAGTTTCTTTGAGACTACACCAGCGGGGCGTATACTGAACCGCTTTTCCAGGTTAGTCCAGTCAAATGCGTGATATTGGGTGTGGGATCCACAATGCAGCCAAGCACTGCAACAGACCCCTATGAGATTTTCCTGCTTCTACATCACTTGCCGCACTAACACGAGGCTGTTAGTGACATTTACCGGGTCGACGAGGTTCTGGCACGAACGTTCAATATGGTATGTTGTCAAATTGCCTGCATCACGGCAAATGATATGCTTATTTTATTGTCAAGCTCTTCGTAAACAGTGCACGTGCGCTGTACACTCTGGCGCTCATTAGCGTTTCCACCCCCGCGTTCATAGTGTTGATCTTGCCACTTGGAGCGGTGTACCTGTATATTCAAAGGTACTACCTTCGGACTTCACGGGAACTTAAAAGGTTGGACAGTATCAGCAGAAGCCCCATCTACGCGCATTTCCAGGAATCGCTTGGGGGCATTACTACCATCCGCGCGTATCGTCAACAGAAACGCTTTTCTCTTGAGAATGAGTGGCGAGTCGATGCCAATCTCCGGGCATATTTCCCTTCTATCAATGCAAATAGATGGCTTGCGGTCAGACTGGAGTTCATCGGATCATTCATCATACTGGCGGCTGCGTCATTTGCCATCATTTCCGTTTCCACAGGTAGTGGCTTGTCCGCTGGCATGGTGGGTTTAGCTATGTCATACGCTCTGCAAATAACGCAAAGCTTGAACTGGATCGTTCGTCAGACCGTTGAGGTTGAGACGAACATTGTCTCAGTTGAGCGTGTCTTGGAATATGCCAGGTTGCCTAGTGAAGCCCCTGAGATCATCTCCAAACACAGACCCAATGTTAGTTGGCCTTCTCAAGGGGCGGTTGAATTCATCAACTACAGTACCAGATACCGACCTGGCCTAAACTTAGTACTGAAAAACATCAATCTCAAGATCAAACCTCATGAGAAGATTGGCGTGGTGGGTCGCACAGGTGCTGGCAAGAGTTCCTTGACCTTGGCTTTGTTCAGAATCATCGAGCCCACGACGGGAAACATCTCCATCGATTCTCTCGATACCACAACCATTGGTCTGTGGGACCTACGGCGTAGACTCGCCATCATTCCCCAGGACGCCGCCTTGTTCGAGGGCACGATACGAGACAACCTTGACCCGGGACATGTTCACGATGACACAGAACTATGGAGTGTGTTAGGTATGTCTTTGCAGCAATTTCCACACATATATACACCTGCTGACCACGCAACCTCGTAGAACACGCGCGACTAAAGGATCATGTCTCGAGCATGCCCGGCCAATTGGAAGCTCAAATACATGAAGGAGGTGAGCGCTTTTCGAGAACGCTCTTCCTTCTCGAAGTCCGGAGATCTAATGTCTTGGCATCACAGGGTCGAATCTTAGTCAGGGGCAGCGACAACTTGTCTCGTTGGCTCGAGCACTACTGACCCCATCGAACATATTGGTCCTGGACGAAGCAACGGTATGGTCCACAACCTTGATGTGACGGATTTGCCGCATCTGGTATACTGACTTAGATCTTACCGGCATAGGCTGCTGTTGACGTCGAGACTGATGCGATGCTTCAAACTACGCTGCGGAGCAATGTCTTCAAAGATCGGACTATTATAACGATTGCGCACCGAATAAACACAATCTTGGATTCGGACCGGATCGTAGTTCTCGATCACGGCAGCGTCGCCGAGTTTGACACTCCAGCCGAGTTGGTCCGCCAGAAGGGGCTTTTTTACAAACTTGTCAAAGAGGCGGGCCTGCTCGATATTGTAGGTGTGGAGCCCTAACTTTAAAGCGCCTGTACGCAAACGGAATCTGGGAAATGTCGCGCATGGGTGGCGAAAGCGGCGCATTGTTTGGCTGGAACAGCACCAACGGGCAAGGGTCAGGAGGCTTGGCTTTGGCCGGAATTTCCCTTGGGCATTGGGATATCTGCATTTGGTCCATTAGAGTGGAGGTAGAGCCACGCGGTGCAAGGGACACCAAGAACATGTACCTATTTCCCGCAGATGTGCAGCTCGTTGCATAACCGAAGTGTCGCTGACCCGGTTTGAACACCCTTACAGATCTTGTCATGCAGTGCCCGCAGCGCGATTTAAATCTGCTACCGCCCTCGGTGCGTCGACATTCTTCCTTACTGCGCTTTGCCTACCTTAGAGGCTGCTACACGGGCCCTAGGTGTCGAGATCTCCACCCACTTGACTCGGTATCTTACGGATCGGCCCTTCTGTCAAACAGCCAACCGCGCGTAGATTAATGCACGCTGACAGCTAGTAGTTCACGTATCGACCGTTTGTTTTACCTCTTCAGGCCGGCCACTGCTGGGTTGCTCCAAGTCCGACTCATGGATTTGTTCTGTTTGTGCAGCTAAGCATTGTAACGGGTGATCCGTGCATCAAGATCTGTCCGGGGAAGCAATCTTATACTGCCACTTGATTGCTGGCATCACGATACTTTCACCATAAAAGCGCTTGATTGTGGGCTCTCCGGCTTTCATAGTCTGGATATGACGATTGAATTGCTTAGCTCTGCATTCTCGCCTTCATACACCAAGACACCAAGACCCATGTTCCTCGAAGTCGATAACTTAGGTTCGCTATCCTGATGGACGGGCACGAGACTGAGGCTAAGATTGACGTTGATTCAAACGCGGGGATAATCTGATCAGATTGATGAGTATTCGCGCGTGCTTATTGGCTACGCCTGACTGCTGGGTGGACCCTTGACGACAGACCGCCTCGATCCTGCCTCGATCCAGATTTGCCCTTCATCTCCTTCATCCAAACCTTCATCCAAACCCACGTGTAAATAATGCTGCCGGTCTCAGATATTGTGGTGACAATGTACTGTATCTCCCCGCCATGGATGTATGATGTGCAGCTGCATCAAACTTCGGTGTGACGGCGGACTCGAGAGGGCCCAGAGCCTCCACCACATCGGACTGTTTGCAGGTCATCCTAGCCCTATCACTCGCTCTTCATCCAATCGTCATGGTTTCTGCAACTCTTGTACAACTCTCAGCTCAAATGGTCTCCGAGCACCACGGGAGCTATTTCCACGACCCCGGATCCTTTCGCATGGTCAATTAGCTGCCGCTTTCTCCGCGAGCCTTTTTTCATGCTCTCCTGATTTATGCTTGGACGCGGTCGCTCCTGTAGGGAGAGGCCTGCTGCGTTTTATTATTCACGCCCACGATGTACCACCCACCATCCCTGGAACTCAAAGCTTTCAAAGTCACACAACGCGGATGGCGTTGAAGTGCACTGCAGATCCGAAGTCCATATGATCCGCTCCACCTGCTATCCCTTTGCTTTCACCGCACAACCAATGAGCTCCTTCGTGTAACTCACTCTGCTTCGTCGCCATCCTCCGCACATCTTCGGGAACCAGAGCCTTGCAAAGTCTTCGTGTTCCCCCACAATAGCGTACTTGTTACTTGAATCCACGGCAGCATTCAAGTATCAGCTGCCATCTGACGATAAGGCAAATACAGCTTCTGACAGACCATCTACGTCATTAGTCAGTATTGCTTTTTTTTTAGTACTCTTCCTCACTGTTATTTTACTTCGTCCTACGGGTACCTGATCTTGTCTGCAATTTTCCGGACCGCGGTATCAGCCTCTTTGTCTTCTCGAGTCTGTATTCAGCTTTGAAGCTCGGCACCCATATGTCTTGTGTTTTGTGGTGGACGTAGCGTCGTCTTTATTAGCACATATGCGAACATACCGCCTCGAGATGATCTTTCCAGCAGCTAGATACAGCTTTCCAAGCTTTCTCAATGGGTATGGCTGACAGACTTCTCGCATTTTACCTTGAAGACAAAGTCCATGTCTCGGCATTTTCGAAAGTGAATTCACTAGCCATCGAGCTGAGCGGCATGAGGTCGCACATATAGCCTCACCGAACCGAATTCTGTCAGCACGTATCCGGGATTTCTCGTGGCTACAACATGGTCAAGAAGCCTTTGATCAGGAAGGTGGTGAGGGATACTGACTCTCGTTTCGGGGGTCCACGGGTTGTTTCAAGGCCTGAATCAGAGGGTTATACGGATCGCATGAACCACAAGACCCGGAGACAGGAAAATCGGTGCCGAAAGTCTCCAGTAGGTCTCTACTATTAGTTTATTGGGCTCAAGAGCAAGCTCTTACTAAAAATTTCAAAATTGTCTCCCAGACACCGGTAGCATCGTACAGCCATCAGTATCAAATATGGGCTATGATTTGCCTCGACGAGCGCATGCACGTCCATATCGAATCCTCACCCGATCTCAAGCAGCACCTACGGGAGTTGTTTCCACCTAGGTTACGGAAAAGATTTCTACGATATGCGAACATGGGAGAGCCCGTAGTTCATGCTTCCACGAGAGGTGGGTTACGAGTGTGGCGGTCCAATTTCCAAACCGCACTATACTAATTGGTATTTGATGGTCTGTAGACACTCGCAATCACCAACTGGACCCTGGTCCGGAATCCAGTGTGCCTCTTGACCGGCGAGCGAGCGACACATCTCGGTCACGTCGCAAAAGAGGGAGAGAAGAATCTTCAGTCGGCTCGAGGACGGATTCGTACTCAGAAGGTCAAGCTGACAAAGAATCGGGCGAAGTGCAAGAAACAGGCTTTAAATATGAGTCTATTGAGATTGGAGATACCCAAGCGATAGAGACATTCTACCTAGACAGGTTTCGATGGATCCAGCAGCTTATGTGTAAACCTATAGCCGTGAATTGGATCAAGTACATCGAGCCGCGTAAATTGTCCAAATACCCATATAACGGCCATAAGAGGCAACGAGGGGACAGAGGCCGCACGGATCAAGCCGAGCAACGTCAAGAACGAGTAGAGGTTCAGGAAACAGGCGAGCCAGATGGTGAACTCACCAAACCTCCTTGGTGGCCGCCGCAAGGTTGTCACTACATGACACCTACTCACCAAAAGAAAGAGTGTAAGTTTTGGAGGCATTTTCGCTAAGTGTAGATACCAGCTGATGGAGCTTTCAGCACGGCTGGTCCTTCTTGTCCATCTTTTGCGCAACGTGCACCGCTTCAAGAAGGGCATCACGTCACGTGAACTCAAAGCAGTTACGGATAAGCTCCCGTTGAACGAAAAACAAAAAAGGTGGCTCAATGAGATCTACGATTTAAGGAGGCACGAAGAGCGTTTTCTGAATGAGGAATATGGTGAGATTAACCCTTCAGTCTGAGCGTGTACAGACTGACATTCTCTAGATACGGACGTGCGGGTTTCGGTTAGGGTTGGGGTTGAGAAGTTGTGCAAAAAGAGAAGACCATCGAGAAAGGAGAAGACGATTTCTCCCACAAGGAAACGAGGTCGGGCACCACCATGCCGCGATAATGTCGTCATGAGCCGCACTCCGAGTCCGAGCTCACAGGGGCGCTCCGAACCCATTTCTCCTGTCGACAATACCGAAATCGAGGAGCAACATGAGGATCGATTCTCTGAGGCAGACTTCCTTGATGCTCAGGCGAACAACGCAGTGGCTAGGCGCAGCAGCGACCTGACAAATCCCCTTCAAGAGATGTCGCTATCTCAGTATGCGCCAGGGTCTACTACCGATAATGCTGGGCAACGAACCCAAGACGAAGCCCAGGCCACTTCATGCCGTATGTACACGGAGACGGAAATGGCCATCGAAGCCCAAAATCTTGGATCAATTTCGAGACGGCCGTCCTTTGAATATGCAATGCCCAAACATACGCAGACCAGCGACAGAACGCAGATGGACCAAACACATTTTGCGCCGCAACCGCCCGCGATATTTTATGATAACTTGGCCCCGCCATCTGCCAGCCAAGACTACTGGAATCAATCCCAGTGGAACCAGTTGTCGCCGCAGACCATCGTACAAAATCCTTTCCAGCTCTCACCGACCATCAGTGGTGATACGCGCATGCCAGGTTTCCAACCGCAGCAGCTACGCCATGCTCCACCGCCAAATCCAGCGGCATCACGAAACGTTTCTTACCCCATCGAGGCATATGATTCGACTAGCAGCTTCCCTACCACTTCCTTCGGTCAGGGCCCCCATGAGCTTCCGATTTACGGCTACCAAATGGGCGAAAACCATTTCGATTTGAGATAATATTGTCGTCTTGAGCACTGTTGAATGTATAGCTCGCATTGGCCGATGAACAGTCCTGGAACCTTCTTGCATCACTCCGTCGCAGCGCAGTGCCCGAATAAACCGCCACCATAATTTCTAGTTCTTCACGAAAACTCGGGATTCATTGTACTTCTACCTATCTTTCCAGCATCCGAAGCAAGCGAGCGATCAGTTCCATGAGGCACGAGGCCACGATATACGACGTACGAGATATACTTAATCCTCAAAAGCGCTTTCCTATCTTGCATGTCTTGTTACCCTGTTGCGGGATATAAATTTCTTCTATATTCTATACAGTGTAGCACTTTGGCTATTAGCTGTACTTTTAGGTAACCCTGCTGGATTCTACATTACTGGATGACTGGATTGTTTAACAGCCCATGGCGCGGCATGATATTGGAGGAGGGCATCGCATCATGTAGATTGGTCTACTACTCTACGCTGGTGTTAGTGGGTCAAATTTAAGTACTATTATGGTACACATGGGAGTTACGGTGGTCGGGTGTTGAAAGACCTAATCCCAAGGACCTCTCTGCCTTCACCACTGCATCTAATATTGAACCCACCCATACGCGGATGCCCATTGAGACGAGCAGTAGCAAGTTCCTTGGCGTGCGTAAGACCACATCCCAATAACACTCTAGAGTCCGAATGCGCAAGTATGATGCGAGAAGCATGATGCCCGTGACAGCATTTCAGTGGTCCCTGGATAAGTGTGCAAGCCCTGCCAGCGGTGCATGCCCTGGTGCCTGGTAGCTCTTCCCATTTGACAGCGGCCTGCCGGCTATAGACTTCCACGCTAAGCTCGAAGCGTGTCGGAACTAAGCGAACCTGATATCGTGAACTTTGTCTCTTTAAGCTGCCATCCTGCTGCCGATAACAAAGACCAGCCAACTTTATCTGATGAATACCTTCACCCAGTGCACTACAGACGATCCTCAACCCTTCGAACACAACCCGGTTCTTCATGTGCTCAGGCCAGCAGGGACAGGTCTGTCCTCATTACTGCCGTTATGTCGGCACCCCGGGGACCACGAGGTGCGATTCGCGGCAGAGGACGCGGTACAGCTCGAGGAGGTGCCAGTTCGAGGAACAGCAGCGATGATGAGTCGAAGAAGAATAATGTCCGGAAAGTGCGCTTCGCCACTGACACGTCGTCGCCCCTCTCCTCGGCTGGCAAGCAGCTGAAGCCTTCGCCGATGCAGAATGGATTCCACGCCCCTAGATCGGAGAAGAACACCTCGAATTCGTCGAGGAATACATCTCAACACAGGAGCTCTCCCTTTATTGGACGGTCTGCGTCGCCAGCTTCATCCGATCAGAGTTGGCGGGACCCCACCATCGAAGGAAACTCATCCTACCCGAAACGCATGAGCGAGCTGTATCAAACGGTATGCTGTCCTTCCATCAGTTACTGACTGTAAGGCATGTATAGTGACTTCTTACTTCCTTGGTGGTGTAGCTCAAGAGGAATCGCGAGAAGGAGAGGAAGGATGCCATCCGAAACGGATTCCTGGCAGACCCGGATAAACCAACTTCGCTAGCAAACGCGATCACACCTGTGGGGACTTGTCAGGACATGTGTCCAGAGTTCGAGAGGGTTGAGCGGATAGTGCAACTGATGGTCGATGGATGTGAAAAGGTGGGAGTTCTTCAACACGGCGGTCGGGCTGAGAGTCGTTCGCTGATAAGGAGGGGATTAGACATCAAGTCAGTCATCGGACGTGAAAGTTCCATGCGAAGAGTATATGGTCAAAAGATTTCGCCGCTCTGCTGCTGGCTACGACGAGCAACTTCCTTCGGATATTCGACCTCCACTCGTACTCCAACGGACACTCGACTACCTTCTCGAACAAGTCATCGGTGGATCACAACCTTTGGCGAATGTACACAAATTTGTATGGGACCGGACGAGGGGTATTCGAAACGACTTCTCAATACAACAAGTCACCAAAGCCGAGGATCTTCGAATCGCTATTGATTGCTTTGAGCGCATTGCTCGTTTTCATATACTCTCTCTACATCAACTCTCTCGCCCAGGTCAAGATAGTGGTGAATTCGACCACCATCAAGAACGAGAGCAGCTCAACAACACCCTATTATCGCTCATGTACTATTACGACGATAGCCGACACAGACTTGTATCACCTAACGAAGCGGAGTTCAGAGCTTACTGTATCATTTTTGAGATACAGGACCAGCGACCGGATCTCGAGGATCGGGCACAGAATTGGCCGAGGCCTTTGCTTAGAGACTTACGAGTACAGACCGCCCTTCGGTTGTACGCTGCAGCTGGTAATATAGCGGATGAGCAAGGACCACTGAGGCCACGTACTGCATTTTGTATAGCGCAGAGCGACTACGGCAGGTTCTTTTCCATCGTCGAGTCTAATGCAGTGTCTTACCTTATGGCTTGTGTGGCCGAGATTTACTTCAACTTGGTTCGGAATACAGCACTTGACGCTATCTGGAAAGCATACAAGAGAGGCGCTTCAACCAGGACGGAAGACTGGACTTTGAGTGATTTAGCGGCTGCTCTTGGTTTTGACAACGAAGAACAAGTCCAAGGATTCTGCGAAGATCATGGATTTTCCATTAGAGAAAGGGGAGACGGGAAAGCATATCTGGATCTTACGTCGGTCGTGGGCAGATTTCTAACAGGTCAGAACTCATGGTTGAAATCTTTTTGGCGATCCTTACGAGTTCATAGATTCGAATTCTCGCCGAAAACAAATATACTCCAAAAAGCTTGTGGAGCACAAACGCCTAGGTCGGACACTACCAGCAGTCATCAACGGCGTTAGTGCGCTACAGGCCCAATCAGATGGAATGGTCGAAGATTCTTCAAGTGCTGGAAATTCGCCGCCCTCCAAGACCAAGAACGAGTCTTTATTCATCAACGGCGATTCCGACGAGGAGGCGTTAGACACAAATGGGAAATCAGGGAATAGCGAGGAGGCGAAAAAGCCAGGCCCAGTCCCGAAGTTCAACTTTTTCCCGCAATCGCCCATCGTCCAACCTTCGACCAATCCCTTCGACGCTAAGAACACTGCCATTAACTCTACGAGCTCGGCGAACCATAGTCCCTTCTCGATACCATCCACAAACACCCTGTCCAAGCCCTCCCTCTTCCCTCAATCGACACCTTCTTTTGATTTTGCATCCTCCAACACAACCTCTCCATTGTCCGTCTTTGGCACATCAAAGACAACTAACCCCGATCCGCTGCAGCCGTCATATCCACCAAAGTTCAACTTCTTCACACCATCGTCGACGACGCTCCCGAAGCCCCCAGGTATTGATTCGCCTCCACCCACTACAACCTCGCAACCAACTAGGCCTTTCACTTTTACTCCAAGTCCCACGACACCCACGACATCTTCGATTTTCGGAACAATGAAACCGAAGACCCCGTCAGTCGATGTTACTCCGCAGACTACTACTTTTACACCTCAAGCTCAGAAATCACAGTCGCCGACCGCCCCTTTCCAATTCTTTCCGCAATCGAACCAGCCAGCTCCACAACCACCCTTTTTCAAGCCGGTAGAAGCCCAAAAGACAAGCTCGCCAGAGCGAGCACCTTCGGTACCTGCGCCCTCCAACAATGTTACAACTTCGTTAACCGATACGCCGAACCCATTCCCCGCCTTCTTTCCATCAAAGCAACAGCAACCAAGTACGCTTTCGACACCAACAGAAGGAGCTCCGAAAATGGAAATGCCCTCATTCAAGTTTTCCTCCGTCTCGCCGAGATCTTCCAGCCCTCCTAACATCATGACGCCTAGTGCACCCCTACAATCCATTACCCCCCGGTCGCAGATCAAGCAAGCTCTTCCTGATATACAGGAACCACTTCAAAACGCTGGTTCAGTCCAATCACCTGCCTCGCGACTCTCTGGATCGTCCCCCACAGTCCGACCTGCTTCAGCGATACAAAAAGCGAAACCACCGCCATCTAAGAAAGACCCACGACCGCAGGCCCTTGATGCCCTGTCAAAGGTAGTATTGCTTGATGACGACGGCCTCTTACAGCAATTCATCGAGCATACCGTAGGCCCCATCATTAGCGATGCATTCCGCCAGAGGAAGGACGAACGCTCGTGGGAGAGAGCGCGTAAGTGGCAACCACATGACGTTATAAGGGTTGGAGCTAACCCACTACAGGCGAGGTGCGGTTGATCTTGCTTGGGAGGAAATATGGGCGGAGGTGGAAGGAGGTTGCTTGGAAATTGAGTCTCTTGCGGAAAGGAAGGGAGCGAAGGAGAAACTTTGCTCTGTCGATGCAAGGTCTTGCGCGAAGCTCGCATCAGCGACGAAGTCCAAATACGGATTTGGGTAAAATGTTAACATCGAAAGCCCGCGGAGAAGACGGTATCGTGCAGCAGCCTCAGATCACAGTCATGCCGCCACCCCCAACGCCTGTGAAAGGACAGCAGAATAAGAAAAGCCTCCCTGCTGAGGTTAGACCTCAACATTCACCATTTCCTGGTCAGTCTATCAACAAGTCCCAACGCCGAGGACCGATCATAAGAACGGATTCTACCTCGTCAAGAATAAGGAAGGTCCATCAGGGATACCACAAGAGGTCGAACACGGTCGCAGATGCGGGCTCCCTCCATCGGTCGTGGACAACTACGAGCTCCAGTTCATTGGGCTTGCCAGTTGCTTCAAGCTCAGCCTTGAGCGAATCAACCATGGCAAAGGCACGACATCTCCTCGCAGGTACACCCACAGACACCACGCGCACTGATTACTTTCGTCTTAAGGCTATGGGAATTGATCCAGATACGCCAAGCGTGCCCGCTACGGGTAGTAAGCGCACCAGAAACGAATTTGAGGTGGAAGCAAAGAAAGCGCTGAAGTTGTCACCCACTGATAGGTTGAAATTTTCACCATTAGCCAAGTTAGACTCCCTTCAAATGCCGGGGCAAATCTCGCCACCTGAATCGGCGCCCAGGCAAGCGGTGGACGATCCAGACGAAGAACTCTTGGCACAGATGCGACGTGTCAGGGAAGCGATGTCTGATAGTATCAACTGGTTTCAAGAAGAAAGAGCGAAGAGTGAACTCAGTCGGAGCAGTAGCGAAAGTCGTACCGAGACGGCCAAAGAGAAACGCCTGAGAGAATGGGCCCCGACACCAAGCCGGACTGAGCAACGATTGGCCAGTACTGGAGGACACGGGCTGATACCAAAGGACTTTGGGGTCTCGAGGAATAGTCGCCAACCGACTGAAGAGAGGGTGAATATTGGGTCAGCAATTGCGACGCAACCGCAGGGGTTTGCAGCCATGAGCATGGGGTTTAATCCCGTTGCGGGTACCAGGTTTGGTGGCAGTCGGGACAGCAGTCAGGACTTTATGGCAAAGGGGTCGAGCGTGGAGGATGCGATTGAGCTTTAAGAAGTCACTCAGACGACACGGCGACACGGCGCGATATGATCACTTCCTGGCGTTTCAGCGAGCATCTGGAGATTTATTAACATCGATATCCGCATAGCGACGGCGCGAGGCGTTGTGGAGTTGGGACAGTCGGAAAGGCATATGAGAGAGCCGGACGTGCTCATTCATCTGTATGATAGAGAGTTGACCAGTGACCGCGCCAAAGACAGGGGTTTCCATCTCCTCAGATGTTATTTGTAGACTTTTGATATGCCTCGAGCCCTTATCCGTTGTGACTGGAGAACGCCCGCGCACATTGCACCTTGGACTAACCGCTCCCCTCCCTCAAGCCATATAAACACACCAAGAGACCACATCGAGAATACGGTGACAGCCCCCCTACCAGCAACAATGTCTCTCCCACCCACCCAACCTTGACGGCCCCCACCGCCCTCCCCGGGATCTCTTTCAATCCGCCAGACCTATTACCAGTATAGATCCATCCGCCACCCCCCCACCCACCACTCTCACACGACCCAACCATGCGCATCGCCATCCTCCAATTCTCCCCCTCCCTCGGCGCCGTCCGCGCCAACCTCGCCCGCGCCGACGCCCTCCTCGACGCCGCGGGCCCGCTGGACGTCGATTTGCTCGTGCTGCCTGAGTTGGCCTTCACCGGTGCGCCCACTTCCTTGTCCTGCCCCCCTCTCCTTCCATGAAGCCGGAAAATCTGCTAACGTCCACGGGGGTTGGGGGTCGCAGGATACAACTTCCCGTCACTGGAAGCGATCGAGCCGTATCTGGAACCGACGGCGCAGGGGCCAAGCGCGGAATGGGCGAGGCGCACGGCGAGGCGGTTGGGGGCGGTGGTGGGAGTGGGGTATCCGGAACGGTATGTGCGGGGGGGGTTGGGGGAGGGGGTGGTGGCTTCGGGGGTGCAGAGCGGGGAGGGGGGGGAGAAGGACGGGGAGAGAGAGAATGGGAACGAGAAGGGGGAGAAGGGCTGGGTTGACGGGCAGGGCAGAGACGATGGGCATCATGGGAGGGAGGAGGAGAAAGGCGACGGTGGAGGCAAGGAGGAGAAGGACGGGGAGAAACGAGGGAGGAATTACAACTCCCTCCTCACCGTCGGGCCTGCCGGGGGGGAAGTATTGGCGCACTACCGCAAAACGCACCTCTACTACACCGATGAGACGTGGGCGGCGGAGAGCCCCACCGGCTGGCTGGCGCTCGATCTTCCTCTCCCTCCTCCTCCTCCTCCTCCGCCCCGGCCTTCCGTCATCCCTTCCGCCGCGCCTTCACCGCTCCCGCTCTCACCCTCCCACCCACCACCACCACCACCACCACCCTCAACCTCTCACGCCCCCGTGTCCCCTCCCCCTCCCACCCCGTCCCCCGCTCAAACGACCAAAACTACCTTCGCCATCTGTATGGACCTCAACCCCCACCGCTTCACCGCCCCCTGGGATACCTACGAACTCGCAACCCACACCCTCGCCGCCGGCGCCGAGCTCCTCGTCTGCAGCATGGCGTGGCTGACGCGGCTGGAGGGGGAGGAGTTGTTTGCGGACGAGGTGAGGGGCCGGCCGGATATGGAGACTGTGGCGTACTGGGTGGGCCGGCTGGGGCCGCTGTGTGGGGGGCGGGGTGGTGGTAGCGGGGGGGCGCGGGAGGAGAAGGAGAAGGACGAGGACGAGAGCGGTGGTGGGGAGGAGGAGAAGAAGAAGAAGAAGAAGAAGGGGGGAGATGTGGATGGGGTTGAGGCTGGTTTAGATGGTGCGGAAGGAGGCGGAGGCGGAAGCGGAAGCAAAAGCGTGCGCGGAACTCAAAACACTAAGGAAACTATCGTCGTCTTGGCGAACCGGTGCGGAGAAGAACCGGACGGGGCGCGGTACGCCGGCAGTAGTTGCGTGCTCGGGGTTGGTGGGGAGAAGGACGAGGAGGAGGGGGTGATTCGGTGTTGGGGGGTGATGGGGAGGGGGGAGGAGGGGGTGTTGGTGGTGGATACGGGGGTGGAGGCTGGGTGGAGGATTGGTGTTCGTGAGCGGAAGGAGGCCGGGGAGTAAAAGGGTGGGGGGAGTAAGAGGAAGGGGGAAAGGAGAGGCCAGGGTGGAGAAGGTACGGGAGGGGGAGTTTGAGGGTAGTAGACTGGCGCACAGGAACACGGGGACAATGGGACTCTGGGCATTTCGGGATGAGACTAGAGGCGTCCCCGGATTGTCGACCGAGGTGCTATTGATTCGAACGAGGCCAGGACTGAACCCATGATGTAAGGTAATGTTTCAGCCACGCATGAGCTAGTAGATAGTCAATTGCCATATCATTGCCAGTAGATTCAGCATCAACCTCTCCTCTCGAGGTGTTCTGCGGTGATGACATCCCCAGCTTCCGAGCTGTCCGCCGACTTCAAATGCCAGCACGCTCGGACAGCGTCACCCGGGAAGCACCATCATCGCGGCTGAATCCGACTTCCACAGCAGCTGAATGCTTTCAACCATCAAATCAAATCGCTTGCTGCAATGCTGTAACACCGACGGAAACATTCCAAATCAAATCTGCCCCATCAAGACCCACTGCCAGTAATGTCTTGCCCTCCCGATGCTCCTTGTAAAATCCTTCTTAAGCTCGAAGCCTGGACAACCACGCGCATGATGCAAAGCGAAATATTATTAACCACCCCTTCTGAATGAAACCTTGTATCGGCCGATAGTGCAGTAGTCCCAGGCGACAACAACATAGCCAGACACAATCGAGAAACTGTAAAGCGCAAGGTCGATGAATCATGTACACATGAATAAAAAAAAATCCGTCTCTCAAAATGGGTAGAGCTGCAGTGGTGATGGTGGGGTGGATCGGTTGGAAAATTATGATCGCAGCTTCAAGTCTCTTCGCGAACTAACAGTACGGAACACCGAGGCGAAGTTGATCCAGGAAGTGATGCTGGCCAAGTTCATGGTCTGGAGTATCAATGTCATGATTCGTCCCCAACCTCGGTATTACCTTCGCCCTGTTGCTTCCGTTCCGCATCCTCACACCTTTTCTTCCACATCTCAGCTTCCCCCCAAGCCCGCTCGAGTTCAGCCTTCAACTTCGTCACGCTCGTACTCAATTCGGCAATAGCCTGCTCGGTCAACAGCTTCTCCAAAGTCCACTTCTCGATGTTTTGGGCCTCGGCATCTTTGAGCTGGGTAATGAAGGTGACGGCTTTTTGTAATATGGAGCCCTTGTTCTTCTCACAACCCGGGACTATCTTTGCTAGTTCGTTGATCCCTTCGTTGATGGTTTCGCGGCGTCGACGTTCAACTTGGTCAGGGGTCAGCCTCTAGTCTCATTTCCCGGTTAGATCGTGCAATGAGTGGCTCACCTTCTTTGTGATTATCTCTTCGCACCTTTTGCCACTCCTCCGATCCCACCGGTGGTTTTGCGCCGCCGTTGTTCGATGCTTCCCGAGCAGCTTGAACTTGCGCAGCCATCGGAAGGCCACCCACGTTATAAGGCATCGAGTGATGATTTTGACCATTGTCTTGTCCTCCCAGATCGAAGGAAGAGTCTAGCTGCCGTTCACCGTCTGACCCAGAGGCCGTACTGGCAAAGGACAGCTCTGTCGGTTGTGGTATCGTCAACGAGGGCATGATCCCTGCAAGGGCAGCGGCAGCGGTCGAGCTTGCGTTCTCTTGATTCGTACGTGACGTGTGATGAGCTAGTTGCTGAGAAAGGGTGCCGAAATCGGTAGAGGTGCTAGCCGAGGACGATAGAAATGAATTGCCTGATGGATCACTGCTGTCATGACCATTCCCATTCACTTGATTTGAGGTCGACGCTCGTTTCGAGCCGGGCCGTCTGGGATCCTCTGCCGGTCCATTCGAACCGGAGCCATCGCGTTTCCGTTTAGCGTTGTTGGCCTTCAAGATCTGTAGGGCTTCATTGACAGCACTGGCTGCTCTCTCCTGCTCCGTTGGCCCGTTGTCAAAGTCCGAATTTGGTGGCATTGCGACTTTCAGAGGTTGGCGATGAGATGGGTTCTTAGTCATGTGGGGAGATACACTCAGTTCCGAACAGCCCACACCCCGTGGCGACGCTTGTGAATATGACTTTCCAGGGATTTATGTGGAAAGGCGTTTCGAGTTACACGATGCTCGAGCTTCGCGGCTTGCTGCACAACGGCGGTTTTCAGGGCTTGGGACCTCGGCTCCAGACGAACGCTCGTAGTCAGAGGTGTTCGTGGTCGGAAAGCCACCTGATTAGCTAAAGATGGCGTAACGATGAGTGACGAGGGGAGTAAGGTGTATGGCAGGTGTTCGAACGATTTCCGGTGATTGCGTTCGCGCCCCGGTTCTTGACGGATTGCGGTCCGGTTCGTTGCTGCGCAGCAGTTTGTCCGTCGCTTTTGAGCAGTGGCCTCGAGATGGGATCTATCCGTGGCCTTGATATGATTGCCATGTCAGCACGTGGATGATTGCAAACGTGTCACGAGGGGCTGCAAACACGCGATGAGGGCTGATTGTGCTGTGCTGCCGGGAACGATGGGTTCGTCTTGTTCCAACGTTGACGCAGCCATTAGGTCAGACACTGCCAGAGCAAATGCAAGTTTGCCCGGCGTCGTGCAGGGCAGTCATGGCAATCTCAGTATCAGATATGCCGGCTCATGCTAGTGTTGTCGAGCACACATCCTCGGCCAAAGGCAGCCTCGAAGCGCCGACATTGCGAATGGGAGAGGGGAGGTGGGAGATGGGAATGGGGCATTGCGGTGTGGGCGCGCGAGATTGCGCAAAGGTGGTGGGGGTAGCATCACGGTCGCGGTGTCATCTGATGCGCGCATGGAAATAAGTCACTCACCTGACGATGTTGGCCGGAGAGACGAGGTCACGAGGTTTGTGGCTCAGGCAATAGGCAATAGGCAATAAGAATTATAATTAGCCGGGTCTGTGTTTCGTGAATCGTGATAAGGTCTTCCGTAGTGAGGGACCAATCCGCTACTTGGCGATCGGGGGACTGGCAGAACTGGAATATTGCACTGGAGCGAGATGGAGAAGAGGGAGGAGAGGAAGAAGGAGAAGGAGAAGGAGAAGGAGAAGGAGAAGAGGGAAGAGAGGGAGACGGGGGAGAAAGAGGGCGACGAAGTGAGGAAGGTGCTCGGTAGTGATGGCGATGTGACTGCGGAGAGAGAGGGTCGATGATTGATGGAGCGCGACGATTCTTCGGTCCAACGACACGAGAGAGCCTAGGTCAGCCTTCCGCTTGTTGAGGGAGAGGTGCAGATGTGCCGGCCGGGCCTGGGGTCTGCGGTCCTGGTCGGAGGGGTCTGAGGGGTCCTCTTCTCTTTCTCTCTGTCTTCAACACGCAGCGCACGCAGCGCACGCAGCGCACTCGGCGCACCCCTGCCCTGTGTGCGGGATGCAGATCACGGTGCTTCTGCTGGTCACATGCTTCCGCGCCCCTCAGGCCCAGCTGTGCATTGCCAGTCGGACACGATCCGGCCTGCATCATGCTGATTGGGGCTTCTGGCCCTCCATTCGACTCTGGGGGGAACCGGAAAAGCGGGGTCACGCGTCCGCTCGCACTTTCCCTTCTCCGCGCTTCCTGGCTTTCAGTGGTGTGCGACTGCGACACTGGAACACAAGATCTGGCTTGGAATGGTCGAGATGGGAAGGTAACGGGCGCGTCGGCCTTTCCGGTGGCTGGCTCGTTGATAAGTGACGGCGACTGATTGGACATGCACCCACGCCGCAACAGGGTTCTCCAGTCACGAGCCCGGTCACATGGCTTGTCTCAGCGCCGAGCTAAGCCAAACGCTGCCTTGTCTCCTTAAGGCATCGAGGCAAGGCAAGTCATGGCAAGTCATGGCAAGTCATGGCAAGTCGAGTCAAGGCAAGTCAAGGTCATTGTTATCGCCGAAGGTCTGGATGCTCTACGGCACACAGCACTGGACTGAAATCGTAGCTTCTTCGTGTTACCTTCTCGAACTTTGCTAAGCCACCTGGAATCTGCCTTGGCGGCCCACCCCTTGTTGTGCGCAATCAACGAGTACTTGCCTCAGAAGCGATTTGGAGAATCACGCGATTTCCCAAGCCAAACACCGTGTACCCAAGGCCCTCTCAACTATCCCACATCCTTTCCGTCAACTGGTATTCATGATCATCCAACCCCTTCTTCGCCTGCATGACCACCTCCCTTTGCTGGCTTTGCAATCCTTCCGAGTAACATAGCTTCACCAACACCTTGAGCTCCTCCAGATTGAATTCCAAGTCCTTGCCTCCGCTCGCCCTTGCCAGCGCCACTATTGCGTCCGTTCCGTCGTGGAAGAGTTCGAAGTACTGTGCACTTCTCGCCAGGGTTACATCGTCCTCGATCGTCTTCAGGTTTTGTTGCAGCACCAGAATGTTCAGTTGCATCCGCCCACAGCCGTTCAGGTTCATTGCCGCGATCTGACATGCGTTCGTGACCAGCAGCCGGTCGAGCAGAAGGGCCAGGCCACTAGTGATGAACCGATGCTCATGGTCAGGCAGATACGCAATGATGTTGTCGTCGAAACTGACGAGATCTGCGTTGAGGGTGAGGACGCTTGGGTCAGGATCGTTGGCTGGTTGATCGAGGAGATAGTGTGCGTGGAGGACCCGGGTAATCATATGGATAACGCCACATCGAATGTCGGTGTGGAGCGTATGCAGGATTGTAGAGGCAAGGTCACAGAAAGAAGAAATAATCCCATCAAAAGCACTGCAAGCTGTCAGGGATATCCTCGTCAACACACCTAAAGACTCTGTCGAAGACTTACATTACAGTCTCTTGGGTCATGGGCAGATAGAGCGGTTGACTCTCGTCCTGCGACCTGTTTGCGTCGAACAAGGTCCATCTCCGAGTAAGGTGGGGTTTGGCTGATTCCCGATGAGATACTTTAGTTTGGTCATGGGTGACATGTCGAAGTTGACTTAGACGACTGGCAAGCCATTGCTGCAAAGAAAGTCAATTTGAGTCTTCTCCAAGAAAGGTGACAGTTATCATACCATGCTATTGTATAGCAAACATAATGCTGCCACGGACCTGCGATCCGATATTATGTCGTACGGTTCCAGGGGCGTTTCCATTGTTTTTGATATAAGAATCGTTGTTTCCTGTTCGAATCAGCATTGATCGAGGCCGGCGGTGAGCCATCCTGTACCTTCTGCAGTAGATCGTTCTGACCGCGAGCATCTTGTCGCCATAATTCCTTCAGGATGTCTTGCAGATCTCCTCCCTCCGTCAAAGCAGCAGCAGTCTTCAATCTCACACCACCTGGTGATTGTACTTGCGCTCTACTAACTATAGCTATAGGTAGTTGGTAAGCTTGCACAAGGATTAGACCAAAGGAAGCGACGCACCTTTATACCAGCCACAGCACTTGTCATAGTAGGTGACCATCTGCGAAATGATGAGCTGTGTGAATGTTTGATCTTGTGGCAAAGTGTCTAGCATTTTGCAAAATGCCTCAACCAATGTGAGGAATGTCGATGTGCCCTGATGGTGTCAGTGCTTAATGCGGAAGCGGTCGGTGGACAGATCACGTACCTTGAAGATAGGTTTCTGAGCATGAACGGTCCATTGAGGGTCTTGTTGGAAAGCGTCAATCTCTATGAACGACCGGGTACAAAGCTCTGTCACAGCCTCATCCAGTTGCGGATGGAATACATTTACAAGAAAGTCGTCAAGGAATGATGTCAAAGTGCTCTTCGCAATGTCAGTGTCTGGCGGCACAATATCCTTCAGACGTTGAAGGAAAGATAACGACGGTGGCAGCAAAAGGCTGATGTTGAAGACACTGGGTTCAACCAGCAGCTTATGTCCTACAGTCAATCCATCATAGGAAGCGCTCTCGCTACTTCCGCTGATGCTCGGCCGCCTTTGCGATTTCGATACCAGCCCCGGTACGGAAGTCTGCAAAATCTGGTCTAGATCTTCTTGTTCGGTAGCTAATTCTGTGGCGGTTTCGTCTATATCCGCCAACTTGAAGACTCGCTGTAGAAAGTTAGTATCGATTCGATATTAGAGTGGACTACGAGAGGTGTACCTTGCTCTTGTCACGTTGGCTCCGCTGGAAGATGTTCATCTCAACTGCCGGTTGCCGCCCTAGCCTGTAGGATGGGTGGCCATCGGCCGCCAAGTAATCATGAAGGAGAGAACGCATCTAAAGGAGGTATCAGAACGTACGACAACTCGAAAATAGGTTTGAGCGTACCTCGCTCTGATAGAGCTTCCAAAGCTCCTTAAACCCCCCGGTTAGAGATACGGATTGACGTAGCCCTTCTCGTTTTGCTATTCCAGATATTATATCATGTGTTGCTCGGTGGCCCTCGGCTATGGCCTCGAATTTTGAATACAATGTCCATAGAAGATCACAAAGAACCTCGTCTCGACCATTGTTCCCGTTCATCTCGAGAGCTCCCTTACTATAAGCGGTCCCCTTCTGTCCACGCAAGTGCGTGGGGTGACGATGATCAACCTCAATATTGGTCCTGTCAACGATCGAGAAAAGCTCTATAGGCAGTCTTTGTTCCATACGATCAACAGCCACTTCCAGACGACCCATCTTATTCAATGATTCCAGCAATAGTTGTATGTATTGAAAGCTGTCAACCTCGGGGTTCTGTGACGCATCTTCAACAAACTATTGTGCAATTAGCATGTGCCACAAAGGCTTGATATTGCAGTGAACCCACAGGTATGGATGTATCTAAATTATCTAAAAACTGGTAGAGTGGCCTCCCCCACGTATTTGCTAATGCAGTTTAGAGAATGTAATCCAGCTGAAGATTGAGGTACATACGCAAGGGTGGTGCCCCGTTCTCGGGTAGGAGTGCATCTTTGGTTTCAGCGTGATAGGGTTTCCATCGATCTTGGCAGTATGGGGACTTCAGATATAGATGATCATGCAGTTCTTCGATCAGTGTATCGGTCAACGACTGTTCATCATCGAATCAGTAATCGCATGACATGCGTTGAAGATTGAACCGACCGTCTCTTGGTTGCTGAAGTAAATCCGAAGGTCCCCCAGTGCCCCAATGTTTTCTAAATCGGACCTCCTTATCATACGAAGAGCATCCTGAAGGATATCTACAGCAGAGAGAAAACATTTACTGGATATGCGTGCATCGAGCTGCTCGGGGACTAGTTGTAATTTCTCACTGGGGGACCATAAGCTGCTTGTGTGCGATGTGAAACATTTCATTACTCACACTTGGGCCAGGATCTGCAGCATCTCATCATAGCTCTGTGATGATGAAGACAGACCCTTCAACTCAGGCTTAGCGGAAACCAGGTTCGATTTGGCGTGGACCAAAGTGTCTTTGAGCGTTCGAACACGGTTTTGAGAAGTCTGGATGCTTGATTGGATCTTATGAAAGGTGCCGATGGAGCTATTGAAGCCCTGATGGTGTTCTAAATCTTTCAGTTATAGAACAAGAGTACAATTGGGATGTAGTTGTACCATTGACAATTGCTTTCAGGGCCTTCTGAAGCTGCTTGCTTGTTTGTTGAAAGTCTTCATAATCATTTCCACGTCCAAGGGAGCTGAAGTCCATCAATTGCAATGCTATATGGACAGGTACACAATCATCCTTGGTCATGATGTCCCATCTGTCTTGAATATGTTCAAGGACATCTAACAACAGAACCTTGATCAGCCAGTCAATCTCCGAACGATCAGAAATACTGCATTGAATATGACTTCTTGCGAGGTACAAGCGAACCACGCCGAGTGCCTGACTTCACGGAATTATAACAGTGGAGAGGTGAAGACTCGTAAACGACTGAGCCTTACCGCATAGGTGATGCTAACCTTCGATTTCTTTACCTCCTGGACCATTGCCATAGAGGCGCGAGCCTCTCCAATTCGGCCGACTTGTTTCCCTACTCCAGCTACCAGCAATCCAATCTCGATCCCCTCTATCAGACCGTTGCCTCCTGTGTAAACCCTGTGACTCTACCTCCGGGCCTCGAGTCCGCGGTAACGTCTGTGATTGATAAGGCGGATGCGCGATAGAGGCGTCGTTCGTGAAGCCGCCGTACCCTCCAACTCTTGGGGCTCGAGCGCTATCCCTGAAACTTGTATCATGTAGCTCCTCCCCATATTGATCTGACGACTCTGCGACATGGTAGCCATTGGTATATCCGTTGCTGCTACTATTCGCATGAGACATGGCCGCGAGAAGGAGTGATCTCTGGGGAGAGCCTGGCCTTCAGGGCGGCGCGATGACGACGATGCTTGTCCTCATGCTCTTTCGTTGGCGCTGCTAGCCTGCTCGACCATGCTGGCAGGTGTTTCAGAAAGCGCGCAGTCACGATGCGAAAGCCGGATCAGTACAACGCTGAAGGAGGTCGGGGACTTGACTGCCGTAGCACGCGTGGAGAGCATGGCGTGCATGGTATCGTTACCTCTTCGGGCCGTCCCGCTGCTGCTGACAGGGCTGAGGCCTTAAGCGCTGCCAAATACCTCACTGCCCCTTTCTCCTTCACGTGAAAGGAGCAAGGCAAGAAGAGCGGAGAAAACATTGAATTTGATTGGCTGATACACGGTCCTGCTTAGTGCAATCACCTTAGAGGGATATCAATTGTCAGTCTCTGGACCTTTTCTTTGCGGTCTTGCTTTTCGAAACCATTCAAAAGCAATGTGCACACCAGGCCTGAATTTCATATCCTTCTACTGTACATCACAGAGAGCCCTATGTTCACTGTGCTCAGGTTTTTGCGTGTCTTCTTTTGCTTCATACTAATTTCGCACATTAGTATACACCTTTGGATCCTGCATGAACAGATTACATCTACTCTCTTTAATATCGAAAAGCTTAGAGCATATGTACTTTGACTAAACCAATTTCATAACACCATACTGATAGACTCATAGTCATGATGGCGTCTCATCATCCCAATATCTCACGGACTGTCAGATCCATTTTGCAGATCCGTCATTGCTCTGCCAATGCCATCCCAACCTCGAAACGGAAATATGTCCCTACTCCCGGGACCTACCCAAAGGATTTCTAGTCTCCAGAACCCACGTCGGCGTCAAGCTAACCAACACACACTTCCCAGACCTTGCCCTGATCACTTCCAATACATCATGCTCCGGAGCCGCAGTCTTCACGAAGAACAGATTTCAAGCCGCTCCCATTACCGTAAGCAGAGAAATGCTTCACAAACGAAACGGCGAGGCATCCGAGCTATCATGACCAACTACGGCTGCGCCAACGCCGTCACCGGCAAAGGCGGGCTTCAAAGATGCGGAAAATGTGGCCAAAACCGTCGACGCCTGCTTCGCCGACCCTAGCGCCCCTGCGTCCAACACCCCTCCTTCAGCAGCACCATAGTCATGAGCACCAGCGTCATCAGACACAGCCTCCACATCCTAAAGATCCTCTCCAAAATCCCCACCGCCTACAACACCCTCGCCGCCTCCCACACCTCCTAGCTAACCGCCGCCCGCCCCATCTGCACCACCAACACCTTCCCCAAACTCCTCTCTCGCTCCTTCACCTCCCCTCTTCCCCCACCAAAACCTATCATCTAGCCGGCATGACCAAGGCGGCGCCGGCATGATCCACCCCAACATAGCCACCCTCCTCGGCATCCTCTGCACCATCTCCCCCTCCCTCATACACGCCATTCCCAACTCCTTCAACGCCGTCTCCGTCTCCGGCCGACACCAGCACCAGCACCAACGACACCGTTCACATCCTTGCCAACGGCGCCAGCGGCGGCCCCGCCATCACCTCCACTACCACCCCCTCCGGCCTCGCCCACCCCCTCGTCCGCGAATGCGAGGGCGCCAACGAAACCCGTCCACATCCGCGTCATGACCTCCCCATCCCTCAACTCAGCCCCTCCATCGCCGCCCCGTCCCCCCTAGTGACGACGGCGTTGTACGGCAACAACGCGAACCGGGGTCGCATTCTGTGCGCGATGGGCTACGTGCCCGCTGTCAAAAAGGTAACGGTTGTGCCGGAGAGAAACGAGCGTGAGGTTCGTGCCAGTGGGTGGGGGTAAGGAGTTGAAGGTTTTGGTGAACGAGTGGGGGAGCTGGGGGCGGTGGATGAGGAGGAGGTGGGGGCGAGGATTTTGGAGAGTGGGGGTTTGGAAGTTGGGGTTGATCGGGGAGGGGGGGGCATGAGGGAGGGGAGGAGAGTGGAGGGGAGGGAGGAGGCGAGAGGTTGGACTTGTGGGTTTAGTCGTGGGTATGTGACGTGATTGTTCCATCGGCGGCGTGTTTCTTTGCTAGGTTGGGCTGTTGGCGTTGTAGTACCAATGACAATTATAGGACGTGAGGGAAGGAGATGGACTTTTGGGAGACTTGAAGAGTGTGGATAGGTTTGATGGGGCATGCGGTGTTCGGTCCATCGACTCGAAGATCATACACGGCTTCGTTACTGAGGGAAACATGTCCCGCACCATACGCACGGCTGCTGAGATACGACTCTGGCGGCCGAATATCACCCTATACAGTTTTTACGAAGGTAGCGATATACTCTCAATCCAATCATAGACTTTTCTTTATTCTGCTCTGACATAGTTGTACAAGCCGTAGTATTTACACAGGAGTGCCCTGCCGTCCCCACAATGCCAGCACCCGTACATACCCGTTCCCCAAGATTTTATTGACGTTGACACTATTGTGTACGCCAACGAACTTTTAAGCTGCATTCAAGGGAACCCTGAAGATGTTCTAGCGCTTTCACTAGCCCATGACCATTCCCTTCAACCCAGCCATATCCCCTTCTTTGGCAGCAATCTCGAAGTAGCCGTAGATGATCCTTCCAAACGTCAGTATGATTCACAAAGATACACAGTCAAGGAAAACTCACGTGACAGCCAAGAGAATACCTGTTCCGGAGCCCAATGCTCCCAAGAGATCACTAGCTACAGAGAGTGCGCCAATACAGGCACCGCCGAATGCTGCTGCGGTAGGGATAACTCTCTTCAGCTCCTTGTACATGCTCTGCTCCCGATGTCCCGCCATGACCAACCCCTGCTCCTTAAGTTGCTTCGCGACATCTCTTGGCGCGGATCCCGACACCTCAATCCAAGTCTTTGAGAATACAGCGCAAGCTACTGTAATGAACACAATGTAGATGGCAGTATGGATCGGGTCGAGTAGTGCCTCCGTGAAGTTCAATGGCGGTGACATGTAGTATGAGATACCAGACGCGGCGTAGAGCTGAGCTGAGCCTTCACGGGGTTCCCAGACACCGATGAGTTTCACAAGGAGGTTTTCAGAGAACCGAGAGTAGAGCATCTGGCTGAAAAGGAAAATGTTGGACGACAAAGCAGATTGGAGCATGATGGGCATGTTCGACGTGTAGAATAGACGGACTGGGTATGAACCGCGCATGCCTCTTTGGCGGGACGATTTGACAGGAATCTCAACGCGGAATCCCTGGAGGTAGATGACCGCGGCGAAGACAACGAGAGTGGCCAAGAGGTTCATGACGTTCGGAAGGTTCTGTCGGTAAAAGGCTTCACGTAGAGCACGTTGCTTGTCAGGCCATGTCAGAAGGAGATGGAACAAGGCGATAACAGCTCCTTCGAACTCGGGACCACGACCGGTATTGATGGTTGTTGGTGAGAAGGCTTTCCAGATGATGGACTCGCAGATGTTTGTCGCAATAAAGAGTGAGATTCCGCTTCCCAACCCATAGCCCTTCTGGAGTAGCTCGTCGAGGAGAATGACAATTAGACCGGCGACCACTAGTTGAACGACCAAAAGTACGCAAACACCGGCGCCAAGGTCTGATGGCTGTCCGTACAGACCAGTGAGCACATAAACGCATGCTTGACCGAACGATAGTATGATAGCGAAGAGCTTCTGAGCGGTTTGGTATAGCTCGCGGTCCGCTTTCAGATCGAGGTTGACATCAATCAAATGGGTTCCGGCAAGGAGCTGCCGCTTCATCAGAACATGTCTTCCTCGAGCATTCAAACATTTAACCTACTTGAAACACCATGCCTGAGGAGATAATAGGTGATATACCCAACTCCATCAATGTTCCCCTGTTACTTGCCAACATCATCCGCAGCCAGTATAGGGGGTCGGATGTGTCGGACGAGACAATGCCGTATAATGGCATCTGACTCATGACCAAGAAGATCAGAAGCGTAAGCTTTAGAACGACATCAAAATCAGCGTGTTGCTTCCCATTAACCCGCGAAGGGGGCTTTCTAGTGAAGGGAGCTCCATCTCACCCCAGTCCACATCAACTTCTGATTAAATGGGATCTTTGTTTCGGGCGCCGCAACCTCAGGGAGGAGGGGAGTGAAGGGCTTGATAAGATCGAGAAACCGTACTGCAAGGTCATCACTGCATTAGCAACTGTCCACCTGGCCGAAGACAGCAATATCTGTAGACGATAGTCGCACCGCGGCAGGGGTAGACTTACGACCGCTCATCCTGGCGATTCTGCCGCAACGCGGACTTCAGTATTTCTAAATATTCACGAGAAGCTAAAGATACAGGATGTATAGAAGAATCCGAAAGGCTCGTGACTGTTGCACGTTGGAATGGCTGTGCGAAATAAGGAGCGTCTGGGGGATGCCAATTGTGTGTTTTGTGGAGATCGACGAAAGGACAGCAGACCACAGTTGTCGTCACGCTAAGTATATCTCAGCACCGAGGCTGAGCATGGAGGAGCCCTACTGACTTCCGATTATATAACTATTTCTACACTCTTTGCTTCACATTCGAGTAGTCTTACACATCTTCAACCTTTCTGATATTGGTAGCTGTATCTGCCTTTTGCGACATTTCACGATGGTGAACATTACAGAGAAGATCAAGGAGTTGGACCCCCCAATCATCACGTGTCTCCACTACTAAGACGTTGACAGGATTGAGGAGGAAATGCGAAGGACTCAGAGTGAGGTTCTTGAGTTCATTACAAGAATGAACGAATCTGATTGGACATAGAGAATAAGGCTACCGGTATTGCTATGCATGTTCCACGTAGAAGATTAATGGTAACAATTTGAAGAGTATCACCTGGGACTGCTAAAAGGGTGCGCCTACCTCTTGGCCCGTTTGCCGTTCGACGTCTGATACTTTCATCAGCAAGCTTGCGCGTTTACGAGCACAGCTGCTAGAGCCGGCGCCCGGTGCGGGCTCAGGAGGAGGCAGTGGTTTCGATGTTAGCAAAAGTGGTGATGCGCGCATAGCACTTGTTGGCTTTCCTTCAGTTGGCAAATCCACGTTCCTCTCCAAGATTACGAAAACGAAGAGCGAGGTCGCCGCATACTCGTTTACTACCCTTACCGCTATTCCTGGAGTCCTTGAATATGGAGGAGCAGAGATTCAGGTTCTGGATCTACCAGGTATTATTGAAGGTGCAGCGGAAGGGAAGGGAAGAGGGAGACAGGTCATATCCGCTGCGAAGGTCTGCTGTTCGAACCATTGAGCAGAAATAGACACTAAACATTTACGCAGACAAGTGACCTAATCCTAATGATCCTTGACGCTACAAAGAAGGCGGAGCAGAGAGCGTTGTTAGAAGCCGAGCTTGAAGCCGTGGGAATACGGCTGAACAGAGAGCCTCCGTCAGTGACTTCCATCAACGTCTGTCTTCCGTACATGCGCTGATCCAAATTCCTTAGTAACATCTATCTCAAAGCTAAGAAAGCTGGCGGGATGAAGATAACTTTCCAGAGTCCACCCAAGTATCTTGACGAGAAGATGCTATACAACATCCTGCGAGACTACAAGATGCTCAACTGCGAAGTGCTTGTGCGTGATGAATATGGTAAGCTTACTGGAGAGAATATATCAGAGGCTTGCTAACGAGGGGCAGCAACTGTGGATGATTTCATCGATGTCATCATGAAGGATCACAGGAAGTATATCAAATGGTAAGAAATCCCTGGTATGACGCAAGAACGACGTTTGATATATTCCAGCCTATACGTATACAACAAGATCGACTCAGTCAGCCTAGACTTCCTCGACAAGCTCGCACGCGAAGACCATACTGTAGTTATGTCTTGCGAGCTCGACCTCGGCATTCAAGATGTAGTGGAGAGATGCTGGCAGGAACTGCAACTCATGCGAATATACACCAAACGGTAAGTCAGACTTTACCTGAGGTATGTACCCCCAGTGCTGCGCTGACGCCCCGACAGAAAAGGGGAAGACCCCGACTTCAGCGAAGCGCTCATCGTCCGCAACAGCTCGTCGATCGAAGATGTGTGTGATCAGATCCATCGGACGTTGAAGGAGACATTCAAATACGCAATGGTATGGGGTACCAGCGGAAAGTATAGTATGCAGAGCCAAAGAGTTGGTCTGAGTCACCTCGTTAGCGACGAGGACGTGGTGCAGATAGTAGCTAAATAGACGATGTGATAACATCTGATCAGAATAATCCAACCTGAAGATTAGACGCCAAATTGACTTCAAACCTGTACATCTAATGTCGAATTTCTACACTCGACGTTACAGTAATATTTGTTGGCATAGCTTGAGGCTCGAGAGACTCAAGCTGTTCATAGTGGTAGGTGGAAAGAAGCATCTCGAAGCTTCCCCTGTAAGGCTGGCATGGGTGCGGCCGAACTAAACGTCAGAGGTGACGATTTGGCCGGAGAAATAGCGAAAGGAAGAGTCAATTGAGACGCCTACCAAACTGCAGCCTGGCAAAATTCAATCACGATCTACTGCACTATTCTCCGTCCACTGGGCGACAACTGGTTCTATTATTTGCTGTCACAATCTTCACCGTTCAGGACTGCTAGTACCTCTAAGACAAAAGCATTGATCACAGGTGAATACCACGCCCTACACCAACCTGTTGCTCACAGTACCTTTGCTCATTTGTCAAGGCAGCCACATCGAACTGCGATATATCATCCAGTAGTACAGCATTTAGGAGCAATCAAGTCAGCAGTCTGACTGCTCTGCAAGCCCCGCTGCGGGCAGTCGCTTCAATCACTCCGCCATGGTTGCTGAAACCAAACTCTACGACTCCCTGAGCATCAAGCCTGAGGCCTCCCAGGATGAGATTAAGAAGGCGTACAGGTAAGTGTACATAACTCACGGACATACGTATTGCATGGTCGATTAACGTGGTTGCAGGAAGGCGGCCTTAAAGTACCATCCAGACAAGAACAAGGGCGACCCAAAACAAGGCGAGAAATTCAAAGGTGAGGCTTACTTTGAGGTCATACTATCCCTTTAGATAATGCCAGCTAATAGAAAATTACAGAAGTATCACAAGCTTATGAGATCCTTTCTGACCCCGAGAAACGCAAAGTGTACGACCAGTATGGCCTGGAATTCCTCCTTCACGGCGGTAGAGAAGCCCCACCACCTGAAGCCGGGGGAACAGGTGGAATGCCTTCCGGATTCGCAAACATGGGTGGGATGCCTCCAGGAGGATTCGGCATGGGCGGCATGCCTGGCGGTGGACGTTCATTCCACTTCTCAACAAATGGCGGAGGTGGATTCAACTTTAGTAATCCCGAAGACATCTTCTCTTCGTTCTTCAAACAGGGTGGAGCAAATATGGGGGATGATGACGACATCTTCGCCAGCTTTGGCGGCGGCAGTCTGGGCGGGGGTAGAAGTGGAGGGCCCAGAGCAAGGCCACGTGCACGATCGCCAGAGGTGACGACCGTGGAGAAGCCATTACCGGTCTCATTAGAGGATCTATTCAAGGGCGCACACAAGAAGATGAAAATAAAGAGAAAGACGTTCGATCCGACTACGGGAAAGAGAAGTGTCGAGGATAACATTCTGGACATAAAGATAGAGCCTGGCTATAAGGTAGGCACCAAGATAAAATTCAAGGGCGTGGGGGACCAAGAAGAAGGGGGTACACAAGACCTGCATTTTATCATTACTGAGGTATGTTGACATGCGTATCTACTATGCTTTCTAATGGCTAATATTTGTCTGCAGAAAGAGCACCCTGTATTCAAACGTGAAGGTGACGACCTTCGAATGGTTATCGAGCTTGATCTGAAAGAAGCTTTGACTGGCTGGCAGAGAACAGTAGGCACCATAGATGGCAGGCAATTACCTGTTTCTGGTGGCGGGCCCACACAGCCTGGCTATGAGATCAGATATCCAAACCAGGGCATGCCCAAGCGGAAGAATCCTTCGGATAGAGGAGATATGATCGTTCAGATTAAAGTCAAGTTCCCGCCGAGCCTGACTCAGGCGCAGAAGACGAAGTTGAAGGAGATCTTATAAGACGGCGGTGAAAGGATGAGCAGGAGGCGTATGTCGTGCTTGCGTCTTTGTTGTACATATGCATGGTGTTGCAGGAAAGGCGTTGTGCATGGCTTGTGGATCGTTAAAGGACGGATATTCTTGTTACTACTTACGGTATGGGCCACTGGCTCATCAGATAGAATATGACACAACACATCGGATAGTAATTGTGAATCTTTACACCTGGTTCTCACGGAATGAATTGGATTACTACTGGTTCTGCTCAGCCCTGCCAGCAGCACCCTAACCTCGCTTGGCGATATCAATCCCAGGCCTTCTTACCCACCGACCGCAATGCTTTCTAATGAGCGCCAGCCTCGAAGAGCTTGCTCTCAACGACGAGATAGCTCGGCTCGAAGCTCAGCTCCAAGTCGCACGAGCCCGGCGCGATCACATCGGCCGTGCCACCACAGCTCCCCCCCTCCCCACAGCATCACCCAACCCCACCAACGATAACGGTACGCCCATACCCCAGTCCCTTCTTACCCCTTCCCACACGCCTCACGTCCCAGCGCTAACCCCCCCTCCGCCAGCCATCCACCCTCCCTCCACCCCCCACGCCCTCCTCCTCCTCTCCGACTCCGCCCTCCCCCTCGGTTCCTTCGCCTTCAGCAACGGACTCGAATCCTACCTCGCGCACCACAAACCTCCTCAACCCCCCTCATCCTTCCCGCACTTCCTGCGCCTATCCGTCGCCTCCGTCGCCGGCACCACCATCCCCTATCTCATTGCCGCGTATCGAGACCCCGGGGCGATACAACGCTGGGACGATGAGTACGACGCCGCGACGGCGTGTACGGTGGCGAGACGGGCGAGCATCGCGCAGGGGCGGGCGCTTTTAGGGGTGTGGGAGCGCGCATTTAGGTCGACCTTGTCGCACGAACCCGCAACCACGACAGCGGCAACAACAGCCCTCTCCGCCATCTCAGCCCTCCTCAAACCTTCCACCTCCACCCCGCCCTCCCACGGCCACCTCCCCCCCCTCTGGTCGCTCGTCAGCGCATCCCTCTCGCTCTCCCTCCCCCAAACCGTCTACATATTCCTCTTCAGCCACGCGCGAGCGGTATTGAGCGCGGCAGTGCGGGCGGGGGTCATGGGTCCGTATCAGGCGCAGGGCGTGTTGGCGAGTGCGTGGTTGAGGGCGGAGATCGAGAGGGGGGTGGCTGGGAATTGGGATGTCGAGGTGGGGGAGGCGGGGCAGAGGGTGCCGGTGCTGGATCTTTGGGGGGGGAGGCATGAGGTGCTTTATTCGAGGATTTTTAACTCGTAGTGGGGAAGGGTTTGGGGGATGGGTGAGCTGGGGAGTGGAGGGATGGGTAGTGGGGACTGCGGGGTTGCTGGTTGCGGCTTTGGCCCGGGGCTTCTTGGGGGTATGGTCTACGAGCGGATGTGCTAAGGATGGTTTGCGTATAACATTTTCTAAGGACATTTGGATGGCTTTGCAGTCTTCGTGGCACCAGAGATACGTTGGAGTCATACGCTAGCCCATTATGGGGCATTGTCACAACTTGAAGCTTGTGTTTATATAAATACCTACAATATACCAGATTTTTCCATTGCCCTCGCAAACATCTCTCCGCAACGGACCCGGCTCCCCAATCTCGCACACAGGAGGAAAGCCCCGCTCAGTTTCCTATGAAGACTGTACGTCTCTTCCGGCGGAGGTGCTAATCTCTCCCTCACCATGACCGGGATCAGGCCCTTCACCCGGTCAGTAATGGTCTGGTCCTGGAAATTATACACCTCCGGCGAGCTGTCTCTAAACGGTTCCGCTAGGGTCAGCACCGATGTGATGTGCGCATTGAGCATTGCTTGCGACTCGTGACCTGTCAGGTAGCCAAGCTGGATAGAAAGGTCCCGAACAGAATCCCGATCATTGCGAGAAGCCGCAAGAAGGATACGCAGATAGGGATCGATGAATTTGCTGGGATATTCTCGGCACGCGCCAAAGTCGAGTAGCTCCAGTTTCTGGGTCTTCGAGTTGTACAGGAAATTCGTCCAGTTCGGATCTGTTTGCATGAACTGGAACTCGGCTATTTCGCGTAGACAAAGGCGTAGGATTTGTGTCCCTATCCAGTCCTTCTGTGCTTGGGTAAAGTTCTGCACTTTGGTGACCCCGACCCCTTCCATACGCTCCATGGTAAGGACCTGGGCGCCAGATGCTTCGTCGATGATGGCAGGAACAACGAAGATATCTTGCTCGTCTTTGAGCAATTCCCTAAAACGTTTCCCGCACTCTGCTTCTCTGACATAATCGCACTCCCATGCAAGCTCTGTTCGTGCATTGGCAATAGTCTTATCAAGATACAGGCCCTTGGGCAGAAGGCGAGATGCGTTAAGTAGGATGGTTAGATTGTTGAGATCAGAGTCGATCGAATCAGCTACACCGGGATACTGAACTTTGACAGCGACCCGCTGGCCTGTAGACTTGAGGACTGCCCCGTGCACTTGGCCGATCGACGCGGCTGCCATAGGCATGTCATCAAATGATCCAAATAACTCACGCCAATCAGACCCTAGATTGCTTGCAAGTACCTTGTTCCGCTGTGATATAGGCATGTAATCCGCACTGTCCTGCACTCGCTGCAGAACTTCCTGGATTGGTGCAGGCAGCATTTTCGAATCTGGTGTCTAGATTAGCATGCGGTAGAGGAGAGAACTAAGCCTGCACGAACCTTGGAAGCTCATCATCTGGCCCAACTTAAGAGCAGCTCCTCGCATACGTGAGAGCTTAGCCACTAGCCTTTCCATGTTGCCTGCGTTAAGCATCAGAGATCCACCAGCGCCTGTGCCACCAGCAACCCGTCGAAAGCTTTCGCCAACGGCGCCAAATGCCATTGAAGTAACCAGACCACCATACTGCCAAAGCCTTCCTAAGCGAGATGACGGTACTCGAGATTCACGCATCCGATATGGATCCTTTGGAGGTTCACGCTCTAAGTTTTCTTCAATCTACGGGTCCACTGTCAGTGGATCAGTATATTGCATACCCGCGATACGCAAATGATGCTTACCTGGGCTCCCGAGGAGGAGGACGTTTGGGCATCTTTTGCCAGGTCCGCAGCCAGCTCACGTACATCTTCTTCCCGGGCTTCCGTGGTAGACGTTCCAGTTTCCGGAAACACCGAGGGCCCTCGAGGCTTTGGTGCTTCTTGCACCGGCGTCCGCACATTGAAGGTCTCTTGGTCTTTGTTTTCCTGCAAACTCGTCCGATCTACTGGTGTTCCTTTCGCGCCTTGCAACTCCAGAGCATCGGGAGATTCTCTTCTCTTCCCATGGCCGCCCAAAACTTTAGCTACTCTTGGGCTGTGGAAAATATCAGCATGCATATCCTTGGAGGGTTGATCTTGTTCCAGAACAGCTTGTGAGTGCGGCACGGGCTTCTCCTGTTTATGTCTCAAAGACGAGTAGAACACGTCTTGATTGATCTGCCCATCGGGGACATGCTCGTCGCTTTCCTGAGTATCTTCCGTGAATTTGGGTACTTTTACCCTTGGTAAAGCGGAAAGGACCGGGGTTATTGTGGTCGAAGGAGAATAAAAGACGTCCTGCTCCTGACCTACTCCCAACTCTGCAGTCTCCACGTCGGTTGCAGCATGCGTCTGAAGCACAGATTTCCCTGTCAGTGAAGGTTCAGCAGCGCTGGCTGGTATCTGTGCCTCTGCTTGCCGCTGTGATGTTTTCGCTTCTTCCGCGGATAGTTGCCGTTCCATCTTGGAAGGTGTGGGTATGCTAGTTCTTCGAGACGACTCAGGTTCGAGACTCCTTTCTACGACTTCACTCTCTACGGCCAAAGGTGCCTTGATAGGTTCCGTCTGCGGCCTCGTCGAGAAGACATCTTCTTCACTCTTTGATACAGCGATATCTGATTCTGCAGGGGGTATAGAACCATCTGGTAGTGGGTGCCTCTTCGCCTTCTCTTGCTTGATCTCGAGTTCTCCATCTGGTACTGGATCACTTATGGTGTTGCTGTCTGGTCTTTCGTAGAAATGATCCTGTTCTAGGCCTTCTTTCAGCTCTGCATGGGTATTCACTCTCTTAGCGTTATGTCTCCTCGGCACAGGTCCACCTTTCGTAGCGGTTTCCTGACCGTGGGCACTGGTAGAATATGACGGGACTTGTTCATTGAAGCGCCTTGCCAGGGCCGAGGCAGCTCCCACAGTTAGTGTGACTCTGTCGGTCTGTCCTTTGACAGCTTTCGCCAGGGAAGAGGTCTTGCTATAGACATTTAAATGCTGTGCTCGCAAGGCGACATGCTTTGTTATCACGGCGCGCGAAGCATTGTACAGCGCCGCGGCATCGAGTATTCGCCTGCCCGCCATAAGTGGCTTTGTTACGAGCTATCGCTCTCGGACAGACTTTATATCAAATAACAAGAACAATCATCACGAAACTGTGCACGAGTCATGATTGGCGTTCTGTAATCTACGACATCAAGGCACGGAACTTGCCGGGCCGAATTCCTCAACGGCGCCGCAAGCTACGAATACTCCCCCCTAAAGGAACCACGTACCCCTAGACATCGATGCAAAGGACTCCCCTATCTTTCGAAGGAGGCTAGATGCCATCCGAGACCATACTTGCGCCTTAGCAGCGGGCAGCTTCGAGTGGCTCTTGCGCAACCGCGTCAGATATCGTGCAAGCCGTCAGAGACGGCACTCCGTTGCTCATGCTTGCAGGTTGTCTCTATTCTACCCTTCGACCTCATCAGAGCAGGCTGGCCTTCTCTGTCCATCAATGCACTTCCCAAAGCTGACACCTCTTCAATCACGATTTGCCATCTCTCTCGCCGCCTCCTTTATCCTCGTCGTCTTCTACCTAAGCCTCTCAAGTCCAACTCTCGCCTATGCCATTGAAACAAACTCGATAGCACCAAAGGACCCTAGTCGTCCACGTTCGCTTGACTCGCAGGAACACCTTGAGTTTACTGAGCAGTATGTTTGGGATGACGATGATGTGGAACAGAACTATGAGCCGGATTTTGCTGGGTTAGACCGCGGAATTATCGGCCGGGCTCCTATTGAATCGCAAGACCTAAAAAACAATGCTCCAGGCAAAAGCAATATTCAAGTGGGGGGCGACCCACAGTATTGGGTGTTCCCGAATGACACATTACGAGGCCCTCGAACGCTAGTAATCTCGAGACTTCCTTCTCCGTTGGTGAACGGTACAGACTGGCTTATTTCCCAAACTTCGAAGAAACAGCAAAATGATCCCGGGGTTCCTCAAGTGGTCTATATAAGCCTCAGTGTCTGCCACCAGCCATCACCAAACCCCCCTAATTCGAACGGTGCTCCACCGCAACTTGAGCTCTACATTTCTCTTTCACCATCCAACCAAAATCCCGGCCCAGAACATAACGACTATGCTGTCCCTGTGGATGGGGGCTTTGGCAACTGGACGCTCATCAACGCCACAGGCGCCATCTACTTCGCGGTTTATGCACCAGCCAGTTCCAACTTCGTCGGCTTGTACAGCTACGAACTCGCGGTCTCTATCGATGCGCCTTACGCATCGTACGTAAACACTACGTTTCTAACGTTTCTTGACAGTGACACTAACGCTGCCCTACTTGAAACCAATGTTACCACCTTCGATACTGTCAATTATTCAAACTGGATGAGCGCAACGCCCCCTTTCAGCATTTTCGCGCTAAATCAGAGTAACTTGGCCCCGTGGGGTATCCATAGATCTTTTTGCGGATTGAAGAAATATACCCAAAATGCAGGAAACACTGGTGACCAACAAGCCAGCAACGTTAATATGAGCATGACAGATAGGGCTGGAGGCTTTCCAAAGCAGCAATTCTACATTCAGAACTTGACCGGCAGCTCTGCATATTACGCAATTCCTGCTATAGATGGATACCCAGGCCAGTCTGGAGTAAACGGCGTCGGTGGAGGTGGTATGGTTTGGGCGCCCACCAATTTTCGAACCAAATCTGGTACGTACTCCAAGCCCACACAGGACTTCACTCATTCTCGTTGCAGATGGCAACTGCCGAGTTATTTTCGACCTACACTTTTGCTCGGACGTCGCCTATGCCGTCCCTTCAAATCCAGCCAAGAATTTTACAGATCTCGTGTACTTTTACGACAAAAATGCGAGCAACCTGTACGTCAACTTCACCAAATCTCTTCAGCAAATTCCCTGCAACACCACTTCCGACGCGCAGTATTCCCTTGCTAGGAATTGCACCTCTTGCGACAAAGCTTACCACAAATGGCTCTGCGCCGTTGTAATTCCACGGTGCGAGGATTTCTCCTCCCCGTCGAATCTCACCTGGTTGCAGCCTCGCAATATCGCACGGCCGTTCTTTAACGGCACTAAACCAAGTATCGATAAAGATCCGATCTTCAACAAAAGCAACCTCGGTATCTCTTATCTGAAATCGTCACGGAACCCGTGGATCGACTCCTACGTGCAGCCGGGGCCTTATAAGGAAGTTTTGCCGTGCGCGGAGATGTGTTACGATCTTGTTAGGAGTTGTCCTGCTTCCCTTCAATTTGCATGTCCTCTGCAAGGAAGAGGGCTCAGCTACAGTTATGGCTGCCCAAGTGCAAATCAAAAAAAGGATCAAACTAACATCACATGCAATTATCTCGGAAACGCAACCGTTTTGAACGTGGGAGTTGCACAAGGCCGGAACCTTGTTCTTCTAACAATAGCGTGTATCGCGGCGCTGTTCGTGGGAGTTCTTGTCTAAATTGGACTGGAGGCGTCTTCAGGACTCGAGACTAGGCAACGCAATAACCTCTGAAATCTTGTAACGGCTGCTCGGGACACTCTGGACTGGCAAGACATGGGAGAATAGGAAACGGTTTAGCCTTTCGTCCTTGGATCGGATTGTCAGTTCTGGCATTAGCAGTACTGCTACCCACGAAAGCCATCTTCAAGATCTTATTATCACTTATGTACTAGTTAGTTTCAATCGATCCTCCACGTCCTTCTCAACTGATCCATTTCTAGAGCAGGTCTTCTTTCCGAGTCCTTGTTCCTTGGTACTGAAAGATCGCAAAAGCCGGACCAGAGCAGCTGCCTTCACCTGCTGCAACAGAGGCTAGTGACACCGATACCATCATCTCTATGCACCGGTGATCGAGTAACACTCTGAATATGAGTGTCAGCTACCCAACTTCCACCTGCTTATCATGGTGGAGGTGTAGAGCACCTATGGGACGTTGGCGCTCTAGGTATTTATGGCATCGGAATGCTCACGATATTCCGGAGCGCCATTGCGGCGGATGATGTAGCGCCAATGGCCCTGTTCTAGATTAGACAGCTAGGCTCTGCGTTTGTGGATAAGTACAACTCGGTCCACAGGATTTCGAAGATTTTGGAACAAGGTGAAAGCTTCCGTTTTGAAGGATTTCACTCTATGGTCCTTTAGTACCTGACAAGCTACTTTCACGTGTCATGCAGCATCAGGTGTCTGGAATGGGCGACGAAGATTCGCGGAAGTGTGATGGCGTTATAATGACAGTTGTATATAGCATTAGCGGGAGTGATGTCTCGGTGTAAAGTCATGTATGACTTTCTTCACCTTAGGCGGGGGGTTGTCCGTAATCACAGCTCCATTATCATGTCTATGGAATCTGGATCAAGGACCCCTGAAAGACCCATGTGCAATTCCCGTGTTACTCCCGGAATGTCTCCAGTGTCCCCGAGATCGAAACACTTTCACCATTCAGCGATAGCAACAATGAAAGGCTTCACCCGTAACCTAACTTCCCCACGCGCCTGCCTACAGTTACCAGCTCCACGTTCTACATACAAAGCTGCCTAGCACCGTCGCACAATCGCCCATGGACCAAATCAGGCACCACAGTCGCCATAACAGTGAAGCGCATACCATTCATTGCTGCCTAACCCTACCTGCTATATCTACATCGCTCAATCGCCTCCCCTTCCTCTCCAGCACCCTCTCCACTTCCAGTTCCACCGCCCAGTCCGAAACACTCTCGAGAGACAGTCCGAATCTCCCGCCCAATCCCACAATCATCCCCCACCCCCACCCCCACCTCCACTGCACCCATCCGCATCCCAAACCAACCACACCCCCAAAAATGGGCCTCACACTCTGGCCCCTTTTCCGGCGCGATGCCTCGACAGCTACCGCTGCCCCCGCCACCACTCGCCGAACTGATGCTTCTGCTTCCGCAGAGAAAGCGCCGCAGCACAGTGAGCGGTTCGACGAAGTAATAGAGGCATGCATAGCCAACGCCCAACAGAGGCGACAAGACGAAGAATGGCAGCTCGTATCTGCCCTCATCTGCCGCTAGTCGCTGAACGAAAACCGGACGGAAGAGACCAGCCGGGGGCGATCAAAAAAGCGCCAATGGACTCGAGGTCGTCTCAACGCCCCCCCCCTCACTTCCCCACTTTCGGCGTCCACCCCTCCCTCAACCGCGACCGCGCCCCCTCCCCTTTCCTCGGCGTCCCCACCGGCGTCGCCACAACCCTCCCCAACAACGTCCTCCCCGCCGGCGTCAACCCGGCCATCCCCCTCCCCACCGCCGGACTACTCACGAACCGCGGCACCGGCGTCGCCTTCCCCCCTCCCTCCTTCTCCCTCTCCCCCGCCCTCCTCACAATCCGCTTGTTCCTCGCCACCCGGTCCACCATCCGATAATGCAGATCCTCGCGCCGACTCCTCTCCTTGATCTGAAACGGATTGGGCGTCGCGTCCCCGCTCCCCAGCAGAGAAGAAGAAGAGGCGGATTCGCCACTACCCCAAGTCGGCGGGGCGTCGAGTTCGGCGGGTGAAGGCGAGGGCGCCGAATCCACGAACGCGTAGCCCGCGACGCGAGGGGTGGCGGACCCGGGCACGCCCGGGTCGGAAGCTGTAGGGCGGGGACGGCCGGCTAGAGCGTCGCGGACGGCGGAGAGGGATGGGGAGGGCGGGATGCTTGGGTCGGGGGGGGAGGCGGGTGTTGTCGTAGACGACTGCTTTGGGAGGGGCGCGGGAGGTTTCTTCAGAGTGTTGTTGGACGGTGGGGTGGGAGTCTTCAATGGAGGAGGGGGCGAACATGAAGGGGTTTGCTGGGCGGGAGGGCCAGGCGTCGGGCATGGCTGGGCGGGTGTCGGGGGCGGCGATGGCGAGGAGGGGTTTGTTGGAGCCGTTGTTGTCGTCGAGCGCTTGGGCGGTTTGCTGGGCTTCGAGGAGGCGGTGCTCGCGCGCGCGGTAGGCGAGTTGCCGGGCGGAAGGGATTTTGTTGCCGCTCCACATCCAGGCGTGTTTTTCGGCTCGCTTGAGGTTTTGCTTGTCGAGAAGTTTGTAGAAGGACTCGTTGTCTTCGCTGGTGTATTTTGTTTGGAAGGCGCTGAGGCTCATGTTGGTGTCTACTTCGGGCTTTTCTGTTTGAGTGGTTGTTGTGGACGCTGTGGATAGCACGGACATAGGCGTGTCTCCGCCCCAGCCTTTGGGTGTTTCTCCGCCTCTTCCAAATAGACCTGAACTAGGTGTCATACTAGTGCCTCTTCTTCCCCGTAATCTTCTTCCGTCCGGACCGGGCGTCATGACCTCTGTGAGCTTTCGTCCTGCCGCAGCGATCCATTCGTCATCGTGTGAGTCAAGAGCGTTCAGGTACTCTTGTTGTGACTGCGTTTCTATCAAGCCAGGGAAGAAATCCCGAGCGATGATCTGTGAGAGAGCGTCGGTGTAGGTGTCTTCGTCCAGTACTTTTGCGGGGCGTTTGATTGGTTTCGGTCGTGGAGGTGGGGGCATTAGAGCAGTGTCTGACGAGCGCTTGGCGAGTGCCTGTGGATTCGACACTGACGCCATATTGGCTCGAGGTGGATGGCTCTCGCAATAGCTATTGATGTTTCAGACAGGCCGTTGCTAAGTGATGATGGTGAGGCGTTGCCTAAAGCGCGAACGATGAAGATGAAGATGAGCAGATTCGGAAAGGAAGGCAGGCAGAAAGCACCCACGGCAGTAAGGTAAGATCTTACGTACCATGCCTGCTCAGCCTTGGCGCTACAGCGGGAGCGGGAGCACTAAGGTAGTTGCAGAGAGGCCTGCAAGCGCCGGCCGGCTTGCCTTATCAAGAGGCTGAAGGACGAGGCGAAAATCTGGAGCCAATCAATGCACGATCGCAAAAGTCCTCCTCCAAAACCCACCCATCCTAGCCCGGAGGGGGACCAGTATGCTTGTTCAGGACAGTGTTCGGGGACAGTGTCTAATGATACAGGGCATTGATTATGATTACGAACTGTTGACTCGATCGTTCAGCCAAGTCACTACCATTTCCAACAGACTGTTGACTCGATCGTTCAGCCAAGTCACTACCATTTCCAACAGCCACCGGCAGCCGGCGAGTCGTTCCAATAGACCCTCACCCCTTCGGAGACGCCTTTCTAAAAGCCTCCAAGGAGTCTCGGGGTCAAGACAATTTACACCGAGTTCACAATCTACACCAAGTCCTCTGAGGTTTGATTACAATGCCTCCAGACATCCACACCACACCTCCCTCCTCACTCCACTCCCCCAAAAAGCGCCCACGTCCCTCAACCAACCCCACCAACCTCACCACTAAGACCTTCACCATCCGTTCACCCCCCTACACCTATCTCCACCTATCCCTCCTTTCCACCTCGGCCCCTCCCATCCACAATCTCACTAATTCATCCACCAACACTCTCGACGCCATCACAGCCCGCACCCACCTCACCTCCGCCCTCTCCCAGTTCCTCGGCCTGACAGGTACGGCCATCGCCATCGATATATTACACTTACAAGATCCAGACATATGGATACGCGTGCCACGAGAAGATGGAGCAGCCGTAGCCGCGGCCTTGAGTGCCTGGGTCGGCGACAAGACCGGGAACATGGTAGGGTGGAGGGTGAAAGGGCGGGCCGATTGGTTGGGGGCGCTCGGTGGAGGAGGGGTGCAAAGGAATCTATTTGAAGACTGAAAGCCGCCATATGACTCCACATGCCACGGAGCCATCCGAATTTGCTCGGGCACAATACGACGGACGAGATTACCGAACTTCATTGCTGGATGATCATCCACCATCGGGATCGATCCAGGAAATCTACGAGTACTAGTACAGCGGATGATGTATGATGAGCACGACCCTACCACCGCCCGGCAACCCTTTTCCAAAAGTCAAACGCAGGGGAACGCCGGTTCGGATGTGTGTATCCGCTATGCGAGTGTGGAGATCGGAAATCCGAGCTCGGCCGAAATTGACAACGTCGAAGATCCTGGTGGTGAGTATCTACATCATTGAGGACATGAGGGAATTTTGCGCATATGCCTGCGGAGGATAAGTCAGCTTGGAGGTAGTGGACACGTTGGGCGAAACACATACCATGGGCTTGATGTCGGGATGTGGCACGGCGTCGAATTTGTGGAACTCGAGCTTGAGTTCGGGCCCGATGTTGATGTATGCGCCTTTGTTCTCCGTACTGTCACAGTACTTGGGCGCGGAGAAGACTGATTCCCAAATTAGCCAAATGTCTCTCCACGCTGGATGTTCTTACATACCGGTAATACATCGTCCATCATGCTCGACTTCATACCCTTCCATCCTGACCTCGTGACTCCGAATAACCGCCTCCAGTCCGTTCGCCTCGCAAAACCTCTTCGTGACGTCCGGCCCAAACATCAGCCCTACACCTCGCTTGCTAGGTCCTCGCCCCGGCATAGTCTGTGGGTCGGTCCAGAGCATCTCCATCATCAACCCTGCCTGTCCAGGTTGCCGTTGGCCGTGCCGATTCAGCTTCCTGATGTCGTCGAGCGTAATCTTGTCGTCCGAGAACAAGCCACCGTGTAAAGTCAGATACTTCTTCCCGATCAAGGTCGCCAGAGGTAGTGCGGAGAAAGACTCGGAGAAGAGCTTGAAGACACGCTCGTTGTACTTCGCTTTGCACTCGCCCTCGAAGCCGTACACGCGATTCATGTCGTCTGTCTCGTGGTTGCCCCGGTTGATGAAGAAGGCATTGGGCCGAAGCCATTTGTATGCGTATAACAGCAGAGCGATTTCGGTTGACCACGAACCTCGATCAACAAAGTCGCCGTTGAAAAGATAGTAATGTGATTCCGAGGGAAAGCCGTTGAGTCTGAAAATCTCGAGGAGATCGAAGAACTGTCCGTGCGTGTCGCCGCATACTGTCAGCTGGTGGCCCTCCTCCACTACCATTTCTACCATGGTCGGCTCATCGTAGACAATTTTGTTGACGGCCGCGATGATCTGGAAGACATATTTCTTATGTATCTTCTTCCCATTCTTGAACCTCGTGATCATGTCGTCTATGAAGTCTTGCGTCATCTCGTAGTCTAGTTTTGCCCCGTCATAACTTGCATCTACCGTCATCGAGTCTATATCCAATCCTTCGAATGCTGATGGGGCATCATCCACTTCTATCGCCCGCAGGAACTCCACCCGCCGTACGATCTTCTCGCATTCGGCAAGTTTGAGTTTTGCATCTTTGCTGTTTGGGTCTTTCTTAACGACGGTCTTGAAATCCTTCAGGGCTTCTTTCGAATTGAGTATGGCGGTGTTGGCGATTCCTCGCCGGTAATATGCCTACGAACAGGGTCAACACAATCACAGGAACAGTAGAAGCAGGTCAATACTTTGACATAGTTCTGGTCTAGTTCGATAGCTTTCGTCGCGTCAGCTATTGCATATCCATACGATTCTAGTTTGATGTTTGCCTGAGTGAATGTCAGTGAAAGTGTGCCAAGGTCTTCACGCTCACATAACCCACTTGTGCTCGATTGCAGTAGAACGATGGATCCTGATCATTTGCCTCTATAGCTTGCGTGTAGAAATCCACCGCTGTAGCCCAGTCATGCTCCGCAAACGCTTTGTTGCCCTTCTGCTTCAAGGCAGCGGCATCCGCTGCCGAAGGCATGCCACCAATGTTAGACAGAGCAAGGAAGCTATTGGTGGAACACAGTACGAAACAGGTACACGGATATCGAAGTCGGGTTTCTGAGCAAAGATCAGCACGCGGTGGTCGATATCACTGCATCCAGAAGTCTGAGAAGGTTGCAATCCATTCGCTGTGGACCAATCAAAAAACTCCGAAGCGAAAGTGGAAGCGAAGTATCCAAGTCGGCCGTCTTCCGTCTTCTTTGGTCTTCGATTCCGACAGCACTTCTCCCCACATCACCAATCATGTCGACCAACTTCGTCGCCTCCAATCAGACCCGCTCTCTCCGTGCGTGCATGGTTTGCTCCATTGTGCAAACCCAGCAACGGTTCATCCGCGACGGCTGTCCGAATTGCGAAGCTTTCCTGGACCTCACAAACCACCCGGACAGCGTTCAAGAATGCACGTCGCAGGTCTTTGAGGGGCTAATCACGCTGGCGGATCCGGGGCAGAGCTGGGTGGCCAAGTGGCAGCGGTTGGATGGTTATGTGGCAGGGGTTTACGCCGTAAAGGTTGTGGGCATGGTGAGTGGGCTTCCAACCTGTGGTGTCTGCAATTCCACTGGGCTGGACAGAGCTGTGCATTGGAGCTACGGCAGGGGGCATGAAAGAGGATCACAGTCTAATCAGTACTGGGGTTGTAGTTGCCAGATGAAGTGCAGGATAATATCGAGGCGGCGGGGGTGAGGTATATCCCGTGAGTACCTCCCTTTACGGGCCAAAAAAAAAGGCAGTAACTGACTCGATATTAGGAGAGACGGAAGCGCTCAAGACGACGATACTTGAGCCGAGACTAGAGTCGCACTTGTGGTATTTATCAAAGCTACATTATGAGGCGTCAAGGGCGGTGCTTTGGGATTGAGAAAAGGAGTCAAGCGGATACCCCGGTTGTCGGCACTTCTACCACGGCGGAGAGACTCCGATTCTCATCAAAATCAGGATTCCCTGACGAGTAGAGTAGATCCACCTTTCCTGATTGAAGTTTCACAAGAACAACACCCATGTGTCTCTTTCCCTGCGAACCTTCGAGAGTTGCTTCACTAATCGGTCGTCTTGCATCAAACCTTATATGATTCATAACTCAATGCCTGTTTTCAGCGCTGTTACCCGAAGATGGCATCTCAACATAGCCATGTCTGAATGGTTCGCCAAACAGGCGGTCCCGTGCGATTGGGCGGATATCTTGGTGTCAATAGGCTTGCCCCGATCGGCTGACACCAGAAAAGCAACGTCTTTCAGTCTCTCTGGTCTTGTCTTTCAGCAGGCCTCTTAGGTCCGCCACAATGACTCAGAAGGAGTATCGGGAATGATCTCTCCGCTGAGTAGATTGAGGTGGATGGTGGTGAGATGTTTTTTCTTGATGCATCAATTATTCATCCATCCTGAACGCGGTTCATTCAAACGACTTTCTAGCTATGATTAATGAGGGTACAGCCTCGTTGCTATCGAGAAGAGTATTCTACCTCCAAGCCACTTTGGGGGTCCAACAATCATGCCTTGGTCTAGTGTACGACCGAAAGAAGAATCCGAGCTAGCGTGCCGCAAAGAAGGGAGACATGAGCCGCCGAGACTAGGAAAAGGGACGACAGTTTTGGAGCATATTGATACAGACAAAGACGAAAAAATACCGCCGATGCTGCCATTCGTAGATGCGTAACCGTAAGACATTAGCAGAAATCCACGCTATGGTCGCATAGGCAAGGAAATGCAGCAGACAAACCACCACATCTATCTGATGCATACATGCGTGATCCTCGTTACGTTACTTTTCGTCAGGATTTTCCTCCTCTGTAGTAAATCTTCTCCAAACAGCGAGCAGCGGAAACGCTTGTGTAATCATGACTTCAGATCTAACCAGTTGGTGGTGGCCCCGAAAGCTGCTGCAGAGTATAGCTGCTTTCGGTGGTCTCACGTTCCGTCATCTGAACATCTCTTTCTTCTGCTTGTTCCTGCATCCCTGCTAACGTGTGGTACGGCGATGTATATTCTGGAGCTTGAGTTTCCGCGACAACTTCCTCAGATGCAGGACCAGATTCGGCCTGCATCTGTTCTACGGCATGCGCTGTAGCCTCCAGAGACAACTTGCTCGCGTCGCCCTGTACTTTTCCTGGACGCCCGCGCTTCCTCTTATCCGCCGACGACATCCCTGGCAAAGGAGCTTCGGTTGTTGGAGGCGTTGACATTACAGCGACCGGCGCTCCACCTTCCATTGATGGTCGTGGGGTCTTGACTTTTTTAGGCGGGGGGTAGATTTCGCCGCGTTCGGCAGCCCGAGCAGCCCGGATCTCCTGCTCTGCCTTGCTTGGGCGACCGCGCTTCTTCTTAGGTGGCTCATCAGACTCTACAGTCGTGGTGGCTTCCTGGCCATTCACAGGAGCGAAAGCTACAGGACGAGGCTGGATGGTGCGCGCTGCTGATGAGGTAGAGGCTTCGCCAGTGGGCAAAGATCTTTTCTTTTTCTTTTTCGGAACGGCAGAGGTCTGCTCAGATGCGTCGCCAACAAGGGAATGGACAAGCAGATCTGAAGATCGGGAGAAGAGGTTGGCATAGGCCTTTTGGCACGCTGACACAGAACGGCCTGCAGAATAGTTTTGTCAGTCGGCACTCTCGTCGATCTCCTTGATGAGCTTGATGATGGCTCGAGGCGTAGCCGTTGATGTCCATCAGAGTGCTATCCTCTGCTTGGGAAATAGTACAGTAGATGTACTCTGAGGGATGCGCACCGTGTGGTAAGGATATCTCAGTCCATCTGGGCTCTATCTGAGCATCCTTGATGATCCTCACTAAAGTATTCGCTGGGATGGCAGCATCCTTGAGTATTTCTGCGAGAAGGTAAAGCTGTGAAGTCACTCTAGGTCAGTCACAAGCGCGTATTGGTGTACCAGGGGAGTGAAGAAAGTTGCTGATCAAACAGAGCGAATTCCATCTGGGTAAAAGTCATTCCAGGGAATTCAAACAGTCACACACCTTCTCGGACTCAGAAAAGGGCCGATCAGATCCGTTGGACATCATGCGGCCGAAAAGGTGTCGGAGCTGGTACGCGTACAAAGGCGAAGATGCTAATATGATGAGCCTCGCGCGAAGTTCAAACTACCACGCTACGTCTGAAAGTAACGTTCTCCGATAGTGAGCGTAGGTGCCAAGCGGAGCAATCAGAAATGCATGCCGCCAACAGTGCAGAAGCGTGGAAAGATCAAAGATGTTTAGTATTCCGATTCCGTATTCCGTAGTATTAAATCGTGGGATTAGGAAAGGCTTGGATGAAAGAGCGTGGTCGTCATGTGCTGCTGCAAGTCGGCAGCTCGAGAAGGAGCGTTGAGGTGCCAGGTGTGGATGAGTTAAAACAGTAAGTACCAGGTCGAAAGGGTGTCGTGGAAAGAAGGTCACCAGGGAAATTGCATTCAAAATAGGTGCAGTAGCTGCGAAAGAGGCATGGTCAGTGGCACTCCGTACCTAATCAAACAAAGCTTGCAGCATGCAGACGCATGAATTTCGAGTTAACCCTGGAGTGCATCCGCCGCACGAAGGTGTGCATGCAAGCTCTGCCGGTTAACTGGGAAGTCTGGAAGCGTGCTCCCTTATAGTTAGAGAGGTGCCCGGGCGGCCCCCAGGACGCGAGAGAATGGCTGCAGGCACGGATACTGGCTGCTTCTCGGTACGGGCCTCCAACCCCTTGAGCCAAGTCCCATGTCTTGACACCCTTTGTTTGCCGACGCCCCGTATACTTGGGCTGCTTCGATGCCCTAAGTACAAGTAACACTCGCGATGGTCGGTACTTCGTAAACGACTTCAGCTCCGCATGGGGCCCGACCAATGTTCGTCGATACCTGCTGGCGATCCCCTGCCCGCCGCACTTGCGCTTCGAGCCACTCAGCTCGCATATCCGGTCCAAGCTTTGCGATCCACCAGCCAAGCGAAGTCGTCACGCTGCCAATCGATAGCCCGTCGGACAATTCCTTGCTATTCCATCCTGAGCGTGTGCGACGCTGGAGGACTTCAAGATGCCAACATCACCATATATGGCGACCCGCATTCTACTCCCTGTTGGACCCTTTGGCGAAGTATCCACGTGAGGCCAGATAAGCAGTCGATGACTCGTCGTTTCCGACTGCGCGCGCTCGACCTTGTTGCTGTGACCAAGCACCGGATTGAATGGATCGATGTCTCCTTCTTTGCAAAGCCGTCAATCGCGGTTCCTACACCAGCTTATATATATTCATCCCTCGCAGAAGCCGAACAGCTATCAGACTACTGCTGCAAAGACACATCACAACGGCTTACTTAGTGCTGGCGTTGGGCCTGGCTGCATCGCCACGTCGTTCAGGTCGAGACGTGATTTCACTGTTAGCCTCTTCTTATTTGTGATCTAGCATCAGGACTATCATTGCATGTCTACAAGGCGTTGAACCTTATATTGCTCGTGTCCACGAGGATGAGCTACAACATATGGCAGTCTCCTTCTGCTAGGCGGGAATTGTACGAACATTGGGAGCGCAGCTGGCGGCATGTTTTCTACTCGTGCTTCGACTTCGGCACTGAAGCTCACTCCCTTTCCCTATGTACGTTGAGCGACGGCAAGCAGTGGGCACAATCCTCTTCATATTTTAGATAACTCGGGCAATAGATCACAGTTTCAATGAGGCTGCTCATACTCGTACAGGATTGTGTTTTTGGTGCACGGGACTTGCCGTGATGCTGTATTCCGAAAAGCGAGGACGAAGCCGGAACAAATTACCTGCGATGATCATGCCTCCAATGTGAAGGACTAACAACTTCGCGCAATGTCACGACCATGACATGAAGCTCACTGACTGCTTGCGCTGGCCGACATCTGATTTAATCGCGTCCGGGAGCACACTGGAGCTGTCCTGTAACGTCTGCTGGGAGGGCCGTCGAGGGTTCTGCTTTCGATTTCACTGTGCAGCTTGTCGTTCATTCCCAACTCTTCTGCGACATAGTCAATCCTTATGACAGATCTACCGCGACTCCCGCATCACACCCGCCACCACCCTGCCTGCCCAAGTCTCCTTCATAAACGCGGGGCGGACCACCGAAGCATCCAAGCAGAGAGGAATACGCCGTACCGAGCCGTGGAGCGCACTTTTGATTTCTGAAATTGGGTCGTCGTTCAGGGCGTGTAATAGCCTCTGTAGCTTAGAGGAGTGTTCTTGCGCATCTTGCGTTGCTCTGGCTCCGATCATCTTGGGTTGGCCACATCGCTAAAAGTCGATCTCCGTTCCTAAACCTTCACGATCCTCACCTCACACTCTTGCCTGTACCACCGGCAAAGTGTGGGCAGCATGTCTGACGACGACGAAACATCGAAGAAACCCGAGGTCGTCGAGGAAGGGATAAAGAGTATGAAGCTCAAGAATGGGGATGCTTCAGATGGGGAGGGGCAAGGTACGATACGCGTGGGAGGAATCAAGGAGTCGTTCACCTCAAACGGCACTCTATCACCAATCAAGGCTGAGAAGGGGTCTGATACACGATCTCCGGTGAAATCTCCGGTAGCCTCACGATCCCCTGACCTGCTGAAATCAGAGGACGAAGAAATCGTTGGTGGCGATGTCACTGTGAAGATGGAGCCAGGCCAGCCTCTGAAATTGTCTCGAACGTCCTCACAGAAAATCGTCCCTAGAGCAGCACCTTTGTTCGACGATTACCCAGACAAGACGGCGGAAGCCAAAGACACTTTCCAGGTAATACCGGCATGCATTTACTCGAACAAGTACATAGGCTCTACGGAGCATGCAATGGAGTGCGACTGCGCGGAGGAGTGGGGTAAGATTCATCTCCGCCTTTGCAATTCAATGGACAGTATCGTCTGGCAATATGCTAAATTCATGTTACAGATGCTTCAACAGGAACCAATGCGGCGTGTGGAGAGGACTCGGATTGCATCAATCGTGCGACTAAGATGGAGTGTTTCGGCGATTGCGGCTGCGGGTCCGATTGTCAAAATCAACGTTTCCAGCGACAACAGTACGCCGAAGTCACAGTCATTAAAACCGAGAAGAAAGGCTACGGTTTACGAGCTGACACCGAACTACATGCTGGTGATTTCATATTCGAATACATTGGCGAAGTCATCAATGAAGGCCACTTTCGCCGCCGCATGGTCCAATATGACGAAGAGGGGATCAAACACTTCTACTTCATGTCGCTTAGTAAAGGCGAGTTCGTCGATGCCACAAAGAAAGGCAACCTGGGTAGATTCTGCAATCACTCCTGCAATCCCAATTGCTACGTGGACAAGTGGGTGGTGGGCGACAAATTGCGGATGGGAATTTTTGCCGAGAGATCAATCAAAGCAGGCGAAGAGCTCGTCTTTAACTACAACGTCGATAGATACGGAGCCGATCCACAACCTTGCTACTGTGGTGAGCCAAACTGCACAGGCTTTATCGGTGGCAAGACCCAGACCGAACGGGCAACCAAGCTCTCCAATCTTACCATCGAAGCACTTGGTATCGATGATGGCGATGGGTGGGACACGGCGGTCGCTAAGAAGCCTCGCAAGAAGAAGGCAGGCGAAGAAGATGAAGAATACGTCAACAATCTTCAGCCCAAGTCACTAGACGAGGATGGAGTTACCAAGGTCATGGCCACCCTCATGCAGTGCAAAGAAAAGTGGATTGCGGTCAAGTTGCTTGGTCGCATTCAGCGCTGCGACGATGAACGAGTCCGCAATCGAGTCGTGAAGATGCACGGGTACCAGATATTGAATTCTGCGCTTTCGATGTGGAAGGAGGACTTCAATGTCGTTTTGCAAATTTTGGATATACTCAACCAGTTCCCTCGCCTCACCCGAAATAAGATCAGCGACTCTAAGATCGAGGCTACCGTGGAGAGTCTTAAAGGCTGTGGAGACGACCGCGTCGAATCGCAGGCTTCCGCCCTGTTAGAGGTCTGGAGCACTCTGGAAGTTGCCTACCGAATACCACGCAAAAAGCGGGATCCTAATAGCATTGCTACACCAGAAAAGCATGGTCGCCTTGACCGCCGCGAATCATCTCGTGAGGGCCGGAAAGGACGTTCGAGGTCGAGATCGAGATCGAGGTCGCGGTCTCGGTCGATCGATGCTCCCCGCGGACCTGCAGCACCGACAGGTCCGCGTAGTAGCCTTCCACAACGGAGTGGCGCCTTCTATTCCGGAGCGAGACCTCCCTTCCCTCCGCGACGTCCCTTTAATCCCCTACCGACTGGCTGGTTTACCGCCACTTCCAATGGCAGTACCTACTATTACAGCGCCACAGGCCAGACGACGTGGAGTAGGCCCACAATGCCCGCAGCGCAACCCCCGCCACCTCCCAAACCTGTCGCAACAAACAAGGCTTTGGAAGATATTATCAACGAGATTACCAATGCGAAAGCGAACACTCCAAAAGAAAAATCTTCTGCGTCGGCCACCCCGCAAGCATCCGCAGAGGAGAAGAAGGAGAAGAAAGGGGGCAAAGAAAGGTGGCGGACATATTGCGAAGAAAAGCAGAAGACGCTATATGAGAACACCGTGAGTCTTCAGCAAGCATGCTGTGCGTTGCGAGGCTGACTGTTACGAAGCTGTTTCCCCACATCAAGTATGTGATGGACAAGTTCAAGTCGAAGCTACCGAAAGATGATTTGAAACGCTTCGCGAAGGAAGTAAGTGCATTTCAGTCCTAGGAATCAAGTACACCTTCTAATGTGTATTACTACTTGTAGATTTCCAAAAAGCTTGTCAATTCCGATTTCAAGAACCACCGCGTTGAGGACCCTACACGTATTTCATCGCGCCAGGAGAAACAAGTGAAGAAATATGTCAAGGAGTTCTTTGAAAAAGCAGTTGCAAAGAGACGAGAGCACGATAAAAAGAAGGCCGAACGGCAGGCAAAGGAAGGCGGGCCGGCCGAGTCACCCGCCGCAGTTCCAGACCCCGGGGTCAAGAAAGAGGAGGAGAGTGATGGTGATCAAGGGATGGATTTGTCGGACGACGAAGGAGACAAGGAGCGCCAGGAATCTGCAACTCCTATCACACCCATGGATCAAGTGGCGAATGGAGACGGGTTGAAAAGAAAGCGAGAGGCCGAAGAGGGGCCGGACGGTGTGAAATTAGAGGACGAGGATGCAACGCCAAGCAAGAGACCTCGCTCAACGACTCCACCACCGCCACCGCCGCCACCGCCGCCAACTGAGGGCATGCCTATAGATCAGGCTACAACAGATGACATGGCCGGCTACAACGACGAAGTTCGCAATGGGGACAGCGTCAGCATTCTTGGCACGCCAGTCAAGGACGAGTTAATGGAGGATGTCGACCCGCCTCCGGCCCCGCCGCCACCTCCAACAGCTCATCCCGATCACCTAGATGAAGATGGTATGGAGATATTAGACGAGATACATATTCAGAGAAGGTTCGCAACATCTCCGAGGCCGGGGCCGGGGGACGGCAGTCCAGATGGCGCAGTGAACGGGGGTTACGAAGTCATGAAGACGGAACGACTACACCGGTTGGAAGTACAGAACGGCATTTGAAAACATTTTCGACGAGCCTTAGCTTTTTGAGAAGTACTGGCCTGTCTACGGGCATGGCATGGCATGGCATGGCATGGAGGAACAACGAATTAGGGCAGGACTCAGCACGGCTTGCCCGGCATGTCTTCATGAATCGTTGCGCCTTGCTGCGCCGGAACGGTATGGTATTGCATAAGGCAGGCGCATAAGCGGATATACCCCCCCGAGGTCAGGAGCGTACCGGCCTCTTGAGTCTCGTGAAGGCTCCATTCTAGTTCTCACCCACATACATTGCGATTTGGCGATTTTGGCTCCCTGACCGTGAATGTATATTAGCCATGGCGGCCAACCGAACAGCTGCCCCAGCTGTTGTACAGATGTATTGCGCTTCACTTGAATAATCAACGAATCGTATTCCCACTGTCAGACCGTGTAGTGTTGATGGTGCGTGTGACTGGCAGCGTTTTTCGAGTGCCATGCAGTAGCAGGACCAGTAATGTAGCCGAGAACCGGACCCCGCCACAGCGAGCTTCGAGGTCATTCACCCTTCACCCCTCACCCCGCGAGCATAACCTCGTTCGTTCACGTGTGAAGTTCCGTCACAAGTGGTGGCAACCGTTTGTACTCACGAATGTGTTCGACGCCTGCTCCTCGTTCCTCGAAAGTCGCTTAATTGCCCTTGGGTGAGTCATGGCAGAGCTCACCACAACAAAGCTCAACGCCGAAAGCCATCTCTTGCTCGTATGCCTCCTCCCCCGACCTTCCAGCGTGGATCTGAGGCGGACTCCTAATATGCTACTTGATCCCACAGGACCAACCCCTTCTCCGCCTACCTCACGAGCTCGCGCGCAAGAACTTCAAGACGGTTCAAAAACACTTCGAACGTGAGCGTGATGTCGTCCTCTCCACCCTCAAATTCACCGCCAACGCCTCCCTCTCCGGCCAAGACGTCCCGCAAACCCTGGCGTCGCTCGACAGCATGATACATCGTATGCAAGGCCTGAAGAGAAAAATGGAGACCTTGCACGAGGAGGAAAAGGTCTTACATCAGCACTCGAAGAAGCGCATCCAACATCTCCAGGATCTTTACGAGATTCCTAGTTTGGCTGACGTCAAGTACGATGACTGGTCGAGAATCAGGCTGAACAGGCTGCTGGTGGATTACTTACTGAGGAGTGGATATGGAGAGAGTGCGAGAGCATTGGCGAGGGAAAAGGGCATTGAGGAATTGGTGGATTTGGATGTGTTCGTGCAGTGTCATCAGATTGAGGAGAGTCTGAGAAGGAGGAACACACAGGAATGCTTGGCTTGGTGTGCGGAACATCGGCCCATGATGAGGAAGATCAGCGTAAGATATCTGAACAGCAGGAGCAAACCATGGGGAATGCTGATTGTTACGGCTACAGAATAACCTCGAGTTTGAGCTTCGATTACAGCAGTACATCGAGCTGCGTCGAAGTGGGCGCCTTCTTGAGGCCAGGCAGCATGCCCAGAAGTATATAGCGCCGCATACGGATACACATGTCACAGAGATACACCGAGCGGCAGGGTTACTTGCATACCCGCCAGAAACACAAGCAGAACCGTACAAGGTACGTATACAGCAATTTCTAAGCCAAGTCGGGATCTATGCTAACCTACGCAGACTATGTACTCGCAATCCCGGTGGGACTACCTGGCATCCCTCTTCGTCAAAACCCACCATGAGCTCTTCTCTCTGCCGGCAAGACCACTCCTCCACATTGCTCTTTCGGCCGGGCTCTCGGCGCTGAAGACGCCCTCTTGTCATTCGGCATTTGCCAGCAGTAGCTCCAACGCCAGCTCGGTCGCCACATCCGTCTGTCCCATCTGCTCCACGGAGCTAAACGAACTAGCACGCAACCTCCCGTACGCTCATCACACGAAGAGTTACGTCGAGAGCGATCCGGTTGTTTTGCCGAACGGCAGGATATATGGAAGAGATCGGCTGCTGCAGATGAGCACCAAGGTAGGCCTCGATGAAGGGCATGTGAAGGATCCGACCACTGGGGAGGTCTTCGAGGAGTCGAAAATCCGCAAGGTCTATATCTCTTGATTCTCCTTGTTTTCCGTCGTCCCCTTAGCGTATCATAGCGATGGTGTATCATGATCAGAGTAGGGTATCTCTATCAGTCATCTTCATCGTCTTCCTCGCCGGTTCCCCTCTTCCTCTTCTGAGGATTCTGCGTCTCTGCCCCGTCTTTCTTCTCGAAAATATACGTCCTGGCACTTCGATCTTCGCCCTTCCACCCGCCGCCCCCCTCGATATTGCCTAACGTCCTTGCATGCTTATACCCCGGATACGCTTTACTCTGGAACTTGAAGCTCCTGCCGACCTTCAACCCCACATGCCGCGCCAGGTCTCGAATGTTCCACAACTCGTAAGGCTCGCCCTCGAATACCGTGACGATGATACTCCCCGCTGGAGCCAGAAGCGGGAGCGCCGCCGTGAAGAAACCGACCAGCAACTCTGCCCATCTTGTCAACCGAGCACATGACATGGTAGATAGTGAAAGGGGGCACCTACCCTGGTTATGTCTGACCTGCCGATTCACGTCCTTGGTCAACCCGCCCACATGCGGGAAGTTGAAAATTATCCGCTCCCATCCGCCGCCTCTCCGCACTTCTTTCCCCCCGCCACCGGGTGTGCCTAACTTCGTAGCATCCACGCCGTAGAGGACTTTTTGGTCTTCGGCTTCGAGTTCTGAAATGTACGAGGTGGCTTGGGGGTACCTTTCTAGGAGAGCGGGGCGGGCGTCGTAACTTGTTGCGCAGAGGGCGGTGCAGGCGTGGTGGGTGAGGAGGGAGTGGGCGAAGGAGAAGTCGCCTGCTGGGGTGGTTAGATGGGAGGGTAGGAGGGTTGGGGGGAGTTGGGGGGACATACCTTCGCCGATGAGGAGGATGCGGTCGTCGGGGTGGAAGGGAATGGTCGGAGGTGGGGGGGCGGGCTGTGATGCAGTTTTGCTGGCGGAGGGTGGGGGTTTTGCGGTTGGTTTGGGGTCCCGTGGGGGGCGTTTTAATGAGGCTCGTTGGGGTTTGGGGCGCTTTGTTTTGGGCATTGTGCATGTGTATACTCTATGGTGGCTCGTGTCTACGGTGCGCTGCTGATGTTGGAGGGGACTTGGGGGGCAGGGGGGGGTGGGTCCGCCGCTAAGGTTCACAGGCGAAATATTTTGTCAGACTGTCAGACTCGTTTGAGTCATTGTCATCCTCTTCCAACCCTCAATAATACAAAAACTGTCAATCTCAGGACCTTTGGAGGTGCTGTCAAAGACCTGCCATATACAAGTCTCTCGATCCTCCGCCCGCTCACCAGTTATGCCCCGACCGCTACTCATAGCCTCCCTAGGCAACCCGCCCCCAACCTACACCAACACCCTCCACTCCGCCGGCCACACCCTCCTCTCCGCACTGCGCGAAACCCTCGGCTACCCCCCCTTCGCACGCGACCGCTCACTTGGCAACGGCCTCGTATCCCGCGGCGGCGACTTCACGCTCTGGCAGTCACCCAGCCTGATGAACATAAGCGGCAAATCCGTCGCTGGCGCCTGGAAAGGTTTTCTCCGCGACCTCACCCCCGACGACCGTGCGAGTGCGCGACTAGTGGTCGTGCACGATGAACTGGAGAGTCCGTTGGGGAAAATCAAGGTGAAGAAGGGAGGGAGTGCTAGGGGGCATAATGGGATCAAGAGTTGTATTGGGAGTTTGGGGGGGATGGACTTTTGGAGAGTGGGGGTGGGGATTGGGCGGCCGGAGAGTAGGGAGAGTAGGGATGTTGCGGCTTATGTGTTGAGGAAGATGACGGCTGGAGAGGTTATGAGGATTAGGGAGGGGGTGGAGGAGGTCTTGAGAGTGCTTGGTGAAATGAGGGATGGCTGAGGACGCTGAGGTTGGGATCCATTGCCACCTCCTCGCGTGAAAGATGGCACAAGATCAAGACACAATAGTAGGACAATCACTGCATCGCAGGATGTAGCGGCCTCTAAGGGCCCAAGTCTGTCGGGGGCCAGGAGATCTTCTTGATCTAGGTCAGATCCGAACAACGATCAATACCGGTCAAGAGAAACCGTATGTATGAATTGATTTTCGACCCTATTATATACTAACGATGTTTTCCAGTGTTCCACTAGCCATGGTATAATATCGGCGCAAATATCGCTATACCTCAAACCTAGCTGCCAGGCGACGACCGATGATCAACGTGTATAGGAATCTCTATAGCCTTACCCTCCAGGGTCACATATCTCGGTGTGAACTCTGCAGGCTCACGCTGAGGAGTCTTCTTGGCCTTGCTGCCGATGGCAATTTCCACGCTGCAATGCGAAGCTTTCCGTTTATGAATCCCCCTCTTCTCTGCACGCCTCTCCGCCGCTATGTGCTTGCAAGCACATATGAAGAGATGGAAATGAAGAATGCTGAGGCGGCACTTGTCAGCAACTCTTCATACACACGATGAACGATGCACCTACAGCATAAGCACCAGCCCAACAATGCCGATCGCCTGACATGCTCCCACATGTCTCATAACATGCTTGCACTCAAGCGCCCATGCTTCGATGGTTTGGTTGCAAAGGGGACCATTATGGCCCAATTGCCACATCACGGAACCGAAGATTGCAAACATGACGACGGGGCCAAGGATGGTCCATATTAATAGATTGGCTCCAAGGTCGGCAGTGGGTGGCATTGGCTGCCGAGTGATCAGGAGGTATCGAATGTCGGCCAAGGCCCAAATAACGGACAAGGTGCACTAGTCGATCGATCAACTCTGTCTACGATTTTTACGACCATTTCAGTTTCTCTGAGGTCATACTCACTGGAAGGAACGGCAACCAGTCTGCATAGTACCCCTTGAAATATCCCTTACTGCTTTGCGGGAGAGCAGCCTGCCATCCGATAGCCACGGCGAAGAAAGTCACTGTCAGAATAGACACAAGAATGACACATAGACGGAGGTAGATATCGATCCGCCATTTGGGTTGACGGAGGTAAAATGCGCGGACGGTGACAGCAGGTGAAGATAGCATACTAGCAGAACGCCTCGACAGTGTGGACCCTGGTGCAACACTGTACATAGCTCAATCAATCTCCGTCCAACCGGCCGAACAGACCGTGCATCTCGGGCACGCAGCTCAATATCTATCTGTAGCCCTCCTCCTTCCTACCACCAATTCCCCTCAGCCAAGGTCCGAATAGCGACATCACCACTCCCGTCTGTGGCTATGTATTCTCAGCTCCCCCCCCCTAATGAAACATGCTCATCTCGCCCATCCAGCCTTGAAACCGCCCATCCCATCACAGTCGGTGAGTGGACCCTTTGATTCACGACCGCTCGAACCGACCAGCCATATCATGCCATCCCCAAATCATACCTGCCCCAGTCCCGCCCGCAAAACCCCGACCGATCTCGACCTCGATCATTCGCAACCCGCACCTGCGCCGTCGATCGTCCCCATCCTAAAACTACAGTGAGCACGTTTCTGTCGAATTCTCGTGATCTGCGTGCTCGTGGTGAGGCTGTGCTGTACCAATCCCAGAGGGCGGTTTGAAACATCGCCAAAGCGGCACAAGTGATCCCGATGCGCATCGCACGCACGCACGCACGCACGCACGCACGCACGCCAACCCCCGAGATGCGGATAAGTGTGCTCAGGAAAAAGGTGACTCGGCCCCAAAAGCGGCCGGTGGTTTTTGTTTGGGTCTCGTGGACTGGGGCTTGACTCAGCCCTCAGGCCGGGGGAGGGACACGCAATGCAGTTGTCGCATGGCAAGGGAGATCACGTTTTGTCCCGTGCGGAAAGGTAGGGGCATGGTAAGATGAAGGGCCACGTTTTGCAGATCGATCGCGTAGGAAATATGTGTGGGTATGTGCATGGTTTTGAGGGTTGGAAAAAGGTACAGAGTACAGTCAAGTGATTCGCATGCCTGAACCGAAGTTTGAGCAATGCCTGACTTAACCACTGGCCGCCATAGTAGGCCCAAATCACAAGTATTCGAAATCATCGCTATCGCTTCTGCAAAGAAAAACCACTAGTAGACAACGCTGTCCCCACCAAGAAAAAAGTTGAAAGAATATCGACCTCACGAGCTAACCAGTTTTTCCGTCGCCTCGAGCAGGATATCAGCTAGAAAAATCACCCAGTCAGCAAAATGCAGCAGAAACTGTAAAAGGAGAGCAAACATACCATGATGCCTCTGGAAAATCAACATCGGCCTCAACCTGACCGCCCTCTCACCACTTCCCCCAATGTTAATGCCTACAGTCTTCGCCTTCTTCAAGAACTCATCTCTTCTCGGGCTATCCCAAGCGATAAACGTGCCTTGACCTTTGCCTCTCAGATTCTGAATTTCATCCGGGTATTTCCGACTCAGTCCCTCCAACCCAGCGAACAAATAATCGCCAACCTCCGCCGTATTCTCAACTAGATTCAAGCGCTCGATTTCACGGATGATGGCGCGGAAAAGAAGAGCGCGGGCAGGATCGCCCATCCAGGTGTTGAATTGGCGGTAAGGCTTGTTGGGCCGGAGCTCCGGGTTGCCGTAGTAGTAGCCGGCTGTTTGAGCTTTCTTCGAGAAGGTGACCATGTCCGGTGGGTCGGTCAGACCCCAGTGTTCGTGGGCCCAGAACTTGCCTGTAGCGCCGACGCCAGTCTGGACCTCGTCGACGATGAGGAGGGTACCAGTGCGTTTGGTGATTTCACGCAGGCCTTTGAAGAAGTTGGCGGAGGCGTGATTGTCGCCGCCTTCGGATTGGATGGGTTCGACAATGACGGCGCAGACGGGGTGGTGGAAGGTTTTGATGAGGCTTTCTGTTTCTTCGAGACAGCGCTGTTCTTCACGGGCGTTCTCCTCGACATGTTCTTCGAGAGGGTATTTTATGTGGGGGAAGGTGGCTTGGGGCCAGTCAAATGCGGGGATGTCGAGTTTGTGGATGGGTTTGCTACGCGTTGTGGAGAGACTGCCGAAGAGACGACCGTGGAAGGCGGATTTGAAAGAAAGGATCGAGAGTTCGGGAGAGCCGGGAGCCTGGTTGTTCATAGCTGAGGAAATCTCTTCTGCCGTGAAGTCGACATCGGCACCGCCTCTTTCCTGACGGCGCTTCCACATGAATGCTGCTTTGTAGGCAAGCTCGTTGGCGTCAGAGCCAGCCTGGGCCGTGAAGACTTGATCCAACCCCTTAGGCGCAACTTTGAGTATACCAGTCTTGAGGATCGTAGCCCAGTCGTGTGAAGGGAAGTTGCCCAATGCAGGACGATTGATTATAGCACTCGCCATTTCCGGCGATGTCGCAGCCAGTAGCAAGGACGGATTGCTATATCCCACTGGGATTGAGGCGATTTGGGCATAAACATCGAGTAGGACATTGCCATCCAAATCAGCAATATAATTGCCGTAACTGTTCTGGTAATTCGCTAGCATGTTCAAGCTCCGTGTGTCAAATATCTTATCCAGCTCCTCGATCGCCTTCTTGCTTTGCGGACCCGGGATCGCTGTCCTGACATGTGGCGCAGGGGGCTCGTCCGGGAAGAAGGGCTGCTCACCGCTGAAGGCTTCGGGCATTCTCGCAGCGGCAGCATTTGCAGCAGAACGGGACGTGGTTGTGATGGAGCGGTAGGTAGTGAGACGTGTAAGGGGTCGAATTCGAGAGGTAGTGCGAAGCAATAATGCCATCGTGGGGGTTTGCGGAGGAATGGCTAGATGAGGTTCGGTGGAGTGGCGTGTGACCTTTGGCTTGAGTGCCAAACACGTGGGAATGTCTCAACCAGCAGCCAATAATCGAGAGATTGTGTTGAGATATGGAGGAGAACAAGAAATGGTGTCAAGGTATATGAGATGGTGAGGCTGTTGAGTGGTAGATGGTGTGCAAGGAAAGGCAGGGCGAGAGGAGTATTAATATTTACCCCATCCCGTCAATTGAGTGAGGGGCAAACGCGAAGCGCATGACATAAGAGAAATGCCGAGAAGCTTGTTCTCGGCTTGAACGCGGAAGCTTGCCCTAGATAGGCAACTCTAAGCGGAGTACTGTCTCTTGTAATATACGTCAGCTTTGGTTGGAAGCTTGTAACGGTACCTGTACCCCATGCCCTATTTCCATGCGCTCCGCTGCAAGGCGTTGGCTCACCATGACCAAGGGCAGCTTTCAGTAAGGTAATCCCCTCAAGTTTCCCGACAAACCAAAACCCCATTACTAGACATCCAGTGTGTGGTCAGTTTGAGCCAGTCACCGATTACTTGTTCTTTTCAGCGCGTCTAGAGTCCCTAAACCACGACAAAGTACTCAGAAGGGATATTCTGGTTGTTATAGGTCCGATGGAAAAGATCTGCCTTTCGATTTGTCGACCTAAAGCTCCATATCCTATGCCACTTATGATACAAGAGCCTTCGAGTAATATCCACAGAGGAAAGGCTCTGGACAGACCAAGCGCCGTAACTAGCAACATTATTTTCAACCCATTACTCGCTATCATCATCAGACTCCGCTTGTTTGGATTTTCTCTTCTCCTTCTTCTCCTTCTTCTTCCTCTTTCGCTCTGCCCTCTGCTCTGGCGTCTCATCATCATGCCTCTTGCGCTTTTTCGAATCTCCGTTTTCATGTGGCTCCGCCGCCGCTGCAACTTCTACGGCGGCTGCAGCTGTGGCGTTAGGAGGTATTGGCGGTGCGTCAAGAACGTCTTTCTTCGATGTTATCTCTGCCTTTGGTTGAGCGGCAACACCATTTTCTAGAGGTGCGTTGAAGTCGGTGTATTCATGCTGCCACTTGGCCGGTGTTGCCTCGTTTGGCCGTCCGTATTTCTATATCAAGTTAGTATCTGCGCCTTTTCAAACATTGAACAGTTCTACTGACATCAAGCTTGCCATCTGATTTCATCTTCTTCTTTTCCACTGCTACAGGACCCAATCCCCATCTTCTCGGATACAGATCTCGTTCCATAATGCACCGCTTCACCTTCGCAACAACACCATGATCGCAGGTCGAAAGCTCAACAGTGGACATTTGTGCGATACCAAGAGCGATCGCCTCCCCCTTGGTTGTCATGAGAACAACCTCCTCATGTACTTCGATACCAGCCTCTACAAGTTTGTCAGTAAAGAGCTTGTGGGCTCAGGATCATAGGATGCCATACCATATCGTAGTAACCCAGGTATCATGAGCTTGGCTCCGTAACAGACGGCATTGACGGCGCTATCCTTAACGACTATTCGCTTGTATGTGGTGAGGAGACTCTCCAACGGTCGGATTACCTTTCTCAGATATGACTCGTCCCTTGTATTATCTTGCATCCACTGCGCGTCCAGCACATCGTGTAATGTGACCATTCCGTCCTGCTCGTCCATCGCTCCACTCCTTACCCTCCTCAGTTCTTGCATGTGGGCTCCGACTCCTAGCAATAGTCCCAGATGCACGCACAATGTTCGGATATAAGTTCCAGCCTCGCAACTGACCCAGAACACACCAAGATGTCTGTCATTATCGAACTCGTAAAGCTTGCTCTGATGGATTGTCCGGATACGCAATTGTCTCTTGACAGCTGAAATGAGAGGGGGTCGTTGGAAAAGAGCTCCAGTGAGTGTCTCCAGCGCTCGTGCAAGTTGTGCTTCGCCGCCTGGCAGTTTATCGTGTAACCGGATAACGCAAACATATTCCTTCCCAGCACCTTGTTGAGATTTTACTAGACGCGTAGCGCGGTCAAGACAGACAATGAGGCAGCCTGTAACTTTAGGGTCCAATGTTCCGCTGTGTCCGGTCTTCTCAATTCTATCCCCTTGTTAGTATCTGAACAGATAGCTGTGTCCTGCGCGATTGTCCCTACCTCAGCATACGCTTCACCCAAGCCACTACCTCATGACTGGAAGGATTCGAGGGTTTGTCGAGATTAATTACTCCCGAACTAATGTATTGCTTAAGATCGCGCTTGAGTGGTGTACAACCGCAAGGAATAGGGGTGAAATGTCCAGTTCGGACAAGTACTACCTTGCGTCAATGAAAGTTGTATCTGTTTCGTAGCAAAGGACGACTTACGCTTGTCGTAGCCCTTCAATAGTAACGGCCAAGTGCTTGTGTCAAGCGCTGGTGTAGCGTTCTCGGGCTTGATACTGTAGTCGGTCTCATCGTTGGCAAGAACTATCGCCATCTTGATTACAGCTCCTCTGGGGAAATTCAATGGGAATGCAGTCAGCCCGGTGAACACATTGGAAGTGCGCTCAAGCTTGGCTTCAAAACCTCCCTCGAAATTTTGCTGTGGAGAAACATCTTGGCGAGGCTAGTCCCAAACAAGCCACAAGCATCTTAGCAACGCTATGTAGGGGATTCATTGGGTATCACGGGCTCCATTGAACATTGGTGGCTTTTCAACGTTACTGCATCAAGAGCCCGATGATATTTTCATTTAGAGGCTAAGGATAGATCTATTAATCGCCACCAAGACGCCGACCTTGGCCCCTACTACCCCAAACGCCTGAAAAGCCACTGCCAAATCCACTCGACGATCCTCTGCTTGGTTGCTGAACGCCAGGCCGGAAAGCAGTACCGTAGCCCCTCACTGTGGCACTACGCCTGTCTGCTCCGAACCACCGTTTCACAAATTGTGGTGTCCGTATGATATTCCTACCGCCGCCAAAGGTGGGATAAAGCCGGGTAAGGAAATCATACAGGTGTGCCGCGACAACACCCATTCCTTGCTCGAGCGCTGCTTGCGGTCCTCCCAATATGAAAGTCATGAGAAGCATAGCCCACGGCAGCCATATGACATTGAAAGTTATAATAAAGAACGTGACTTTCTTGCCCTTGTTGTCTTGTGAATACGTGTACGCCAGCGCGAGAGTCAGAGCTATTCCCATCAGCTGAACATTCCAAGTAAACAAGCGAGCTGCCATACCTGATGTGAATATCATGCCTCCCATTGCACCGCCAGCAGTCAACTTTGGGGCATGTTAGCTAGGTTCATGCAAATCACACGATGAACGATGTGCTGCATGAGCATGCAGAGATATGCTGACAAGAAAGATATGTAGGGAGCCAAAACCACCAAACGTAAATTTCGAATGATCACGCGGGCTTTCTCAAATGGCGTTCCCACCGTGCTTGCACCGTACACGGACTCTTTTTGGATTGATTGCGAATGATGAGTCTGTGTGAGATGCAAGGGCGATCTTCCTCATCTCCAGGAACCGCTTCAGCTAGGTGTTGGCTGGGCGGGCAGATTATGTGAGGTGCTCAGAACAGAATGTAGCAAAGTGGCAAGGACTTGCTACATGACGCGGAAGAACAAGCGAAGAAGTGTGTTTTGTAAAACCATTGCATGCATACCAATATGACCAGGCCAACGAAGAAGATATAAACGAAAAAATCTCCAGGCTGGGCGGCAAAGCGGGGAGATTCTTTCTCGAGAGCGCTACCGTACGTGTACACTACGGTCGGTCAGCGGAGACGATCTTCGGTGGGCTAAGTTGTCACCCACAAAAGTACGGGTCGAAAAGGATGCTCAATCCAGGGCCGGTTAACCAAAACGAAGTGACAATGCGCCACAGCTGAGGTGGTAATTTCTTGAATACCCATGGTAGGTAGAAGATGACATATTGTCCGCTAAGCAAACGGCCATACACAAGTAATGAAGTAACAAGCGTGGCTGCTGTTAAAGTCCTACCCATCAGCATCAGAAATAGCTCCTCGACGTACGCAGCGATCAAGTATGAACTCATACCTTGACACAGGTGGAGCTGCCCAAAAGGCGTCCATTGTAGCGATGCTGGTCCTGGTGATCACTGTTCTGCGTCAAGCAGAGCTCTCGTCAATGGACAGATTTTTGATACGAGGTAGGTTGGAACAAAAGGATCGAAGAAAGTTGCATTCGTGGCATTTCTTCGCGGTAAGGCTGACGGACAGGAATTCTCAAATAACGGCCGATGACGGTAGCACCGAAATAATAAGCGAAAAGATTATTTTGTTGCCGGCGCCTTTTAATCGCAGAAAAGCCTTGAGTCATTCTACGAGCAAGGGCTTCAACCCAGACAACTACCTACGAATAGCTCCCTGACAATCATAATGGCAGGATCAAAGTGAGTTTCAAATCTAATTTTTGAATGCTGGTCCAACGTCTGATACTGCAATAGAAAAGTACTTTTGCTCGGTGCTGGCTTTGTCACGAAGCCAACAGTGCAAATTCTCAGCGATGCGGACGTCGAAGTTACTGTTGGTTTGTCAAAGACAGAGACTCCGTCGCAAATGACGTGCTGATGAATTCGCAGCCTGCCGAACGCTCGAGAGTGCAAAGAATCTATCACGTGACATCAAGAATGTCCATCCAATTTCCCTGGACGTTACAGATGCGGCCGCTTTGGACGCCGCAGTGGAGAAAGTGGATGTGGTGGTCAGTCTGATACCATATACATTCCATGCGACTGTCATCAAGTCCGCCATCAGGAAGAAGAAGAATGTCGTCACAACGAGTTATGTCTCGCCAGCCATGCTCGAGCTCGAAAGCGAGGTCAAGGAGGCAGGGATAACGGTGATGAATGAGATAGGGTTGGATCCGGGTATTGACCATCTTTATGCTATCAAGACCATTGACGAAGTACACAAGGAGGGTGGAAAAATCACCAGCTTTCTATCCTACTGTGGAGGACTCCCGGCGCCAGAAGCCTCGGATAACCCGCTCGGATACAAGTTCTCCTGGTCCTCGAGAGGGGTTCTACTGGCTTTGACCAACACCGCAAAATACTATAAGGATGGAAAGATCGAAGAAGTGGCTGGTCCCGAGCTTATGGGAACTGCTAAGCCATACTTCATCTACCCCGGTTTCGCTTTCGTTGCGTATCCGAACCGAGATTCCACATCATATAGGGAAAGATACAACATCCCCGAGGCTCAAACTGTCGTGAGGGGTACCTTAAGATATCAAGGCTTTCCGGAATTCATACGCGTGCTCGTGGACATGGGTTTCCTGAGCGAAGAGAAACATGATTTCCTAGAAACTCCGATCAGCTGGAAGGAGGCCACACAGAAAGTTCTGAAAGCTTCTTCTGGAAAGGAGTCGTATGTTCATCTTATCTACAGCCTCAAATGAACTAAGCTAATTAAGCGCTAGGGATCTTGAGTGGGCGATCTCCTCCAAAACTAAGTTCGCCAACAATGACGAGAAAAACCGCATCTTGGCCGGTCTACGTTGGATTGGCATGTTCTCAGAAGATAAGATCACTCCTCGAGGAACTCCACTAGATACCCTATGCGCCACACTTGAGCAGAAAATGCAATATGAGCCTGGTGAGCGGGACCTAGTGATGCTACAACACAAGTTTGAAATCGAGCACAAGGACGGCAAGAAAGAGACGCGGACATCGACACTTGTAGATTATGGTGATCCCAACGGATACTCGTCCATGGCCAAGCTTGTGGGAGTGCCATGTGGTATTGCAGTCAAGCAGGTTCTTGATGGCACGATCTCGGAGAAAGGGATCTTGGCACCAATGTCGCCGAAAATCAACAACCCGTTGATCGAGGAGCTGAAGAAGTACGGCATTGAATTGAAGGAGCAGACGCTCGCATGAGAGCTGAGTGTATGGTTTTGCTGGCGGTTTGCAACATGTGTCATTGTAGCTTGTAAGATGCAGTGCCTTGAAATAGACCGTTAGATAGTGCTAAATGATAACGCCCAATCTGATGCGTGATTCACCACCTCGCCTTTGGCGCCTCCGAATGCTAGTGTTCCCCAACGCCTTACAATCTTAAAGTCTCGCGACCCCTACGATACCTTTTGACGCTTTGAATTCAGCCCTGCCGCAAACCCATGCGTTTCGCGCGCCCTTTTGCGCTCGATCTCCTCCTTCATGATCCTCTCTGCTTCGCTCATCGGCTTCTTTGGCAATACCTTTGCGCCGCTCTTGGATGCACCGAGGGCGTTTTTCTTGGACATAGCAAAGACATTCTTAGGCTTGTTGGCCGCATCCATATTGAGGGAAACCTTCTGTGCAAGGCCGCCGAGTGTGGTTGACGAAAGTGCTTCCGACTTCGAATCCTTCTCCTCCGAATCGCCCCTTACAACGCTCTCTTCGTCTGTCCGCCCAGCAGGCGGAGATAATGAGTCCTCCGGCGGCTTCTCCGTCTTCTTCTCTGGTGTCGCCTTGGATGCGAAGTTTAATTTGATTTTTTCCCCTTCTTCCCTCTGCAGGGATCTGAGGCCTTCGTCCTCCTCGTCCTTGGCCTTCTCTTCAGCATCCAACTTAGCCCTTTCGATTTGTTCCCTTATCAGCTTTTGCTCCCTCTCCTCGTCCCCTTTGTCCTGCCTCTCCTTTTTCCTGATCGCATCCTGCCTCCTCAGCGCTTCCGGACTATTGTCGATCCACGAAACATGTAAACCCTTATCCGTCTCCTCCACTCTACAAAGCCCCTCCCTCCCCAAGTGTTTTGCATATTCGGTAAGTGAGGGCCAGCGCGTAGCGTTCATATGCACATGTTCCTTATTGGAGATGTATTCTTGGTAGAAGTGGTTGATGTTAATTTTCTTTTCGCCGTGGGAGGTCCTCAGGAGCTGCAGGAAGTCCCGCTGGAACTCATTGCTGTAGTCGGAAATGTGCTTTCGAGAGTCTTCGCCGATGAGGAGCATCTGGCGCACATGGGATTCCGACTGCGTGTGGCATTTGAAACCGTTCTCATCCCGCATTTGGCGTTCGCAGACCTGGAGAAGAAGTGAGTTCATGCGACGCAGTTGACAAGAGAAGAGTATGGGCTTACCTGACAGTACCATCGTAGGCGCTGCAAACCTTTCGATTTTAGCTTGTTATTCAGGAACTTGGTAGACCCTACTTCGGCTTTAGGCATGATGAAGAGTGTTGAGGCCTTGGGATGTGTGATGTGCGTATCTCTAGGATTATTCCTGGGTAAGTACGGCAAGAACGGTATGCAGGGGGTTGGAATTGATAGGCAGGGCTGAGAGGGCTGTGACGGCTTTGCCACAGTGAAACGCCGATATATTACCGTATCATAACTGCGACTCGTTTCTTGGCAGGCGCTTACTATTTACGGGACTCCACTGCTGTAAACGAATGCTCTTTCCTCTTTCCTCTTTCTCCAAACTCGCTTTGATTTACTTCCAATATCTGAAATAGCCCATATATTGGCCGGAGAAGCCGCTATGCCAGCCGTGCAGTCGGCAACCTTGTCTCTCGCAACGGTGTCTGCCACAACGTAGGAAGTGCTGATGCGTTGTCAAAAACCGCATGGTGAATGACGCTGTTGCCATAACCACCTGCACGATAAAAGAAAGCTCAACAGTACAAGCAATTTCTGTCTCGCTTTCTCTGCAATCCTTTGGGTGCCTCTGTTCCCTGCCAGCGTAGTTCGCAGCTTCCGGCGGTTTAACATGGTGCCTAGAAGTCGTCAGACTGTCATTCTCCGTGTTAAGCAACATCCTGCACCGACTCCATGATGATCTGATCACGTACCTTCATGTCTTCATCCCCCCAATGCTTGGAAACCACGGACTGCTTTCTTTCTATCACTTCAGCTGTCTTGTACCTATGTATCTGCTCGTTCTTAAGTAGATTCTTTGCCTTCTATCACACAAAGTAATGTTTTCAGAAAGCCTAAGCATTTCTTCTTTGCACCCACCAATTGAACAGTCTGTTCTGGTTTTTTTGGAGGCCCCAGTGCCATCTCCAATGACTGGTCTTTGGGAAGGTTGTCTTAAGAAGCTGCACCGTTGTTCATTATAGCAGATGTTGTCTGTGTCTCGTCTCTCTTGGGATATTTTCTCGTTGTTGGACATCTAAGTATATGTGTACAAGATCCTGACAAAGATATTGAATGCATACATGCCGTTGAGGCCTCCATTTCTTGCGAACCCAATTCGGCGCTAGTGGATAGTTGATAAGTATCTACCAACCCCTTTTAATTGGTGTTATTTTTGGTTAACCCTCCCTTCTGTATCTTCTGTCTTCAACCTCAACGATCACTGCTCGCACACAACGGCTTAGCAACAACATGACTTAAAGCTTCTGGCTAAAAAGACTACAGATTCCTTACTACTTCTTGTCGGCATTTACAAACTCTACATTCAACTGAAAACGCTTTGCGAAGATCATCGTGAGGTTGGCGCATACTTGGTAACCCCGCGATCAAGCGCACGACCGACAGCATCTACACAGCAGACCTTGTGCGCAGTACAGCGTCCTACTCATAGGTTAAACTGTGTCCCATCATCTCACGGTCAGTAGCTCGCAGATATGCGTACTTTCAAGATGGTTGTCGTCGCTTTCGTGCTACTTCTCACTACGAGAGTGCTTCCGAATCCCATCAGCATCTCGAATGTTGGCAACGACGTTGGAAATATGCTACTTAGCGATCAAGATCTTGTCGGCCCGAAGACCGAGACAAACTCTGTGACCGTTGAGGAGTCATCTCGATTTATCGCCGACACCACTACCACGAAAGTTCTGACACCAAGCGCAACCTCAAAGTGCACGCTGAGCGAGCAACACTCTATCTCAGGTCGCGAAGAATCCTACCCGGCACCTCAAGAGCGTACTACCACGAAAGTTTTGACACCAAGCGCAACCTCAAATTGCATGCTGAGCGAGCAACACTCTATCGCAGGTCTCGAAGAATCCAACCCGGCATTTCAAGAGCGTACTACCACGAAATTTCTGACACCAAGCGCAACCTCAAACTGCATGCTGAGCGAGCAACACTTTATCTCAGGTCTCGAAGAATCCAACCCGGCACCTCAAGAGCGTACTATCACTATCACTTCCACAGTATCGCTGGCAAAGCTTATCGACTTTGAGACCAACACAGCCTGTATGACCGTTATCGAGTTATGTAAAACCATTGTCGAGACACCAATTACGGAACCACTTCAAGGGTGCATCATGGACGTCAGTCCCGCAGCATTGCTCGCGATTCTTAACAACTTCAAGATCAATGCGCCCTGTACGACTCTTTTAGAGTTGTGCTTATCCATCATCGACACTGCTACCACTGGATCACTTCAAGAGCGCACACTGCATTTCATCCCTGAGGAATTACTGGCAAACTGTACTGGCTGCAAGACCGACACACCGTGTGAGGCTTTTCTAGGGTTACGCCACTCCATTAGCGAAGCTGCTATCACAGAATCACAGCGAAAGTGCACCATCAACGTTCTGCCTGCGGCACCACTAGCAAACCTTACGGATCTCAAGATCAACGGAACCTATATCGCTGTATCTAAGATAGCCGGTTCGATTGTCGACACAGCTAGTACTAAAGCACTTCAGGAGCACACCCTTGAGGTCATCCTTACCCTTCCGCTGGCTAGTTGTGACGGCTATAATATCAACGCACCTTGTACGACGGTTCTTCTGCTGCTGGAATATATTGTCAACACCACTATCCCAAAAGCACTTCAGGAGCGCAAGCTTGACATCATTTCTACAGGATCGCTAGCCCTTGTCTACACAGCAACTACAGAACCACTTCAGGAGCATACCTCCGACACCATTCCCACGGTATCGCTGTTCAATCGAGACGTCATTGTCCACACTGCCACTACAGAACCACTTCAGGAGCATACCTCCAACACCATTCCTGTGGTATCACTGTTCGATCGAGACGTCATTGTCCATACTGCCACTACAGAACCACTTCAGGAGCATACCTCCAACACCATTCCTACGGTATCACTGTTCGATCGAGACGTCATAACTTCATCATTGGAAACTTCCGGCAATGTCCTCATGGTTGAAAATCGTTCGTCGACTGATAATCGTTCGCCTGTCTACGGTCGAGTTATTTACGCTCTTGTGTCATATATCGCTTTGTTCATCTTATTTGGAATGATAAGTGAGTCACATTCGAGTTATTGATTGAATCGATACTTACTACGTTGCAGTCACACGTCTACAAACACTCAGGATAGAAGAATGGCGCTCGATGACTCTTATCAGCATTCTCACCACGCTGGTCTATATCCTGGGGATCCTTTTCATCTTCTCCGCTGGAATGCTGATGGATGGCGCTGACCTTTCGAACGAAGCCCTGTGTCGAGGAGCAATCTATCTCTGCCTGATATTCTACCTTGGCTGCAAGGTGATAATGTATGTCTTCCTTGTAGAACGAGCTCACCTGCTGCGTCATATGAAACGCGGGAAGGATGTCGTGTTTCTGGTTGGCATTGGCATCTTGATATGCGGGTTCGGGCCCATCGCCGGCGTCGCATTCAAGGAGCCTGTCGCGGGCATATCGACGGTGGACGGGAAATGCCGGATCGGATTGCCACTCGCCGTCACCATACCATTGCTTACCTACGATGTAACAATCAATGTGTTGATGGTGGGGATGTATGTCTTCTTGGCGTGGCCCTATATGAGGGGTCGAGGCTCTCCCGGAATCTGGCTTCGGGCCACCGGGCTTCGGAGAACCACGGGCCGCGTCTCCCAAAACGCCCTCCTCGAGCTCCTAATTTGGAGGAATTGTTACGGCGCCTGTTTGGTTGTGCTCCCGACCGTGGCCAATTTGGCCATACTGTTCAAAATCCACGGTCGGGAGCAAGGATGGCTCTGTTTTGCCGTCTGTACGATCGACGGTGAGTACCTTCGGGTTCTTGAGACATTCACATATCTTCACTTCACTGACTTGTGCATAGTGTCGTGGTCAGTGATCATAGTTCACTGGCTCACCGCCAAGCCGGAGGTGCTCGTGGAGGCCCCTCCGGGCACGGACGAGGAGAGGGTCGGGGTGGCCCCTCCGGGCACGTACGAGCAGATGGGGTGAGGGAGGGAGGAAGGGGAGGAAGGGAGGAAGGGGGGGATGGGAGGAAGGGGATGAAGGGATGGGGGAGAGGAGAGGGGGGAAGCCAATTTGATAGGGAGAGTGGTCTGGGCTGCATGGAGGCGTTTTTGGACTAGGCCTAGTTTGATCTAATATGATACCTTGGAGGTCCTCTCCTCCTCGCCGTTACTTCCTATGAACCCGTACCTCTATGAATGACTGGATGAATGCTACCCGGCTTCCTTGATCGTAGCAGTGAATTATGCCATGGGTACCTTATAACCTTCTCCCCAGCTCGCTCGCCGCCATCTTTCTTAATATTTTGACACAAGAAATGGCAATAGGCCACAGCTCCACCTAGAACACCATAGACAGTCTACTTATATCTCCAATCTACCTATGAAGCCATGGTCCGTCTACTGTGTACTTGTTGGATCGGCTAGTCTCACCTTGTGGTTGCATTCCACCTCGTCTTCGAAGACATGCAGAAATATAATCTGGCAAACCCTCCATTATCAGCATACACTCGGACCGCCCTGTGTAGCCTGGGCTTCCGGCCTTCATCTAAAACCCATCCAACAACTTCCTTCCGGTTTGGCTTCTCTCTACACTTTCATCTGGAAGCTAATGTTTCTTTGAAATCATATGGCGAAAGAAATGCCTATAAATTGATGGTTCTACACTATGGAAAATTAATCCTTCTCTCTTAACATAAGAGTATGACTGTTCTTAAGCTACCCGGTTCTACCGCTTGGGATACTGCTGAGATTACCATCCTTATAAGATGTTCTTAATCATAGCCTCCTTTTTTGGCCGTTGACATTCCCTAACGTGGCAGAACCTATCCCTTGGGTTCCACTCTGCTGCTCATTTGGAGAAGTTGTTACGGCACTTGCTTTGTGGTGCTCCCAATCGTGGCCAATTTGTCCACTCTCTTTAAGATACACAAGCGTGAGCAAGGTTGGCTTTGCTTCGCCATCTGTACCATCGACGGTGGTTCTGTACGGATCAACAATGTCCCTAATCATGGCTTATCTTTTGGCATTGAAATGCCTTACCACGGCAAAATCTATCCTTAGTTGCTGCTATATATGTCAGTAAATACCTTCAACAGATGATCCGAGAGCATTTTATGGTGCCTGCTTGGTGGTGCTCCCGACCGTGGCCAATTTGGTCATCTTCTTCAAGATCCACGGTCGAGAGCAGGGGTGGCTATCTTTTGCCCTGCGCATACACCTCGATGCTACGATACCTGCCAATTGTATTGACCTCTAGATTGTCCAATTTTTCTTACTCTCTTCCCAGCGATGCTTCACATAGGAAGTTGTCGTCTATCTATCTTTTGTCGCATGCGTACTACGGTGACGCTACCTGGTTCATGGTCGGGAACAAGGATGGCTATTCTTTGCTCCATGCATATATAATTCGACGATACTTTAGACATCAACCGTGTTGACTTCCGAACTGTCGAAATTCTTTGCTGTTTGTCAAGGAGAGGTTGTCTAGTTATATCTTTCTTTTTATGTACTCTGGTGTCGATCTTCTGGATTCACAGTCGAGAGCAGGGCTGGCTCTGCTCCACGATGTCCACCATAACCATGATATCGAACTTCGTCTTCCATAGCATCCAGTCCATGGTCGAGAGCAAGGATGGCTATTCTTTGCTCCGTACATACATACCTGAAGATCCTGTACGTATCAACTGTGCGGACTTCCCTTCTATTTCTTATTTCTACTCACCGTCCTGCGACGCAAGAAGAAAAGGCGGATTTACTGTCTTTGCCCTCCGCATACTCTGATGACGCTGTTCGAAGCCCACCTTCGAGAGCAAGGTTGGTTGTGCTTTACGATGTGCATACACAACGAAGATTCTCAACAGATCAACGGAGTTGACTTCCGGGTTCGCCACCTCTTACTCTACGCATAAACACAGGTTTAGCCTACAGCGTCCGGGTCTATAAGGAAGGTGATCCTGTCGGAACCAAGTTGGAGACAAAGCAGGGCAGTACGCCTTCAGTCGAAGCGTTCATGGACTGGCCGGTAATGATCGAGGCCTTCGACTGGTCAAAGTACAAGAAGGGGAACCCGAGCACATACCCGCCGCAGCAAATACGTTTGACCGACATGCTAGCTGGTGAGATTTTAAGGAAAGAAATCCCTAGCAATGACGATGATCCCTACTTTATGCGAATACGGGAAACAGCCATGCGGATTGCTTCCGAAGTCTGGGCAATTGAAGGTTAGAGAAGTTGAAATGCTAGATGCAAAGACGCGGATGCAGCATGAACATAGTCGGGTCGAGTTTGAAACCTGTCGGCTGCAATCCAGGAAGTCGGGACCTTGTTGGGACAGCAGAATATCAAAATATCTGAGCTAGCTAGCTACGTTGTGCTTCATACTTATACTCACAACATCTCTTCTCTCCTTGCCGTGCTTTGCACGACTCTGTACAACCCTGCTATATAACCTATTTGAAGCCATGGTCGAGGATCAGGGGTAGCTATCTTATTCTTTTACTCCAGTGCATACATATTCAATGTATCTATATGTCTTCACCCTTTCTGTCCTCAAATTAGCTACCTCCTGCTCGATGCATACAGGCCTTATAACTCTTAGTAGTCTCGAACCTAAGCCGCGAGTACCGCGTGCCTGCCCCATTTTTTGCCATTAAGGATTAGGATCCACGGACCGATGACTTCGTGAGGGCTCAGGTCACAGCTAAAGAGAGAATGGACTGAATGTGCTCCCGTGTCGTTCCTTTGCTGGCAGATATCGTTCTGGATTCGGAGATCGGTTCTGATGACGGCACGAACTGGATTGTCTTGAAATCTCCATGTACTATGACATCTAGGCTTTCGAATTTAACAACTTTCTATGTTGCAGGATGGACGAGAGCACAGGAACACTTCAACCTGTTGGTGCTTAATGCAAGTGCTACGCTGTTCAACCTCGTGATAATCTAGGACGAAATGGAGCTTTGAAAAACCAAGCATGGGCTCTCGAGAAACTCGCAGCAAGAGTGGAGAGATGACCAACCGGAGACTGAGGATAACCGATGTTCTTTCAGTGACTAAAGGCTCTAAAGGGTATCATCTATAGTCTGAACAGCAAATATTGAGCAAGCATCATGATCCACGATCTCCTACCAGCTGCAAGGGGGAATCGAGACGGTCTTTAAAGAGGACGACGATCACAGGACATCGAAGTCAACATATTCATCGACAGGGTACCAAAAGACCCAAAACCCGCAGGCAACCACAAACAACATTTATCCCAGAGCGCTACTTTAAAAAGACACGAAGAAAAGCGAGTGCACGAACAAAAACCAAGTAACACCTAGCAAGGACATCAGCACCTCACGATATTCATTGCATACGCTTGCCTTCTTGTTATTTGCTACTTCTAGTCTAATATCTGGCGAAGGGATCGTCTGATCACATTGCTTATGGAACGGGGGTCGTTTTTGAGTTGCTTAGGGCACCCGCATAATGAGCTCACGAGCAGGTATCATGCGAATTCACCAGCGGGGGGATCGTGTGGAGCATATTAGCGAGGAGGAGCTTTTTCGGGCTAGTTTGTCTATGGCATTGAAGTCTGCCTTTCTGCTTTTTCTTGCCTGCTTTTCCTAGTTAAGAACATAACATAAGATCTATGCCCTCAATGCCACCACCTTTCTACTCCGACCAACCATAGGCGACATTCACCACAACAACAGAAGACACGATCTTTCTGCACTCTACCATCGATGGCGAGCCTATCTTTCCGATGAAAGCCAGCTGGCTTCCTCCTCGATTTCATCCACGAGACCATTGCACCTGGTCCAAATCCCCAGCCCAGAGCAAGGGCGTCACGTGGCTCCGCTCCTGGTCCCTAGACGTATATCGCCGCAGCTCGGTCCACTACATGTGGTCTCCGTCAACGAAAGGGGTCTACTTCGTATATCGCCACTTCCCAACCACCGATTTCCGGCAAGAAGGCAACGCCGGCGAGCACAACTGGATATATTGTGGATGGGTGAGCTGGGGAATCAGTGCTCCCGCTGCGGTAAACCATTTCGTTCTCCGTGAGAAAGCTCGTGCCGAAAAGTAATCCATCGTTATCGTCGATCCCCTTGGCTGGAGTATAGCGGACATCATTGAACAGAACAGGATGAATTGAGCGCCCAAGCTTGAGAATAAGATCGCTCGTGGCGTTCCCGCTCTTAACGGGGGTGAAATCAGTCGAGGGTGCCCCAGAGCTTGAACACTGCAAATGGTCCTGCTCCATCGAGATAGCGCCGGTGGGAAGTTCTGACCATATAAGTTAACGAATCTAATTACATTAGATCTTCAAATTCCAACGTAAAAAGTATTTGCACCTAGAGTTGCCTCCCCCAAAATCTATACCACAAGAAGAAAGAACCCATCAAGCGCCGCTCTGCGTCCGCTTCTTCCCCAGACTAAACCCATTCTCATCTTCTCCCTCACTAATCAAACCCTCCAATTCAAATTCCTCCGCATCTCTAACCCGTGAATCGCTCGGCCCACTCATCACACGCCCGTTCAAGCCCCCATTAGCTCTGCCATTAGTCCTTAAAGCCTCCGCGTCGAGTTTAACTGCTGCAGGGCTGGCGTTGAGGGGCCAAGCGTAGGAGGCGTAGAGATGGAGCAGCATATTGACGAAGAGGAAGAGGAGGAAGGCGATGCTGTAGAGGATGAGGATGTAGGAGACATGGGTGACGTGAGCTTCGGAGAGGAGGGCCATTTGTTCCTCCGTGGCGCCCATAAAGAGGAAGCCGGAGGCGTAGAGGAGCTGGAAGGTCATGTCAGCGGAGGATGGCTGCACTGCACGAGAAGAGATCACTTACGAACGGTGGGAGGTATTGGAAACTGTTAGTCTCTTCTCCATGTTTTGACGAGATAGAGTTGCGGTCCTTGAGAACGAATGCAATCTCCACGATTCTAGTCGCCCCCGCTGCCATCAGGGTATACCCGAATACACTGTGCACCATAGTGCTCAGGAGCAGACTCTGCGGGTGCACACTCATCGCCCACCCCGTCATCAGGATCACAATCCCAGGTATGAGATTCCTCTTTGGCCGCCCATCTCTTTTTCGACTCAACCAAACCCCCAGTAAACCAGCACACCACCACACTATCCCCATACTTGTATGTTGTAAATCATTCTTGACCCACGGCCCACCCCACCGATGCTCCGTAAACGTGTTGACGCATCCCCAGGCCGCAATCAGTAAGCTGTCGAAGAACTCCTGGCTTCTCCCCGTACGCTTGAGCCAATATTGTCCGACGATGAGGAGAATGGTGAGGACAATGCCGTATCCAATAAACGCGCTCCCCATGATAAAATGCGCCAGACACTGCCCAAGATGGTCCCCTCTGCAAAATCCCAACGCCGTTATGCCTCCGAAAATCATCTGCACCCAGCTGACCACCGGCAACATCTTGCCCAAAATCCCGTGTGCCACAACAGTATACCGGCGAATCCGGGCGTGCATGCCTTTCTCGAGATGCAGTTTTAGGTAGACGCCAAAGAGGACTTGCAGGAGGAGCATGAGCATTAGGGAGGAGGCGAAGGCCGCATGGATGTTTGGTGCGAATTGGCGCCCGCCGTGAGCGTGGCCGAGGAAGTAGCCTACTATTGCGAGTATGGCGCCGGTGACTTGTAACGGGACGTGCCAGCGGGAGCGGACAATCTAGTAGAAAGAACTCAGTTCTCGAAGAGGCTGCCGGAGCTGGGGGACTGGATGAAGACATACACCAAGAACCATGCCAGTGGGGAAGATAAGGCCGAAGGAGATGATCTGGATGACAATATGGACCCATAACGTCGTGTCCTGCCATTTTCCATCAGCGGATGTTCCCAATAAAATGGGGCTTTGAGCGTACGAGTGGATCTGGCGATACAGCCTCCCCTTCTGGTATATTGTCCGCATGGTGTTCATGTGCTGCTGTTCGTCCGGCCAATAATATACATAAGCCCACCAAGCCCAGTGGACTGAGGAGGGGCCCCCCAACGAGCCTCGATGTCGCGGAAGCGGCGACCATTTCCACCGGTACTGTAACGCTTGTTATGCTGACATGGATGAGGTCGTGAACTTGGTGATAATGGGCGGTGATGGACTTGCTCAACCCGGGTGAGCTCTCCCAAGGCTGAGGTGTAATGGTCCTCACTGCTTACTCGCAGCAAATCATGCAGGCATGTGGCGAGGTGACGCTAAGAGGCTTTGGGATCGGAGCGGAGTTTGCTCCACCCCCGGTCCCAGCCCTGCACGACTTGCCGCTCATGGGGATCTACTCGTGCTCGCTATTTGTACCTCGAGTCTAGAAACACCGTCATGTTTTCGGAGTTCAGTTTTCGCCTGTTTGGGAAGGGTTAGGAGTCTTGCTCTTGCCAGGTCGCGCTGTGCACCCATTGTCTCTTGGGGTACCGTCGTCTGCCGTAGATCATACGAGTAGTTGATCGGAGGAGAGATAGGGCAAGTGCTATTCCTCTCATCTTCGCTCCATACAATCAGTGGCGGCTTGGTGGGCTATGTCTTATCATTTACATCGCACTCTCCACCGTTGATCTCAATGATGCCTTTATATTCTCCATAGCGTCCAGCAAAGCCCTTTTCTCAAGGCATCTGAACGCTTGGTAGCAACAGCTCCGCTGCATGTTCGCTTCGATTGCCACTTTGCGGCTGCCTACGGTAGGTGTCTTATTCCCCCGGGTGCACACCCAGCCCTGCGGCACTGCTGGTCTGAAGCGATGGTCGTCTACAGTCTACGCCTCGTCGTAACGGGAAAATCGACCTACCGCCTGGATGCACAACATGCTGTTTAATTTCTAGGGTAACTGTGCCTTTTCACTGCTCACAGCTGGTCTCACAACTTTCATTTCCAGCCGTTCTTATCAGCTGTACAACGTCAACTGTAACTGCTGCTGGTGTGGTAAAGGCTATTTTTGGCTGAACATGCCTGACTGATCTGCAGACTGCCCGGGAACTTTTCATTCTCTGTATGTGTGAAGCCATCTACTCTACACTTGCAACGTCAGAACATTTGTGCTGTGATTCCCTCTATGCCTCTGAACTGCTTACCTCGTGCTAAAAGTCTTGTAGGTCATCACTTTATTGCCTTTCGGCTATGCCGCCTGCAACCCTATAAGTCTGCTACCTCTATGCAGCACCACCCTGATCCACAACCGTCGAGGGTGTGTGGTTAACGCCGTAGGATTCCCGCACCACTTTCGAACCTGCATGGTTCTCTCTCTCAGTCAGCCGCACACGGGATATACCCTCCCATCCAATATGAAACGAAGGCCGCTGCTCCAGCAATACAAGTATGTTCATGCTGGACGTTAGTGAACATTTTCCCATGCTCAGGATCTTCCTGCAGAAGGAAAAATATCCGCCGATTCATCTCAGAGACCTACAGGATAATCAGTTTATCTCTGTCCTGCGAGCATGGCCGGAACTATGGAGGATGATAGAGGTCCACAAATCGAGGCCGTCACCTATGCCATGCTTATTCTGGCAACAATGGCAGTTGCTCTCCGGTTATGGGCCAGATATATCACGCCTCAAGTTGGCTTCTGGTGGGATGATTGGTTATCACTGGCCGCTCTTGTAAGTCCAAGCTTATTGCCAGACCACTGAACATATCCTCACCACTTGCATCGCAGCCTTTTGTATGGGCAAGCTGTGCACTATCCATATACTGGGTGCACATTGGCTTAGGCAGACACATCAGTGAAATCCGCGGAACGTATTCGCAGATGGCGTTAATCCTCTTCGTCGAGAACTTTGTGTATAACGCAGGCCTCTCTCTGGTCAAGATGTCTGTTCTTCTATTTTACATGCGCCTCTTCGGGACTGTGCGAGTGTATCGCTGTCTCTTCTGGATTGCTGGGTTTCTGGTGGTCGCTTTGTTCATCGCTATCACCTTCGTCGCCTTGTTCATGTGCGCCCCAATACACAAGCATTGGCAGCCAACGGTCCCCGGCCATTGCCTTGACTCACAGGCATGCTTTCTAGGAGCGACCATCTCAAACGTTGTTATAGACTTCATTCTACTGGTTTTGCCGGTACCTATCCTATGGCGAATCAATGTAAAAGTCTCACGCAAAGCCGGTTTGGTAGGAGTGTTTGCGGCAGGATACTGGTAAGCTCGCAACTGAAACAAGTCGCCCACCATGGCTAAATTAGAGAACAGTGTGATTATTTTATCTATCTTGAGGCTGATATCCATTACGAACTTGAAAGATGAGTTGCAATACGATATATCATGTAGGTGATCATCTTTGAAGCAAAGCTCCCGGACATTCTTCTAACAACACAGATAGGGAACCTTACAACCCCTCAGATTCTAGTGACGTGTGAAGTCCCTGTCGCGCTAATTAGCAGCTGTCTTCCTCTCATCTTCACCCTAATTAAGCACGGCGCTCAAAGGCTCCCGACCACATTCAAATGGAATGCTTCAAAGCGTATGAGGGGTCTCAGGGCTCCTTACGTCGATCCTACCGGGAGTCTTCTTGATCAACGCAATACAAAAGGCTTTGTACACCTGTCCCAGGAAAGGTTGTTCGACAATACAACTCAGACGGAGGCTGATTGCACTATGAAATCTTCTCCTCGGCTGGTCCGAGAAAACCAACGCCGGGATGCGGAAATGGGGATTCCGCTGCATCAATTTCGTGTGACAGAAGACAGTGACAGTAAAAAGAAAGGAGTCGAGGAGGGGTGAGTGGTTGAAGTAGCGTTATGCAGGACTGTGAACCTTGATTGCGGTTAAAAGTCACGTTTTGATTCTATAGGATTGAGAGATTTGTATAGCGAAGACGTATACACATATGCCATCGATAGAGCAAGACTCTCAACTTTGTGACACAGCAAAGATAGCATGAAGTGGGCATTTTCCACCTAAACAATTTCCTACTAGATCGTAATGCCAGAAAACACAATAGAAAGACAGATGAGCAGGTAAATACCCCTTGACGACCACGAAAAGCCCACGATCGTAGTAAACCTCCCCCCTCCTGACCCCTCTCAGAAAGCCCAAAAGGAATCGACGCCAAAGAAGAACGGTATCAAATAACGAACGCCAAGCGCCTGTATCGCCGCTACTATCAACAACAGGCACAACCCGAGCGTCGGCGCCACAACCCGAGCGTCGGCGCCACAACCCGCCTGCATCCTAATCTGCCCGGCACTGACATCAGCAGCGGAGAGGTCCTCCGATGACTTCGAACAGCTCCTGGCGTCGCCTCGATGGAAAAAACCAAATACGAGAAGTAATCCATGCGCAACGACATCTTGTGGACTAAGACGCAGGACCACACGAGGTCAACGTATAGGCAGTACTCCGACACAGCATGTTTGGGGTGACAAGGAGCAGACAGCAATCGACGACGACGAGGTATTCCCGAGCCTCCAAAAGGCGTTCGTTGGCGGCGGAGAGGGTGGACATGGGGCATCCAGAGAGGTGGGGGCTCTTCAAGGGTAATTATGCCCATAGATCATTATCATAGCTATTACGATTACACCCATCTTTGACATATCCGTCCGCTCTACAAAACATCCTCCACTCCCAAAAAAACCCGCGGGCCATGCAACGCAAGAGGAAACTGCCTCCATATCCTGTTCGTTTCCTCAACCACACCCCAACCCCCAACCCCCACCCCGCGGGCCCTCGTATATGTAGTTTAGTACGTGAACTGCGTACTCGAGCACACAAACCCACAAGTAGCGCAATATGTCGAAAGCTTCTGGCAAATCTGCCTGAACGTGGTACAACTGGCGCTATTCTTCGCCCCAGCCTCCGACAAGCAGCTCGTCCCCAAGAGATAGCAATTCGCCGCGCCCCTCAAGCAGCCGGCCTTGTCGCCAAAGGCGTTGATCTTGCCGCAGAACTTGCCGGCTTGGACGGCGCAGGTGGTGATGGGGGGGACGGCGATGGAGGTTGATGGTTTGGGGCTGGTGCTCGGGGTCGGGGACGGGGTGCTGCTGGTTGATGAAGCGACCGGAGCGGTTGTGCTTAAGGAGTTGGTCTTGGGACTGGCTGCAGGGGTGGACACGGAGGAGGAAGCGGGCATTGGTGGAGGGTTGGCGATGGGGCCCCCACTTTGTGGAACACGGTACCAGTTAGCCGGAGGGTCGCCCAGACATTCGCCCACAGTGACTCCTGTCAAACTCGTCAACTTCATGTCAATTCCCCATAAGCATGAGGTAACCTCTGCACTCACCCTTCCAACCTTTTGCTTTGATGAGGCCAAGGTAGTACGAAGTTAGGTTCGTGACGGACTGCTCGATAACGTCATGTTGAATGGAGAGATAATCTGTGATCGGTGGATTGGCAGTCTGGGCCAGCGCAGCCGCAACGAGATCCTTGGCACCCTGGATTTGCGTTGGCAGAGGGTTCAGATAGTCCTGGGTGTCGAGATCGAAATATATACGATGGTAACCGAGCGCCAGCAAATCTGCCTGGCAACCGGAGGCTGCGTCGCACTGGGAGTAAGGTGGGCGCATATACGTCGGATACTTGCCGATGATGTTGGCCAGCGCACGCTCGTTCTTTCCCATCTGATCGTACCGCATCGCTGAAGAAAGGTTCTGCAGGCTGTAGTGAGACCAAGTGTGGGAAGCAACTTGGTGGCCATCGGCAATCATGCGCTGAATGATTGTTGGGTACGGAGGAGTGATGTCAATTGGACCTTTGCCAAGATTGTTGCCTGTGATGAAAAATGTGGCATGGAAGCCGAAAGACGCCAAGGTATCTAGGAGCTCGTTGGTGAAGTTCCATGGACCGTCGTCAAATGTCAATGCCACTACGTTCTGTTCCACACAATCGATGATGTCCTGGGTATATGTGACACTTCCGAGTAATGGCCGTGGGTCCGTCAACGTGGAGGGTCCAGCCGGAGTTGTGTTCGAATCGCAGATACCGTATTCATATTGACACCAGGGATCCGCGCAGTAGGCTTCTGTTTTGCCGCAGTAGCCCTGTCACTGTTGTCAGTCGTTAAAGGGCTTGGTCCAAAGGGCAAAGCCTACTGTGAATGAGCAGCATTGCCCAGCAGGACAGTCGGCGTTTCCAAAGGCCGGCCCACATGTTTCTGCGCCGTCGCCGTCAGCTACATTGGTGGTGCAGTTACCGTAGCCAGTTTGACACCCAATAGTGCAATAAGCTGTTGTGTTGCCACAAAATCTATCACCGTCAACTGAATGGGCATTTGAAATGGCAAAAGCTGACTCACCCAGCTGCGGAACAGCAAAGACCACCCGAGCAGCTGTTGTTGTCATTTTTGACACCACACAGGTTGGGATCCACAGTTAGAACTTCTGAGCCAGAGCACGTTCCATATGCTGGCTGACAGCCAGTACCACAATAATCCGATGTATTCCCTGTCGAGATATTAGATTAACGGAGCCGCTCGTTTGTCTTGATTTGCTACTAACCGCAATATCCGAACGCCGAGCAGCACCCTCCGCCTGCTGCTATTCTCGGATCACAGGTATAACCATTATTATTGCCATTAAACACGTTTCCACACGTATTGTCCGGAGTCAGCATGCGCTCGCTCAAAATATTGAGCGAGCCTGCGTCTTCGGCGGGCAATGCAGAGCTGATGCCTGCAAAAGCAAGCCCCACTGCGACCTGTAGATAGTTATAGTGCATTGTTACAGTGCGGTGGGGGTACGAAGCAATATGTGCAGCAAGAGAATTCAAGTAGCGGGCGACGAGAACGCTATCAAAGAAGCTGAGGGCTTCCTAGTGGAAGCTCCAAAAGAGCTGAAGTAGCGAACGTCCAAACAATATTCAAAGAAACAAAGGGCGTCCTGGTGGAAGCCGCAAAGAAAGTAAAAGCGAAAAACGACACTGCACAGGAAGAAAAACGAAGTTGCCCATGTACTTATGGTACATGGCGGCGTATGTGAGATACGAGACACGTAGATGCCGATGGTTCCTTTCGAGGCAACGGAATGCTTGTTCGAGCGGTATCGTGCAGCCAATGCGGTTCCATGCGTGTTCTGCATGGTAGTGTGGATAGCATGTTCCGTCCGTACAATCACTGTGGGTAGATATTGTTCATAGGGGAAGTCTGAAATTGGACACTTCATAAGGACGAGATGATTGAAGACATGGGTGGTTCGGAGGCAGAAGCGCGCAAGTCAAACCTGCATAGTGCATGATGTAGTTCCAGTAAGGTACGAGGTGCACCTGAAAGGAACAGGGCCAGCACGTTGGAATTTGGCAGTTGGCAAAGCAAATAGCAGGGTTTAACGCCGAGCATTTACCGGGCGATCTTCATGCTCCAAGGAGGGGCCCCTTACCTTGGTCCCAGTGATCCTCAATGGCCACTCCACGCAATTCTCTTGCCTTTGTCCAGTGGTAAAGTCATCCCCGGAGGACCCTAGGCCATTCCCTGAATAGTAGTCAGTCTAATGAAGACGATGAGGTATTGAGAAAGGCCGTCCCGAATGGCGCCGAGTAAATTATCGACATGCAGCAAAACGTCAGTGCTATCATACTTTGTTCCTGTATCGGCATCAACCACCGACGGCGTTTTTGATGAAGACCCGGTCTGCCATCTTGCTCTATGACCTCGACAGCAAGGGTCTTGAACACCGCATTCGTTGTCAACGGGTTCTGGAGGTCGCGCCCGCCAATCATGCGACCCTGCATTTGCCCTGACATCGGGAGTCAGGCCAGTTCGGGACCTAATGTACGTATGTGCAACGTCGACCGACCTCGTATAAGTGGTAGCCCTGCAGGGTGACAGCTGCGAGTGATCTGTACTCCTCAACCGTCCTTCCCGTCGCGAATCTGCCCCTCATCTCGTGTTCTGTTCCTGATCCATTGAGTGCTACGGATCACGCTTCAGTTTCACCCAAGGATCTGAATGAGCTAGATCTTTGCCCACGATATCGTTGTCCTTGGAGCGCTAGCAAAGGCCTTGGGATTTGATGCTGAAGCACGCTGTGAGCGGCGCCATAACTCGAAATCTAGAGCACCCCGCAGACTCTGTCCGATGTGAAAGTGATGATGTGAAGAAATGCCATTCTCAGACCGGGAATTGCAACGATGGACATGCGCAATCAAGGGAACCTTCATTTAAAGGTCATCCTTGTATCGAGACGTTCGTAGTGTTCGCCGTAACGTCAACGAGCCACCAAATTGTCCGCCGTGCTCCGTCCCTTACTCTTGTCCTCGTGCCCGTCCGGCATGAACCCTGCGTAGACTGAGGTATTCTTAAGATCGGCAGTCGATATTGACCAGGGATCATCATCCCCCCTTTCCACGTGCAACCCTCAAGGCCTCAACCCCCAAGATCGCGACGCGATCATGACATCCTCACCTCCTCCTGCAGAAGGAAATCCTCAGCCCACCGGCCAGGATGCTCAAGCGATAGCCCTCAAAGCCAAGAAAATCGTACGTACCCACAACCTGACCCTATGTTGGTCCAGCAACTCCCGCTCGTATCCCAGACTAGGGCTGATGGAGTACCTTTTAATAGGCGCAGTTGGAAGCTAAGATTGCCGCGGTGCAGGCGCAGATCGACGAAGTCAGCGTGAAGAAAGAAGAGGTTTGTGGGCAATTGAAGTAAGTCATTGCAATCGGGGTTTTTTCTGCTTGCGTGTACCGGCGGCGTTGAACGATTTCTATTACTGTGTGTACTATTCCGTTACGGTTGCGTCTATGTCGAACCTGGCGGTCCAATGCCCAGATCGCCCAATGTTTCTCTTACCCTCCTACTTCCTTTGTCGTGATGCCTCTACTTTAATCAATACATCCGCATTCCACACCCCCTCCACCAACTCATATCCTAATTCTCAAGTTCCTCCTCCACACCCCAGTTGCAGCCATCCCACACAACCTCCAACCACACTTTCACTCCATCCGTCTCCCCCACCCCCCCGTTCACCCTCGTCCACCCCCCCGTTCACCTCCTGCACACCTACAACCAGATCCGCGACATCGGCACGGGGCTATTCGGCATGATAGCCGATAATCGAGGCGTGCGGGTCAAGGATGTGTATGCGGAGTTTGGGCTGAGTGTGGATGATTAGGCATCGGAGCGGGAAAGAACAGGGGAAGGGAAGCGAAACAGTTGCTTTGATTTGAAGAGAGCAGCAGGACTGGAGCAAGGAGAGGTGCCTAAGACGCCGGCTTGGTGGATGAGAAAGTCATCGAAACGAAGAGCACGAGCACTTTTGCCGGCGCTATGGAACAATATCCAAGACTTGAGATGGGTTCGATTAATAATATAGACGCTGTTGTAGATGCCTTGATCGCAACCTGAGTAGAGTGAAGACACAAGTAGACAGCTGACCCGACCCTGTGTGATAATATCTATACCCCATGCGCCACCGCATTGCTGTCTGTCACCACCCAGCCCAGCCCAGATCCCCGTCTGGACGATTATGCGCCACCCATTAGGATCACCCCGATCGGCTGGCCGACCACCAAACCCATTTGGTGCTCCTTTGGAAACTTAGAGACAGAGAGGAATATATCTCAGCACCAAAGCAACAAATGAAAGCAATATTTAGCAACACATAGGAGTGGAAATTCCCAAAGCTCAGCATTAGATCTTTCATGTTTATTTAATATGAGCTTTCGCTGACCAAAAGATCAACGCATCTCCCATGTCCTACCTACCCCATCTTCCCCAAACTCTGCAAACTAACCAACTCAGAATACTTGCCCCTCAGCTTCAACAACTCATTGTGCGTCCCACTCTCCACGATACGTCCCTGATCAAACACATAGATCATATCCGCCCTCTGGATCGTACTGAGACGATGTGCGACCGCGATTGTCGTTCTGCCTTGCGTGGCAGCATCCAATGCCGCCTGGACCACTTTTTCCGATTCCGAGTCCAAGGCCGAAGTGGCTTCGTCGAGAAGGAGGATCTTAGGGTCGCGGAGGAGGGCACGGGCGATGGCGATGCGTTGCTTTTGGCCGCCTGAGAGCATGCTGCCTTTTGAGCCGACGACGGTGGAGAAGCCGTCACTGCGTACGATGTTAACACACGAAATCAGGAAGGGTGACGCGCAGCGCAAGGTCGTAACATTTGGCAGATCTCAAGGGGAGGAAACTCTCAACAACCCAACAACGAAAACCGATCTTCAAGTGTCCCGAGCGTAGGAATCGCAGGGCTCAATGGCTCCTGGCACCTATGCAGCGGATGTTCTTGAAGAATTCTTTTCATTTTGAGCTGCCGATGTTCCCCTTGAGAGTTGCCATTTGTTACGACCCTGTAACTGGTAACTAGACTTACGGTAATGACAGGATGAACTCATGAATATTGGCATCCTCGCAGGCCTGCACAATCGCTTCCTCCGACACGTCGTCCCTGACCACACCCAAAAGAATATTTTCTCTGATAGTGCCTTGATACAACGTAGGTTCTTGACTGACCAAGGCCAGGAAACTTCTGTAGTCATTGATGTTGAGACTAGAGATCTCATTTCCGTCGACGTACACACCACCAGCTAGAGGATCGTAGAAACGTTCGAGGAGAGCGATGGTAGTACTCTTACCACATCCACTGGCCCCGACAAGCGCCACGTACTGGCCGGGCTTAACGGTAAGGTTAAGGCCCCTCAGAACAGGTTGCTCCGGTCTTGTCGGATATCTGAAATGGACATCTCGGAACTCGATCATGCCACTCACTTTCTCGACTCGCTCTCCGTCTTGCGACCACGAATCGATCGCCGGCTTCCGGTCGAACAATATCTTCAGCTCGTTGGCAGCTTGTTTCGCTTTGCCCATGTCTGGGGCAAAGGAGAAAATAGTCCCTGCGGACTGAGCGCCGAAGATGACCGACGAGAAGCAAATGAAAAATTGTAGCATGGAGTACTCCTTCTTCGCAATGAGGGTTCCACCATACCAAAAGCCAAGCGCGATGCAGAGGAACATGAAAGACTGCGAACAGGCGTAGAGAATGGACGATTTGAGCACGGATTGCAGACTTTTCTGGCCTTGCTCAATAAGTGACTGGTGGTAGTGTTCCCAGACGTCATCCTCCCTTGTCAGTGAAGCAACAGTACGGATAGCTGATGTGGCTTCACAAGCGTAGCTGGCGGACGCCTCGTATGCGAGCTTTCGTTTCTGTTGAAAGTGCGCAAGCATCCAGAAACGAAAGAAACCGCAGCCGAGTAGAATCGGGATGGTCGCTGTGCAAACAAGGGCAAGCTTCCAGCCAATTGCACATGATAGAGTAATAGCAGCCACGAGGGTAGTCGTAACTACAAGAATAGTACCAAGTGTAACACCGCTCATGCCTGCCAGATGGGTGGTTTCTGTCGAGAGGAACGATGTCAAACCTCCTGCTGAATTCTCCTCTTTATCGAAGAAAGCGATATCCTGTCGAAGCATGGTTCTGAAAGCCCGATCTCTGGCGCGGTGCACCAAGCGCTCAGAGCAGTATGCGAATGCTACACCTTGACCACAGAATGAGAGTAGTTGCACAAAGGCAAGCATGAGGTACATCCAAGACCAGAAGTTGATATCATGTCTTAACTTGGCGTACATGCTTGGGGGTAACGAAAGAGCCACGATTGACTTCGCAAAGAAGACGGCCTGGGTAGGATTACCACCACCAGCTATAATTGAGCAGAAGAGTCCAAAGATCATCAGGGGCATCTCTTTTTTGTTGAAGTTGCCGGCCAGCTTTATCAAAGTCCATAGAGAGTACTGATGGCTGGAGGGACCCCCAGCGCGCTTTTGCAATTCAATGCTGGATATAGATTTTCCTGTTGCTGTTCGTTTAAGATCGAGCTTGTTCTGGACCTTGGCATCGTCTGGATCAACCACATAAGCATCACCTCTTTTGATACCTGGAGAAGCCGCCGAAGGTTCGTCCTCCATTTCTTCTACATCCATCTTCGCATTTTGCTCTTCCTTTTCTGCTGAGATGCGCTGTGCTTCAATTAGATTGTAGTATGCTGTTCTCTTGTCCAACAGCTCATCGTGAGAGCCATGTTCAATGATGCGGCCCCCTGCCATCACAACGATGTTGTCTGCGGTCTTGATGGTCGATAGCCGGTGTGCGATAACAATGGTCGTGCGACCTTGAGCAGCTACGTCAAGAGCAGCCTGTACTACCCCTTCAGATTTGGTATCCAAGGCCGACGTAGCTTCATCTAGGAGCAATATCTTCGGATCGCTGACCATAGCTCGAGCAATGGCTATGCGTTGCTTTTGGCCGCCTGATAGTAGGAAACCACGTTCGCCAACATTGGTGTCATAACCTTCTGGCAAGCCGCTGATAAAGTCGTGAGCGTTGGCCATCCTTGCAGCGTTTATGACGAGCTCCTTCTGCTTGTCTTCTTCAAGTTGCTCGTATTTCGTACCGATGAGACCATGCCGGATATTTCCATAGATGGTGGTTCCGAACAATACTGGTTCCTGCCCTACCATCGATATCTGCTGTCTAAGCCACCGAAGGTTTAGAGTCTGAATATCGTGACCGTCAAGATAGACATGGCCGCCGACGGGATCGTAGAACCTCTCGACGAGGCCGACTATGGTACTCTTGCCACTACCGGAAGCTCCAACAAGTGCAGTTGTCTTGCCCGCAGGAACAACGAGATTCACGTCGTCCATGACTACCACTTCGGCTCTTGAAGGGTAAATATGCTTTATATTCTTCAGCTCCACAGTACCCTCCACATGTTCGAGCTTCTCGCCCGCCTCCGATGCAGGATCCAACGGCGATATACGATCAATGGTGCTGAAGATCTTGCCAGCAGCGGCTACACTTGTAGTGAATGCTTGAGCATTCGGAGCAACGTTACCAAGAGAGAATGCCCCGATCATGACCGCCAGCGTAATGGTGAGGACATCGGTCAGGGTCATGTCTCCATTCACGAGGAAACGAGAGCCCTGCCAGAAAGCCAAACCGTAGTTCAGGTACATAACGCACATCATCCCCCCGATCATGACCGCTAACACTGATTTGACCTTGAGTCCCCATTTCTCGGCCTCGGTCAGATATGTATCGTATTGCTTAGCAAGTTTGTCCTGGGTTCCAAACGCAACGGCGTTCCTGATCGATGAGATTACTTCCTCTGCCACACTACCGCCAAGCGCATATGCCTCCAAGCTGTTCTTATTGTATTTCACAATGAAAGTACTTCCGCCTCCCGTAACAAGGACAATAGCGACAACGGTCGATGTCAGGATGAGGGTGAGCTTCCAGTATTTGATGAATCCAATAACAAAAGCAGTGATGAATGTTGCAGTGGCCGTCAAGGTAAGCCCAATCTTCTCAGATATTCCATCCTGTAGCAAATTAGTGTCGGCTGTGATTCGAGTCGTGATCTCGCCTGCTCCAAGTTTGTCGAAGAAGGCAATGTTTTGGCGTAGAATAGCTGCTAGATATTGTTCTCGAATTTTCTGGGTTATGTGTTCTCCAGTATATATGAAGCCGACTGTACAGATGTAGATTGTCACCCATTCCCCGATTGCAAGATATATGAAGTAAAGGGTGAAGTGTGATAATTGATGCGAGAATGCTCCTTGGGCTAGGGTGCCGTTGAAGAAATTTTGGAAAGTGCCGGCCAATTGCCCAAAGATGACCTAGTTGGGTCAGTCGAAGGTCTCCAACAAGTACGTATGGGATGCTCACAGTCATAAGGGGCATAGCAGCTCCCCCCGCTATGGCGCATATCGCACTGATGACTATGATGATGAAATCATTTCTCGTAGCATACCGATACAATGTTACGAAAGTAACTTTGACCGGCGGTATCTCCAACTGCCTCCTGACTATCTCTTTCTCGTGCTCGGGCAAATGTGCATATGCTTCTTCGCCCTCCTTGACCACCTTCACGTTGACGACCTTGGAGTCAAGCTTTTTCAGTGGTGCCGAGTCTTGTGATGATGACCCCGACGATTGTACGCCATGCTCCAGCTTTTCTCCTCCGACAGACTGACTTGAGAAGTGGTCATTGTCATGTAGGGACTGCTTCTCAGCATTGATTTCGATCTCCTGGGCTGCATGGCTTAGGTCGCCACCCGTGCTGTCCATGACGGAAAGAAGGCCAAAGAGCGCAGGCCTCTTTATCTGCGGTTGTCGACTGTGTGGACTCGGTGGTATCTATTGACTGCAGTGATCATAGGACGATGATCGTATTATACGGCTCGAATGCGAATGTGTAGGCACTGCTGAATTACGTGTGTACAGGAGAAGAAGACGGAGCCAGCGACGCCTAGTGCTAGAAGGTATTCAACCCAACTCGAAAGGAAGAGTCATAGCTGCAGGGTAAGCGTAAGCGTAAGCATATCCAAGAAGAGAAAAGAGTACACCGACAAAAGAGGATGCGTACACCAGTACCAGTACTCGTGCATAACTGTTGCCTTCAGCCTTACTCCGTCGAGAAAAGGTGCCCTGCCCGCCCGCATACGAGTATCACGGCCACGTTGCACCGGATCGCGCATAAGCCGAAACCGATGCACAAGATAAGCCCTCCTTATGCAAGGAAAGCGAGGGGTGTCGCTTGATGCTTCGCTTCTGAAAAGCCATCAAGCCAAAAAGCTTGGGTGGCTCAGGTCGCAGGGATCTTTGACATCCAGAATTGCTCCGGACCCCGAGTTATGGGCTTGCTCATGATGATGGGGGAAAGGCGTTGGGCGTTATGACTCTGAGAATATGCAGCGTGAGCAATCCGGAGGCACATCAGACGTGCAACACTCTGCCTTGTTATCCGAACCCGTTTTCGCGGGTTGCGCTGTTCCGTCTGGAGCCTGTGGTTCACCTCGTAGCGGACCATCCATGACCGTCCATGTCAGTTCTTGAAAGAAGACTGGGAACTCGAACCGTGCAACCGGCAAATTTGCTGTACCACTGTACCGTCATGAGGGACCGAGGCGGACCTTGAAGGCCTTCCTCTTCCAGTAAAGTAGTCGATAAGGTAGGGCGGCTCGACAAAGGATCCATCCTGCAATTTCGTTGGCGGAAGCAATGTAGCTTCCGTGAAGGAAGCTATTCTCATGAGAAAGGTAACGGATCACAGTCAGGATGCCACTTGTAAGGCACATCAGCGACCAGGTCGTGAGATTTTAGAGGGTGATTCAGTTCCGTCCTTGCCGGAGCCCAAAACTCGCAGCTATGATCACGTGACCTTCAAGGCTAACCGAAAACCCTGGCACACACAGAAACTCGTCAAAAAACCAGCCCATCAGCGCCAACCACCGCACCGACAACCCTCGACATCACGCAAAGCCGTCAAGATGCCGGTACGGCACTCCTTCGAATACAAAAGCTCTTGCTGGAGTGTCTGCTAACTGTTTCGAAGAGCCACAAATCCTTCCGCACAAAGCAGAAGCTCGCGAAAGCGCAGAAGCAAAACCGGCCTATCCCACAATGGATCCGTCTTAGGACAGGCAACACCATCCGGTACGCCTTTTCAACATCCTCTTCCACCAAGTCTATCAGCTCGTTAGGTGGGATATAATGCTGATGCATAGTTCGACAGATACAACGCCAAGCGACGACATTGGCGCAAGACCCGTATCGGTATCTAGACGACTCGCCTTGCTCCTCCGACTCTCTATCCTTTTCGATCGACCAATGGTTTTGCCAGCGATGTTAGTGGACTGGGCTGGAGGATTGATATGGAAGCACTGAGATGATGGAGGAGGGGTTGTGGAGAACTTGGGTGCTGAGATGTTGAATCTGGCGCTTGGGGATCTCTTGTTGTACGCTGACATAAATACTAAATGGAGGCTACGGCTTGCTCACTCGCACCCTCGGTATGGCCTATGTGATACAAATGTGCTACGATGTTAGATGCGAGGCTGGCTGCCATTCTCCTGACCGTCTGCGGTATGCTTGGCTGTGGTACCCTGCATACCGTATTGGGCTTTCGCTAGGCTGCCCTGTTCTCCAGGCTCCCCCTCAGCTCAGGTCTCGTTTGAGAAGATTGATGGACCGGCGCATTGATTTCCTGAATACAAACTCTTACTGGAATGACAACTCCACGTCCAAATACCAGGATTTGCGTGTTCGGTCGTAGAGTAACAAGCTACTAATGCCACAGCGTGGATGGACAGAGTATGATGACTACCTGTATTTGGTATCTACCTGATACTAGTTGCCAATATTCGAACCTCCGACTTCGCCAGTGTCTCTCGAAACAGCAAGGCAGGACGACACTGTCTAAACAGGGCGTGCCAATGGACCACACATGTAGGATCGAACTGCTGCACCCCAGCAAGGACGCAAGAAAAGAGACACCCATCCATTGCAACGCCATGCCTGATCATTATTCATGACCAACTATGCCACGCCCACACAAGAAAACCGAAGCGTAAGATCACCGTAGCCAAGAAGTTCCACCTAAGGAGATTTCAGGGCGTCAGGGATTAGACACTTAGCGGCTACATGGAAAGTTAGTTCTCTGTTATCCTTTGATGGGAAGAAAGGCTTACTCCTCGGCCCACTCGTTCTCCCGACGAATCTGGTCCTCCTCTTCAGGGGTGAAGTCGTTCTGAATGTTGAATGTCTTGCGGATCTCCTCTGGAGACTTGCCCTTGATCATGTTTGCAACAGTCTTGCAGCCGACATCAAGGAGGGGCTTGATATCAAGATAGTTGGCCGCCTTTGCGAGGTGGTCATCAGCGATCTGAGTATAGATAGGGTTGTATCAAATGGCTCACAAGGATGATCTCGAATAGCATCTCCTGGTCAACTTGCATGAACTTCTGATCCCATTCATCGATATCAGTTGTCTTCTTGCGCGAATCGGAGTCATCGTCGGCGGAGGTAGGCGGGTCACTACGGTGGTGAGTGCACCACTCGATAACCTTCTTCAACACGGCCTCGTTGACCTAACGTCGCAACAGCTTAGCCGATGCCTAATCCAAGGTAGTTTCAGAGTGACCCACGTTAGGAATCGGGATAGCTTCCGTGGTTGCCTCGTCTCCAACATCTTCCATCATGTTCTTGATGAGGACCGATCGCTCAGCGACTTCCCGTTCTGTAGGGGTTATATTGTTAGCTATATACCAGAGACCGGCAGCAGGAGGGGTAGTGACAAAGCTCGCTGACGAAGTGTTGAGCTATCAGAGACATACCGACTGAGATAACGACATTGTCAGAGCTCATTAAAGTGATGGTAGTTGATCCAGACATTCTGATAGCTATTCTGTTTGGACGTAAAGGTATGGGTACGGTCTTGGACCTTTGAGGTAGAAATCCTGATGGATGAGGCGTGCGTTTGCTGGAGAGAGTGATGAGTGGTGGGTGGTGGGTGGTAAGTGGTAGAAGAAGGAAGGGGAAGAGGGAAGATTGCGTTGTGTCAAAAGCGTCCAGGTACTGGTCTGTGTTCAAGAAGCAGTGAATGGAATGGCAAAGGCAGCAGCTCATCTGCAGCAACGGCGGGTTGGGAGCTAAAGCGGCGAAGTCCGGTTAGCGAGCGCTTACTTGGCCGTTTTCAGCGCTTCTGTTCTTTGCGCCAGGGCCAAAACACAAAGCAAGCTACCGTCCAGATCGAAACACAGGCTGATGCGTTGTTCACCAGGACCTCATGCCGTCTGACAAAGCTCTGACTGCTTTGACCGTTGTCGGCAGCATGACGGGTCAGCATGGACGGCATTCAAGTTACGTCGCTGCTTCAGATACATTGCTGCTTTACTTCATGACCCACCAATCACTCCATGTCCTCCTCAAATGAGTGTGAATTGACTGAGACACGGATCTCAGTCCGTACATCATTACTGCATGCCTTTTCTTTAAATCATCCACGGGGAAGCTTGCTGTTGACTCCCTCAGGACTCAATGGCGTCATTGTATAGACTTGCGCGCCAGGACGAGAAATCCGAATTCTCAACGGGAAACTCACTCATAGTATTACTCAAGCCAAAACCAGGCAAAAGGCAATCGCGGCCAGTGCGAGGTAGCTGTCTTGTAATACTATGCAAACACCATATCATGAAAAGCAGACAACAGAACGCGCTTCGTGTTTATAAGAGAACCCAAGATTCGGAGTATACCGTTGCACTGTGCTATCCAACGACGCTGCAGCTAGATCGTACCATCTGTGTAACCTATTGCTAATGGTGAAGAGCATGCCATCATTGACACCCCAAGGAGATTGATGCCTACTGGTACTACGAGTGACTACCAGGGAAACGTTGCACTACCGTAGGCCAGCGCAATCTCCGCCATGACCGCAAGGTACATGTAACAATCATTTCACCATCAAACCATCGACATAGTCTACAACCAAAAGCCTTGCCTTCCTGCAACGACTTACTTCACATATTTAATGTCTTCGTAATAGGTCAAGCCTGATCTACAGGCTCCAACGAGATGTGGCGCCGAACTTACCTCCTCCTAATACTCGTGCGCTTGTACTTTGCCCTATCGCCAAGCTACATACATCCGGATGAGAACTTCCAGGGACCCGAAGTCATTGCTGGTAAGCTTACCATCTTCGAGGAGGCGCATAGACACAGAGCAGGAGCTACACTTCTGCTTTCTACCGTTGGCGCATGCATGAGTCGCGCGCCTAGGGCTACACACCCGTTACCTCAGAGGCAGTACGGCGTTGACGCTGAACAACCAACTAGGCAAGATCTTCTCGTTCCCTCACCACCTGACCTGGGAGTTTACATCCTCCAAACCAATCCGCAGCGTCTTCCCATTATGGCCAGTCTACGGCCTGCCGATGATTATCCTCCGCTGGGTATGGACCGAGACGGGGAAAGAGGAGGTCGCTCCACAAACAGTCTACTATACCCTCCGAGCCCTGATGTTCATCTTGAGCTTCGTGCTTGAAGATTGGGCTATTCATGAGCTTGTGCCCTCGCCTCGGCAGCGGACAGCTGCTGTTGTTCTAGTCGCTTCATCTTATGTTACGTGGACTTATCAGACACATACGTTCTCGAATTCGATAGAAACATTGATCGTATTATGGAGTTTGGTTTTGATACAGCGGATCTTGCAGAATAAGGTACGAATGATGCAGACGATTATGACGAGAACATGATATTGACAGCAGGCAGCAACGCTCGTCAATCTTTTCTTCCGGCCTCTTAGGCGTCCTCCTAATATTCGGCATCTTCAACCGCATCACCTTCCCCGCCTTCCTGCTGATTCCCGGCCTCTACCTCATCCCGCACCTAATCCGCAAGTCCGTCTCCCCACTGCCCTCCTGATCCTTTTCCCTCAAACCTCACTAACCTCTCCACCCACATAGGCCCTTCTCCCTCCTTGCCCTCACCCTCTCCACCCTCCTAACCACCCTTACCGCCATAACAATCGACACAACCTTCTACCACCCCTCCCCCCTCACCCTCACCACCCTCCTCCACTCCCCCACCATAACCCCCCTAAACTCCCTCCTCTACAACACCCAACCCTCCAACCTCGCCCTCCACGGCCTCCACCCCCCCTACCAACACTTCCTCATCAATCTCCCCCTCCTCCTCGGCCCCGCCTACATCCTCCTCTTCACTCCCTTCCCCTCCCCACCCCCCCTCCGCCTCCTCTCCGCCCTCTCCGGCACCGCATTCCTCTCCCTCGTCACCCACGCCGAGCCGCGCTTCCTCCTCCCCGCCGTCCCGCTCATCTTGTCGTCGATCCAGCTCCCGCGGTCGAAACTTCCACTCCGTCAATTTCTAGGCATGTGGATCGTTTTTAATGCCGTGTTGGGCGTGTTGATGGGGGTGTACCACCAGGGCGGGATTGTGCCGATGCAGATGTGGCTGGGGCGGCAGGGGGGACAGGCGGTGGGGCAGGTGTTGTGGTGGAGGACGTACAGTCCGCCGGTTTGGTTGATTGATGGGAATGGAGGGGAAGGGGGGTTGGAGACTGTGGATTTGATGGGGTTGGAGGTGCGGGAGGTGATGAGGGTGGTGGAGAGGGCGGCGGGTGACTGTCGTGGTAAGGGGCAGGGGAACGGGATTGTTTTAGTGGCGCCTAGATCGAGCGTGGAATTGGATCGGTGGGCAGGTGCGCGTGTTAGGGAAGAATGGGTGTTTGAAGAGCTGTGGTCTTATCGACGGCATTTGAACCTGGATGATTTGGACTTTGGAGAGGATGGGGTCTGGGCGACGGTCAAGAGGGTTGTTGGCCGGAGAGGACTGACGGCTTGGAAGGTCGGGAGGAATTGTGATAGATAGAAAGACAAGCTCGCTACGTTAACATAATAACAATGACTTCCTACGAGAACTATTTTCACTTGACAGAGATTCGCGAGGAAGGATCATGTACTATTCTCATCATTACTGGGCATCTATAGCACACCCTAGCTACCACTATTTGCCAACACAGATCGAATGCGCCGCCAAGAGCGCGCCACCAGAAACAGAAGCGGGGTGGTTCGGTGTATCGCAGACTGAGCTATGGTGGACAACGTCAGAGCCGTGGGAGAAACGAAACGCCATCAGGAAGAGCCAGAGCAATCATGCGTCATCGCCATCGTCAGGAGGCTGATCGAATAGAAAGTTCGCTGCTAATTCCTCGTTCTTGTCGCATGCAAAGTATGCCTGAATGACCAAGTCCCTCTCGAAGCCAAGACGACATAACTAAAGTATTCAAGTAAGTAAGTATCATCTGTGAGACCGTACGACTACTCACTCTCTCAATAGCCTCTCGTTCCTCTTCCGTAACGCTAATGGCCTGAGCCCCGGGCGGCAGCGGTGTATCCTCGTCAGCGTCCTCACTGAGCAACTGCAGAAACTGGTCCGGATTCTGGCCAATCAACTGTGCAAGCCCCGGATTTCCAGCACCTACCTGTTGCAAGATTGGCTCCAGCATGCGTGGTTGTGTCTGCACTATCTGGCGCAATTGCTGGAACTGTGGATTGGTTCGAAGAAAATCAAGATTACCGAGTCCGCCTGCGCCAGCTTCGCCTCCGGCACCAGCGCCTGCTCCCGCTCCAAGCCCTTCACGGAGGAGACCTGAAGCCGCGGAGGCACCTTGTCGTTGGGAACGGGCGCCGGCGCCACCACGGCCCGCTTGTGCGGCGGCTTCGAAGAGGTTGATGTGTTGGTCGCCAGCGTCGCTTGAAGTAGCTCCCGCAGCTGGTGCGGCGGGCGCAGGGGATGTTGCTTCGCGTGTAGCGGTTGAGCCAGTAGTAGCCGGGGGTTGAGCTGCTTGCTGTTGTTCCTGCTGAATGTTCTCTGGTATGCCCTAAGGTGCACGTTAGTAATGTCATGATTTCGGATACCGTTGATCCTTACACTAAGGAGGTATTCCACAGCGCGGTCTGGATTGAAAAAGGCAGCTCTCATTGCACGGTCGATGTCGGCTCTGGGAAAACCCATGCTCTCCATGTTGGCCACCGCTGCATCACGCTGTGATCCTAGTGTCAGAGCTGACGGGTCGTTGAAGGTCCCCACCTCTGCTGTTGTTCCAGTCGATGTTGCAGGCGCTGGAGATGGAGTGGCAGGGACATCTTGTGCTGGAGTATTCGATGCAGGACCTGGGGCTGCAGGTGGCGCAGGTGTTTGTGCGGTAGCAGGTGCAGGTGTAATGGGGGCTTTGGAAGAGGAGGAGGCGCTGGATGCGCTAGCTGGCGCGGCTTTTGGCTGTGTGATATTAGTAACCTTGTAGATAACACCAAGCATGGAACAACGTACTTTAGAGACCATGCAAACAATGAATCCTTTCTCTTCTATATGATACGATTCGACGGTATTGGCATCTTGTAGAATCTTGCCTATAATAGAATTCTCGTCAGTCATATAGTAATGGCATCCGGGCCTCCGCGAAGAAGTCCGGAACTAGGCAAGAGGTCAGATCCACAACAGCCTTGCAAACGTACCGGAGTATATGAGCTTCTGCTGGCTCACCTCCCATCCTTTCTCCTTTGATATCTTCTCCTTGACTTCCCCAATCTATGTTAAAGATACCCGATTAGTCACGATCTTCCCAACGCTCATCTGGTAGCTCCTCCCCGGTTTCACTGCTTCTCTCAGCGATAGGTAAGATGTATCATACCGTTTCAGAAGGTTCAGCTTCGATAACGAACTTCTGCTGCTTGAGATCCTAACGACGCAAGAGATCTATTAGTATCAAGAACGTGATATGATTGGTTGAGCGGAGTCTTCTAGCTGTACCTTGAATGTGAGCTTCATTTTGCCCCACCAGTTCCAGGGCGTAACACCTTAGAGCTGTTGAGATATCGCAGTGCTACTCTCACAGGTAACGGATAGAGACAGGCGGTGTAGATGAGTGATGGCTTGCCAAGTAGTTCTCAGATGATTGTGGGTGCTGAGTGGTGGATGTGTATGTCAGTGATGATGCTGGAAGAGCTCCAGGCGGCTGTGAACTTGTAACTTCCAGATCGTTCGGCTAAATTGTCCAAGGCGCTAATTTTCCCGACTTGTGCATCGGGCCTCCTCAGCCTCAAGGCACTCGGTGACTCACGTCAATGTACAAAGGGAATGGCGAGAGTGATGCTGGATAATTTGTCTACCTTACCTTGTATTGAATGCTACATATCACGACCTCTCACTGATCCAATATCGCACGGCATCTACTGCTGTAATTGCGTCACCGCCTTCTTCGCCATGGAGTGCCACGCATATGGACAAGATAAGTCGGTATCCAGCTAGGATTCTCTCGATAAAACAACAAAAGGAAAAATGTCAAATTCTTTGGGAGTAGATGCTGTAGACCAATGGCTCTTATCACTTCTGCTTTAATGTGCCTGAAAATTAGTTTAAGATTTTGAGAGATTAATGGGCCCCTCTGTTGAGGACTGCTGTTTATTCTGTCCATATCCCTGGTGCTAATTTTTATTTGTACTATCTCAAATCTGGTCTTGTCCGCTCTCGCAGAGCACTATTGCCTACCGCGTATCATCACGGCTTGTGACTAACCTCAAACCTCGCTGCTTGGCCGCCAAAAGCTCGTGTCAAGAAGTGAACCCAGCGCTTCGGAGCAGAGGCACCAACAGTGATATTATGTGCTATGAAGTGTTCCGAGGTACCAACGTCCTTTTTCATTCGGATTCCCCCTTGCGTCCCTGACCACGGCGGGGCTTTCGAGTTGTGAGAATCGATAGTTTAATCTTCTTTATCTTTAAAGAAAAAAAAAAGCTGGGCGTTTTCGTTTTTTTGGTAAAAGGATTATTGTTACCAGATTCGTCACCAAATCAGAGTCGAGCAGGTTCAGTGGAAGCTCGAATACGTGGGCAGTTCTATACACAGTCACTTCCAAGGTGCTCAAACGCCAAAGTCATGAGCCACAGGTATTATAAAAAGCACAAGTACCTTCTACGAAGATTTATAGGCCTCGAGGCTATTGTACCTATCCGACTACACGAAAGTGCAAGCGGCTCTGTAGTGCAGACGAAAAATAAGCTCTTTTCAGTCATTCTCTGCCTCTTCGAACCTTAAAATATCTTCTTTCCACGCCCTTCTCAGGTGCCCTCATCCTCCTTCCGGCTCCGATGGCGCCTCTTTGACGCTCGACTGTGCACGGCTGACACAGGACCCAGGGGTCTGATGCATTCTGCTAGCACTTTCGGTGAGAATGGTATATCTTCTGAAGTCTCTTTACCGCTCACGAGAGTGTTCTTCAGCTGAGTAGCATGCCGTATGTTGCGGTTGGGCCAACGAGGCCACGTGCGCACAGCTGATGAATTCAAGGCTTCCCGTAGGGCTCCGATCGCGGGTGGGCCAAACACGTCGTGCATATGCCAGCCAGTGATCGTCGTTCGCAGGCAGCGCCCACGTTTGATGCCAAGGAAAGTACCGAGCAGGCGGCCAAGACAAGACCACATCCCGGGCCGGTTGTTTAGATGGTCACTGACTTGATATTCCTCGACAATCATGGTAATCAGATGAAGGTCACTTGTCAGGGCCCTGTCAAGTAGCACCGAGGTACGTCTTGGCCGGATCCGAACACTTAGCCGTAGATCAGGAGGACTCGTAGAATAATGAAGGAAACTGCACTCGGTACCGACTGACAGCAAACGGCTCGTGCATAAGACGCCTTTCTCTTATCTTGTAAATGATCTACTTCACATTATGTCTACGGAGTAAAGGTAAGGCCAGATTGCGGGACCAACAGGAAGTCTTCCTAGTCGTCTCTCACACTGGACCCAACTCTGGCTGTCTTGATGGTTTTGAAGTTCCAGCATGGGCCTCAGGCCAACCAGGACCAGGCCGACGCATGGTGCAGCTCAGCCAAGAAGCGGCACGTTAGCCGACGCCATGTCGCGCATTGTATCGCGACCATCCTTGTTCCTCGACAGGCCTTCTCCTCCTTCAACACGTACCGGGGCCCAGGAAGAGGCAAAGGCCCGAGGAGCCTTTTCAACGACCGGCGGCAAGTCTGATTTTTATTGTGGAACCGGCCATGAGATTCATCAACAAACAAAACGGCACACGATGGCCTTATTTATGCTGAGTCTGCGCACCTTCAAGACATCGTCGGATCCGTGCGCTGTGTTTTGTTGTGTCGTCTCTCTCCGTGTTGTTATTGTTCATATACGAATAGTCTCACGCTCAATAATCCTGTATATCATTCTCGTTACCCCGCAGCCTGCGAGTCTGGGACAACCGCATCAAGCTTCGATTATCCGCTGCAAGCAAATCTCCAATGTTGGTTCGTGCATAACGTCCCATGCAACATCTGGCCCGTCCAATGGCCGCTTGCGCGTCATCTTGCATCCGCAACGCGTAGCTGCCTCATGGCTGCATGAAAACAGACCTCTAGAGCCCAGATTTCATTGCTAGGGCCCCCTCAGGTCTACCTGTTCGGTCTTTCGCGTGTCGGCGAACCTACGGTCCATCATTCACGATATGACATTGCTGAGCATGTAACATAGCAGAGAAGGAATCAATTGCTAAGATTCGGCCGTCACAAGGCCTTCCATTCTGCTCACGTCTCAACTCTAAAGACCACTGCCTCGTACGGAGCACCTGAGTCCTCGCAAGGACCCCACGCGCTTCTGAACGCCATTGTGACGCCAACTCCATCCTGATTGTCTGGGACGAGATCTACAAGAGCAGAAGCGCCACGTCAACCGCGATAGAGACAAGGTGTGGGCCAAGCCATTGGGGGTTCGAAAAAACGTTGAGTCGTCGCCATGTCTCGAAGCCCGCCGTCCAGTATCGCCGGCATAGTTGCAGTCCTTGCCACCGTAGCCAGCACAACCTTCATCATGATCTTCGCTATCACCCTCACGGCAGCCCACCTACCAACACGTGTGTTAGCCCTCATCGCCGCGGTCACGCAGCTACTCTTGTTGGCCACTCTTGCATACGTTACCTTTCGCCAAGTATGTGGGGCCGACCCAAAGGGAGACAACTTTGCCATGGGCAGGAGATGGCTCCCCAGGAACAGACATCTCGCCATGGTCGTACTGCCATCATTCGCCGCTGCGCTGGTGACAGCGGCCACTTTAGGATGGATCAAAATTCGCCTCGACACTTTACCGGAATTGATTCTTGGTCGGTCCAAGAAAGCATTCCTACTTTCCGCTTTCGCCGTGTGGGCCGTCTCCCTCCTGGCTCAGACCGCCTTCTCATTCAGCATACTCTGGAATAGAGAAAGTCCCAGGCAGGATGACCTGTCTGGATACGTAGCCAATGGCTTGGACATAGAACAACCAATGGAGGAACCAAGCAGATTGAACACTGCTGATACTGCTCACCCACAGCGTTCTCAAGAAGCGCCACTCTTGTCTCCACCTTCATCACCGACAGCGACAGAAGCTCTCAGCTCCCTTAGGTCATCCCTCTCCGTGGTTGTGCGGCCAGTCACGTCGAGAACGCGCTTAATAACCCGTCAAAACTCATTCCCACGAGACTCGAAGAGTTCTTCCCTTGATATATCCTTGAGAGATCGGACTTCCCAAGATGACGGATTCGATACATGGGACACGTCCGGCGTTGGTTCTCATATCCGTGAAACTGTACTGCAATCATCACCACCAACAACGCGAGGCCCCGGCTTAGAGACGATCCCAGGCAGCCGATCGCCGTCGCCGGCCAAGGCACTTGACGGACCTTACAATTTACCAAGTCCGCCGCAGAGCCCGACGTATTTCTCCAGGCCGAGCAGCCGTCGGCAAAGGTCAGCGTCGGCATCGAATGAGGACCACATCCATCCTCTCTTCCGCACGAGCAGCCCTACCCCACCACCAACGGCAACGCCGGGGACGAGGATCACCGCAACACCGCTCGCGGGACAGCTCATGGACGCACAGGCGCTGCGCCGGATGCGATCGGGCAGCCTACCAGCCAGCCCTAGCCCGTTAACATACTTTGACAACATCAACGATGACCCTGTCAGAAGGACACCGTCGCCGCCAAGTCGAGAGATGACGCCTCCAATACCCGATTTTATTCTCACCGCCGGGCCCAGAGCGAGCTTGATGGGGTATGGGAAACGGAAATTATCATTGAGGCCATCAGAAGCGGATGTGGAGCTGGAGCCGGCAGGATCAGGGGGCTAAAGGAAGATTGTTGGCCACTTATCACGAGAGCATGTGCATCTGTGCTATGGCAGAAAATTGATGCTCAGATCAAGCTTATGGGCTGGGAATTTGGCCTTTCTGTAGGGGAATGGCGGATAGCTTTCGCACGTTTGCTATTTGGAAAAGTACGTTGCACCTGTTGGCTCCATCAAGAGCCAAGCGTTTAGCGCGGCGTTTTGGCGAATGACGATCTGACGTCTCTGCTTTCATACCTTATGCATCTTATAATCATTATTTTAAGACGTCTTAAGGATAAATCAATGAATGGCTTGCAAAACCAGCGGACTAATCTTATATATACCAGAAGCTCTCCAACAGTAGAGCCTTCAAATCGATCTCGAGCGAGATGAGCATGTTGGTGCAGGCGATTGGATGAACACACTCGGATGCTGGGCCCGCATCACACGTAAGCTTGCGAAGAAGTGAGGAATGATATATGTATTTCTATAGAGAACAACTGTGCCAGTACACCGAGATCTTCCTCAATGGAGTAGAATTGGTTAGAATCAAGGAGGCTGGGAACTTTGGGCCGAATAAAGCGGGATTATTGTCACAGTTCTTCTACAATTCTTATTGCTTGCGGTGGGCAAGATGGCCGCGCTATCCCCTTTCGGTACTAGTCCCCTCCCATAAACACACTCTATAGAGGATATGGATATGGATATGGATATCCAACCTCCACGCCCTATTGTCCAGCAACGCAGATTGATTCACTGTTATTGTCAAAGGTACTATTGTATTCAGAAGAGCCAGTAATTGTCCCCAGCCACCTGGATTACTTGTCGTATTCGATATCCAACTTTTCGCTCTCAACTTTTCTCCACCATCCACAACCAGCACGATCAACTTTACAACTCACCATCTACTTCGTCACTTCATTTTCATCTCAAAAGATCTATTCGCAACAGCTCAAGAATACCTCTGGAAGGTAACAACGCACATTTTGACAGCTCCGCAGCTCTATGTAACATAATTGCAATTCGATCTATTCCGACAGTACAGCGCAGAGGACACTCCTGCTTAGAGTAGCTTCTCCATCTTCTACTACCAACAGCACCTAATCTTTCAGAACTACAGACGAACACAAGCAGTAAGTACATCTTTTTTCCATCACCTGCCAAGCTCGCATTACAGCATATCAACTTGTGCACGCATTTCCACTGTGACAAAGCCCGCATCTGGCTGAGATTATGCTTTTTTCTAAACCGTCACTTCTTTTACGAATCGCAACATTTTCTATTCAATTCTCTCGCAAACATTGGACAAAACATCTTTTGGGACACATAGACACTACTGCGTATTTTTCCGCAAGCCTTATCATACATCATTCATTTTCTGCGCAAGGCGTAGATCGCCAAAAGGGAGGCAGCGACCTAATTCGCTTACAGTTCTTCCGCAATGCCTGGAACAAAGCGAAAGGGCGAGAGTACTCAAGATGGCGCCACGGAAAACACCAAGAAAAAGCGTAGTGCCAGACAGCCTTCCGAAAAATTACATATGACAACACGCCGCGCCAAGTCGCTCCTCGAGTCCCGATCTTCCGCTACACCATCATATGACTCCTCCAATTATGACGAGACTCGCCGTAGCTCCATGCAGAGTGGATTCTCGGGCTCCTCGGCCGAGAGAAAAAACAGCATAGAAGAAGTCGAAGACCCTTTGGCAGCTGAGCTGTTTAGCTTCATGAGAGATAAGCAGCCAAGCGTTGAGAAAATTGAGGAATCTATAGAGCCGGAATCTCTAGGTCCTCCTACAAAGAAATTCGCCGTTCCAGCAATTCAGATCGACGCTCCAAGCACTTTTTCTAAGAAGTCAAGTAAGAGTTCCACCACCGCACCTAAGGCTCTCCTCGAAGTACCATCGCCGTCGCCGTCGCCAGCAAAGGGTCGTCGTGGTAGGCCACCAGCGATTCGTAAGAGCCAAGCTATTCGTCAGAGCCCAGCCGTAGGCAAGCGTCCCCCTGGCCGACAGCGGGTCCCCAAGAAAGACCCAAAGATAGAGGCGGACTACGTACGGATGAGTGAGCTCAAGAACGCATTTGGCAAAATCAGCAAGGGCTTGGCACCAACCCTGGAGGAACTGGCCAACCGTTCCCTGAACAAGATGAATGGTGACCCCAAAGCCCACAAGGAGGTATCTGGGTACAAAGAAACGATGCAAGCCCTTGAGCGACGCAAACAAGAACAACTAGCTATGATTGACCGCGAATTTCAGTTGCAGAAAGAACAGACAGAGCGGGTGTGCAAGACAGATTTGCAAGAGATTTACCACATGTCCCAAGTATGTTCTTTTATTTCCTGCGGCTACAGCGAGACGGAAAACTGATGTTCTTGCAGGTTCAATGCCGCGAGATACATGAGGATATCAAAACACACATTGATGTCGGCATGATGTCACTCCTGACCGAGATCGAGACGGATGGTGATGCGACAGATGACGAGGTATGCTGCTTTGATAAGATGTGCAGAAAACCAACTGACATTTTGCATAGGTCGACAGCTTATGGCGGCCCACTCCATCGAGATACAACGTCCGTAACCGCGGCCACTTCAAAGGAATATACCACTTCAGCGAGCGGTATCGAATGCCAGACCGCGAAGGCCGCTTCTACCAAGAGGCGGATACGGTATTCGAAGACTTGATGGACAGATATGAACTGGCCCAAGCAATCAAAACCGTGGATCCCAGCCAGCAGGTCCTGAGATCGAAAGATACAGATACTCCGCCCATCCTCCCACGCCCATATGACCAGGTGCAGAAGAAGTCGCAACTAGACCACATCGGTATAGAACTAATCCTCGGCGCAAGCGTAGCCTTGGAAGATCGGTCACACGCTCGTCTCGACGACCTCGCAATCCTGGCAGAAGCCCGGGCCAACGCGCGCGACGCCGAAGCTGCTGCTGCGGAGCGGAAGAAGCTCCTCAAGAAGAAGGGACGAAAAGTCGCCAAGAAGCGGAAAGGCTCCTCCCCTCTCATCCCACCGACCGACGACCATCCGCAAACCGACCTCACGCCCTCCGCACCCGCACGCAGACGCCTACTAGCGCCCAAGCCTCTCCCATCTGCGCTCTCCCTCCCCATGTACAACCACGACTACAACTCCCCCGTCTACCCCGACTACCACCCCTCCCTCCGCACCACGCAAGAACCACCCACTCTATACGCTCCCGGCATCCCCGCCGCGGGAGTCGACCTGCAAGCAGCCGCCGGCACCACTGGTGAATACCCATACCTATGCTTCAGCTACCCCACCCAGCCCCCTTCCTCCTACTACCAGCCCGACTCCACCCTCCCGACCTCGACCGTTCAGCAGCTACCACTCGGCCAATACCCACGCCCAGACACGCCCATGGGCACCACATTCGTTCATTACGACGGCCCCGGTCCCGCTCACACACCCGCTGCGTACCGCCAGATCGCGCCAGCGCCAGGTGCGATGTTACCGCCGCCGCCGCCGCGGCCGGTGGCTTGGGGCCAGTGGCTTATGCCTGTGGATGGAGGGGCGTTTCCGCCGCATGTGGGGTCGCATTGGTCGTAGCACAGGGGCGATGGCAAGGCGGGCGTTTGGATATTTAGGGTGATTTACATGCCCAGGATGAATGTTGGAGGGAGGATTGTTTATTGGTTCAGCTGGCTGCGAGTATGTATGGAGGTGGTCAGGTTATTTTAGCGTCGCGTTTGTACATATCTAAATAGTTTGAATGACTGGGTTTAAGAGTCATCGATGTACATTGCTTTAGAGCACCTGGTTTGTGGATATGCAGGTGACAGAGCCAATGATAGTGCTAGTGCTAGTGACTCAGTAATTCCAGCCCTTGGCAAAAGTTGTCAGCTTCTACGAACGAGTTAAAACCGTCGACTTTCGTACGTAGGAAAACCATCGACATTTTGAATCGCCAAACACCGCGAAAAGCCAAGGACTCTATACCCTCAGACTTTGCGACCGTTTATCCTCTTCTCTATCACAAGTCGCAATTACAAGTCCCTACCACTCCATCATGGCTGTGCGCGCCAGATTCGAGAGTTCAAACGAGTGAGTGCTCTCTTCTCGCTTCCCCCATCACCCCACCTTGCGATACGTGAGCTGCGGGATCAAGCTAATATAATATTCGACATTCGACAGTGTGGGTGTCTTTGCCACGTTGACGAATTCCTACGCTATCGTCGCTATTGGGGCCAGTGAGAACTTCTACAGGTACGCTACGCATGCATGGTCACGAGGGCGAACAGAAAGAATGGAAGGAAGTGGAATTGATGGTGTCTTGATGGACAGTGTATTCGAAGCAGAATTGCAAGATGTGATTCCCATATGCCACGCCACGATCGCAGGGACGAGGATAGTGGGGCGGCTAACTGCTGGGTATGTGCCTCCTCCTCCGTTCGCAAGCTACCTGCCCCCAACATGCGTGCTGATTTCCATAAACAGGAACCGGAAAGGTCTTCTCGTCCCTACGTCTACCACAGACCAAGAACTGCAACATCTGCGCAACTCGATACCAGATAGCGTGAAGATCCAGCGGATAGAAGAGAGGTTAAGTGCGCTCGGCAACGTGATATGTTGTAATGACCATGTGGCGCTGGTACACCCCGATATCGAGAGGGAGACGGAAGAGATGTGAGTGCAGATGGCCCGAGCCTAGAAAGGCTCGAGTTCGCGGTATGGAGGAACGGAAATGCTGATTCAAACCACCTCTGAACAGAATCGCGGATGCCCTCGGCGTCGAAGTATTCCGCCAAACCATTGCCGACAACGTACTCACCGGCTCCTACATGGCTTTGTCGAACCAAGGCGGTATTGTGCACCCGAAAACCTCCATCCAAGATCAAGACGAGCTGTCGAGTTTACTGCAGGTGCCGCTGGTGGCGGGTAGTGTGAATCGCGGGTCGCCGCTGGTGGGCGCGGGCATGGTCGTGAATGATTGGTTGGCGGTGACGGGGTTGGATACAACGGCCACGGAGTTGAGCGTGGTGGAGAGTGTGTTTAGGTTGGGTGAGGGGATGGGACCGGGGGCGATCAATACAACGAATAAGGACACGATGGTGGAGTCGTTCTATTGAAAGAACGTGGTGGTTTGGGTGCGCGGCACGTTGACTGATTGCTGGATCCTGGTCGTCCTAAAGACGAGTTGTCCTGGCACGGCGTTCGGCTTGTCATATGACCGTTCCCTTGGGGAGTTCGATGATATCTGAATCTAAGTCGTCAAGTTCTCTTGACTATGAGGTAATTGGTCCGAGAATGTTTCGCGGAATGCTTGACCGTGCTGCCGAGAGCGCTGTTACATTATGCCGCTCTATTGGGGCTTGTGTCTTCAACAAGGGACTATAATGATCCGGTCTGAAGAAATGTCACTTATTAGCGAGCATCCCCTAATCTATACCCTTCTCCACCCTAGTTCACTTACAATAAATTGCTCCAACCCCAACTCAAACAATTCACAGTTCACCCCTACCCCGCCCGGATGCTCTATAGGTGAGAGTGGGTTCTTGACAACTATCACCGAGCATCAGCAACCCATTCCAGCCTCGTCTCCACCCTTGGCGCCCGTGATCCCAACTCACCATACTCGACGTAAAGGCTAACATAAATCTGATGCAACACAATCCTCAAGTTATTCGTCTTCGTGTCCGTCACCATCACAAACTTCAGACTCGTCGGCGTCTCATAATAGTGCAGCTTGTAGTGCCCCGTCCTATACGAGATGAAATTATCGTCCGGGCCCCCCAGCTTCCGGACCATGTTTCGGAGGGAGAAGATGGTGCCGAAGACGAGTTTGGCGTCGTCTTCGGCGCTTAGGGCGTTGGACGGGGGAGCGGGGTTGGCGAAGCCGTTGGACTGAGATGGAGTGGAGGAGGAGGAGGAGGGGCGCGGGATCCATTTCTTTTTGTAGATGCAATCCGCTGGAGGGTGGTTAGCACTGGTGCCTGGCAAGGGGGACGAGGGAAGGGGGGTGGTCAGAATTGGTAGCTGGAAGGGGAACGAGGGGAGGGGGGTGGTCATACCGTGCCGGTCGAAGATGTAGAAGGAGTAGACGACCATGGCGGCGCTGCAAGGGTGTGATGTTATGACAACGTTGAGTCCGCGCTATCTCATTGACGTTGTTGACGTGTATAGATTGAGGAGGTATCTAGTGCTCCAAATGCAGTTGGCAGTGCGGAGTTCACTCCGTCCGGGCAGTGGCAGCTGGCGGCTGCAGGGCTGTCTACCAAGCTTTCTGCTCGGGGCTGCCGCGTGGACAGACTGGCCGAGATTGGACAGGAGGGGAAGGGAGTGGCAGGAGTGACGGGCTATCGATAAGACCGCTGAACTCCAACGTCTCGTGCGACTGCGCTACTGTGCCGTAAGCTGGACCCTTCAATCTTCCTCATCTGCTGTTCGTTTGGCCTGCTCCTGCCAGCTCGGAGAAGAGCTTGATCCGAAAAGTCCTCAGGTTGAACTTTTGGAAATACGGAATACCATCAGAGCATTTCCACTCCGAACCTACCAAAAATGCCGCCCAGTCTACCCAAAGAGATGTCGCAGGACGAACAGAATGCGGGGATTATGCCGTCGCATGGTCTTTCCATCGATGTGCCAGGAGCCGGGGCCAGTAATCGACCACCGAACATAAAACACTCGTGAGAGCCTATCCCAGCGCATCACTGCGAAGAACAGAGGGTTAATCTGTGATATTACCAGGTCATTACCAGCATACGAAAGTCCTTTGCGACACCATCGCCGGGAACCTTCTACACCCCGACGAGTCAAGGAGACTTTACATGCCCGCTCGGAATACTGCAATGATCAAGACGACGGTGGTGCCGTGCATCGGATCAACCAATATGTTATCAAAGAAGAGATTGGTAGAGGGTCCTTTGGGGCTGTGCATCTTGCTGTTGACGTGGACGGCAACGAATATGTGAGGAAGCCGCGGGATTTCACAAGTACTACCGCGAGCAATTTGGTGCTGACTTATCCACGGATAGGCTGTCAAGGAGTTTTCGAAATCGCGGTTGCGAAAGCGTGCGCAGTCCAATCTCCTTCGGCGCCCTTATCAGACACGGCGGCCTGGCCGGATTGCTACGGGCGTCGGCTTCAATGCACCTTTATCTCGACATTCGTCGTCAGATATTCATGACAACGAAGGGGAAGGTAACCCGTTATATCTGATCAAGGAAGAAATCGCTGTCATGAAGAAGCTCAATCATACCAACCTGGTGTCACTTATAGAAGTCTTGGACGACCCGGATGAGGATTCACTTTACATGGTTCTCGAAATGTGCAAGAAAGGGGTCATTATGAAGGTCGGATTAGGCGACAAAGCAGATCCATACGACATAGAAAGCTGCAGATGCTGGTTTCGGGATCTGATACTGGGGATTGAATATCTGCACGCGCAAGGTGTTGTCCATCGAGACATCAAGCCCGATAATCTACTCTTGACAGAAGATGATGTCCTTAAGATCGTTGACTTTGGTGTCTCGGAGATGTTCGAGAAGCAATCGGAGATGCTGACGGCTAAATCGGCAGGTTCCCCAGCTTTCCTACCGCCAGAGCTCTGCGTGGCCAAACATGGCGGCATCTCTGGAAAAGCTGCTGATATCTGGTCGATGGGAGTGACGCTGTACTGTCTGCGCTTTGGACAGATACCTTTCGAGAAACCTGGGATTCTCGAAACGTACGAGTCCATCAAAAACGATCCACTTGAGTTTGAGGGAGAGGTCGAGGAAGATTTTAAAGACCTCATGTTGAGAATATTGGAGAAGAACCCATCAAAGCGAATAAAAATGCCTGAACTGAGGGTAAGCACAAAAGATCGCTAAATGTCCAAAGCTCAAGCTAACGTATTTCAAAGGAGCACCCCTGGGTCACGAAAGGAGGCTCAGATCCTCTGCTTTCCGAGGAAGAAAACACCGCAGAGCTTGTTGAGCCACCTACAGAAGAGGAGATGAATAGTGCCATCACAGGCAATCTGAGCAATCTCCTCGTGGTCGTATGTGCATCTATAGCGTATAAGATAATAACGAAGCTCACATGCCACAGATGAGAGCTGTCAAAAAGTTCAAAGATCTAATCATGCATAAGAGGCCATATCTCATGGAAGGCATATTCGGCCGAGATACGCGCCTGGTGCAACCGCCATTGTCTATCTCAAGGCCCGATGCAGCTCGCGTGCACCACAGAACTCGAAGCGTGGATATTCTTGATCGGAGACCTATAGAGGGAGCATTAGTTGTCGAGGGTGTGCATCGCGATATTGACCTGTCAGGGACCGACAATGTCCTTTCCATAGGCGGTACAGCAGTTGCATACGAGCCGACTAAGAGGAGATCGGAAGGCCCTGAAGAGCACAAACATAGCCAGCCGAGTCCAAAACGCACACTGAAGGCACACCCAAGCGAACATCGGCCAAGTGGCGGTCAACACGGGGGCACGAAAGACTCAGGTAAAGGTCATGCACACGATCCGCTGGAGGAGTATCTCTTCCTCGAGATTGGCCCGCACGGGGAGGACGACCCGCCGCAGCCTCCTGCCGTCAGCGAATCTCCACCCGCTGCCGGGATCGACATCTACGAAACGGCATATCACGAAGAGATTGAACGGATCCGGAAGAAGCAGGGCAAGCAAGCGACGTTGTACCTCACCCGACGGGTGGAGAAGAAGCAAGAATATCAGCAAGATGAGAACCTAATAGGATCGCCGAACGATGGTTCCGCGCCGAAAAGCGGGTTTGCAAAAATGATCGAATTGGCACGTGAGAAAAAGGAATCTGGGTCCGAGGAGACGCGTGACGACAAACCAAAAGGAGGAGGAGACGGTGGCGGTGAGGGCGAAAAAGCCAGGGGCGAGGCCAAGTAAGGGCTTCTATGCGGATTTCCAAGGCTGGCAGGGGTGGCCAATACATGATCCATTGCGTGACACGAAATGTGAGGCATTAGCACAGGCGTCTGGTGAAAGCACATGGTCGATTGCTCTTCAGCAATTGACTGATCGAACTCGCTGTCGTGGCACGTACGTCAGCACGTACGCTCCCACTCAGCGTTCCTGCATCGGCGCTGACGGCGAGCAGGGCTCACTGCAGGCAAGGAGCGCGACAGAGGGCATCTGGCAGTTTTATAAAGCGGTGTCGCTTCCCAGCAGAGCAACAGCGGCAGGAGGACCGAGCTGGAAGTGGTAAGGGGTGCTGCGATGAGTGGAAATGGATCGCGCAGCTCTCATGCCTGTTGGCACAGGCGGGGGATAACAGATGAAATACGAGTAATGTATGAGGCATTTATCGGGGACCGCTAAAAGCGTGGCGAGTTGCAACGCCCAGTCCCACACCACCCACCACAATCCAGTATCGCCAGTTCGCTCTACTTGTACAAATGCTGGGGCCCGGTCGGACAAGTGTTGTGATAGACAGACGGCCGGGCAGCGTTCCCAAGCCTGACATCACTGCCTAACTCCTGTTCCCTCTAAGGTAAGCTTCACAGCCGGTGCCCAGGGCGCCTCAACCGCATCGGCCATGTCGCCGATCAAACCTATTCTCTGTATGACTCGGCTTGGATCTTCAAGGTCCCAACCGTTACGAGGACATGACCTTACAAGTACTTCATCATGTCGTCTATAGTGACATAAGATATCTCTCAGCCTTGAGAGAAGATCGACCGTAGTACCGCAGGGCACGGAACATTCAGCACGACTGAGCCTGCATCAACCCACTCTGCTGTGCACAGTGCAATGTGAATGAATCGTGTATTGCGCATTGTGCATTGCGCACTATTCTGATTCTGAACCTTGCTACCTCCGTACCGTTATCATTGCAGCTCGCGTCCCACAAGCAGGCCTCGCAGATACTGTCGTTGCACAAAGCACGCCGGTACTTGTGTAAAACATGCCAGAGTGTGACAAAGGCGGGAAGGGGAAGGGGAAGGGGAAGTGTTGAGCGTTGAGCATTGAGCATTGAGCATTGAGCATTAAGCATTGGGCATTGGACATTTGAACATGGGCTTGGTGGTCCTTTCAGTCGCAGGGTCCAGAGGATAGGTCATGCAATGATGCAAAGAAAGAAAACCAGCCCAGGCGTCGCCAAGCAGGCTTCTCATTGGCATCCTCGGGGGCCTCGTGCTTCGACACCGCCCCTTCGAGGCCCAATCACATCCATTGTCGCCGCTGTCGCCGCTGTTGTCATCGTCGGCACGTTCACATTCCTTCCTCTTCGACCCAGAAGATCGCATCCAGGTAATTTAAAGATCACTGTTGCATCCGACGATGAAACGTAGTTATCATTCACATCTTCCAGATCGTCATCACGCTATTAACATGAACCGGCATTCCTTTCAGATTTGCTGCGCTGTACGAATAGCGCCCGGAGGCTTGAAATTGGAATCGAAAAATCCCGCACCCATCCACTCTAAGGCCATTCTAGAGTGGCCTCCCCCCGCCCACCAAAACCCCGTCGCCCCCCCACTCACCATCCATCTTAAAATGTTCGTTCCTTTTGCCTCCAAGCCTTCGATGATGCGAACACATCTGAGCTGAACGGGCTGACCTCACATCATTGCCTGACGCGACCAAAGTGGCCCTGGACACCAGCCCCAGCCTCAGTGCAGCTTGGTAAGCCACTCAGCGAGATTTTCCGCGCGACTGTCCGCGGCTTGTCAAGTGCACCTCCTCGATACGCCCCTAGTGCCCTACCTCTCGTCTCGTCGTCGTCCATACATCGAGATCTCTACATATTCTTATCCGTTCTGAGCGTGCCCTTTTCTGCTGCAGCAACGGGCATAGCCCCCCTCACCGAGGTGCCTACGCGCAAATCTCGGCCCACACCCCCATCACCGAAAACCCCCGCCATTTCCTGGACGATGAATGGACATACCAGCACACAGACGCATCCGCCCAGGCCATCACCCGCACCATCTATCTCAACTTCATCCCTCCATTCGCAGGATGCGAGACCCTCTGATCCAACAGCAGCGCTGTCGGGTAGTACCAATGGCGCCACCCATGCAGCAACACCGAAAAAGCCGACATTAACTCATCGCCTCACGCGTATGTTCTCGCAGACGGCCAAACCTAACGCGGACCCCCTTAAGGAGACGCAGCGGGACAGGAACGCCATTGAAGGCGCGATTCCGGAAACAGACGCCAACGGGGTCAGCCCGATAAAACCTGCACCGCCCTCGAGGGCGGCTTCTTATACCGAAAAGCGGCCCCAGTCGGGCACCGACGCCGAGCGAAAACAAAACATGAACGGCTTCAAGAGAGACCCCAAGGAACCGGACCTAACCCATCGACGATTCGAATTGTTGCCAGATGGAAGCCATGAGCACCTGCTCAAAAGCGCCAAGCGACAAGAGAAATTATCCGTCATGCTCCGAGATATGCTCGGTGGGAAGAAGAAGGAGGAACAAGCGCAAGACGATCAACAGCTGTCGCTCATGTCCACCTGGGTAGACCAGTTAAAGATCGAGAAGGACAAGCTCGCAGCGGATAAGAAAGGAGGCCCCAGCTCCACAGCGACCTTGGTCGAGAAGTATGGCAAGTGCCAGGAGATCGTTGGTCGGGGCGCTTTCGGTATCGTGAGGATCTCACACAAGACAAACCCAAAAGACTCCAAGATGAAGCAGCTATACGCCGTCAAGGAGTTTCGCCGCAGACCCCAAGAGGATCCGAAGAAGTACCAAAAGCGTCTCACATCAGAGTTCTGTATCTCATCTTCGCTTCGGCATCCGAACGTTATCCACACACTGGACCTGTTGCAAGATGCCAAGGGCGATTACTGCGAGGTCATGGAATTCTGCGCTGGTGGAGATCTCTACACACTTGTTCTCGCGGCCGGCAAGTTGGAAGTCGCCGAGGCAGACTGCTACTTTAAACAACTGATGCGGGGTGTCGAGTATCTGCACGAAATGGGTGTTGCACACCGAGACCTAAAGCCGGAGAATCTACTACTCACGACCCATGGCTCTCTTAAGATCACCGACTTCGGCAACGGCGAGTGTTTCCGGATGGCGTGGGAGAAAGAGGCGCACATGACCGCTGGTCTTTGCGGTTCCGCTCCGTACATTGCCCCCGAGGAATACGTAGACAAGGAGTTCGACCCGCGCGCCGTGGATGTCTGGGCGACAGGTGTCATCTATATGGCCATGCGGACTGGCAGGCATCTGTGGAGAGTTGCAAAGAAGGATGAGGACGAGTTCTACGAACGGTATCTCGAGGGTAGGAGAGATGAGGATGGGTACGGACCCATCGAGACGCTGCATAGGGTACATATCCCTTTCCAGTCTGGATTTTGACGGCTATAGCTAACATCCGATCAAGGCTCGCTGTCGGAATGTCATCTACTCAATCCTGGACCCGAACCCCACTCGTCGTATCACCGCCTCTCAAGTTCTCAAATCGGAGTGGGGTCGCGAGATAAAAGTATGCAAAGCCGCCGAAGAGGGTTTCTAACCCATGTTCAAGGGCAAACGGAATGGTCGTCAGGATTGCCGCCACCATTCAATGTATTATCAATACACTTGAAGAGGAGCTCTGCCTACACCATTCTATGGCCCCATCATCCCAGTACCGTCTTCAATTTATCTGCATATATTACCATTCATAACCTGTCGTTGCTGCACATTTGCGTTGCATACCCACCGGTCGCTCGTGTGATCACACTATTCGTCTTTCTGGCATGCATGGCGTTCTGGGCAAAAGGGTTTGAGAGGGGAAGGAGACGAATGTTTCAACGACTCTGCTACACTCGATCGGTATCCTATGAGTGCTCGTACGTTTTACGATGAGTAGAGCCATTGTATGGCTTGATTCAATTAGAATCGAGGCAATTTACACACAATCTTACTTTCAAACAATGCGCATTACAATGCACTGTCAATCGCAGTAACGGTGCAAGATAGCTACAGCATCGGGACTCTTGTGCGACCGTCCTGACTTAGGTGGTCAGCGTAAACAGCCGTATGTGAGTACTGGCGATGATGTCCTCGCTCTACTCTACCACTCTACGTACCTCCTGCGCCTCGTCAGCCTCTTACGCCAAATCGCGATGCTTGGCACAGCACCTTTCCTAATCCGATCGTACCACGACTCCCACCTTTCACAGCAGCAGGACCTAGGAATTTGGACTTACTGACTCTCTTCTGCTCTGCACTAAGTCGCTTTCCCATTCTGACAGGAAAACCACCTGCCCACGCCAACCCTCCATTCATCCGGCCTCTGTTATCCTGATTACCCTCACTAGCTGAACCCCGAGCTCATAAGGATGTCGTGGGCTGGTATGGAAGCTGCCTGGAGCGAGCATACACCACAGACGGCAGATGGAAGCTAACACCTTACCTGTAGGCTTCAAGAAAAATGTCAACCGCGCCACGACGCAGGTGATGATGAAGACGGGTATGCTCTTTCGCACCGCTCAAGCAGCAGCAGCAGCAACGAGAGCGGCATACTGACGCAAGGCTCGGGATTCTCTAGGGCATGTCGAAAAGACGAATGACCGCGACTACGAAGTCGAAGAGAGGTACAAAAGTTCCCTTGCAAATAGAAAATAAGACAGCACGGCCAAAGGACTGGAACTGACGCAGCAATGGGACAGACGATACCGAACCATGGAGTCCGCGGCAAACAGACTACAGAAGGAAGCAAAGGGTTATCTAGACTCATTACGAGGTAATCAACAGCTTCTTCCAACAGCCCCGAGCTCGTCCCGCGCTTTGCTGACCTCCCCGTCCCCCCACCAGCCATGACCGCCTCCCAAATGCGCATCGCCGAAACAATCGACGCCTTCTACGGCGACGCCGGCGCCAAAGACGGCGTCAGCCGCAGCTACAAACAAGCCGTCGAAGACCTCGACGCCGAAACAATAAAAGCCCTCGACGGCCCCTACCGGCACGCTTTCCTTTCCTTCCCTGTCTTCCTCCCTCCCCCCCCAAATCCCCCCTTCCCCCGGGCGTTTCTGATTCTTCTCCTCCCCTGCACAGAACGACCGTCCTGGAACCCATCTCCCGCTTCTGCGCCTACTTCCCCGACATCAACGAATGCATCAAGAAACGCAACCACAAACTCCTCGACTACGACGCCACCCGCGCGCGCGTCAAAAAACTCGTCGAAAAACCCGACAAGGACGTCACCAAGCTGCCCCGCGCCGAAAAGGAGTCCGAGATGGCGAAAGCGGCGTACGAGACGCTGAACGAGCAGTTGTTCGCGGAGCTGCCGCAGATGATCGATTTGAGGGTGCCGTATCTGGATCCGAGTTTCGAGGCGTTGGTCAAGATCCAGTTGCGCTTTTGTGCCGAGGCGTATTCGCGGATGGCGCAGGTGCAGCAGTATTTGGATGCGGATACGAGGGAGCAGTATGCGCAGGGGTTTTTGGATAGTCGCGTCGAGCAGGTGTTGGGGGAGATTCGGGACTTGAGTATTGCGGGGACGGTGTGAGTGGGGGATGGTGAGGAGACTTGCATTTTAGAGGGGGGAATCTTCTGAGGCCGGCGTTGTTCTGGCTTGGTTGGGGGCGGCATAGCAGAAGCTGGGCTGGCTCTTTCTTTCATGAGCGATGAAGGATTTACGTGCATGTATCAGACAAGTCGACACCAGTTAGGCGCAATATGGGGCTGGAATAATCAATCGCTTCTTTATGCTAAACCCGTTGTCCACACCACTCGCCCCGCTGCAGCTATGCATGGACCAGAAGCACCGCTCTACCCAAAAGCTAATACAAGCCCGGGGGGAATCCAAGAGCCAGGGCCGCATAGGCCGCCCGAGTGTGTCCCATGCGCCAACAAAAGATCTGCGCGTAATACAAGAGTAGAGAAAGGAAGCCTCAGCCCTAAGGCCAGCGGAAAATAATATACAAGAAAGGCGGCGAAGGTCCGCAATGCCGAATGGTCTCGCTGTGCATGTTGTTACAAGCATAACAGTGAAAAGGGGTAAATGAATTGAGGAACTGTGATGGTATCAGAGCGTAACGCGCATATGATCGTTCGTTCCAAAGGACTTGTTGCAACTAGGGCACTTGCGTGACCTCGAAGTGAGGCGTTCTTCGACGCAGTCTTTGCAGAAGACATGGCCGCAGGTCTTGAGGGCGGTGTCCTTGAGGTTCTTCCGGCAAACAGTGCAGTAGGCAATCATCTGTCAATGGTTGTTAGCAGGGAACGGCGGCCTGTACCCAAATGGACTTACTCTGAGTGCTGTCTCCTCGCTGCCCTCGTTTGCCAGGCTCTTGTTCTTCCAACCTTTGAGACTCTGCTTGGTTTCTTCAAGTCGAACTTTGAGTTCTTCAATCTCCACCTCGGCTTTCCGGTAAGAGCTGGAAACTGTGCTCAATGATGCGTCCTTGGTCGTTAGCAACTTCTTCAATTCCTCTACTTGTGCTTTCGAACCCTCCAGGGCGGTGCTCCGCTCCAAGAGCTGCTGCTGGCATGTACGAGTTTGGTTGCTCATGTTGGTGAGAGCCTCTTTGGATTCGGCCAACTGCTTCTCGAGGTTGATGACCAAAGCCCGTGTTGAAGCTTCGGCATCCTTGAGTTGGGAAACAATGTCGGAACTCTTAGAGTTCTGTGCACGCAGGGTTCTGACTTCCTGGTCTCTGGCTTCCTTGGCTTTCATTGCGGCAAAGTACTTCTGGTCTGCTTTTGACTTCTCCGCACCTAATCGGACGACTTTGTCTTCAAGAGCGGAAAGATCAGATATCTTTTGAGTTGCCAGAGTCGAGGCTTTCTTCCAAGCTGAGCCCATTGAGGGCACTTCTTTTTCTAGCATAGAGTATTGCCGCTCCAGATTCTGATACTTGGTACGGAGTTCCTCGGCGCTTAGACTGTCCAAGTCTGTCAGCGGGACTGAACCAGAATCTGCCTGGCCGAGTTCTATCTTCAGGCGCTCGATCTCGGACTCTAGTGCACTGATGCGTTCCGCCCGCGCAGCTGCCAATTCCCTAACCTGATTCGTAGAACCGCGGTCCTGGTCCTGTGCTGCTTTCCTCATCTGGTTGTCCGCAATCAATTCATCTCTTCCTGTCCGTATCCGTGCAAGATCACTCTCCGCTCGCATCAGCTGAGCTTCCTTCTCTCCCAAAGCCGCTTGCGATTCGTTTTCCATCTGTACGCGATATGCCGTTCGTTCAGCCTGTAGCTTTTCCGCCTCCTCGCGAAGTTGATTGTTAGTTGCCTCAAGGTTGTTGATGCGTTTTATGACATCTTCATGTTGCGACTTGAGTTGCTTGAAAAGGTCTGTACGAGCACAGTCGTCATCAGATAAGCGAGACATTTTGACGTTCAGTGCCGTAAGCTGCGCTGTAAGCTTCTCATTATCCGCCTCAAGTTTCTCCAGCTGCTCTTTTTGCTTAGTTAATGCTGCAACTGCTTCCTTTCGCGCGACCTCGGCAGCTTCGGCAGCGCCATCGTTAGACTCTTCCAACCCATTAGGCCCGTCGGCGTGGTCCTTCTTTCCAGAGCCCTCCGCACCGCCCCCCAAACCGCTGCTAGAATCTCGCCCACCTGCGATAGCCTGCCGTTCTAGTTTTGCTACTGTTGCGCTTTTGGCACGCTCGAGCTTTTTCTCTGCTACCATGTACCGTAGCGACGCATTCTCCAACCTCTCCTCAAGCTGTTCCTTCTCTGAGCGACTTTTTTCAAGTTCGGTAATGTGGACTTTCTCCCTTGAAAGCAGGTGAGCAATACGCCCTTGCAGCTCGGATATTTCAGGTGAAGGAGCAACGGATCTCGAAAAGAGTTGTGCGATAGCAGAAGATATTTCCGATGACCTTAATTTGAGGTGCTCTTCGAAAGTTGGATTGTCAGCCGTGAGCAGGGCGGACTGAAACGACGGAACAAATGCTTGATTGTCTACTTGTCCAACAATGATCTTCGCTTCGTCAAGAAGCTGCGCCGCGAGGGGAGTCAGTACGGCGTCAATCATTCAGAACACGGGGACAGGTCCTCAATCAACTGACCTGGCTGAACCAAGCATCAATGATGCGAAGATGATCATCATGATACGCTGTGCGCTTCGTCAAGTCATTTAGTCGTGCCTCCAGCGTGTTGCGCTCTCGCTTGTACTCTTGCATCTGCCGCCATATGGCTTCTTTCTGAAACCGCTAAAGGAAAGACCAGTCAGCACTTACACCACATATCGAAAACGTGTCAATGCGCGGGTCGTGATGCAGAGGCTGTGGGCAAGGCTGTAGGGAGATAGCCGGTGCTTACCTCCAGCTCATCCTTCCACGGCATGTCGTCTGGATGAGCCTTACTACCCCCGTTCACTGAGGTTGCCTGCCTCTTGAGCGGGGGTGCAGAGTCATCATGATCATACGATGCTGGCCGTTTCCTCTCCTCCATCTTCACGAGACCAGCTGAAGAAAGGGAGACGGACCGAGCTTCGACGAGGGGCATCAGTGCCACGGGCCCGTAGGCGAGCACAGAAGGCACGTTAGTGTTCTGTCTTTGTCATGCCGACAGACTCGAGGTGGGACAGGCGGGGAGTGAGGCGTTCGTGAGAGTGGTGCCAGCGTTGTTGAGTAGATGAAAATTGCGAACGGTGCTTAGGGATGAATTATCGAGGTTCTCAAACTTCGGCCATACGCCATCGGGCATAGTCGCTTTGCCTAGCGGTGCTCGGCTGGCTCACCGCTGTGTCACCCCACGGCGGCCCTCGTCTCTCGTCCCTCGTCCCTCTTCCCTCGACTTTCTGGATTGCAGATCACTGAGAAGTCAGTGACGGCGAATCTCCCCACTGCCCACCCAACCAACACCCTGGCCGATATGTGAATGTTCATTAACGCTCCCTGTCTACGAAGATGTCGACGTTGGGGAGCTCTGTCATCAGTACGTACTTCGTGATGGACCTGACTCACGTTGTATTCCGCTGATCGAATTCTAGATAAGTCCGGCAAGAAGTTTGCGCCAAAAGCTCCAATTCGACGTGGTGCCGCACCATCTTCGACGCAGACTTCAGCCAGACCAAGTGTCGACAGACAGCTTCAGTCGCAAACTCCACAGCCCCCAGCGCTACGACAGAATGCTGCACCATCTCCTGCACCTGCGTCCGTTCCCGACCCAACCGCATCGCAACAACCGCGTACAGCAGCTGAACCGGCAGTTACCCTTCGCAATGATGCATCTACCTTGATCCCAATCCCTACACACAAGGCTGGCGCTTCTTCCACTACTTCATTATCTGTTCCCGTTGCCCTTCCTGCGCCGCAGCAGAACTTACCTCAGCCGGCTCCTCGATCTACTCCCCAACCAACTTCTCAACCGAATCCTCAACCGACTCCTCAACCTACCTCTCAAGCGACTGCTCAACCTATTGCCAGACCTCTTCCTCAACCTACCGCTCAACCTACACCTCGACCGACATCTTCAGTGACTCCTCAATCCATCTCTCAACCAACCACTCAACCGACCCCTCAACCTACTCCACAGTCGGATCACCCAAGTGCTGTTTCGGCCTCAGTCGATCAACCTCAACCAAGCATAGAGCAAGCTACTATCATCTCCACGGATCAGCCTCATGCTAGCAATGTGCCAACACCCGTTGCTACATCCAAAGCCCCGAAGCCCAAGACCAAGAGGACGCCAGCTAAGAAATCAGTCTCAGCGTCAACCTCGAGCAATCCATCTGCGCCACCGACAGAAAAATCAACAGACGTGACCACAACCTCAGCTAGAGCGTCCGATAGCGTACCGCCTACGAGAATCGAGCGTGAAGATGTTTCAGCGTCTCAACCACCTGCAAAGCGCCGAAGGATCGAGCGCCCACGGCCAGCCAGTACGCAAGACGAAGTCGCAACAACAAATGACAACACTTCGGTTCCGATCGCGACTATAGAACATGAAAACGTTGGAGAGGTAGTCCAGACCACGGAGGCAGATGGCCCCTCGTCAGTACCTCCAAAAACCAAGAAGCCGAAGAGGTCCGTCAAGGAGAAGGGCAAAAATGGCTTACAAGCCCGTGCACAAGCAATGGCAGAGGAAATTGTTGCAGATGCTACCAGAAAAGAGACCGAACAGGCCGGCCCGCCCAAGGAACCAGGTCGTAGAGGTCGGCGAAGAGTTCCCACACCTGAGAACGCAGAAGTCGTGGAGATAGCACCCGGATTAGTCAAGATGGCTGACCTCTGCAAAGACCTTCGCACAGGAAAGAAATCAAAACGAGAGACGGCGTTGCAGGAATTGGACTGGACAGAGGTTGTGAGGAAGCAACGGGAAAGGAAGAGGGCTGTTGCCGCTGGGGAAATGCCTCCTCCCGAGACGGTCGACGAGATGCTGGAGAGGGTGGGACGAGAGAGGGCAAGGGAGCAAGAGATGGCTCAAGCCGTGCCAAACACAATAATCGTCAACGGCGAGATACAGCTGGATCAAAGTTCTCTGCAGATTGATCGTCACGCCCAGGCCCAAGCGGAACGGGATGCCGAACAGATGGAGGTAGTCGACGAAAGTGAAATCACCAGGCGTGTGAACGCAGGGTCTTGGCTCAAGCGCGAAAAGACAGAGTCATGGGACGAAGAAAACACCGATCTCTTCTACAACGGCCTACGCATGTTCGGGACAGACTTCGAGATGATCAGTAAGATGTTTCCTGGACGAACCAGACGCGCCATCAAACTCAAGTTCACCAAGGAAGAGAAACTGGATAAAAACAAGATCAAGGACACACTCCTTGGTGAGCGGTTACCGGTGGATATGGCACTTTTCGAGAAACTATCAAACACAATCTACAAGGATCCGAAAGAGCTGGAGCGCGAAATGGAAGAGGATCGAAAGAGATTGGAGGAAGAGCAGGCCAAGGAGAGGGAAGCTATGGATGAGGCTCTTGCCCAGAGAGCTGCGGAAGCGGCAGCAGAAGGAGCAGCAGTCGGCAACGACTCTTCTGCGAAGGAGAACGAGTTTGGGGGGGAGAGAGCGCCAGCTAAGGGGAAAAGGGGAAGAAAAGCTGGGGCGAAAAAGAAGGCGGGCCGGGGCAAGGGAGCTGTCGGAGGAGAGGTCGAGGTGCTTGGTCCGCTTGACGGTACTGCTCAGCAGCTGAGAGCGTCGGTGGAAGCGTGAGCGCTGAGTGCCACCCAAGGGTGCAGTATGCGCTCGTCACTAGCTTGATATCCCCTCGAGGGCTGTGTCATTGCATTGCAATTGCTGATAAGCCAGACTAATCTCAAGCTAGATGAGCTGCAAACCACTTCTTTACCGCACCATCCAGCTTTTCCATCCCACTGCCATACTCACCCCATCACAACTCAATCCTCTCAATCAACTTCCGCGCCTTCCCCTCCTTCTTCGCCTTCACGTCCCTACCCTTACCCCTCAAATTGACCGTGTCATCCCTACACTCCGCGAACCCGTTCTTCCTCTGCCCGTCATGCGTGATCACGGCACAATACACGGCACTACTGTAATCCTCGGCGATGGATCCAATAACCACCCTGTCGGCGCCGGGGGAGGAACCGTCGTAGGTCTCGCCGGAGAGGATGGGGAATTCCAGGTAGGGCTTTACGGCGTGGGGGAAGGAGAAGTGCTCGTAGTCGTTGTAGGCGTGGGGGTATTTGTCGCGGCCTGGATGGAGGGGGTGTTAGGGGTGGAAGAATTGGTAGGAGTGGGAAGTTGAAAGGGGGGGGAGAGGGAAGGAAGGGGCTAACCGAGAGTTTGGCCTTCGGAGGCGAGTTGCAGGGCGGCGGTGGCGGCGTTGTTGATGTCTTCGTTGGTGTATTCGGTGCCTGGGTCGTAGGTTAGTGTAGGAGCTGGAGTTGAAGTTGGGGTTGGATGTACCGTCGCAGTTGCAACCGCTGGGTTCGTAGATGATTTCTGCCATGGTGTAGAGAAGTAAAGAGGGGCCACCGGTGGGGGGTGCGGTACTTATGGAAGGGACGTCCAGGTAGCACAATTGGCTCGTGACACAACAAGAAAGTGTTTGGAGGAGAGTTTTGGTCGGCGGTCTTCGAGTAGCTATATAGCAGTATAAATAACCCTGGCCTCGAACCCTGACTGCGACGTACCACACGCTAGATTGTGGTGTGATACAAACACATGATGCATGGTGTGTCACCCACGTTGAAGACCTGAACAACGCCATTGGCTCCTTCAGATACCTCTTTGTTTCGATGTTCAACATAGAAAGGCAGATTTATGTAAGGTGAATGCAAAGTGAATCAATTGCTTTAACTCTCTCACTTGATACACCTCTTTAACTGTGGTGTGCATGAAGTTATCTGACGATTCATTGTCTTAAATATCCTACATCGATGAGCAAACCTAAAGAGGCAAGAACCAATCATTGTTCTATGGATCAACTGCAATGGCTTGATGAAGAGGAGAGATAGTGATCGAGATACATAATGATGTGAAGGAATGAAGATGACAATGCGCAACAGTACAGATTGAGAGAGACACTCATCACAGATTGTGCTTGCTAACCATAACTATGTGCTTGCTAACCCTAACCATGTGCTTCCACTCTATGACTCGAGCAGTACACTTGACAGGCTCTGAGCTTCAAGAACAACGCACTATCAATGATTGATGCAATAAGAACTGCGCTCCACCCAATTGGCATCATTGATACCACTAACAACAGAAAGGAGCACCACAAGCATTAGGATCACACGAAGTGGTTGAGGCTGACGTTGGTGACGCCTGTGAGGAAGTTGGAGCAGCAGATGGAGTCGTAGTTGGCGCTGGTGTAGCGGGCGTCGTCGCACAGTTGAAGGAAAGTGTGGATGTCGGCGCCGCAGTGTAGGCACAAATCCCCGTACCAGACATCTCAGCGTAGGTGTTGCCATCACTACACTCGCAGTAGCCTGTGCTATCAGCAATCGCAGCGCAAGTATTCTGCGGATCCGCTGCGTGTTCGCATGAGAAAGTTGGAGTGCCACTGGATTGGCTAGTTGCGGTACCGACAGGGCTCGCCGTCGTGTTAGCTGCGGCGCTAGTCAATGCTGATCCTGTGGACACTGGCGCTGGCATTGACATGGAGACTGTCGCTACTACTCCAGGAGGGCTTCCCAGGCCATTATAGACAACCTTGGGGCCGCCATTAACTCTGTCATATGCTAGGTCATATAGACTATGTTGCACATCAGATGCTGCTGTGCCAGTGGTCAAAAGGGTTGCAATTAGTCCGGCCACCATGGCACATGCTATTGATTGATTGCTTAGTCTCTCATACAACATATCAGAGGGCGCCATGAATGGAGAACATACCTAATGAGGTGCCTGATTGCTCTATCAAATCATCGTCATCGTCTGCGTCGGAACACAGAACGTCCACTGCAGGAGCAGATACTTTCACGAAATCTGCTGTTTGACCAGAAGAATATTCGTTCCCGTCGTTGTCTACGCCGCCGACGACTATAAGCCCACTAATTGTACTTCCAAGTGATGCAGGATAACCATTGACGGTTCCTCCATTGTTGCCGGCCGCTATGACAGGTATCACCTCTAGAGCAATCAATGCCTTAAGCAGTGTCGTATATGCGCCTTTCCACGCTGTGGTATAAGCAGGCTCAGGGTCTGTATTAGGATAGTTCTTTGGGTAGACGCCCCAAGACATGCTGACAACGGCTTGACCACCGTAATTGTTGGCCTTGATGTCGTCATAGGTTTTTACCAATGCATCGATGGTTGATTCAATGAAACTAACTCCGTTGTCGTCTGCGCTTCTGACCATGGTATTCTTGGCTTTTTTAGCCACCCCGGTAGCTTCTCCAATGACTTTTGAAAGCATACAAGTGCCATGGCCACTAGGGTCGTCCTTGGAGGAAGATGGATGAGGCCCCGCGAAGATCCAATCGACCTGTTTTCCACGATAGTCAAAGTTGTTGGCGGCTCCGGAGTCAATGACATAGACTCTAGTACTTTGTCCTGCCGAGTCGTCGTAGTAATACCCCGGCATGTCACTTAGAGCAACGCCTGGTTCCTGAGATATCACCTTTAAGTCATCCGCGGCATCGTCTTGTAGGTTTATGGCACGCTTCCTCAGGGGTTCCCTTGACAAGTGATCTCCAACAGCCCGTGCATTGTTGAAGCAAGCAGCACATGATTGTGAAACTGTAGCAATCTGAGAATACGTTAGATCCGCCTGTGCCCGCAAAGTAGAATTGGAATAATGCATGATACTTCTTGAAGACCCCCCCTTAATGTAATATCCAATAGGGTTTGAAGCTTACCGAGTCTTTATGGCTGCTCTGAAAGTCTGAAGCTTGTTGCTCTGTCAATGCCGTGAACCAGAAGAAGACTCCGAGATCATCACTCTTGGAGAGATAGTAGGCTGGGGTGGGCCCCACGATGGCTTCGAGGTCCGACGTGACAGTATCAGTCTGACCACTGTTTGTTCCATCTTTGGGATAGATAGCGTAGTCATAAAGGTCCTCGGCTAAGACGGAGGTCAGGAATGCGGCAAGCACTGGCAATGTAAGTGAAAAGAGCATGGCCGTTGTGGCAATTGTAATCGGTCGGTGTGCAATGAGGTGTGAACTTCATCCAGAGGGCCTCAGGTCAGTCTTTATAGACTTGAGTGCAGGTATTCCCATCGAGCTGAGGAGTCATCATGACGACCCGCACCAGGCTATTAGTGTGCAGCGTAGCTGTATGATGTATATTGAAAACCAACTATAGCTTACCACGTTTCATTACCATTGCGAGTGATCATTCGCAGATACAGAATCCAACATATTCTAATCCTAGTCAAGTAACGCCGCAAGTTCTGATTTGGACACAAAGGAGCAGCTGGAGGGCACATGACATCTCTGCTTCTTCATCCTACCTCTTGGCTGTTCCTGATACTGTTTATGGTTGGACAGAGCTCAACGGCGTAGCAGTGGGAGCGATTGCAACGAGTAGCCTTCATTCAGTAATTGAGATTGCAGCGTCGGTTTTAGGATCAGGATACGAAGCACACTGAAACTGAGAAATGGAATTCCGGCACAAGTTGATCACAGCCTCAGCGTACGCGCATTATCACAACGATCGACGAGCTCTGCGTACACTTCGGAAAATTTGATTTCGTTACTGCCCATTGCGAAGGTCTTTGAGCATCTGAAGCAGAACCTCAATTGTAACGATGAGGAGGAAAGATGAAGTTTAGAAGAGTAGCAGAACAGCACCTCAAGACTTAGGGTTAGAGATGTTGTCTGTGGAGTGAGAAAGTCGCAAAAACATAGAAGAACTTAACACACTTCAAAACAGCCAGGGCCCCGGCAACTGAGAGGCCCACCCACTTCCTGGATCAAAAGCAACACTGGGATTCGAACCCCGGTCCTCTCAACAGGTCTTACACAGTTAAATAAGGGTCATGTGTCATACACTGAGAAGGTGATCCCAACATCTGCCGGAAATATACACCTCTTCAGTCTGCGAGGGCCTGAAACATCCACATGTTGAATCAGAGGCACAGGTCCGTTGTGCGCCGTTGTACGGACTACTCCTGCAAGCTTATTTCGGGAAATGAAATCTCAAGACTCTCACGTGCAATTTCCCTTGTACGCTTTTGGACCGCCCAACGGATTGGCGAAATAGATGCCTGTGACTCGTTGCCATTTAATTGTAACTTGGTACGGCATGAACAGGAGCTGTCGAGATCCCCACAAACCTTCCGTTTTCAATATCCACACGAGTTCACTCGTTTCACTTCTATCACACGCTCCCGAGAAAGGTGCATGCGCATATTATATTTGTTGTTACTTGATAAGATAGGCCATTGCTAAGCACATCCAAGACCTCTTTGACCATGTCACAGACAGCATACCAGGATGCCCTCACCCGTCTACGCAACAAGCCGCCTCCAGATATCCCACCCATCGAGGACTGGGCGGCGAAACTGGTGGGCAAAACACTCAAGGAGAATGATGAACTCAAGGCCGACAGCGCCAGCTCAACCCTCTCTGATCCGCAGCCTCGCGTAGCCTCAAAGCAGAGATACCCCTTCATGATCAAGAGGAAATGGGCGCGGCAGGTGGCCGCCAGAGACCAAACCTCCTCAAGCAAGAATGAGGGTACTCTGACCACTACAGACATGGAGGAGGCTCCCAGTGGATCTGCTGTCCACTCCAGAATCAACTTCATGAATCTACCACCGGAAATCCGCCTCCAGATCCTCAGAGAGGTTCTCACCCCATCAGAAGCTACCTTTAAGCAGCACGGACGCTGGACCAGCGGCTCCATCATATTTGCTTGCAAGAAGCTGTACGAGGAAGGCCAGCCGATCGGTCTAGAAGAGAACACCTTCAAGCGCGCTGATCTTCCGAAACGTTACATCGTGCAAGGCCTTGGTGGGGTCTTTGGTCACATGGTAAAAAAGGATCGGTATTTAGCCCCGCTGTTCTTCCCATCGTTAATTGATCATGACTCACTGGATCTGGCAGGCTTAACCTCCACGTTGACGAGACGGGTGTGGTGAGCCGTGTTAGCTATGGCTAGCCCTCAGTTTGTTCGCAATATGAAGAGCCGTATTTGCAGATTTGCGAAGTGAGGTTGAGTTCCCTCACGCCATCATGACCAACGTAAGGAATGAGATGCATCTCATGTTACAACTTCATGAATTTGTCAGGTCGCTGCTTGCATCCACCGCGGATGCAACGCTCATCTTCTACTGGTAGACCCAAACCCAGAACTCTCATGCCTCGTAGAAGAAAACGAGGAGCCGGAGCCAGACGACCTGGTGCGCCCACCCCCTCCCCAGCTTGAGCTTCCTTCTCCGTTATTGTTGTTACCCCAGAGCCCGCCTCCTTGCTGATTGCCCCAGACCCCTCCGCCCTGCTGGTTGCCCAACATCCCTTGGTTCCTCTGCTGCTGGCCCCTGTTCCCTGCCATATAACCTGCCGCAGCCCCGCCTAAAGCCCCGGTCCAGAAACCGGGTCTCCAGCCTTCTTGCCCGGCCGCCGGAGCTGCTCCAGCTCGAGACGTAGACGCCGTTTTGTAGAAAGGAGGACGGGGATCGTAGGGAGGCGGTGGATCATCTCCGCCTGGTCCGCCTCCGCCACCGCCGCCCCAACCCCAAGGATTGTTTGCTCCTCCAAGCCTCAGTCCACCCCGGCGATTTCGAATGAATGCAGCGTATATCATCCAAGCCACCGCTGAGATAAAGATGCCCCAGAAAAGGATCCCCGGCCAGTTGACGTAGCCTTTGCCTTTGTAACCTCCCCACAGATCTCCGCCTCCCCGGCCGTATTTTTCTTCGCCGAGGTCCGTGAGGAGAAGCCTGTACTCAACACCACAACTACCTTTCAGGACATAGGGATCACTCGAAGATTCATAGCCCTCGCAAATGACATCTGTAGACCCGAGCTTGAATTCGGCTGGTAGGGACGCGGTACACGTCCACTGGATGTTCTCATCGTCGTAATCAGATCCTTGATTCTTGCATCGCATGACATCTACATCGTAAAGGCCCTTGCCATTGCCGCCGATGCATTTCAGCTAACGGCGAGTATTAGTCGGATCAAGTCAAGCAGGTCATAGCCCGGTTTCCGAGCGATCATACCTGTGGAACGGCCGGCACTCGGCGGTGACTCGTCTTCGCATCTTTGCGTAGAGTAAGTGTTTTGACGCTTGACAGGAGGACGCTATCGCTTGGCTTGCGCAACGCCTCTGTGCCAAGGCTGAACGTTGACAGTGTGAGTAGGGAGGGATAGAGGAAATCTAGGAGCCGCATGTTGCAGCGCGGAGTTGCTAGCACTACTAGACTTGTTGTATACGATAAGGCTAGAAAGATGCCGATATTCGAAGGCTTTATAGAGTGCCCCGCCTTGGGTAAGGACAGGTGTTTTTATCCTGGTGTGCCTTGTACAAGGCTTTGAGACGTCATCCGATCTGGACCTATCGCTTCGAGCTTCAAGCTTCCTGGACCTGAAGACATGGGGGGGGTAGCTCGGTGAGGCAAGCTGTGCGAGTGATATGCAATGATGAGAGAACGGATTACATTCATCCATGAAGCAGAGCATACATTCTCTCCTGAGCAGCTTCAAGTTCGAAATGACACTTTACATATCAAGTCACTAAGAGCGGCGCGCGAAGACCGATTAACCTTCAGCCCTCATGAGCTCCCTCAAGAGGTAAGAGCAAATATGTCTGCGTCGTATAGGGGTATCGCTTTGCTAACAGTGACAGTTGTGGCAAACATTAAAACAATCTCATGAGCTGCACATACGATGGGTCTCAGCGAACCCGTATTCTTCGATCTTGCCTTTTGTTTCTAGGGCATCCCCAGGGTTGAGCCTCTTCTTCACTCCACGGCAGAACCGCTCGGTGTACGTGCGGAGAGTCTACAATTTGGCTTGGGAGTTTTTTTGCTGAGCTATCGAAGTGATCAATTATGCCCGCTATTACAGAAGATCTTTGGATTGCATCTAAAATGCTCGACACCGGAGGTATGCTTCGCTCAACTTTATCCACTTGGGGTCTAGACTGACGTATCTCCGCAGGAAACCTTTACTGGTCTACCGATGGTATCCGAGAGGTTTGCTTCGTCTGCGGCATTTCAATATCACCAAATGCTACCCTCCTTGGCAGACCTCATATCTTATATTCAGCAAAAGATCTGCTCCGCGTCGGATCCTGCATGCTATGCCAAAGTAGCCACAATCCAGTCAGCAGACTACCTCGACATCGACTATGATACGATATCGCAGTCGCTCGTTCTCAGCGTCTTCCGGCACGTATCTCCAGGCTCAGGAATCTGGGATGAAACACTTCAAAAAGTCGAAGGCTCTGCCAATATCGAAGTAGGTGTCCTAGCAAACGAGAAACCTACGGAACCGGAACAGCTCTCCCTCGGCGGGTTCTTGACTGTAATCGGCGAAGACACCAAGCCAAGTATATCTACTCACCCCGAATCCATGTAGCTTCTCTAATACTCACCAACCAACAGGTCCCACCCTTTTCTCATTCCCATCCCGACACCACCTCAGCCCCTCAGATTCCGGCCGAACCTACCGCACGACCTTCACCAAACCCACAGGCCTCCATCCAACCCTCCGCCTCACCTTTCCCTCCCAATCCATGACTCCCCCTTCCTCCACCTGCGCCCTCCACACCTATCTGACCCTCCCCTCGCACATCTTCCCCGACAAATACCAACTCTCAGACCCCCTATTCCTCGCCTCCAAGAACCTCCGCTCCGTGCGCAGCGTCGCCGGTGAAACCGATCTCGAAGCTCCGGACTGGGTGATTATGAAGTGGGGTTCGGCTATGCTGGTCGAACTTGCGCCCCCGATCTCCAACACCGGGTCTACTGAATACGACTCCCTCCAGGACCCCTGGCATGCAGACATTCCCCTTCACCTCCGCTACCTCCGGCCTTCCACGGGCGGCATCACCGAAGTCGAAATCCCTTGGCCGGTGGTGTTCTGGGCATGCACGGCCGAGGAGGGGAGCAAGATGAGCGTGAATCCCTTCGATCGAGTGAATCTTGGGTATGACGGGTTATTTGGGCCCAAGACAATGTTTTACCATTTGGAGCCAGATGGAAGCGGGACTTCTGGAAGCTTGGTGGAGAAGCTGGCAGTGCCGGTTCTGGATCTCGATCGGACTGCTTTGGTGGAGCAGGGAACAGTGGTGGTGGTGGTACTGGGGGCTCTATGGATATGTTGGAAGTTGTGGCGGGTGATCAGGGGGAGGGGAGAGAGGGCGTACAAGAAGGAGGAGAAGATACAATAACAAGCGACGCAACCCAGCCGAGGCCTTTACCATTGATTACCTGGTTGTCTGCTTAACGGAAGTTAGAGGAAATAACCCTAATACCGCCGACCCGATATATGCAACCCAAACCCCACCAAACTACCCACCCGGCCTCTTTTTTTAGGCCACTCCAAATACAAAAACCCCAATTCCACCCACTCACCCAGTAATCGGCTCCGCACCACTCCCCCTCACCCGCCCCCACACATTCTCAAACAACCCACCCGTCAACCCCTTAATCCCACCCGCCTCCCCCTCCACACCCATCATTTCCGCCCCTCCACCCTCCACGAACCCCTCTCTCGTCTTCGCATCAAAAGCAACACCCTGCCCACCGCCCGGGCTACCACCACCGCCAGGGCCCTCACCGCTTCCCAAGGCCTCGAACTCGAAATTACTGCTATATACCACCGCGGCAAAAGCGTCCAATTCCCGCACGCTCTCCAGCGCCTGCACGTACTCATTCGGCACGCCATTCCCGATCGAATGCGCCTGCCGTGTCATAACCGCCAAGATGGTAGCCAGTTTCGCCGTCGTTTGCGCGGCGTCGGCGGGAACGCTGGGGTCGTTTGTGTTGGCGGGAGTGGTGAGGGGGTCGGAGAAGATTTCCTGGACGCGGGTGGCGGGGTCGATGGGGTGGTGGGGGTCGGAGTGGTGGTCGTCGATGATGGGGAGTTTGAAGGCTTGGGAGCGGAGTTTGGTGTCGGTTAGGTGGGAGAAGAGGGTGTCGAGGAGGAGGGTGTTGATGTGGGTGAAGGTGGGGGAGTCGATGAGGTCGGAGGTTTCGTCGAGGAGGCGGCGGAGGGTGGGGGATTGCGTGCTGGAGGGTAGGGGTGGGGATGGGGTGGTGGTGGTGGTGGGGTCGTTGGAGTCTTCGTTGGATGGGGAGGTGGCTGAGGCTGGGGCTGAGGTCGTGGTCATGCCGGATTCTTGGAGGACAAATTCTTCTTGGTCGCGTGGTGGAAGGAGGTGCGGGAGCCATTTGCGATTCCTGATGGCTTTGTTAGCTTGCTAGTTTCTATGTTGCGTAGGTCGTTTTCATGAACCTACCTTCGTTCTTCCTCGGTGGCACCCTCGACCTTCCTCCGTATATCAAGTGTCAGTGCTGACAGCTTCTCCATTGTGATATCTTCTCTTGGATTCAGAGGACCAAAGTCTTCCTTCACAGCAGCCTCTACTCTCTCCATGATATCTCTCCATCCGCGGTGCAGTAGCCACCAGCTGAATGTCAAGAACTTTCTGTTCGTCTCAAAGTCGTTACCATACTCCTGTTCCACATTGACATCATCGTGGTTCTCCAGACTTATTGTCGATTCATGGATAGGGTGTGAAGCCAAGGATACCACACTGGACAAGTAGTTCCTCCGGCCGAGCAAGTTCAGTTGTATTCGTGTCAGCAGCGTCAAGAGAGATACTGTATATAGAAGCGTATATGATCTCGTGATGGCTATAACATATAAGCAGGTCTATTTTCTCAACGTCAAGGAACGCGAACACGCACAATTAATCTTGAGTTCATTCCACAATTGTGCTTTACTCTTCTTGGGGTATTGTAGACCCATCTCCCCATTCCCGGCACTCGAGGCCGCCATCTGACTCGCATGGACGTAGCCTTCGCTTTGAAAGCTGGACAGACTCTTCCCATCATCTCCAGCTACGCTTGGCGGTCCCGAGGAGATTTCTGATGGTGCCACCTCTGATGTACCGGCGCTTGCGCTCCGCCCTGTTCTCTCGGCCTTTTTCTGCTGCAGTTGATGCGTGATGTTCTCTACCGGTAAAGCTTCCAGTATGTCTTCTGTAGCGGTCGGGAGGAGGGCGAGGACAGTAAAAGTGCAATCTTCCTGATTTTGTTCGAACCGACGGCGCAGACTTCGGTCTGTTAGCATGGAGTTCGGTATTGGAATTCGAAGGAGTTATTGCAAAGCGCATACTTCTCCCTCGCGATGCGGTCACTGCTCATCCGGTCCCGTGCCTCTGTGATCTTGGACAGAACATATTGCCCGACCACATAGCCTGCCCCCAATACCCCGGCCCCAATGGCGAAGTTTGTCCGATTACGCCGAAGCCATCTTCTGGTGGCTGAGATCATTGTGGGGGATGGGATGGCGCAGCTCTCTCGAATAGACCGGTGCCTCAGTGGTATCGGTCATCAGTGCATGATAAGACGATGCAGCTGGTGAGCTTTGGAGGGCGTTGATCAATATGAATTACTGCTGGTGCCGCGAGCGTGGAATGCAGGACGGTATCGGGGATCCTAATGCCTGGCCATGGAATGACGGGGACCTACCCTCGGCTCGTGTAACACGCACCCAGCCAGCGACCCCTGCGCTCGCCGTCGAATGAGACATGTGCGGAGCTAGCGCCGGCGTCGACCCGAGCACCTTGTGTGATCCGAGGGGCACATGAGCGCTCGAGTCCCCTGGGTCCAGCGTCATCTATCTACTCCGATACTCGTACATTCTCGTACTTGGATTTGAGAAGCGCATCGTACTCGATCTGGCCGGAGGGCCAAAGAACACCATGGCCCACCCATGAGCTGTTCGACGTCACCTTTCCAGTATGGAGCCGCGACGGCCACCAGAGTACATCCTAAAGATCTTCGCCGACCCAGCACATGTGAAAGACATCGTCAAAGGTACCCCCTGCGCATGTTCCCAACAAACCCTCTGATACTGAATCCATGCCAGGCATCCTCCACACCATCTTTTTCCACCGCTATTTCCCCTCCATACGGCCTTCCTCCCTCGAAGTCCTCGACCTAACCCTACCCCTCGTCATCGACCCCGAACTCGAAACACTGGTTGACACCCGTGTCGCCCAGTTGATCCGCCAGCTGTCGTCGACCACCTCGCCGAACAGCAGCGTGAGGGGACAGATCGCCGTGCAGTTCTTTGAGAAGAGACGACGGAAGGGCGGCGGCTTGGGTTGGTTTGGCGGCGGGAAAGGGGAGGAGGAGGTCTGTTGGGAGGTGTGGATGGTGGAGGTCACGCTGGCGATGCCGAGGACGGAGGCCGGTGAGTGGCTTGCGGTGCTTTTGGACGGATGGGGCGGCGCTTTCGGGGTACGGTGGAGAATGCTGATGTTTCTGGTGCATGGCGCAGAGCGCACCAAGGTCCTGAAGGCGATGGAGACGACGTTGCAGAACACGGCAATGAAGATCGTGACCATCGTCAATCAGTACAAGGAGCACATACCGCCGATAACGACTAGTGAAGCCAATCCATTTCCTTATCAGATCGTTTTGAACCCGCGGTCGGAGAATTGGGGTACGAGGATTGGTATCTTTTGATTCTACACAACACACCGGCTCCGAGACCCAATGGATCCAGACAAGTGATCCATATCTACACAGCGTCATGTTCTGATCCAATCTATTCATTTGGGGTGCGGAAGTTGGCACAAGATTCTTCCATGATCGGCACTGCAGCGTTTCCGGCATCAGTGATTCCATCATCTAGACTATGCTGTGTGACAGCAGATGGTCATCAACAAAAGGAACAAACTATGAACTCCAAAGAGATAGTCCCGTTGTAAACATCCCAAAAGGAGCTCTTGACAACAATTCCCTATGCGCTCCACTCATTCAGGCATCTCTCCTCCACCGTCACGGAAAGGTCGCTACTTGCACACCGCACTGGAATGCTTCCGCCACCACCAACATACCAGGCCGATACCGCCCACCACTTCCGATACTACACTCAAACACCCACGGCCACCTTCATCATTATGTATTGAGATTTGTTGCTCTTTACATCTCCTTCGATGCCTGGTCTACCTTGGAACGCAGATTGGCAGCGGTGGAGCCGGACTGGGAGAAGTGGCGAGAGAAGACTGGCTGGATGAATGACCGGAAAAGAATTTGAGCACCACTGTTGCAATGTTAGTCATGTCGAGAGAACATCTTGCAGGTACTTCGGTCTTAGCTTACCCAAGCTGAGGAAGAGCCATCCAGAGGACGAGGACAAACTTGAAAGTATAGTAGAATGCTAGGCTAAAATTAGTGTCTGGAGTGAATTTGTCGAGAGAAAATCGAATATATACGGAACCAGTATACCGCGTTAATGGCACTCTCAAAGACGGTCAAAAACGCGTAGACCACCCAGTACTGGAAATGTTTTAGTCACGTGCCTCTATGCAATGCAGGTCACCCAGGCTTCTGGGGGGTGACTCCATCACTTACGGTCAACCACTATTTAGCATGTCAGCAGACTGTCATCAGATGCACAGCTGGGAAGATGCTGCTCATGTGCTAAGCTGCAAGACGAGGGGTGCAGAAGAATGCCTTACTTGAGTGTCGTCAACTTTGCTCGAGCTGAACAAAGCCTCCAGCGAGTAGTAGCCAGGGATGATGAATCCAGCGATGTTGACGAGGAACTCGCCGGCAATGTTGAAGAAAATGAGGAAGAAGTAAACGCCGACGAGGCCGAGAAAAGCGTAGACCTTTGGAATGGACGTCTGTTTCTCGAAGTTGTTGAGCACAGGGTACTTGGACAACTAGAAGTCATACTGTGTCAGCCCATGTTGCGACAGTCGCGATAAACGCAAAGACCTAGCTTGCGCCTTTGGAGAGGTCCACGAGAATGCTGGATGGAACATACTTCCTTATCAATCTGTCCGATCTGGTGGTTGGTACGGTCTTGGAACGACATGCTGGATAGGGGGTGGATTGGTTTTTGGTACGATTAGTGGTGAGAATGTTGGGTGGTGAGTGCAGATTACTATGCAATATGAGTACTGAAGCTAGCTATACAGGTGATGAACGGGTTAGAATACGCCTGACTGACTTCTGTTGAACGTTGCCGGTGTTGCGAAGGTGGTGTGATGGAGAGCTTTGCAAGAAAGTGGAAGAGAAAAGGATCGAGATTCGAAACGAGCCACACACAAACGTCACGGGCACGCACGGATGCTCGGCTATCCACTGAGCCACTAGATCCTTTTGGGCCTGAGGCGCCTCTCGTAGCGATTTCCTGTTACCCTTCCAACCTCGAAGAATCAACATTTGCCAAATATCGGACCGTCCCGACGAGCATAGCACCGCGACAGCGAGGTCCCCGGCCCGGAGACACTCTTTGCGACAGCCTTTGGATACTGTTGTCTCGCTTTTTTCCGAAGAACGGGCTTTGCCTTCTATATTTGCGCACCTAGGACTCCAGCACCGTGAAGGCTTTTTCGGTAGTCGCATTGTTGTGGTCCCGCTTCTTTGCCCGCCCAAGTCAACAACCAGCCCCTCGAGGCCTCCCAGCATTAGCAGATCGAGGAGTGTATCATGCGATAACCATCGGCCTCTTGCTTCTTACTTCGAAAGGTTCTGTCTCTGGTCTCCCGGGGAGCCCCATGTTGTACGTGCCTCGGCTTTGTTGTGGTTCTGTTATTTTTCGCGCCGACACGGCTGACGTTGCAATCGCAAAGCAGCGCACGTCCAGAAACCATTCAAGATGGCTTCGAAGGCCCCCAGACAGCGATCGAACACGTCCGTTTCAACGTCAAGCAGTCGTCGACCCAAGTCGAGAGCATCAACCACCAGCGTTCAGTCAGCGACGACGCAGCCGTCCTACCACTACCAGCAAATGTCCGAGTCAGCGTACAAGGTACAACCCCAATATCATCATCATCAGGCCATTCAACCGACCCCCGAAGACATGATAAGGCGGTCAGAACAACAATTAATAAATCCTGGAGGCGAGTACGCAATTGACCCGTCACTAAACAACCAAGTCAACAATGGATCAACGTACGTTATGGAAGGCACTTTCGAAGCACAGGATCCGAGGACTGGGCTATCCTCGGAACGATATCAATCATTCGATGGCAGAGCAAGCCAGGTTCCCGAAGGTATGATTGATGATGCTGGCCAAGACGACACCGGTGGAGACGGGAAGAAAAAGAAAGGCTCTGCTTCCAGCATCGCCAACGACATAGAATTACGGAGGCTGTTTCGAGAAAACGAAGGCCGGCCACTGAAAGAAGTAGCTGCTGAAGTACTCTCTAATGAACGAGGGCCGAAGGCCGAGAAAACCAAACAGATATTCGCAATGCTCTGGTAAGCATCCAGATAGTGTCAAAATAAAGGAAGCGAATACTGACAGTGCACCAGGCTACATAAAACTTGCAAGAGAAATTCTGGATCCGTACCGCGTAACCGAGTCTTCTCTCACTATGCAACGAGATGCGGTACGGAGAGAGTCCCTCCTCTGAATCCGGCTTCATTTGGCAAACTTGTGCGGATCATTTTCCCCGGTATCCAGACTCGAAGACTCGGGATGCGTGGAGAGTCCAAATACCACTACGTAGAGTTGTCACTGGAAGAAGATCAGCAAGATGTCCTGGACGCGGAGCGAGCCCACTCTCGAAACGATATGGCTAGTTTCCATCAGATAGGGGAGAGACAACTTAGCAGAAGGTGAGTGAATATGTGACTAGAGGATTGAGAATTAGAGATTGGAAAACATGTGACCGTCGCCGTGTCTCAATACGTCGAAAAGCGAGAGCCCCATGCTAACGATTTTACTCTTGTTCTTAGCCACACGACGCAACTTCCTACAGACACTGCTGTTTTTCCTTCACCTCGGAGTTCCCACGCGACCAATGTAACTCCCTTACAGACTCAATCAACAATGGCCGGTTTGTATCTAGACCAGTCTGCTCACAATTTCACGCACAGCCTATCAAGTCCAGAGATTATCAAGCATGAACTCAAGTTCTCTACTTCAGAAGATCCACTCTACCAGGAGGACGAGCCGATTGACCTCCCTAGCATCCATCCTTACGTACCTGTTGGTATCGATCGAGATGTGGCCGACGCCTTGACAGCTTTGTACCGCTCGCACTGTGTTTCCGTCATAGATTGCTTTCGATTCTGCAAAGAAAAGATGTTTTGGCATCACTTCACGTCATTCCACGGCACGTTGACCGTGCCAGTACAAAAGCTCCTGGCTCATCCAAGTATCGCTGCCTGGATTACCGAGTGTGACTGGCTCATGTATCAGAAGATGATTCGCTTTGTCGCTCCCTTGGCCCTGCAAGTGGTACCCGTTCGAGTCCTGAATACCTTCCGGGCCATCTCCACCAGACTCACCTCCCATGTCTCCATGACGTTCCAAAATCATCCTCAACATGTTAGGGACGCGAAATTGAGTCCAGCGACTATCTTTGCTGGCCTCCTTGATCGTCTGCTCCGAGTCAACGCGTCGGCTCATGCAGCAGCAAACCTTCTTACGAACGATGAGAACCGAGACAAGATGTGGTACGACTGGGTGGTTCACGTTAAGCCTATGAAAGCCGTCGAGTGTACACTACCTCCCAGTAGCCGCATCTTCTCTCAGGTCGTTCATATCCTTACGCAGGAAATGAGAGACCTTGTCAGCCCTGTTCACACAGACTCTTATAACGAAATCGGCACCGTCTTCCAAAGCATCAACACCTCGACTAACTTCCTTCCTCAACAGTACAACTCGACCAACACTTCTACCGAAGGCGTCCTTGACCGTTGGACCAATTTCCTCCAGAACCTTCCACAGCGATTTCCAGAGGTCGACGCTCGTAGTCTGCTTAGCTATATTGGCGCGGTTGGATCCGCGGTTTTGAGAGACATCACTATGGCGCAATGCGCGAGTTTCGGGACCTGGTGGATTACGAAAGTCTGGGTTGACGAGATGGTGCTCTGGCTCGCTGAGAAGGGGGGGTTTATGGAGCATTCGCCCTCCGGTAGGCCAATAGCCACAAACACAGAAGTCAGTTTGACTCACAACCTGAATATGGACATTGGAGATGACCATGTATTGCCTCTGGACGCCGGCGACATCTTTGGGAATTCCAGACCGAGAACAGCTGCCAGCAGTCACCCTGACGGGAGCCGCTTCAGCAGCGTCGATGCCGGCGTCGGAAACAGCTACCAGCATCAAGGCCACGACTCAATAGATGCGACTAATCATGTATCCATGGATGCGGAGAGCCAGGCTACGCTTGCGGCAGCTACGGACTTTGGGACTTCACAGAACCACGACGACAGTGGGATTGGCTTGGGTATCGACGACCAGGATATGAGTATGGCCAAATTCGGTGGCTTCGTGACCGACGGGGTGAATGTGGGTTCGGATCCTGCAGACGTGGTGGTCTGCTGAGTGGCATTCCACTCCCTGACGCAATGCCTCCTTCTACGGCCCTTTTGGACAGGAGTACGCACAACCAGCGAGGAAATGGTGCGAAAGGGAGGAATGGCAGAGTCCTCGTCATGAAGTTACGATGAGTCGCGCTTTTGTGTTGGGTTTATGGGCGAGGCGAAGGGAGGGTTAACGAATGGACAGGGTGGAATAAAAGACATCAGCATTTTGTTTCTTCTGTGGTGTGCACATATTACTGCCTTTATCTCTTTTGCTCATCTCTAATGGTCTATTTTTGTCATTCGGTATCTGCTAGGCGGGTTGGCTATCTCTCCATACCTGTCTGTTGTTGGGGTTCGTCCGGGTCCGTTGCTGGTAGAACGAAGGCTGTTCTGTTCGCCTGAGCCTTTTTTCTCTCATTATCGTCTTCTTCTTGCCCGTACGGGCATAGGGGGCCTAGACGGTTGGCTAGGGTAGCGGAGGATGATGGGATGGGTCTCTCTCTGGATACGGTCGGTTGTACGGTAGATGCGGTGGGAGGGTGGTTGCTTTGATACCTCAGGTAGCTCTTTTTGTTCAATTGAGACACGTTGATCTGTCCTCAACCTGGGTCACGTACTTTTGTCTTCTTTGCATGGACATCTCTGTGAGGTCAGAGTATCGGATTAATGTTACGACTAGAGAGAGGAGAGAGTTAGCAGCCGCATGAGGGAAATCAGTGACGGTCTTCATGAGCTGAGGCCCCTCGCAAGGCTACAACGGCGGAAGCGATATAACTGACTCCTGAGGTGGATGTCGTAGGGATCCATGACTTCTACCATCTCAGCATCAACCGATCCTCAAAATCTGTCTTGGATGCTAAGTGATTAAGGGGATCTCCAGCTCATGACTGTCACCTATTTTATCCACACGCCTGTCAAATGATTTCGCCAGGTCCTGCGATGGGGGAAATCTCCCTTGCTTCATGACCTACAAGAATATCGGACAAAATTCATAAAAAGAGCGGAGAGAATTCCCCGATTGCGGAACTCAGTGAAAATAAAATGACGGATGTGCAAGTATACAAAGCAAGTGGCAGTCCTCAGCTGGGGGTCTCCTCGACCATTTAACAGGTTTTGAGGACCGGTTTGATTCACTTGAGGTAATGGGTACATCACGTCCACTTTTAGGAGGTTGAGAGGGGCCTCAGCTGGGTGGTCTCACTTATTTTGTTCATGTGCCGGCTGGCTGTTTCTCTCTGTTCATGATTTGTTTTCGATACTCTTACTTGTACGATATTACCATGGATACTCCCAGTGAAAGTACCGACCTTGAAACCAGAGCCAGTATCCTGGCCTCATGCGAGCAGATGTCTTTACCCAACTCTCACACCTTTGAACGGAGGTAGTAAGCAAGCATTTGAACAATCTACGGTAACGTTCCTTGTCGTACGAGTATTATTGTCTACGTAGGAACTTTGTGGATAATGGGTATGCACCAGATGGAGCTCGATTTGCTAACCATCGCTCTCCCGCTACCAAGAAGATATTTCTTGACCAATTCATCGTGCACACTAAATCGCCAAAAAGGGTGAATGCACGCGCCAACGCCCCAAATGGCCATCATATCATTTGAACGGCGGGAAAGAACCTCGGCCCCGCAAACCCATGCGCGACAATGCTTTGGATATCAATGTTCTGGTCTTTGGCTGGACTCCACAGCTTCAGGAGGATGTATCTACCCGACCTAGAATTCATCAGTCCGCTGCGCGCTTCCCAGACAGGTTCACTGTGTGACCCAGAGGGGGAAACTTACACCGGGGGGTCGAATTTGATGCTGACCATACTCTTCCTCCTCTCGATGAAGAAACTCGCATGCGGCTCCAACACGTCAATCTCGTCATCTTCTGGTGCCGCCCGCATGATCCTGCTAGGGGTAGCTCGGCGTCGACTCAATCGGAGACCGGTTGCCGCACCTGTCGCCCGGGGTCGATTACTGGCCCACCGGTCAATGACGTCTTGTTCATCGTCTTCGGAGGACGAGTAAGATGACGGTAAGAGGTCTCGACTGTAGCGATCCGCGAGAACCGCAGGGCTCGACTCTTCTTCTTCGTCTCCAGAATGGTCGTCATAGTCGGTGGTTACAATGAAATCGAGTGATGGTGATGAGGTATTGCGAGGACTGAGTGCTGAAGCTTCAGCGATCGGGTCTCTTGCCGAGCTTCCGCCGGGTGCTCGGGGAAATCGGGTATTAGAGAGGGGAGGCGGAATAGCCCTAGAAGTCGGATAATCAGCTCGACGGGAGGGAGGGCGATTCTCATTGGATTCTATGATTGTGACGTCTGCAGCGAGTCTTTGAATCACTGACGCGCGCGTAGTGCCATAAAAATCATCGAGTGATGCGCTTGTGGAGGGTCGAGATGGTGGAGATGACTCGTGGAAGAGGTAGTGAGAAGTACGTGCGAGGAGGTCCTCGGAAGTCATTGAAACAAATATGAGGCCTTCTTGAATACTGTAGACGGTTAGTATAGACCACGTCAGCTATGGCGATCGCCCCAACGGAGCTCGTTCGGGGTCATACGGTGCGTCAAAGCCTCTCTCGGGTGCTTTGATGACGAGCTTCTTGAGGCAGAAAGTCGTTTCTCCCTGATGCCTCAGAATGATGTTGCACCTGTTACCCTCCGTACAATACACACTCTTGTCGTTGCGCAGCACATTCTCTGGCCAGTAGTGCCTGACGTGTTGGCCAGCATGCCCAGGGTAATGTCCACCGTCACAACTGACAATTTCCATCTTCAACGGCCCAGTAACTACCTGACCACGGTGTCCGTAGCTAAAGCCTTTGAAACCTCCGTCAACAGGTTCAGAGTCTAGCCGACGGCGTTTGGCACGTCTCCGATTGACCTCGGCCTCCCCCGAATATTCCTGAGCCGCTATGTCTGGAGAAATCATCCGAGGCATCGGCACGTCAAGGAGCGAGCTGAGATTGGAACTGGCTTCGTTCAGCCTCTCAACAGCCTGCTGCACCGTTCCAATACTATCTGAAAGCGAGGGTCCGGGGTGCTGCTGGTGCCGGTGTCGATGTCTTTGAAGATATCGCTCGCTCGGTGCGGCCTGGGGTCGCGTCCGTACTGCAGACGTCGGGGCTTGAATGTCTGCTGATAGCATTCCGTTACTCGGGGGATGCCCAGCAGCACGCAGCCTACTGATCTCCTGGACTCTCATCTCCTGAATTCGTGCCCTTCTACGACGACGCTCGGGGCTGTCGCCGGGTGCATGATTATCCATGGCAGCTCGAGAACCTCGGTGGGCGCCAAGGAAGTCTCGAAGACGTATACGGGCAATCGAGGACTCCTGGTCGATCGATGCTGTTCCAGGTGGGGGCGGTAGGCTTGCTGTTGGGGATGAGTTCGATGCGGGCGGAAAGTCAAAGTTAGCTGACTGCAGGATACATCAGTGGTGGTGTCCACGTATCATGTATTATGTCGGTAGAGTGGACAAGCGTATCGAGTTAGCTTTGTCTTACCATGGCAGATAAAGGAACAGGAACAGGAACAGGAACGGGCCTTGTCATTGATGGCACGACGGCGAGCGGCCGAGTCTCAGTGAAGGCGAACAAGTGCCAATTCACAAGCGTTTGACGGACGAATGTCAGCCACGGGGCTGATGCATGTGTTGTGAAGAGGCCGGGGATGTGGTGTCACGCCACTTGGTTGAGCCTGAGGAGCCTCTTACTCGTTAACCATCTGGGGCAAGGCACGCCAAGGCACGCCAAGGCTCGCCAAGGCTCGCCAAGACCCACGGCGGTGCCTTGCCGGAAAGCGTATGGTGGCGTGGGTGGGCACGGCAAGGCCTCGCGTCAACACAACGAGCACTTGCGAGTCAAGGCATCCACGCATCCACGCATCCACGCATCCACGCATCCACGCATCCAGGCCGCCGCCAGCATCACATCAACGACAAAGTGCAATGTCGGGAATTCCAATTCGATCGAATCAGTGAGGATTACAGCACTCAATCGCTTCTGCAAACCGATGAAATCCATCTTCTCGAGGCCTGAGCTTGGTGCTTTATCATGTAGGCGGCCTTGACGGGCCGCGGCCACTGACGCAGGCCGCCGTTGTTTGCTTTGTTTGCTCCTGCAATCAAAGTCGTCCAATACGGTCCTCTACTTCGCATATCTTGCCCTTCTTGTCCTTTCACCTCCCTCCTTCCCAACACTCGTTTCCACTGCTGTGACCTTCACCGGAAGTCAAGCCCACTCTCACTGACCTCTTCCCTTGACGTCATTCAAGCATGGCGGCCGGAGAATCAACCAATGGCTCGGCACTAACCAATGGAGCTTCATTGAATGGAGACGCAGCTGGCGAGACGGTAGCTGCGATCGCCCAAGCTCAAACCATTAGCGCAGGTAAACAGATCAGGTCGCGAACGTCGAGCAACAACTGACGCTAGGTGCTTAGATGAGATTGCTTTGTATGACCGGCAAATCCGTTTATGGGGCGTGAAGGCACAAGAAAAGTTGGTGGTCTATTCCTCTCTCCTACGCTTTATGAAATCGGAGGCTGATGTTTGGCACTCTAGGCTACGGACGGCCAATATACTCCTAATTACGCTCAAAGCGCTTGCAAATGAGGTCGCTAAGAACCTCGTCCTTGCCGGAATAGGGTCGCTCACAATCAACGACGACCAGTTGGTGACCGAGGATGATCTCGGCTCACAGTTTTTTATATCGGAAGAGCATGTTGGAATGAATGTACGCTATCGTGGCTACCAATTGTGTCTTCGGTACTAACTCTGAGGCCAGCGTGCAGTAGCTGCAGCACCTCAGGTCCGAAAGCTCAATCCCAGGGTTGCTCTTCACGTGGATACCGAGAACATATTGATGAAGTCACCGGACTTCTTTGCACCATTCGACATCATTATAGCCACCGAGCTAGGTCTCGATGTTCTGTCAACCATCAACGCCTCCTGCCGGCTGTGCAACCGGCCTTTCTACGCCGCAGGAACACACGGCTTCTACGGATACATCTTCGCCGATCTCCTCACGCACGACTATGTAATAGAGCGAGAGAAATCAAATGTCCCGACGGTGCTCAAGGCGGAATCAGCCACGAGATCAGTAATCGCATCGACAACCAAAAAGGAGAACGGGAAACTAATCGAGATGGTGACCAAAAGGGAGATATATTCCCCGATTATCCTCGCCAACTCCTCACCAGTACCAGCGGAACATCTAGGTAGTCGGCGACGCAAACTCCAAATACCACCACTCCTAACCTGCCTCAAAGCCCTCTGGGAATTCCAATCCATCTCCGGAACCATGCCCTCACATTCACATGCCGATCTCGAACTTTTCACCACCCTAGCGACCGAGAAGCACAAAGAACTCCAGCTGCCCCCAGAGACGCTACGAAGCGATTTCCTACGCAGTTTCCTGCAGAACCTGGGCAGCGAACTGGCGCCCGTGACGGCTTTCCTCGGCGGCCAGCTGGCACAGGACGTGATCAATGTCTTGGGCCAGAGAGAGCAGCCGATTCAGAATTTCTTGCTCTTTGACGGCGAGGAGTCGAAGGGGCCGGTCTATGCTTTACATCCCATCTTCCCCCCGTTGGATGGGCCTCTTCTTTGATTTTGTAATCAGTTTTTGGGGCTTCGAAATGGATGAAGAAATCTGCGGCGTTGGGGTGGCATGGAAAATGGCGTTCTACTTTAGACCTCGGGTCGACGGTGCGCAAGCGCTGCTTTGGCGTTACGACAGGTAGACTATCAAGCTGTTTTCGTTGATTTTGATCGGACATATGTTCGGATTAAAAGTTGAGCCCAATGGGCGAGCTCCCACCCTTGGTCAGCTTCACACATAGTGACAATCAGAAATTAAGTGAAGGCTGTGATCTCAATTGCCCTATGAAGACTTTTCACTATCTGTGCTCTTTCTATGCTCTGCTGTAGAAGACGCTCAAACATGATCACTACTACACAGAAAAGCTGCCCGAATTTTGGTCTCCGTAGCTCACACATCATGACATTCGTACCGCATCAGACTGGTCACTCCCAACGTCTTTCAACGGTTCTCTATCCTTGCTGAACAGTTTACTTGAAGACTTTTCCGTCAGCCCATTCGTAGGTCTTTCCATTGACCTCGATTGGCTTGTCCCAGCCCCACTGGTCGTTCACGAACTCCCTATCTTCCTTCTTCGAGGGATCTAGCTTGGTGAACTGGTAGCTCTCGTAGTCGGGCGCGACGTCGAAGGCTGGCTCGGCTTCTTGCCCACGGACTACAAAGGCACCCTGAACAACCGAATCGTTGGTGACTCCATACACGGAGGCGCAGCCGAAGATGTATTTCCGCGACGCCTCGAGACGGGTGAAGAAACCGCCTAAGGAACATCAGTATACGCTGTACCGTACAGATATACTTCAAGGGGCATGTGAACGTACCGACAAGGTTTGAAGACATGAAGGTCATGGTCAGCTCGTCGTTGTATTTGTAGTCGCATTTCCACAGGGAATACTCCTCGGCATTGAAGTTCTCCCAGAACCACGGCAACGCAACTTCGCGGGTCTCTTCGTTCGAGTACTTGCGCTTCCAGTCATCGAGAACCAGCGTGGGCTTTGGTAGAGCCTCAAGCGGGTGCTTTGGTTTCGGGGCTGGCTTATCTTCTTCCTCCTCGTCCTCCTCGACCTCCTTAGCCTTGGGCTTAGGTGCCGCCTTGGGAGTTGGCTCTTTCTTCGGTGCAGCTTCCTTCTCCTTCTTAGGTGGGTGGTTGGGAATGGCCTCATCAATGAAGTTGAGCTTGTCCACGACTGCGGAGTAGATTGGCTGGTTGTAGATGGTCTCGTACCAACGTGTCACGTTTGGGTTTTCCGAACGCCATTTCTTGTCGAAGAAGTATTGGAAGCCACGAGAGATCAAAGCACACACGAACAGGTCAGCTAGTGTGATGCGGTCGCCTACGAGGAAGGTGTTGACGAGGAGGTGTTGCTCGAGGACCGAGATGACTTTGAGGGTGGCCTTTTGTGACTCATCGACGTTCTTCTTGATGTAAGGATCACGGCCGATAAGAGGTCGGAACCATCCAGCGAGAGCAACAAGTAGTTCTTGGTTTGCGAATGACATCCACCTTACGATGGATGCGTAATCCTGCTTTGTCTTGCCTAGGAGGCTGGTCTTCTCGTTCTGCGAGGTGACTTTATAAGGTCAGTATTGGCACTAGGAACTCGACATTTATGTCATACGCGTATGAGTAAGAGGGGTTTAGGATCAGAGTGTGAATTTTCTCAACAGTAATCTTCAGACAGGGATAACTGAAATGATCATATGTCTCATCATGAAGAACGACCTAGGTAAGGCACACGTAGTTGTCGAACATACCGTAGATTGCAACTGCGATACATTCGGTCAAGGTGTAGCCATCTGCGCCAACAAAGGTCGGGATATTGCCCAGAGGGTTGAGCTTGAGATAGTCCTGGGATACACCTTTTGCTGGCTCAGTCGGCACGATCTCGAGGTCCAGCTTGTTGGCCTTGGCCACAGCGCGGATTGCGGTGGAGCGTGGGTTGCCCTGTAGGATTATTTTGTGTCAGTGAACTGGACAAAGGTCGATGCACCCAGCGAGAATTGGAGGCGGAACCCACATCGTATGTGTACAGCTTGCCGAAAGACATCTTCGCGGATACTGTGTCTGTCTGCAATTGTGTTGATAGGTGGGGGGATAGTTTGTTGAAGTTCGAGGTCATGAAGAGTCGAAATTTGTGTGCTTTGGCGCTACGCGCTTGTCGCCTAGCGTAGCCAATAGAACTCCAACTTTGGTACTTCATGACTTTGACCTTTCTGCGGACACTTGTGCCCACTTCTCACTTGATTGACCGGCCATTCAGCCCCTACAAAGGCCATGCAGGCTTCCAAACTGCCTCTGACCCTCTTGAAAAGGGCCAGCCCACGTTGCCTGCAATGCTGCCTGCAATCCCGCCGCCTCCCTCATCCTGAGCCCCGATTCCGTCCATCGTCCGGCTCGCGGCACTTCTCGAATACCAGCGTCAAAGCTGCAATCGCCGCCCCCGAAATCGACTTCTCCAAGCCCAGTCTGCCACCACTTAACAATCAAAATGCCCGTGTCGTCCCCGCCTCCGCCTCCTACTTTACCGGCAAACCTGACTTCACCGACAATCTCCTAACGCTACAATCCCTGCTCCGAAAATACCAGACACTACCTACATTGACACCCAGCCAAGCCCCTCGTGTCGCATGGCGTTCGCTCGCTCAATATCGTCTCCAGGTGGGCGAACCCGTCGGGGCATCTAAATACCATAAGATCATCGAAGTCTTGCACCGGCTTAACTTGATCCACCCGTCTCTCATGCCCGAGGACCTGGCGCAGGAGATGCAAGCCTACAAGCGAGACATCAACCCCTATGCGAATGTGCCGAGGCCCGGCAAAATCGACGAGGACGGCCGGGCAGTTGGGGTGGGAAGGCGGAAAGCCAGTAGCGCAAAGGTGTATCTGGTGGAAGGGGACGGAGAGGTGCTGGTGAACGGGAAGAGCTTGAACAGTGCATTCCCGCGGATACATGATCGGGAAAGTGCCTTGTGGGCGCTGAAGGCTACAGAGAGGATGGACAAGTACAACGTGTGGGCGCTGGCGACTGGTGGAGGGTTGACGGGGCAAGCGGAGTCGATTACGCTGGGTCTGGCGAAGGCGTTACTGGTGCATGAGCCGATGTTGAAACCGGCGTTGAGGAGGGGTGAGTTCGCTGTCACGACGTTGCTCCAACCATGATGAATAGGAGCACAATGCTGACTTCTACTATCTACAGCCGGTTGTATCACCAGGGATCCTCGGAGAGTAGAGAGGAAAAAGCCTGGACACGTGAAGGCTCGAAAGATGCCGGCGTGGGTAAAGAGGTAGAATATGATCTGCAGGATATTGTGTTGTTGTCATCTGTCCATTAGCATTACGAGGAGTAACGAATGAAAGCCAGCTCCCATTGGCGTTGTAAAACATATTCAGCCAGGCTGTTCTCTACCTCTACTACCCAAAATGGTTTCCCGCAGCCGCTATCTTATGGTTCGCTATCGGGGCGTACGGGTCAAGGGGTGCAATCCATGTTACCCATTTCATATCACACAAGTGCGTACCAATAGTATCGAACGTGCCCGCGCCAGTCCTGTGTACGGGCCATGCTAGACTCCGTGACTTCATACTTTTGTAATCAATTATCGCATGTTTGCCTCTATCATAATCGAGGCTTGAGCGCTACGAGCAAGAAGAAAGTGCAGCTAGCGTATGTCTGTGGCCAGGTCCAAAAGATTTGCTCATTCTCATAATCTAAAAACTTCGCGGCTCAGGGTCGGCTCTGAGTGTCTGCTTGACGGGGAAGATCGCTTGTAAAAAAAAGCTCACTGCAGCCACGGAGGTCTGTGAATATTGCCGTCACCGCGGTGCAGGTATGGCTAGCACCAGTTCAGAAGAGACGAGAATCGACTATTTGAAGCTTGTCGCATAAGCCTCGCGATCACTCTGCCGAATCCTACCCCGTACGGGGTAGGAGACCTTACTGGAGTGCACATAGATGTTTGCCACAAGTTGCCCTGACCTATCGCTATGCGCTTTCGCTCCTGCTCTGTAGATCCGGGGAAATCGCCTTGCGCTGCTGTTTGTGGCAGGATCGTCTCTGTGGATTGGGATAATGACGAAGCGAAATGCATGACCGGAAAGCGCAATACCTCCGCTATTCGCGAATCGCGACAAAAAAGATGCCTATCACTTTATGGCGCAAAATCCCGGGTTGGCGATACATGCGCTGAGAAATGAGTAACATCACAGTAGGAAGAAGACTTGGACCTTTGACGAGATTTGGCCGCTTAGGGCGCCGAGGTTACGATTCCCCTTCTGAACAGAGGAGGCAGACATGTTGATTGCTGATCGTCAAAGTGACAACTCATGCATGCAGCGCAAGTTCATAGGATTCCTGATGCCGAAATGACAATTCATGCATGCAATGCATGTTCATAGAAGAGCCCTCTCATGTCCCTTCGAAAACTCAATTTGTGTTGCTGTCTGACAGTCTCGATGCTGACGAAGATGTACCAGATGTTGTTGCCGCTAGACAGAATGCGGACTGGCAAGCATGGGAAAGGATTTCTGATGGCATGTTCGTACAGAATGGAATTCCGAGTTGCCTGGTCTGACTGGACGGTCCTCCGCTGTCAAAAAGACGGGCAAGAGTCGGTGAAAAAGGCAAAAGTCAGAGGATTGCAGCTCTGATGACGCTCTTACGGGCCTTAAGAAAGTAGGTAACAAAGAAAAGAGCAGGGCACGCAAAGCTCTCAACATATTTACCTGTACCTATCAGAGGTCTGTGTGTCCTGGCGGAGATTGTTATACTCCTACCAAGTGCTTCCGTATACCCAAGTCTTTCAGGCCCCGTGCCTCTCTTACGGTTGGTTTCTTGCAGTGCGGACTCGTTCGAATGACCCCTCCCCGCGTGATCGCCAAACTCAATAGGTACCTGGCGTGCCTAGGCACGGCAAATGAGATGGCTTGAAACGTTTTGCCTCTGCTGCAGCATCCGAGTGCTCTAGACAGCTATTCAGTCCGTGGAGCACGACTGGACCCAGACACACTATCTCAACACAGGAGTTATGAAGGACGGTCTGACGCCACTGCTGTTGGGTATGAGGAAGCAGGACTTCTGGCCATTCTGGCCCTCGATCTCAACCTCTCACCGCTTGCGGTTAGGCGCACATGACCGCAAACTCATGTCGGCTGGCTGGCACTAAGCTGGGGACCTGCATGTGAAACAACGGACGAGGCGCCACAGTCCGGGGTCGACCAGTCGCCGCATGCGCCAGGTTGCTACCGTCATCGACCCTGTCAGGTACGTGTTGTTACATGTACTTTCGAAGTTGACGGCGACGGGGACATGTGCTCTCTGCTGCGATGTACAAGTCCTCGGTCCGTTGATTCCGCGGGGGAGCGCTGATCTTTATGTGCTGTCCTATTTTCAGCTCAAAGGATCATCGGCGATCCTGGCCCGGCGCCTTACTGGGGCGAGGTGATCGACACTGTTCGCACCCAACGCCCTGGATATCGCAGCCCAAGCCAAAGCAAGGAAGCAGTTCCTGTCGTCGATCAAGAACAACTCCGCACTTCCGGGACCCGAATAATGATTGACTTCCACGCTACTGCGTATGCCGTGGTGATCCTCCGTACAGTGACTAAGGTACGAGTACAGTACGAGTACTCCTAGAAGAGCACGACTTGCAAGGTAAGGTAGTTTACCTTCCCCCTTAAGCCGTGCGCGGTATGAGCACTTCAGGACCCCTCCCGCTGCCTGAGATACCAGTGCTGAGCGATGGGACTGTAGCCGAGAGAGCGAGCGTGGTACGACGGCACTAGTAGGAGCAGTCATGGCTCACTTTGGCAATAACCGTTGCTTCTCTCGGTCGGTGATTAGTGGGAGACGCAGGCGAGATTCGGATAAGGTAGGAGGATGAGATTTCGCGTGTTACAGAATATGACTACTGAGATGAATTGGGATCAGATGACAGACCAGGACGGAGCTGCCCATGTCGCCAAAAGCCACCCGGTGCGTGTGATTGGCGCACAACAGTCCTCGTGCATCCTGGTGCACTGGGTTGTACAAAGTGCAAGCCTCAATTCAAGCGATCTCCCGACAAAACAAGGACGGAACAAAATTTAAAAAAAGCTGAAACTCGCAGAGGGGGGATGTGGCGTCGTCTAGTCGCACAAACTTCGTGCTCCAAGGCGCGGACGGCGCGGCGGCCTGCATCATGATCACGGCCGATGGGAAAATCCACTGCTTTGACAGGACCCCGGGATCAAGGACCGGTCGTCCAGATCAAGTCGGAGCTCCTGTTTCTGCTTGCTGCTGCGGGGGGGGGGCCGTATGCACCATGCAGAGGGACAGGAGGAGAAGGCAAGGGACGCGGAGGGATTGGTGTTAGCATCAGCATGATTCGCATTATTCTTTGGGCGAGCAGACGTCGTCCGGAGTAGGGCGGAGCATGCAGATGACTCGGACGCGAAGTTCGACATTCGATATTCGATAATCGATAATCGAGAATCGGGCGAGAAGTGACCGTTGACTGGTACGAAGTGCGATGGTTATCTCGCGCCGTTGGGGTCTAATGTCTGCGACACCGTTGCTTGCATCGCATGTAGGGGGACAACGTAGCTTTTGTTTGAGATGTCATGTTTGGGGGGGAGCAGGCTAAGGCAAGGTAGGGTTTCGTGGCGAAGGCTAGGGTGAAGCGGAGCACTCCTTCCATCTCGATTCGCGATGACGATCATGATCATGATAGCGACGAAGGATCTGGAAACGACTGGAATAGGATTAAAAGGATTCATGGAAGCCGTCGACTGGGCGTCAGTGGGTGGCCAACGTAGGTCGGAAAGCGGATACTGGATGCTAGTGGCTCAGGTAGTGGCTGGCTAAGGGCGATGCTCTTGATCATGGTATTGAACTCTCCGTCCCCAGTGCTGGACGGGGCCACGCGCAGAGGGAGTGGGGAGAGTCTATCGCTGGAAGATGGTTAGGGGATGGTTAGGGAGTGGTTAGGGAGCGCAATGGGAACGAGTCCATGAACATTAACGTGATTAACGTTGATTGGAATCATCCGGCTACAGGCTTTTGAGTTCCAACCACCAAAACGGCAGCAGCCTCTCCCCCCGCGCCATAGGCCACAGGCGATAGACTTCCTAGGGAATGGCAATCATGGCACTCCTGCAGTCCTGCTGTTCTCGCCATTCTCGCACGATCCGTCGAATGCCGTGCATTCTTTGTTCAATGCCCTCCGAACTCTGCCCCTTCAATATTCCCTGGCCCACGCGACTCCGGCCTCCTTCGCCCCGGGTCGGATTCGGTCGTGCAGGTCCACTCTTCAATTTCTCGTCCCCTCTGCCTCTGCCTCTGCCTCTGCCTTTGTCTCGGTCTCGACGAGCTTGTGTCATAGCGCATGTGGCGTCTCGTCTCTCCTGTCATCCTCCTGCGCTTCTTACCTTACAGTAGCATATCTGACCCTTACGCATCCAATCTGCCAGTGCCCTGTGCCTGTGCCTGTGCCTGTGCCTGTGCCTGTGCCTGTGCCTGTGCCTGTGCCTGTGCCTGTGCCTGTGCCTGTACCTGTACGTGTGCCTGTGCCTGTGCCTGTGCCTGTGCCTGCCTACGCCGCACTGTTATGCCACTGATGCGAATACCGAGTGACTTCGCGTCGGTACCTACAGTAGCTTATGTTTAGAGCTCTACACGTCCGCCAGCCGAAGCTACCTTACCTTCGTGGACCTGCCATTTCCACTCCACAGGCCATCCTGCTACGCGGGAACTATACTCCGTACGCATGACCTGCTTTGGCGCATCGACCTTACTTCTGACTTCTGCAAGATTTGATGCCACCCAATTGGATGCCTTGGCTGCGGATCTCTTTCTTCTTTCTGCTCCAACTCCAGCCCGTCCGGATCCAGCCAGGCAGGTAAGGTGCCTCGAACCAGCTGCGGTGGCGTGGGCCAATCGTGCACCGAGCCGACTAGGGCAAACGGGTCTGGATACGCACCAAGAAGCGGGCAGTGAAGCAGCGAGGTAACGGGCACATCACTTGGCATTACTGCCGTATCGAATCTCGGCTCGCTGCGACCCCCTACGCCGGTGTGTTGACGAAACGACTAGAAAATAAGACTGGCCTCGAAAAGGCCTGCGACTATTAACCGTTGCGGACACCCCGCCTTGTCACCTATCCCCTGGCGAACCTCACACTGTCATACGTCCAGGGTTCGACTGGGTGGCCCGTCGGGCATCGATGTGAGCTATTGATCGACCTGCAACTGACCAACGCCGCTCAACGGCCATCTCGGGCATCACGCACTTTTCTTCACTCATCTCCTGCTCCATCCGTCTGTCATAACACATGGATTGTGTTCCAGACGCCTGATCGAGAAGCGTATAAACATTTTCTGCTCCGCTGGTCGCGGTGGGGTGCTTCCTTGCGCGGGGCGTTGACGCAGGTGTCTCTACCCTTACTTGTATTTTCCATATACGAAGAACAAATCGAGCGTCCTCTGGCAGGCGCATAAACGTTCCAGACCGTATCTGACGCATTCTCTGATTCCGCGACGGGGGTGAGCGCCTTTGTACAAATAAACTGCTGACGGCCCCGTCCCTTCGGTCTGACGAGCTTCTCTAGGCTACGATTCCTTCACATGCGCCTCAGCGGACGACGTTCACTACGAACATTCACTCGAAAATCGCCCACCTCTCCAAAAGTCTCCTACTGGTCACCGACGCACCTCGAAAAGCTGGCACTCTACGCGACTCCACCTCTCACGCCTTCGGCGCATCGAATACCGGTCTTCGATCCGCCGCTGGGAGAACTCCACTGGGACCGACTCTGTGGGATGGAGGGGGACGAACGACAGAGAAGGCAATATGACCAGGCGAATTATCCGTCCGCGCGAGGCTACGGCCCAACCTCGAGAGGTTTACCGAGCAGCAGCAGCAGTAGCAGCAGCAACGTTCCTGACAGGTTCGGGCAATCGCAATTGTTAGCAACCCGCACGGAAATGTCTGCACCTCCAGCAGTGCCGGGACCGGCTGCGCAAGCACTTGCGTATGGCTACACGCAAGGCCAGCAGTATGCAGCGCAGCCGCTGCACGGTAGCTCCTTGCAGTACACCCCGGACTTTTCGCCTCCAGACCCTCAAAGACAACAGCAGTTCCCGCAGTATGCCTCAAACATGATGTATAATGTCCCTTCGCAGGCTCAGCAGCAATCACCATATGAGTCTGTGTCACAGTACCAGCCACGGCAGTCTGCAGCCATCGAGGTGCTCTCGACGCAGTTCGGCGTTCCACAATACTTTAACCCGAGCGAGCCAACCAGTGCGGCGGGCCCTGCGGTACCTCAACAATACGCGTCTGCCCAGTTCCAGCAGCCGATGTCATATCCTCCTCAACAAGCTTCACTTGCACGGTCCACCAACCCTTCACCCTACCAGTCTAGCATGCCGGATTTCGCCCAGCCCATCGCAAGCGAGGCCCTTGAACAGCAGGAGCTTGCTCTCGACTCGTCGAGCTATGATGATGCCTACAATCAATATCAGACCGCTTTGAAGTCAACTTTCGAGAATACGCGGAGTGGGAGATTGATTGAAGCGGGCCATTCCTTGCTTGAAATCTCAGAATGGTTGTTGGGGCATGCCGTGGAACTAGGTGGGCTAATTTCCGTCCAAAAACATTCTTCTATTCCCGCTGAACACTCCGAAGGTCTAGTTCGGGATGAACAGGAGTTGCACAGCGATCGCATCAAGCTGTGGAACGAATTCAACACCTGCTGGCTGGCAGTCTTGCAAAGACAGAAAGAGAACACTCAAGAAATGCTGGATACTGGTCAGCCTCCCCGACCGCCTCAGAGTATCCTCCAGGAAGATTTCCTGGAGAGAATGGGCCGAGAACTGGTACGGCTTTGCGATATTATGGAGCGACATGGTCTCGTGGATTACCAAATGGGTGTTTGGGAAGAGGAAATCATCCATGGTGAGCAGGCTGCGCCCAAACTCCAAAGTAAAGGTGTTTAAGTAGCTCATCAATTATCACACAGTCCTGACGGAATGTCTTGACCTCCTAGAAGGCGACGAGGAAGACCCTCCAGTGGCAGCGGCCAGCACACAAGTAGGCCCATCAGCCATGGGTTCTGGCTCTCGATAACATGCAACACCTTGCCCGTACCAAGGCCACCACGGACGCCATCTCACCTCACTTCGTTTCAGACGATCTTTTACCATGGAAACCTTTAGACTGTCAGTCTTCTACCATAACCATACTCTGTATCGCAGCCATCGCAATCGCGCCACCTGCGACTCTCATAACCACTTGCGCTTCGACGGTCATGCGACGACAGAAAAGTTTCTTGTACACTTAACAGTCTTAGACTTCGGGATAATCAGGCAACAGGTGTTAGGTCTTATTTGTCGGCCGGACTATACCCATGGGTGGCAGTCTCGATTATTGACCCAGTACATTCATGCGCGGCTGGACTGGATTTTCGGGCGTTTTTCCTTTGCATTCTATCATGTAACTTATCACAGAGAGCGCCGTTGTGCTCCGGGCGTTGTCGTACAAAGACAGAGAGCACACAGTTAAAGAAGGGAAATGTATGTATCTGGGGAAGGGGGGAGGGGAAGGAAGGTAACAACATCAGGGAGGAGAGGCTGCAAACCGAGACTCAAGGGCGCGTGCGGAGGGATAGGGGGTCCTCCATGTTGGCTCCAGAATGGCTCGTCGACACAAAGCAACACGCTTCAAGTATTCTACGAAGTAGAAGCCAAGGTGCATGCCATCCAACACACGACGTCCGAGAGCGACAACAACGCAGCAAGGCAAGACAAGAGCGAAACTTGCTCCTGTAACTGCTGCTGCTGCTGCTGCTGTTCTTCATGTTGTTGATTTGCCTCGCTACATGGTACAGCAAATGCACCTAGCATCCCTTAAATTTCAAGGGGCTTGCATGTACATATTGCAACTATTCTCACTGTGATATCCAATCATGCCGACCAAACATGACTGATATGGAGCCCAATCATGTCCCAACCCACGCCTGATTATGAGTTGTTATACTGCCGTTTGGAAGCGACGAGAAGGAGTAAGGCTCCTTGATGCCCCCGGGTAATCGACATAGGCACTCTACCCCTGATTGGCAGTGGATCAATCTTCGCCACCCCCCTTCCCGCAATCAAGCAACCTTTTCCTGCTGCATTTCTGCTTGCATTATCTGCTACTGCAGGCGTGGTGAACAACAACCTCGCGTGTCGGTCAAGCAGCACACCACAGACCAACGTCCGATGTCGCTGGCACCCAATCGCAAGCTCCCAAACGCGCCCGATGATTGGGGAGGCCCCCCGGTCGCGCATGCGCCGCGCATTGCAGAACACCAGAAGGATCGACGCGGCGGAAACTGGGGGTGGGTGTGAGAGAAAGAGAGGGCAGGCAGTTGGGCAGCAAATCGGGCGCCAACCATTTCATTGGGCCTGTTGCCCTTCCCTGGTCGATCACGGGCCCGGAGAGATCGACGGAGCGATCGGCGGACCAGGGCGGGTGGGGGAAGGGGCTGGATGCACCGCAAAACGGGGACTTGGGTAGTTGGGTTGGGGGGAACGACGATCGCGACCGGATGTGGTGGGGTTTGTGGCAGACGGAGGTTTTTATAGACTACGGCTTTATCGTGGGTACTACGGAGGAGGGAGCCAGGATTGTTCCGTCAATCGAACCATGTGGAGTTATTGTAGGGCGAGGGCGATCGACTGGGTTAGGCCGCGATGCAGCGCCGTTTTGCACGCTTAGGCGGGGCGTTGCTATAGTATGGAACGATCTTCTGGATTTGGACTCGGTGGGGAGATGAGGCGACTTGCAACGTGAACTATATTCATGCCAGTTGCCTATTTGGAAACGAAATGCGTGATTCGTGTGCTCCTCAGCACGTTTACCGAACTCCAACGGCTTTACTGGCCCCCATTGGATATCTCCGTGCATGCACGCCCATGACCAAAGCAAGCTTCCAACGAACTCGTCGTCGAGGGTATCGATCAAAACTGGTCTAGTGTAGCGGTCAGCATGCCTGATATCTGCAAGACTTCAGCCGAGGGTAGTAGTCCACGGGCCTCGTGGCCTTCGCAGGGACTAGGTATCGGAGGCTTTTCCGGAGAAGATTTCTTCTTCTTACCTAGAGTCATGCTCATTGAAACATCTGTGTTCTCCACCATCTTCGTGAACTCCTCGAAGCTGATCTTTCCGTCTCTATCTTTATCCGCTTCCATGATGGTCTTGTCCACGATCTAGACGATAGCACAGACGTCAGTTCGGCCTTTGTATTTCCAATTCTCCCACAGCTTCGACAACTCCCCACACGTCATGCATGGAACGGAAGAGTTCCACCTCCACATGAAACCCCCCCCCATGCCAGTAGAACCTCGGATTGCAATGAAGCATTCCTCACTTACTTGCTGCAGCTGCATGTCCTTCAAATTACTGCCCACCATCATCTTCAGCACAATAAACAACTCTCCATTGCTGATGTATCCATCACGGTCGATGTCATAGACCTTGAATGCAAACTTCAGTTTCTCCTCCTTGTTGCCTTTCGAGCTGAACGCGCTCAGGCCTGAAACGAATTCCTGGAAGTCGACATCGCCGCCGCCGTCTTCGTCGAAGATGGCAATCATACTAGGGGTAGGACGGAAAGCGCCATGTTAGTGCATGTAGATTATTGTTATCGAAGAGAAGTAGCGAGAAGTAGAAGACAGAAGTACCGGGTCGCAAGTGGGTTGGATGAGACCTGAGGTAGCGAGAGGAACTCCTCTCGCTCGATCGTGCCGGAATTGTCCTGTGCAGCGGGACAGAATGTTAGCATTCGGGCAGTAGATAAGTGGCCATGGGCCTATTCAGCTCAATCGGGTTGCACTGTCTGACCTTATCCAGCTTCATAAACCTCTTCCGCAGCCTGTCGACCTCATCACGATCGACTATCGTGTCGCACGGTCAGTCTGGCCTCGTTCCCTATCTGCTGTACGCTGCGCATCTAGGGACGGCCATACAATTTGAACCTTGTACTATGTTATCCAGCATCTGGGTGTTTGAACCCCCGATCCTCCTCCGCGCATCGTAGAGCGCTGCTTGGTTTGCCGACGCCACTTTTGCGGTTCTGGCTGGCCGGTTGAGGGGAACTGGTGGATCACTCGTGTCGCACCGTAACAGAGATGCTGAATACGAATACGACGAAGATGACTGAAGCGGTCACTGTAGTATCGTATTGTGGTACTGTTACGGGTTCGGATGGCTGACTGTTGGTGATAAGGGGCTCCTCACGGCGACAATGCAGATAGAGTTTCAGGCTCGATGTGAATCACGAGGGGTAGTTTTTGATATTGGCTCGCCGCACGCCTAACTCGAAGAAGGCTAGCCGACAAGGCTGGAGTCATCACAATTCACGCCTGAGGCACAGGCAGCCACTGCACTTCCTGCTTTCCGCCCGCGCTTGCATTTTGGTGGGCCTAATCTCTAATAATACGACAACGACACTTCATCCGCCTCAACAACAAGACAACCAAAACACCCCCCAAACATCACTTTTCAACCCCAAAAACTACACCCTGCTCATCCCATGGCCTGATCATTTTGAGCGATGCAGTTTTTCCATCGCGTTTACCTCCAAATTTCGCGCAGATGACCCGGTCCACTGCTGCAGCCTCTGCCCGCTTCAGACAGCGCAAATTATCGACCAGGCAAACTCTCCAAATCCTCAAGGAAGATCAGGTCGAATCAGTCGACGATGAGGCCCAGAGAAATGTCACCAAAGTCGAAACCGGCGTCGAGAAGGGCGAAGAGATCGTAAGTCCATCCCCAGGATTAGTCATACGTCACCTTGCCGCCCTTAAGCGATGTTTGTGCACGCTGTGCACCTTGTGCACGCTGTGCATCACAGCCCTATCAAGAGCAACAAAGATCACATGATCTGACCGGGACTGACCGCGGGGATATGTAGGAACACCATCTCCAAGCCGCCATCGTCGCATCTCAAGCAGCTGCGACCGGCGGTAAAGTGGCCCAGATCTACATCCCTACTCCAGACACCATTCAGAGTTCGATCCAATATGATCGCCTCTATCCCCTCACTTTCTCCCAGCCGGCAACGTACATCCGCTTCTCTTCCACCGTGGAGGATTGCAGCGGATGTCCGTACAACCTGACTGACGAGGATGATGCGTACCTCAAATCCATGAACGCAAAGCGGAGCGCCTCAGCACAATGTTCAGAAGATCAATTCGAAGAAACGATGAATTTCTTCGAGGAAACAGCTCAGGCAAAGCAACCTTTTGCAGCTGTAGACAACCCTCCTGTTGTGACTTACGAAGAAATGGAAAGTGCTTTTGATGAAAATTTTGATGATGCGGCTAGGACTCTTGCTAAGGAAATCTATGAGCACTGGAGAAGTCGAAGACTAAAGGCAGGTAACAGGTCTCTGATGCCTGGCTTAAAGGTAGAAGCACACCCAGACGCAACTCAAAGCATGTCACTGACACCGTATCCAGTTCGAGACTGGTGTAGACACAGATGACGGTGATCCATACGTCTGTTTCCGACGAAGGGAAGTCCGGCAGGTTCGCAAAACTCGGGGTAGAGATGCCCAAAGTGTCGAGAAGCTCCGGAAGCTCAGGAGAGAGCTCGAAGAAGCTCGTCAGCTCGTAGCTATGGTCAAGTCGAGAGAGATTACCAGAAGGGAACAGTTGGCTTTAGAAAGGCAACTCTTCGAACAGCGAAGCAGCCTCAGGCAAGTCAAGCGGAACCTTCCAGATCAATACAAGGAAGGTGACGAGGATATCTTGATCAACCAAAAGGTAAGAGAAACACTGGTGGTAATGGTTGTTCCATGAAGCTAATGGAGCGTAGCCACAAAAGAAGAAGCCGCTGGAGGTCGCGACATCACAGCGTACACCGGCAACACAGCTTCAGATGCCTCGCAGACCGGATGGTCGACCTTCAGAGGCAGACCTGGTACTTCTTCAGGACGTCTTAGCGGAGAAAGAAAATGAGACCGAACGGGAGATCAACCAGAAAATCGCACAACATCAGAAATGGAACGAAGGCTATGTCGATATGACGAGAGCGCCATTGACACCGCCATTGGAAGAGAGCATAGCTTCGAGCTTTCGCACAGCTGTGGCCGAGTACTTACCCACCCCGCCAGCGTCAGTGTCTTCTGAACATTCAGGCGATGCTGCTGCTGAAATGGTTTCGCCAAGTCGGGGTAGGGATGACTCCGTTGCCGTACGGTATGCTTCGCCGTCGTATGACGGGCCATGTAAGAGCCAACCTTCCTTTCGACGGCGGATTGGAAGAGGCGGACGCTTGATGATTGACCGTAGAGGGATGCGATTGCAATCAAAGGAAGGACTGGATGAGATCGCGGTAGATCGATTCAAATATGATCAGGACGAAGATGACGAAGAACCAACGTACCTGATCGACCCACATGACATTTCCAGGATGCGCTTCCGAGCTTCAGTGTTCGCAAGCGTGCGGGATCAGGCTCAGATGCAGGCTGCTAAGCGTGCTCAGCTCGAAGGAAGTGTGGCCAGTTCGCAAGCAACTGCCACCGGTTCAAGTGCCACAACACTGCCCCGAAATCCCGGGCTAGATTAATAATACTCACGAAGAAAGAAGAGAAAGATAAGAAGTGAACTAAGCCCCCTCACATCACCTAAGGGAGGTGCGTTGTTTAGCACTCCTTGCGATTCATCCCGGCTTCGCGGAGCTATCGTGCCCTAGCCATGGGCATCGCCCGCCTCTGAAACTCGCGAGTGACATCACACAAAGGTATCGAGCGCCTAGCCATCCAATAGAACTCGACGGATGAGTCCGCCGGATTAGGACTGTGACGTTCACCGGACGAACCTGGTATGTAGGAATACCAATTCAAAGAGTCTTTCGGTAGTCGAAGAGCGGCCTGTTGGTATCCTGTTGGTAGACGAGTGGAAAAGAATGTAGAAATGAAGACATTCTTCGAATACAACCCATATGTTTTCTCGATCAGGTGACTGACGTGCATGATCGGGATTTCTATCTCTTCCGACCGGACGAGCTTTGAGATGTCTTGGCTCTCTTGGAAGGTCGGTTGTCCTGTGTCATGGCGTCTTCGGTAAGGCTTGCAATCTTCTTGTCAATAAATTCGAGCGCTGCTGCCAGTATTTCCTTCTCACCCAAACGAACTTCGATGGCCATTCTCCGCCTGCCCTGGATCTCTGTGTCTTGCAATAGTACATTGTCTTCCGCAATCGATGTGGCGTAATCATTTTGCCTGCCCCTGATAGCTTTCCCCAGCACAGAGGCGACAGCTAGGTTCAATTGCGGCTTTGGTGGCTTGTTAGCCGTCATCAATGCCTTGAAGCCGCTTGCATCCATAGTGAGGCCGTTGATCAACGACAGGAGCGCCTCATCAAAGTGATACTTCTCGGTAGGTTGGCGCGAAATATCATAACCCTCTTCGAGTAAATGATAATCTTCGAGCCCTTCGAGCTATATATCATCTTAGGACGTGACATTTTAGATTCTGCATCACTACTCACTCTTGTATCTCTTTCTGCCACTTGCAGCTGGCTGTGCTCCGCGGCAAGTTGGACGATTTTGTCGGACCCAAGCTCCACGACGTCATATTTCTTGTAACTATCCGTGACGTATCCATACCTCCTAAGCAAATCTGACCTCGGCAGAGGTCCGTAATCATTGAAAATTTCCTCTCCTTTCTTGATTGGTTTGAGAGCCACCATCGACAGCGAATTAACGCCGTGTTCAAGTCGAGCCTCGCCTTTCATCAGCTTTCGCGATCTTTGTCTAAGTAGGCAGGCAACTCACGTTATTTTTTTCCTCGGCGTCAGCGTTAAGAATGTCAGCTAAAGGGACCATACCCTTAGGCATACTTTCTTCATCATCGGAGAGAAAGCCCTCTTCGTCTGCATCTGCTTCGATGGCTTCTTTCTCCAGGTCGAACGCATATGCCATCACTAGAGAAGCCATCCGGTGGGCGATCCTCAAGAGATGCGCCTTCGCATCGGGCCCTTCAAAGAGAGGAGCATACTCACCAAATCCTTCGGAATGTTTTTGCACAATAGGCAACAGTGAACCAATGAAGGTTTGGTTGGCTTCCTTCATGCCGATCTTGTGCAATACAGCACTCCCTTGCAATTCGGCCAACTCGGATGGAGCCCAGTAAATCAGTGTGTCGAACGTTTCTGGGAGGACATTCCAGTACGGCCACCATCTTGATCGGTCTCCTTGACCGGACTCGTACATCATGACTAAGACGAGAGACATCCAGGGATCCAGGCTATCGAGTTCGTTGGGCAGGTGGTTTCGCAGATCGGAATTCTTGACGCTCAGAACCGCGGCCTGTGGGATGGCAAAAAGCTCCTCGTTCTCCTCGATATCCTCCAGAGCGACTGATGGAACGTCAGCAAGTGCTACCGCAGGAAAAAGAAGAAAGGTTCAAGTCTATAGGAAAAAGGCGCAGTACCTATGCCTCTGCCAGCTCCCTGAGCCCTCAAATCTGCAATCTCGATTTTCCGGCTTACAGTGGCTGACACTTTCTGCTGCAGCCATTCTGAAAAAGCCACAGAGATCTGTTGAAACTCGTCACCCATGCTCACAGAAGCGCGTCGCAGCGGCGACGTCCAGCAGAGATGTATGGGCTGTGATACAGGAAAGAGGAATGAGTCGGGAATCGACAATGGCTTTATGTGTGAGAGCATCGAACCTGTCCGTCTTAGCGGCAAAGAGCCACAGCGTTGCCAATCGGTGGGGCTTTTAGCTTTCGGCTAGTGCCAGCATCCCTGCCAGGCACCGTGCACACCACCCACACCCCACTACGCACTCGCACTTCACTTTTATACTGGCCTACGGGTCCCTACTTCTATACCCACTGCACACTACAGACTACCTACTACGGCCACGGGACAGCTGTGATACAATGCGTCCCTGCTCCTTGATCACTTCCCATTGACCCTCCAACCATGATCGCTCTAGGTCTTGAAGGGTCAGCCAACAAGCTAGGCGTTGGAATCATTCTTCACCCACCCAAAGGCGGTCCAGCGCAAATCCTATCCAACATCCGCCACACCTTCGTCTCACCCCCCGGCGAGGGGTTCCTCCCCAAAGACACCGCCAAACACCACCGATCATGGGTCGTCCGCCTCGTCAAGCAAGCTCTGCAAGAATCCGGCGTCACCGTCGACGATATCAACTGCATCTGCTACACCAAGGGCCCCGGCATGGGCGCACCCCTCCAGAGTGTCGCCGTGGCCGCGAGGACGCTGAGTCTGCTCTGGGACAAGAAGCTCGTGGGCGTCAACCATTGCGTCGGCCACATCGAGATGGGTCGCGAAATCACCAATGCCCAGAATCCCGTCGTGCTCTATGTCTCGGGGGGCAATACGCAAGTCATCGCCTATGCCTCGCAGCGGTACCGGATCTTTGGCGAAGCGCTTGATATTGCGGTGGGCAATTGTCTGGACCGCTTTGCGCGCACCCTGAACATCTCCAACGACCCTGCGCCCGGCTACAACATCGAGCAGATGGCGAAGAAGGGACGACATTTGCTGGATCTGCCGTATGCGGTAAAAGGCATGGATTGCAGTTTCTCCGGAATCTTGGCGAGTGTGGACATTCTTGCCGAGAAGCTGGAGAAGGCCGCTCCGTCGGGCTGGAGGGATGAAGTGAGTGGGGGGGTGATCACGAGAGAGGATCTGTGTTTCAGCCTGCAAGAGACTGTATTTGCAATGTTGGTGGAGATTACGGAGAGGGCCATGGCGCACGTGGGGTCCAACCAGGTCTTGATTGTGGGGGGTGTGGGGTGCAACGAGCGGTTACAGGAGATGATGGGGATGATGGCGAGGGATCGGCGGGGGAGTGTTTTTGCCACCGATGAGAGATTCTGTATAGATAATGGCATCATGATTGCACACGCGGGCTTGCTGGCGTACCGCACCGGTTTTACCACACCCCTGGAAGAGAGCACATGTACGCAGAGGTTCAGGACAGACGAGGTCCTCGTCAAATGGAGAGACTGAAAGTCTGTTATTGCCTCTTCTCTATGATCTTCGAATATGCTTTAAGCTATTGTGCTATGCTTGAGCACAGCCAAAATGGCCCCTGCTGTCCACCATGTCAAGTCGTATTTTTTGACATGAGTAGAATATTAAGAATCCGATGAATGGGATTGCGATCACAGGCGGAATTAGCCTACTCTTACGCCCTTCGCCTGGTACCTTTCGCCACTGCTTTTGGTAACAGTAAATCGTCTCAACGGTGCGGTCTTTTAATCTCCTTCGCTAGTTGGCTTGTACATGATGGTTGTTACATACTTCACCAATGTCAGCATCCTTGGATGAATCGCGAAGGAGAACCAGCATGAATACCTTGCGCTTGTAGCGTGTAGTAACGCTCGTAGCCAGTACCCCACTCTTGATGCTACTAGTTGCCAAATGATTCAAAACCGTGTGATTCGGCATGTTTAGCACGCTGCTATCATCCTTCATTGGCGTTGTTCCGTTAAGGATCGATTTCCCTAAGAAAAGTGGCAAGCTCGGTGGTGTAGGTATCTCGGCAATTGCCCCAGACGCTCGCTGATAGCGTCTAGACTCTTCCGCGCGGTCGAGATCTTGAAGGTATTGTGGAATGTCCTCACCCCACCAGATTGGCTCCGTGGCTTGCCCATCAGCTGCAGGCTGGTTCCTGTTGGCGGCATCCACCGCATGGTCTTTGGCTTCAATATTCGAGGGGAGTACTTGAGGCGGATGTAACCCTTCGGCGGCCTTCTCCTCGGCGGAGTAGCCCCGGGGTAGATCATCCGCGCTCACTTCGATATAGTTGACCAAGATATTGGTATAGTCAACTGCCGTTGGAAGCTCATTCGACAGCTGCATTTCACCATCCACAATAAACTTAACATGATGGGTCCCAGGCGGGAGCTCGAGGGTTGCAGAAAGGATATCAGTGTCGGCTCTATAATGGACTCATGATTAGCGCGTAGTTGGTAGGCTCAAATGCTGGTATGGAGGAGCCTAAAATAGGTAAATTGTCCCCAAGAAACATGGGGGAGGCCTAAATGTCCGAGGGAGCACGATGCCAGTCGCAGGAGTCGCAGGAACCACGACTTGAGAATGCACACATTTGCGGATCATTGCATCACGCCAGTCTGAAACCTGCATAATCGAACAAAGAAAGGGAATCTTACTCTCGATACATGCGGTATTTCCTACTCCATGAGGCAAATGTACCCGTTACATATACCTTGTCACCGCCCTGCTTCCATTGTACTAGTGTGGGTACAGTCCTCCTTGACCCGTCCGCCGGATATGGTTGGAGGTCATTACCAAGCTCATCCTCGTCGAGTGTAGTACTGCTCAGCACAGAGTTACGACTCGGAAGGACTCCATCAACATCTTCTACGTGAAGTGCCGTTGAAAAGTCGGCAGGTGTGATGATGGGAGAACCTGGAGTATGGATTTCCTCTTCGATGGGGAGAGGAAGACGGGGTGGGAAGTTGAGGTTCGAGTGAGGGATATAGTTGAGGTCACGGGGTGGTCCAGACGGCTCAAACTGAGAGTCAGGTCCCTTTTGACGTCTGGAGTCTGAGCCCTTGGGCACTTTGACAGGATTCGACTGCGTCTTCTCAAGCCTCGCTCCGTCGACGTCCTTCTCCCTCCACCTCTCCCGCGACTGCTCATTCCCCATTTTATCTTCCCGATGGCTCCTCTGATTTGAAGACGGACTGGGGGAATGCAGATGCTGTTGAAGTTGTGATTTCTGGGATGAGGATTGGGGTGGTTGGGCGGTTGCGCTGGTGATGGATTCTGAGGGATGTGCTGGCTGGGTCTTGCCGGCGGGTAGACCTTGGATTGATTCGCGACGTCGCGGCTCTCTCCGGGCGTGGTTCGGCGATGAATGGTTCTGGCCCTGGTTTTGATGCGGATTGTGATTCGGAGCACCCGCAGCGGTCGGTGATGCTACACCGCCCGCAGGCTTCGAGGGATTGTTCCCCATCCCGAACCCGGCCTTGGCCCTGCACCAGACGAGTGATTGCAAGGTCGTAACCAGACGTTGGTAGGCGGTACTGCGGTGGCGAGCACGACTTGGGGATAAGAATCATAAACGGCAGATGCTTATAGAAGAGTGACCAGGGCATGGGGAAGAGGGAGGGGAGGGGAGGAGTGGCACGATCATGCCTGACGTTAGGGCTGGGCCGGCTAGGATTTCCCCACAAGATGCGGCCCAAAGCGTTCGGTTATCGCCTTGGGCAGCCCGCAGTCGGCTGTCGTGGCTTGGAGGAGTCAAGGTTAAGGGGTGCAATGCCTTGCTCCGCAGAGTACTTGCGCACTAATTACGTAAGGCATTGTTGTCAACTTTTATCCCTCAAGACTCAAGATATCCCGATACCAAGGTAAGGCCACCAAGAGGCTTCGAGGTTAATTGAGTTCCTGGTCCAGCCGACCGCGCCGTTGTAGCTTCCACGGTGACTCGACGGACAGCCCTCCGTGCCGGACAGACACATGGCTCAACAGGCGACAGCACATAGCCGGGACCAAGGATAGTGATTCAATTCGATACCGGTAGCTTGTCTGCATCATGGGCTTCGCATCCGGGCTCAAATCACTCCTCTACTACCTCTGTCTTCCGATAGTCGTGCTGCTGGGCTGGACGTTGACTGCTCTAGCCTTTGTCGCTGCACCATTCCTGCACCTCCTTCGATATTTTCTCCATGGATGTTCGTTGCCTTTTCGTTTCCTCGCGAGATTTGAGGTAGGTGCTTCCTGCCGGCACGTCTTGAACTGAGACGTGCGCTAAAGCCGTCCACAGACGCTCTACATCTTCTTCGGCGTAGCTTGCCTGATCGGTATCGTGACTGGCGCCGCCTTACATTACTCTTCAGGATTTGTTGTCGCCGTGTTGAAGCTGGATCAAGCGCCACCGCAAAAGGGGAGAACTTTGGCTACATATCGTGCGGAGAAGCAGAAGAAGCAGGCGGCGAAGCTCAAAATGACCATGCCTTTGATTGGGGCACTACCGAAGATGGATGGAGCATTTAAGGAGGAGTATTCCGACTGGTTAAGACAGGACAAAGGGCACGGGAAGAAGGGACTGCTTTCTACGACTATACTAGAAGAAGACGACTCGTCAGGAGCGGGATTTTGACTGTGCTGCAGGAGAACACAGGGACGGGCCAACAAGGGCACTTTCAGATGTGAGCACCGCAACGACAATGTTGTTTTGGTGGATCATCTGTACTCTCCAATCCATCACAGCAAAACACTTCCATCCTTCATGCCTCTTGAATAAAGTGCACGGCGCACAGTACAAACAACCACGACATTCCTGACGCCTCTGCGTTTCCATACACCCTCCCATCCGTAACGCCCATGGGTATCATCCCCCCTTGAACTATCAATCACTCGAAGAGCACCCACGGCAGCCACAGCTCACACATTCGATTGTCTGATCCTCCTTGAGCTGCGCCTTTGGGACTCGACAAATGCAACTTGCGTTGAAGTTGGTCTCTTTTGTTTGGATACATCGTAGACAACACAACTGTCATGAAAGAGTCAAAGTCAGTTCGATTCTACTCTTAACACAACCAGCACCATCGAAGGGGCGGATAGTGCATACCTTCTCATACCCTTGCTTCTTCCACTTCGCAATCAGGTTCCCATCTGCGTAGCCGTTCTTGAGAAGATAATCGTAGAGTGTTTTCGAGATAGCTTCTTTTTCGTAGTAAAGGTCGTAGATGTATCTCGACCCTAAGCGCCTCTTAGAGTCACTCCCGGGCCAGACGAAACATCAGACGTAAAGAGGGGTACTTACGCTGGTGACTGATCTGAAAAACAGGCCACAAGACTTCATGTCGCTTCTTTCCTTCATGAGAAGCATTTTCCGCATCTTTCATCTTGTTGCTGAATTCCAGCAAGGTGTCTTCGATATCGTCGAAACCATCTGGCGGGGGCTTGCGATTGCGCGCTGAGCGGATGGGCGGCATCTTCTAGGCCGTGCTCATCTAAGAAATAGGGGAAGCTTGTAAATCAGTCGTAGGATATGGCGCTTCGAATCATCGACCTAGCAGAGTGATGTAGAAGAGTTTCGAGCTGCCTGTAAATACGACGTTCAAGAAGTCAAAGCTTCGAGGCCTCTTTGAATCTCAGCCTTACAACTAAATGGTTAGCGTCAGCCAGAGCGGTTAAGCGAGCTCGGCCCCAGGCCCGATTACAGCGATCTTTCGAACCCCCCCCCCAACGCCACTTCTTGACATTGGCGCGATGGTCATCAATCCGACATACCTTGCGCAGCGAACGCGTACATGTATGTCCCCTGCATATGTTGGAGTTCGATTGTCCCATTGCTGACCTGCTCAAGCGGTGAATTGGCAAGATGCCAAGCGGAGGGTGATAACGTCGTACCGGGAATGGCTCCGCGCCGTGAGTACTGGCCGATGAGCTCCTCTCTTGCTCATTCTGGAGTTGCTCACATATCAGGACCAAAGGCGCCCGAAATCCAGCAAATGTACTCCCTCAATATGCCCGTGTCCGCGCTTCGGACCAAAGTACGGCAAGAGTTTGAGAGGCATAGATTTGTGCAGCAGCTGCCGGTGGTGGATATGCTGATCTTCCAAAGTCACATGGAGTATCAGGTACGACCCCACAAGAGGATCTTGGAACCCTGGATAGAACCGAGGGTCACAGTCCCATGCTGCATCAGCCGCATGGTCGACAGCGTCAGGTCTTGCATAGAACGGTGCTCCTAGCTGGCCGTATGCTGACTGGAGTGGGATGGCGTAGGAAACACTGAACTACTGGAAACAACTCTCGCATGTTCTCAAATACTTTAGAACGGAGGAAGACAAAACCGCGAAGCTGCCCCAGAATTTCATGCAGGCGTTTTTGGAGGTAAGGCTCGAGATATTAATGAGCTTGGGTGATGAATTACTGACATAACATTCCAGGGTCGAAACTAGTTGTACCGAAGATCAGACAATTCTTCTATTGTACATAGCCCCAATGTTGCATATTCCCACGCCCCTTTCTAATGCCCCAACCATGCAACCATGTGACACCTGGCGCCGAGGATGCTCCCCAAGTAACCCTTAAACAGCAGACGCTCTTATGATTCCTTTGCCGCATATGCATCCCTAGCAAGCGTAAACTTATCGGTTACCACATCACACAGATCCATCAAATCGTCCAAGCCCTTCTCTAGAGCATCGTAGACGTTTGTCCCCTCTTCAGTAGTGGTCAGCAGCCGAGGTCAAAGGTTCAAAATGAATGATCTCCTCTGCTATGTGAGAGAGAAAAGACTTACCATACGTCTGAATCCGTACATTCATCTTCGCTTCCGAAGGATGCGGGATGGAGTACCCGCAGAATTCGACTTCGGGGCTAATTCGTCTATCAGCATATATGACTCGCGCCTCTTTCGGGCAGATCAAAGTCACATACTTTTTCATAATCATATACCGCAACGCATTGCCCAATGTATGATCTTCCCCTTCAAATTCAAACGAGGCAGCTGTATCACTTGCGCCGGGTAGCTTCAAAGGCCGTGTTAGTGAATAGAGAACTTGGGCTGGTAATGGTAGGCTTACTGACAACGCGTATCCGCTGTTCACCGAGGTCTATGATGGATTCCTGGGCGGGGCCATCTTCGTCGCCATTCGCTGATGCATCGGGCATAGCGGTGTCTTGGGACTGAGATACTCGGGAAGGCATGATTAAGACTGTGCTATGTTGGAGACGTTTGTTCCTTCAAGGATATCAAAGGTACCGCTTCAAATTTTGATACGGACTTTGCTAAGCGAGCTTATATCCCAGCCCTACTGAGATGGCGACTCTGCAAGTACCTGTGTTGAGAAATTATGTGTATAGGCGGGAGGAAAAGATTATGCCCGCTAGCACTTGGGAAGTTTTTTGTAAGGACTCGGCTATCGTCTTACAGAAGCGCTTGTATGAGATATACAGATGAGGATATGGGCCTAAGAGCAGACCTGAAGCGTCTTGGCCATTTTAATGGGAGAAATGATACTAGTAAGAGACGTGCAGTATGATCTCACTCAAACAACCTGTGCGTTCGTCCTCACCATAAACATGCTCCCGTGACCATTGTTCTCCACGTTCTCAAGGTCCCGCCGTTCTGCTCAAGAATTCACCGAACAGCCCACTGTATTACTTCCCCCGTCAAATCAGACCCCCTTCCTGAACCACCATCAGCAAGCAAGCAAGCACGCCTGCACAGTCGTAAGTCCAGCAAACAATAGCTTTGCACTGTACCTGTGATAAAGCACAATTGGTTTGACGCCTGCGATCGCGTCGTCATTGACATCTTCATGTGCATAAGTATTCTTGTAGACAAGGGTCCAGTACCCAATGGAGACATATGGAAGTATTAAAGCTGCAAGGGCAAGACGTGATGTTTCTGATCATAGAGCGGTTGAGCCCACCCCCAAGGGCCCTGTGTTTCATGAAAAAGCCCGATGCGAGCGCAGAGCCAAGTAACATCGGGGTACAGTGTGCGAACAGGACTTGGCGGTCAAATCCGTACCATAAGACATCCTTGCAGGGAACAATAGCGTGGCGTAACAGTATGACGGATGTAGGAGCAGCAGGCTAGTAGAAAGTAAGGGGGCAAGTGAAGTCACGGCTTCTTCAACGCAACCACATGTAGGGGGTACAAGATGTACGGAAAGGAGGAGTATAGAATGTCAGATAGAAACTCTGCACTGTTTATCAAAACAAGGAAGTTCGACACAATGGACCCACGATGGTGATAAGGATGCCTTTTTGAGGTAGCCTCTAGATAGACAGTTTGCAGGAGACGTTCACTAAATGTACCTGCGCGTGCTCTTTTCAAAGATGCAACAGAGACATTCTTTCTGGTCCAAGTCAACCAGCCATAACGACGGGACGCAAACGTTAGGTTTATATGAATTAGATATCGTCCCCATTGATACAGATCTGAGAGGTCAAATCAAAGGTATTGAATCAAGTATCCTCGCTCGCCTAGACGTAGTTACAAACGTTCCGTTGGGAAATCTCAACAGGTGGTCATTAGAAGCACCTTAGCAGCGCAGTCAACATGACTGGGGACTAAATATCAAGCAAAATAATGGGAATGAAAGCAGGTGCATCATCAGAACAAGTGACGTGTCAAACACGTGGGATACTCAGTGGCAACTCAAGAACATATTCAGAAACGCTGACAGTCCAGACTGAAGTGCCTAATGACTTCTAGGGCCTGCGCCCCTGGTATTCTTCGCGAAATCAGCTAATTCTTTGCTTTGTGAGAGGGCCGTGGGGCCTCATCTACTCGGAGTAGGAAATGATCCTCCGCCCGAGGTCAATTACTTAGTGGAGAAAGAACCGTTCAACTCCTCAGCGCGGTCAACTGACTGGTATTGTAAGTGAGCCAGGAAGATGGCGCAAGAGGGGAAGACCCATGATTAGGACAAGTTGCTTGTTGAAAGCATCCATCAATTTATTGAATGCACTTGCCATTGGCTGCGTAAGAAAACAAGCGCGCGGTTTGGTGACTTTGAGGCATTTGGCAGTTGGGCACCCATGCGAGGCAGTACCGCATTACCGTACTCGCAGCGGCTGACCGCGCATCATTGTGCAGAAGTGCAGAAATGCAGAAGTGCAGGACGAGATCAAGATCAGGATCAGGATCAGCACCATCGGACTTCTTTCTCAAACAGGACTTCTCATCCGATCGCAGCAGCACAGATCCGGCGGAGGAGGAGCCAACTTCATGCGAATGAGCCAATCATTGATCTTACGGGTCCTTCTCGGCTTCGACCTTTTCGACCATCGGGCTTCAACCTTCCCCTTTGGCGACATTATGTACCATGTACTCCAAACTTGATCTCTGTTCGGTTTTCTGAGCGGTCAAAAACCCGCTTAGGCACAAGGGACGGGGGGACGGGGGGAAGGGGGGGCAGAACGTGGCACGACACGACCGAAACCCACGACGTATTGCGGGATAATATCTCCATCGCACCCAGGCTCTTCGAAGCTGGCGTTGCCATGTTCTTAAACTCTAGTCTCAAGCCCGGTGAAATCTGGATCGGGATTGACGCGTGGAAAGGCACCAGCGTTTCAAAAGCGCTTAGCACCCATTGGACGAGCGCAGGTTTGTGGATGGAAGGGCAGATAGGCCTCTGCCACTCGAGGATCGAATTTCGGCACTTGGACTTGTTGCCTGTCTCGCGAACGAAGCCAAGCCTGTCAGCGGCGGGTACAGACATTTCAATGCGCCTCAGTGCCTCAAGGCTCACGGCCTGAGCAACATCATCCGAGTCGAGTAGTACGTCGGACTAAAGGGTCTGGGGTGAATCGGGATGAGAAAGCCTGAGGAGAGCTAGAAGAGCCCTTTTGTTCCTTGGGGGCTACAGGCTACAGCAAGTGATCAAGGCTACACGAAACAACTCAGACCTCGCGGCCGCTCGGCCTTCCACCCATCAGCTGTGCTGCTATACCCATACCTGATGCACCACCCCCCGTTGTCTCTGCTGTGTCGCTGCGCCGCAAGCTTTGACCGTTGCTCGCTCTCGAAGGAGATGGAGCTCTCCTCCGACGAAAACAAGATCTGACTACTGTGGGCGGGCTCGACGTGTAGGTAGTGTAGGCGTGTAGAGGAGTGCTCAATGTGAGTAGCAAGCAAGCAATACGAGTTCGGTACGAGTACGAAACGCCCGGTCGAGTTGTCAGGCAGCAGTGAAAGTAAGACGGACCTATCGGCCACTCCCATGCTGCATTGGAGCATCGAAGCATTTGTTCATGTCGCATTTTGGGAAGGTCTGTCTCACCTTTCTCAGCTGATACGCCTCTTTAATGCTGGGCATCCTTTTCGTGAAGCATTGTTGTCAGAGTGCCCCTCACATTCATCCAGTCTGGCAGGAGAAGCCACGGCGTAACAGGGACAAGAGGCACACGACGGAATAGCGACCCCATTTCCTCCCTTCTTCTCTCACCTCGGCACTGGAGACAGACAGCGGGACAATGACAACGGTCGTAGCCTCGTAAGCTTGTAGACTGGATTGACGATGAAACAGCTATCGCGTCCGGGTGCGCGAAGCTCATCCACCATGCCCATGCCCGTGCCCCCGTCGCCGTCCGTCGCGATCCCTGCCGTCTCAATTCTATGCGCTCGAACAAGCGCCGCCCCTCCTCCCTGAACTTCTCGACACCGATACTGCTCAACTGTATCTCCACCACCCTTCTTCAGCACCGTACATTCACAATCTCGCGTGCGGCCAACGCCATCACCGTCTCATTCACTGCTGACGCACCGTTGCTCTCGACAAAAGGAAAGTGCTCCTGTCGGGCGGAGTACCTCCCCGAGCAGCCCTCCGTCCTAAAGCCGCCAGCAGTGGAAACATCTTCTCCCTCGATCCCATTCGGCCACACTCTCGACGGGCATATCTTTCCAAGCGACACGTAATCGCATAAGCGCCCTTTTCGCTTTGCGCTTCTTGCCATCAACTTTGCTGCGTCGGTCCATCCTGGAAGCTCTGCACTCGCTGCAATAGAACTACGCCTTCCACGCTCCGAAGCATCATGTCTACAGCTGTCGCAGCAGCACCAGCGCCGCCGCTCGCTCCGCCGCATTCCGATCGTGAGGCGAGCCCAAAGTCCGCATATCCAACGCTTGCTCCCTCGTCCCACAATCCCCCAGTCGACCGGAGGACCTCCGCATCAGCCACGACCAACGCAACATCTGCCAATGACCCCGTTGTCGTCAGCGAGGGAGTGGCACAGCATAAGATCAGTCCAGATGGGAAGCGCTCTCCCAATTCGTAAGTGGACGATACTGTCCAGCACCATTCCTCCACCACCGACCATCTTCACTTTGTTCAACATAATGCAACTGCAGGTGCACAGGCGTACTGATACTATATTTAGTGCCAGGCATGGTCTTCCCCCAAAGATCATCGTGAAGAAGGAGCCGCCTTCGTCCCCAGAAGTTCCTGCCGGTTCTCGACATCGACCTCGGAAGCTGGACCTCTCGACTAGCACGTCCCACGTCCAAGGCTCTATGTCGTCGCGTCCGTCTGCGCCGCTAACAGCGAGGGAAAGTGGCGGGCTCGCCATGCAAGATGTTGGATTGGCATGTCTTTCACCTGGTTTTCAAACGCAAGACCCCACTATGCGCGAGCAACTCCAACGAAGCATTTCCGTGCGCGATCAACAAAGACACATCATCGAATCTCGACTACAAAAAACGGCCAAGCCGACGGATGGGGAGGCACTGAGGACATCTGAACTCAACCCATTCGGTGGAGGTCTGAAGACTCCACAGACGTCCAAGAAAAGGCCGCCGCCTGGTCTTTCCATCGTCCCACCCTCGCATGAGCAATTCGCGAACGAGAGAGTCATCCAGTCCGCACCACTTAATCAGAGTTTCACCGGGCGGCATCAACCTCATCCGATCACTCGTCATATAGCCAACCAACCGTCCAATCTTTCCAATACCTCGCATATCCACCATGTTCCTGCGACGCAAACCAACAACCGACTCCCCCCAATATCAGACGTCTTTGCCGGCGAAGGACTCGGCGTACACAGGGAGTCTACATCTGGCAACCGCAACGGCTACTACCACTCCAATTCCAATTCCAATTCCTCCCACTCAAATCATCGTCCCGCATTCCCGTCCCCAGGTCTGCCCCCGCCCCAATCACATCAGCATGCTCCACCAACAAGCCGATCACGGGAATATCGCTCCGCAGAGGAGGCTGTAGCTGAAATGGCCGGTGGGCGAGAAGAGCTCCTTCCGAAAATCGTCCACTACGGCGGGCATCAGCCACCGACGCCCCCATCGCCACTGACAGGAAGTGGTCTTACCTCCAACAAACACGATCACCACCTCGGGGAAGCGTCGAGGAGCGGAAGCGGTAGACGGCGAGCAAGGGTGGAATATGAGCGCGACATGGGTACGCCGCCACTGGGAAGCGGGCCGGACGCTATCAGAAAAGGTCCGTTTGGGGAGGGTATAGACAGCCCGGAAACGCAGCGGAAGAAGAAGGAGGAATTCTTGGGGCTGTGTGCGAGGGCCTGGGACCTGTTCCATTCTTGACAATATCTGCTATCGAGGAGTTCCGAATGACGCTTTGGTCTAATGTGAGATTGGATTGACTTTGGGTTGGCGCACCGGATCAGGCTGGGACGGGTTCTCACGGCACTGTTGTTGAGCCTCTGCGGATTTACGATTTTTGTTTTTCTCCCCAGTTCAACGCTTCGTGAGCTACGTAGAGTAATGATGAAGGCGGGAGTCAGTTGGAGTTTGTTGGTGGGAATATGCTTTCCAGTATGTGCTGCTGACACGGGTGGACGATTCAGGTTTGCGGTGGTGCTCCAACTTCCCTTGGGATGTGTACATGAGGCTTTCTTCGGTGTGGGAGGTCATATCGACAGCGGGATCGGGCCGGTATAGATGAAAAGCAAATACCTCTCTTTGCTTCCAACATTACGAGCAAATCGTCGTAATCTCCTGGGTATTTAGACCATTTGCAGAGCTTATTTATCTGCTGGGTTAGACGACTGAGAGACAGGCTCGAAGACGAGACAGCTTGACATGATAGTTCTACGACACCGGTCTTCACATCTTTGATGAGTTCGCCGAGGACTCGGAAGACTGTTGATCTGAAAGTGAACTTGATAGTAAAGCAAAGGGTATCTTTCTACGTGCAAATCACTCGGGAAATAGACAAAGAGCCGCCCACAAGCACACGGCAAACCTATGATCCAATGTCCTGCAAAGCGAGCCCAAGACGGTCTCTTGCAAACTGCTCGTAGGTAGTAACCTCGACTTACGCGTCACGCCGACAGATGGAGAGTTGTCATCCTCCAGTTGCATATCGGAGCAACCTGTTGTTCCCTCGCACCCTACATCGATAGCGCCCAGCCTCGACTATCACTTTCCAGTTATTGCCGCATCCGTATCCGCTCGGAAAGGCGTTTCCTTGATATAGTTGCTTACGTCTTCGAACATTCGAAGCTCTTCCAAATAAGCTACGATCTGTTGCAGGACATCGCAGGTGTCTGCTTTGCCTTTTGTGAACTCCGGTATCTCCACCAGGTTGTGTGGCTGCGCGCTAGCTTTCAGCGCGCTATCGTCAATGAGGACCGTGTTTCTTTGATCCCAAACGATACCTTTCTCGGAGTCAGGATGCATACAGCTCAGAGCTTCAGAATCCCATATTCTGTCCAACCTCTTGTAGACTTGAACATGGCCTTTGTACTGCGCAGGCGTCAGACCCAACGTGTCACGACCCCACTCGCCCAACAACTTCTTGCGCTGTCTTTTGGAAAAAATATTGCGGCAGATGGCCGTAACGTTGGCGGGTGTGGCCGAGGACCATATGAGAACGCTGTGATGTTCCAAACAGTATTTGAGAAATTGATCGAGAGATGGGCGTGCTTTGTATGAACTAGAAGCTCTCCTGCGCACGAGTAAAGTACCATTGAGATCTAGGACAAGTAAAAGAGACTGAGGCTCTTGCAGTCTTATTGGAGGCCTAGAGGCTTGCGTAATGTATTTCAAAGTGGGTACGGGCGCTGGTAATTGGATTTTCGTATCTCGAGTTGGAATTTCTGATCGTACCCTGGATGCAGAAGGATTCAGTGTCAACGACAGAGTCTTGGGCCAAACAGACGCTCTAGGAGGTGAGCCGGTCCAGCGACCTTTGGGCGGAGAACTAGCTTCCTTGGAGGTTGTAATCGAGGTCTGGGCTCTGGAATTCGATGTGTATCTGTACCATTTGTCAATACGCCATGGGGGCACTCTTCGAAAGGTTGGAACTGACCGCACGGGCTGGTATTTAGTAAACACTGTGCCGGAACTATATCGAGGGACTTGAGAACTGCCGGTGAGAGAGGTGCCGAGAGGTCGGTACGCCGGAACTGTCGGATTCAGAACAATTGTGCCCTCCCTGTCAGGTTTCGGCAGGTAGACCCCTCCACCAGGCGGTTGACTGAAGCTAGTCTGTTGTGGAGCTCTTTCATTATCTTGGCATCGAATGGACTTATATCCCGTACTGGCTGTTTCGGTAGGTCCTTCGGAGGTTGCTGTCGTAACTTCATCCGGCCTCAGTCCGCTGGGGACTTGCGATAGAGGATTACGTCGTTGCGAACGGCGGCGCTGGCGAATATTCTTCGGCGCAAGCGCTGGCGCAGCCCCTGTTGAGGCATCCGCCAGACTCAATCGATCAAAGCTCTCAGTGTCCATTTTGCTCTTCTTCCAAGGAGCTCGGTCGGTAGCACCTAGAGTGGTAGAAAGCTCTTCTGATGCCCCCGCGACCTTCGGCGTAGCCATGTCAGTGGAATCCAGTGCGTCGCACTTGGCGAAGAAGAAGATTTACTTTGGTGATCGAAGCACGATCTGAAGCATCGTCGGTCCTCTGATGGCAGAAAGGTGTCGTGAAGGCAAAAGCTTGATGAGGGCACGAGATCCTTCTCGCGGTTCTAGCTGCTGAGAATCTACGCATGCACACTATGCACGGCTGCTTGGAGGCTGGTCCTCTTCGATGTGACTGTTGTGACTCGTGCGATTCTTCAATGGTAGCAGTTGCCCCATCCAACTTAGAGGCTGCAGGGCTGACATGACGGTCCACCCGCGCGTCATCCCGGACCGTCAACTTGAAATTTCCATTTGCCATGAGGCCGCAGTGCTCCACACATCTGTCACTTACATCTCAAAAGTCACCATGGCATTGGCACATGCTTTACAGCGACGCGTGAAACCTAGGAAAGACGAGAGCGGTGATGAAGTCGTCTCAGATATCGACTTCCCGGCTTCTGGCCGTAGTGAGGCTGGTTCGATAGATAATGGGGAAGGGAGTTCATCGAACGGGAGCGACAGCGAAAGTGATCAACATGGAGACGAGGACCAGGTGAAGCATCAGCGTACTAACATGGGCTTCTCAAACCTAATGGACCGTCTACAGTCATCAGAACCCTACCCGCCTGAAGAGCTCGAAGACCTAAGCAGCATCTCTTTTGGAGCCCTAGCAAAGGCTCAGCAAACGCTAGGCAAACGCAAACGGCTGGACGACCCGCCAGACACGTCTGTCCTCCACAAAAGACCACGAGACCCCATTACCTCTAGTCTCCCCGCCAATCAAAGTGCCGAAACTCTTGAACGGCGCGCGGGCAAGAACGACCACCGCGACTTCTCCCGTTCCTCCAAACACGCCCCCGCCGAGCTCTCCTCCAAGAAAGCCGTATCGCGCAAGCGTGGTGTCGTATCTACCACCAAACTCGACCACCGAGACCCGCGCTTCGAACCTCTCAGCGGCCCCATCGACGAAACGAAGACGAAGAGGAATTATGCATTCCTGGACGAGTACCGCGACGATGAGATGAAGCAACTGAAGGAGACTATCCGCCGGACCAAGCCAACCGACGAAGCCACTAAAGACGCTCTCAAACGAGCCTTACTCTCCATGGAGAGCAAGAAGAAGGCACAGACCGCGAAAGATAAGCAGCAAGAGATCATCCGGACACATCGGGCTAAAGAGAAGGAGTTGATCAAGCAAGGGAAGAAGCCGTTCTATCTGAAGAAGAGCGAACAGAAGAAGTTGGCGCTGGTGGAACGGTTCAAGGGGCTGAAAGGGAAGCAGGTGGAGAGGGCGATAGAGAGGAAGCGCAAGAAGAAGGCGGGCAGGGAAAGGAAGAATATGCCAGACGTGAGGAGGGCGGCAGATGGCTAAGGGGAGTGGTGTTGGCGGCCCCGACAGAGGCTATGATGACTGCGTGCGTGTGTTCCCCCGGTGCTCTGCCGACACATACTAGTCTTGTGGGACGCATGAGTCTGCGTAGCCCCCCGATATGGTAAAGCTATCACCTAGGGTTCTGACACTTTCATTGCTGGGTTCTCGCTGTCGGTCAGTCGGACGGCACATGAAGAGGGCTCGTTTATAGTGGAGGCATAAGATGATAATCAACTAAGACGCTGCTGCTGCCGCCACCGCTGCTTTTCGATTGACAAGAGCCGCCCTACCGACTCCGGGTCCAGAGAAAAGCAAGCCACGCCATCGTTACTTCCTGGTTATCATGTACATTTCATCCCCGCCCCACCGCCGCATCGAAAACTCCAGAAAACTCCAGAAAACCGAAATCAACAAGCTTGAGGACATCCGAAACCCAAGGAGAGAACCAATGCGCCTAATTGTAACCGACCAAAAGAGACAAAAGGTAAGCTGTCATAAGAAATGTGGCCGCTCATAAAACTTGGGAGAGACTCTCCGGCTCCTCGCCACATTCGTAGGCGTATGTCGCCGATATCTGGATGATATGCCATCCGTGCTTATCCGGCGCACCCAAGCCGTCATGGTACGGACAGTTGGAGCTCCATTCCTGAAATCTCCCTCGCAACAGCGTCACAAAGTAACACAACCGCACCATGGCCATTAGAAGCGCGAAGTGAAGCTTCTTCCCCCCAACGGTGGCCTAGCCATGACCCTCTTCGCGCAAACATTCTCTTTATCTTTTTCTCCAATTTTCTGGAATCCTTGTAAGATATCCAAACCGCCGAAATCGTCTGCGTCCTCGTCCGCGAAGAAGTCAAGTCCGAAAAAGTCGTCTTTGGGAAAGTTAATCAGGTTACTATCATAGGCCGTTGACTTGCTTGGCGACTTCTGTCGGACAGGAGATTCCAGAAAAGGTGCTTTGAGAGCTTGTGTCAATGCCCTGCCATTGTGATTACTTGAACGGGTAACCTCGCTAAGGGCATTGGCAGTAGTGCTTGTTCGGTCCAGGCGAGGACGTCTTATCGATCGCTTCTCCGGTGATCCAAAGACGGACACGGAGGTCTCATTGTCAGGGTTGTCCGAGAAAATACTGAAACTAGTAGTGATGCTGTCGTCGTGAAAGGCGTAAGGCTCGTCGTCGGTGATGTTGAACGCAGGGCTCAAAGGTATCTCTTCATGGAGTAGGCTCAAGCTCTTGACCGGCGAGCCAACGAGCTCCCTGATCTTGTTGCGGTGGTTACGCAAGTTGGTATTAGGGGAGATAGATGCAGGTGGTTTAGGCGGCATCTTGAAGCTGGCGGCGGGGGTCAACGGCGGTAACATTAGTGAGCTGTCATAGTGTCGCAACGGCGAGGAAGAGACCAAGTGCGGTGTTGAGAGCTTCATGTTAGCTCTACCCTTGCTTGGACTTGTGTCGTGGGACAAGGACCGGATGCGAGCGATTTCCTCTTCTGCCCTTCCACGCTTGATTTTTGGCCGATCAACATCGCTCTCGTAAATGTTGGGATTTCCAAAAGTGTACGGTCTGGTGGCGGACGATTCAATGGAAGAGAAGTAGCCACTGTCATTAAGGGCAGCCAATTTGCGCTTTCTCGACTGAGATCGACCGGCTGACGAAGGCAATTGGGAAGCAGGAGGCGTTGTCCCTTCGCGCGCATGGAAAACCACCGGCGGCGAGGAATGCATAGCCTGAGGCGGAGACGATTGCGGAGCTCGAGATGAAGGCGGTGGCATTCTCGTCACTTCGTCGGTGTCATCATCCTGAAGCGCCGGATCTGAAGCGGGTATGGTAGCATCCGAGGAGGGCTCCGCCGTTTCGGAAACTCGATTTTCCTCGCTTATGATAGGTTTCGGTGGAGCAACGCCAGTCCCAATGTTCAACTCGCTCGATGGTAGTGGAAGTGTCTTTATGTTTGGACCTGAAGATGAGACGGGGCGCCGACCGGGCTTTTCCTTGATGAATTGAGCCTCCATGCCTGGCTCAATGGCCCAGTAGTTCCCTTTGCCGGGATCGTCCTTTGGTCTCTCCTGCTTGATGAATGCCTTATTGAGACTGAGATTGTGGCGTATGCTGTTCTGCCAACCAGTGTCTGACGCACGGTAGAATACGAAGGTATCAGAGATCCACTTATATATTTGCGCGAGGGTCAACCGGCGGTTTGGCGCACGCAGGATGGACATGCCGATGAGTGAGGCATAGCTGTAAGGTGGTTTGGTGCCATCATCCTCGACATGTGGCATGTCGTGTGGTTCGGGTATCTGCACCACTGCAGGCTCTTCTAAGCGTGGCTTCTTATAATGTCGAACGTGTAATGGAGCGGCTTCGAGCAAGGTGCGTTTCAAGGGTGCCTTGTAGCCATAGCTCGGATCAGGAAATTCCGCAAAGTTGTCGTTTTGATATACGGGATTGAAATTCTCCTTATCCATTGGCTGAGAACTAGGGAAGGTAGTAAAGAGAGCTTGCTGGGTTTTCTGAGGTGCGATCGGATGGAACATCGACACTCTTTTCTTGCTCGGCGAATCTGTAGCAAACACTGCACCCTGAGGAGGCGGAAGAGCGATGTTGATCTTTTCACCAAAAAGAGCTCTGGGCGGGGAGCTTGAGTGACGGGGTGGCTTGAGCGGAGATTGCCCAGATGATGCGCTCACTGGCGGATTGAAGACGATGTCGTTCTGAGGAGCATGGCTGAATGTGGCCTGCAGAGGCGACGAGAAAGGTCTTGGAAGACTGTAATGGTTCTGCGAAGGCATGTCGTAGTGATCGAAGGAAGTGACAGGGTCTTGGAAGATTTGCAGAGGCGGTCGGTGACGCGTGGAAGCCATCGGGGTCTTGGGTCTTGCAGCCCTTCAGCACAGAGGTCGTCCTGAGGAGGGAATATGACGCGTGGGTGCAAAGTCTTGAAAGCGTTCAGATAAGGTGGAGGTTGTTAAATTGATTGTCCGTAGTGGCTCAAGCCGAGATTGCTCTCGCTTGTGGTTTGGTTGGAAGCGCTGAGGTCCCGAAATAAATGCAGAGCCTCCTTCAGATAAGTGTTCTATCGAGCGACGGTGAAGCGAAGTAGAGCCAGGCAAGGCGACGCAACACTATTGATAGTAGAGATGTTCCCGTGGTGGACGTTTGAGGGTATCGATGTTCGTGGGATCAGTAGCTCGGGCGGTGACTAGAAGCAAGGGCGCTTGAGTTTGGCACTTGAGCTAATTCGTCAATCTCGGCATCGGGGCCAGCAGTGAGAGTAGCCTCTGGGTTCACAAGCAATGCTAGAGATGCAAGCACGATGAGGAGAAGATGGAGATGGAGAGAGATGGCAGTGGGAATGGGATTGGGGATGGAAAGGGCAGGCCGTGGAGTGTCAAGGCAAAAGTTGGCGGTGGGAAGCGAGTTTATGGATGGAGCGGGGAACGTCAGCATTTCTGCCGCTGTGTCGTACTCCTTCGCCCACGCCCACGCCCACGCCCACGCCTGACGCCGGGACGGCTTGAGACCTATCAAACCGCTCAGTCTGCCCACTGCCTGCGACGACAAGGTCGAGACACCGGGCACAGCAGTACAGGGGGATCATTTCTCCAAGGCGGGCGGACGATTGGCTACATCAGCATCTGCGCCGGCGCTTCGGGGGCGAGTGCACTGCCCATGTTTTGCCCTGCTCGGGACCATTGCGACGACGTGACGCGTCACTGGCTCTAGCGTGCTTCTAATCGTACTTCGTACCAGCTTCAAACACGACAACGCCGCTTGCACGACTTCCAGTCTTTGTCTTTTCCTAACAGTTCCCTTCCAGCAATACGCCGGACTTCGCAGCAGCCATGGACACTGATCTCTCCTTCCATTCCACACATTGGCATTGCGCAGTCGAGGCGCTGTCCAAGGCGGAGAAGCGCGTCAAGCACGCGAGAAGATAAACAATGCACTGGCTTAGGTAAGCGACTCGCGTCGAATGGCGACTCTCCAACGCTATGGTCAGGTGACTCGGGTTATCGGCAGATCGGGGCATCAGGAATCGAGCACCAAGCATCAAGCATCAAGCATCAAGCATCAAGCATACATCGTAACACATCTGGCTTTTCTTTCTTTCTTGCAAGGAACCTGGGCCTTCGGACCCTGTGGTCTCTATAAATATCTGGCTCTCCTTAATGGTGTCTTCGTGCCCCATCTTCACCGGAAGTGATGCGCAGTGATCGGTCGGGAAGTAGATACATCTATCACGATCCTTCCCATGTACAACTATACCCACCGTCGAACATTTGATCTATCCTGTCCACGAGCGCCGCCCAGATGCAAAGTAATGAAACCTACAACTCCGACGCAGTCACTCGCATCATGCTGAATCATCCGGAAAGATCGTGTATTATGTCAATCCAAAAAGGTAAAGAGATTTGTGTGCAAGATGTTGATGGCCCGGTCCGCGTCTCTCTCTTCGATCACGCAGGAAATGTTGATCTCACTCGCTCCTGCCAGCACTGTGTCAGCGACATTGTCGTTGCGCCACCCCTATTCCCCTACCCTGAGGCAGCTTCTTACCCTGAGAGATCATTTCGATGTTCACATTGTTCTCCCCAAGCGCCGAGAACATTTTCCCGGCAATGCCCACCATGTTCTTCATCTGTTTGCCTACTAAGCTCAGGATCGCCATCCCGTCGATGATGTCCACAGTACCGTACTGCTGCAGTTCGTCGATCGCACCTTGCAGGTCATGGTCGACGATCTCCTTTTCGTCTTCTCCGGCTCCGCTGACGAGAGCAGACTCGGAATGTAGCGCCATCGAGACATGAACTTCAGACGTAGAAATGAGATCGACCGACAACCTCCATTTGTCTAGGGTGGAGAATATCCGGGCGAAGAAGCCGTGGGATAAGGAGCGCTTGTTAGAGTGCACGTTGATGACAAGGATTCTATGCTTGATCGTGACTGCTGTGGGTCTCTTCGGTCGTTGGTTTTTTGGCATGATCATGGAACTTCTTGCACGGAACAGCCTCGGATCGTGACCCGCAGCAGCGGAGGCACTCATGTCCGTTTCTTCCGGGGCTTCGGGAAGGATAACGGTACCTGAGCCTCGAGGATTCATCACGTTCTTGATGCGTATCGGAATTCTCGCTCGAATAACCTGTTCCATTGTGAAGGGGTGTATGACTTCGGAGCCATAGAAAGTGAGCTCCGCAGCTTCTGCCGGAGTGATTGTAGACAGTAATCGAGCCGTCGGAACTTTTCGAGGGTCGGCCGTAAAGATGCCGTCCACTTCCTTCCAGATCTGCAGCTCTTCCACTGGCTCTGGTTCTTGTTGCCCGCCCTTCTTGGCTCCTAGGCCGACGGCCACAAGAGCGGCACAAAGATCCGTGTATCCTCGACCAATCTGATCTAAAAGGCCACCAGGTACGGTTCCAAAGTACCCGGTTATTATCGGAACCTTCTCTCCACATGCTCTCACTCTCTCTGCCAGAGCAGCTGCCAAGCGCCGGTAGAAATCCTGGTCGATCCCGTTTGGTACCTTGAAGGCGACGACCTCGGACAGGTCGACATAACATGTGTCCACCCCTCGATCTTGCAAAAGGGCTGCTATGAATTGACAGCTGAGCTTTTCACCCGTGCTTATTATTCTGTCCAGCGACTTTGGACTGATCTCTCCTATTTTCTGTGCTGCTGCCAAGAAATCCTTTAGCCATAAACATTCATTCTCCACCTGTTCGACCAGCCCTGCTCGAAGCTCCGAAGATTTGATGTGTGTAATGGCAGCCTGGCTGTGCTCATCGCATATGGCATCAACGATTATCTCGTACTGGAGTGATCTAGAATGTTCCGCTTCCCTGGCAGCTCGTAAGAGTCTAGGATGCGTCAGTCGACGTCGCTCCAATACGAAACGAAGGTTGTGCACTGGCGCATATGGCTGACCTGTTGGTGGTACCATCTGCCTTATTGTGGCTGCTACGGGCGGAACATACAACGGCGATGCGGTTTTTCGAGAGGCTCGCTCTAGACATCAAGCAGGTTAGTCAGTAGCGTGAGCCCTTGGCGCGTAGGATGCTGCATACTTAACGATGTCGTCTGCTATCTTGTCTGCGAACTTCCCCACACTCGTCCCGCCGAATTTCTGCACGATCCATCTTCCTCGACGGCCGCTTCTTTCTGGCGCACTAGAAATATGCTGGTCGGCATTGTGAAGGCCGTTCATCAGCGCATTGGATCCCTGACCCATCAGTACACTTGGACAATACCCAATTCCAAAGATTTCAGGATAAGGGTAAAGGGATGAGTGAGAACCGTACGTGCTGGAGCGTGGGGGACAGGCTTGAGATGAAAAAAGTCCCATCATGCGCCGATTAGGGCAAGTTTGCCGAGTGCAGTAAGCAGAATAAGCTTAGTGGTCGTTCGGGGATTATGATTGGACCGCAGGATACTACCTTAATCAGCCAACGTCCGCCAAGCACGCCCCAAAAGTCCCATGATATCTCGGGCGTTCCAGTCGGGCGTTCCGATCATATGCCTCAGCTGCTTCAGTGAGGTCTTCAAGTGAGGTCTTCAAGCAATCTCGTCCAAGATTACCAACAAAGGCGGATCACAACTCTTTTGTTGTGTCGGACCTGACAAGCAATGTGCCTGGAACGTCGGGCGCTCTTCAGGTCTTGGGTGCCATCTACTACCGCTTCTCTTCGGTTCTTCTCTACGGAGGCTACCAATAAGCTGATGGGTCTGACCAAGAAAATAACCCAGCCTGCCTGAGCTTATGTGCGCCAGCATGACCATGACTCCCCGCCACGGGTATTTTGGTAACGCACCGAAACATAGCCAACGACGAGAACAACCCGGTACGAATGTCCTAGATAGCATAGCTCCGACCCACGCCACCATGTGGTCATTGATCGAGGCATCGCCTTTAGCTGCAATAGCCAATTGCCCACCCTCAACTGCCCAAGCCCATCTGGACACCCAAACGCCATCCGTTACATCATTGCCTTTTACGTGCGCCGGCCCCATGTGTCCCCGAAACGCCATCGCATGCGCCGCAAGCATCGTACCCTCATCATCTTCGATATATCTCTCGGTTGCTGTCCCTCATCCGCTCGTTGTCCCTGTGAGCGTCGGGACTCCTGCTGCGCCGTCTACCACCGCCTCGGGCCTCGTACTCACGCCGATCTCCGTACCGGCCTGGACCGCCTCGCTCGTCTCTGCGCAGTCCGTCATCTCTTCGCAATCCATCGTCCCGACCTCTTGGACCGTCGCCGCCCTGCGCATAGCTTGGGATATACGTATCTACCCGTGAGCCCCCGCTGGCTAGACCACCTCCCCTGGGCGGAGGCCTAGAGTCTATTGGTGCGCCGCCAGCCCATCCTTGGCCTGGCCAACCGACATTGCTCGGAGGAGGCCGTGGAGGAAGTCCATGCCCGTCTCTACCCCATGATGGCCGATGCGCTGGTGGCAGTGGCGCAGAAGGACCTGGGGCTCGGTAGTTTTGTTGCTGTTGGCTATACGGCATCCGGTCCTCATAGGCATTCCGTTGCGGTGCATGGTTAAGCGGTCCTTTCTGGAAGCTTCCTGTGCCGCCTGGGGGTCCGCCTAGAGGTCTGCGCGGGCCTTGATGATTAGCGGTGCTTGTGCCATTTGCCCATTCACCGTTTGGTCCCATGCCCACTGTTCCGCCAGCTGGCGCGGGAGGCAGTGCAGCTCTTTGTCCTCGAAATTTCCGCCGATCCAACTCGTGGGAATCTTCGAATTGGGGTATCTCACCAGGCTTCGCAGGAAGAGGTATATTCTTGAAGTATGGGTGCTCCAAAGCATCTATTGCATTGATTCGCTTTCGCCAGTCAAGTTTCAGAAGCTCACTGAGCAGAGATATGGCCGAAGATCCCTGCTCGCGAAAAACCTGCGGCAGGGTAGGTGGCCGCGCCTTGAATGACTGCACTCCTTCACAGCCGGGAAGCGAATTCCAGTCCGGCATGTTTTCCTCAGTGGGTGAACCAACGAGGTCAAAGATCATTTGCGCTTGGTTCAGGTCGCTGTTGCCGGCAAGAATAGGCTTGCCCTTGAACATCTCACCAAAAACACAGCCAACGCCCCACATATCTATGGCCGTAGTATATCGTCGAAGCTGTAATAGGAGTTCAGGTGGCCGGTACCAGCGGGTCACGACCAACGTGGTGTAGTCTCTTGTGGCTTCCCCGCCTCCCTTCCCGCGTTGCGGAGGTGGGTCATCGTACGGTCTCGCCAAGCCGAAGTCGGCGATCTGGAGGATCCCGCGGTTGTTGATGAGAAGATTGGCGGCTTTCATATCGCGATGTAAGACTTTGTTGGCATGCAAATACCGCACCCCCTCGAGTAGTTGCAGCATGTAGCATTTGATTTGTGGTTCTGTGAAGTGCACCGCCGGGTTTTCGAGCAAGCCCGAGAGGTCGTGATCCATGTATGGCGTGACCATGTACATGATTGCCTTTTTCCTCCCTTCTCCTTTGGTACGTTCCACGGCCATTTCCTCGAGCCTTAGAATATTCGGGTGGGACAACATCTTAAGGAGCTTAATCTCCCGTAAGGCGGTAATTGGAAACCCATCCTTCTCGTTGTGCATGAGGATCTTTTTCAGCGCTACTACCGACCCATTCCTCATCGACCGAGCTTTATGGACCTCTCCAAAAGTACCCTCCCCCAGCTTCGCAAGGACATCATAGGCTTTTATGCTGGAGCAGCCCCGAAACCTTGGCCGTCCCTCATCATCACGCTCCAGGGACTGTTTCACACTTTCTGAGCCCATGTTCACACCATCATGCCGAGGCGTGCCCATGATAGCACTTGGGCAGCTAGAGATGATGGGGCGCAGGTGATGGTGAATGTGAAGACTGTCATCGAGGCTGCATCAGTACAGTTGAGGTCCACCTTAAGCATTAGACACGATGGAGGTAGAGAGGGTGTTCATTGAGTGAACGATGTATGTATGGTAGGGGCATTGAAGATTCGTGACTTGGAAGAATGAGCGCAGCAATGAGAGGGCAAGGCATGAGAAGTCAGAGTTGTCCGTCGTACAGTATTGTAACGGAAACTTCCGTCGACAATTGCGGCTTGTGGGTGCGCAGCCTCAGTGCTCAGTACGCCGTACCCGGAGCCGTACCCGGAACCGTACCTTATTTAGTCCTACCTACTCGGACTTCTGAAGGCTCAAATCATCCATTCTTCACTAGGTCATCGTCGCTACTCCTAAGGCCAGAGGGTATGTTTCTCACCCCGTCGGACGGCTTATGTGACTAACTCACTACAGTAGACAATGGCCGGCAATCACCCTGTCCACATCCATCCAGTACGCTGCCCCGACCACCACCTGCGGACTATATGCATGTCGGAGAGCCTGAAACTGATGATACCTGGTCTTTCTAGGTTCGGCCACTATATCGATATTCGGCTACGCTGCTTGGTGCCTCGATGTGGTTCTTCGTCTGTTTTGCCTTGCCTTGCGCGTCCTAGGTGGAGCTGCTGACATGCGGGCAGTTGATGTACCGCGCGAAGAAAGATGGACCGGCACTTATGGGATGGAAACACCCATGGGATCATTGATTGAGGCGGGGGTGAGGCTACGTGGCTGTTGTCGACGGTTCGATGGAGCGGTTCGTAGGGTAGGGACGAAGCTTCAAATGGGCGTGTCCTTGAAGACAATTCTGTACATATTTCGCAGCACACGCCAGATCCCAATACTTATGAAAAGCGGAATCATACCACTCTGCCCAGGGTTTGACGATAAGCAAATTTTGGCAATGGCGACAGAGGGCGTGCCGGACCGTCTACATGCTCATATTGGGTTTCTCAAAGAGATAATGCGATACACCCCACGTATCACCGCCTTCAAACGCAAAGAGTTCCGCACATGCCATGTAGAAAATCTGCCACCTATAGAACCACATTGCCGTGTTCCTCTTCCCGTACGTTTCTTCAAGGTGCGGCCATATCTCCTTCTTGCTCGCGTTCATCTTGGACAGCCAATCCTGTAGATCTTCGTCAGCTGCGGCCTGGTCTCAATGTTTCATGCACCAATTCACAGATACGCTCATCTTACCTCACCAGTCTTTGCGTAATGCTTTCCGCTGACCCACCACTGCTCTTGCAACCTCAGATCCTTCTGAAAGTAAAGAAGTAGATCGGCGCTTGGCATTGTTCCACCGGAGAAGAAGTGAGTACTCATCCAGCCGTCTTCGAAATCATAGGGCGTCGTCTTGTGAGCGAAAATGTGCACAAATAGCTTGCCGCCTGGTTTGAGTGCCCGAGCCACCTTCGCCATCAGGAGCTCGTAGTTCTTCATATGCTCGAAAAGCTCAATTGACGTCACGCGATCGAAACTGGCTTGCTCAAACTCGTAATCCACTACATCCCCCGTAATGACGACGAGGTTCGTGAGACCTTTAGACTTGGCCTGGCTGTCAATGTACTCCTTTTGCGTTCTTGAATTCGAGAATGCGGTGATCTTGGAGCTTGGAAAGATCTCAGCGAAGTACAGCGCTCCAGAGCCCCAACCGCAGCTTCGCGCATTGAATGTCAGCCTTGGTCAAAGTCCATGGTCAGAATTCATTCCGCATACCCAAGATCGAGTATGCTCATCCCATCTCGGAGATCTGCCCTCTCCACATATAATCCCAACATTGCTACCTCTGCCTGCCCTAGCGTTTCCGTGCCTTTGGTATACAGGCAGCAGCTGTACTTCATTCGAGGACCGAGACAGGCTTTCAGAACACCAGTACCGACCTCGTAGTGCTGCTCGTTCGCTTTACCAGTCTCTATCGCTATTGGTCGCGTTCGTAGCGCTTTCACATATTGCATCTTGCTCCTATACGCCTCCTCGAGAGATGTACTGCCAATCGTATTTAAGCGGTCTTGAAGCTGCCTGCGAATGCCAATGCGTATGATGGCTTGTGGCAAGTAGCCTCCATCCAATATCCAGTCTTGCGGATCTGTTAGCCATGGCACGCTTCACGGCCTGCTGGACCATTGTATTTACACACCGTAATTCATTGTGGCTTCAAGGAGAGAAAAACTTGAAAAACGAATGAGAGTAATGATGTTGACCAACGGGTGAGGGTCAGAAATTTACTTGTTATAATCATGCATAATTACCAGGCAACATTCAGGTAAGCACTCTAAATTCTCAAAATACGGCATGTCAGAACTTTTGCATCTTTGTCTGAGGTCTAATTCAACAATTGATTACGTCATGAATGGAGTTTCCTATAGATTATCTCGGCAAGATGATTTAAAGTAGCGTGTTATATAGCTGACAACCGCATACTACATACGCATGCGATCAAGCAGCAGTTTATACAGCTTGCGCTTCTTTCGACGTTGAGGCCATAGCCAGTCGTGCGCCCCGCCAACGACAGCGGCAAACGACAAAGAAACCCATTTCTCAGCGACCCATGCCACTATGAAACCACCCACAGCTAGAACCAAAATAAAGATCTTAAATCTCATAGAGATCCAAGTCAATTGCATGAAACCAGCAAGCCAGAACCCCGGATCGATCAGCATATACGAAGAAAATAGTAGGGCAACAACAATAGTGACTACGAATGGTACTGTTGATGACCGTAAGCTGCAGATTCATGAAAAGCCAGAGTTGTGAGCTCACAGTTGTGCGTCATAGACTGCCGGAAAGGTGGCCCAACGCTGAGGACAACGCCGGAGAATATGTACTGAAAGCAGGAAAGCAAGAACAAGGTCGTGTTTTCCGAGTTCTCAATGTTGGACTTCTCGGTATCCAAAACAGGCGGGATAAACCTAAATACTGTTTGCATATGGCATCCACAAGCCGTGGTGGAATCGCTCTTACCAGGGCTGCCTCTGTACAATCTCGAACCCCACCAGTTGAATGAGTATGCATATGACGATTTGGGCCATCAAAGGCGTGAGGACTTTGCGAGACACTAGGCTAGCGGTCGGCCGTTTTCTGCTTAGTACTGGGTAAGCACCAGTCCACCCCACTGTGCTTAAGTCAGCGACAAAATGCGGTGGGTAAGAGGGCAGAGTATGCTCACTGAAAATGGCGATGGGAAGGATCAGAAGTAGATCGATGAAAAGGAACTGCGTGATTAGTGAGGACGGCAATTAGCTTCTTCAAGACCTAGCTCGTACCTGAAAGTCCCCGAGATTGGACGCCGATGCATAAAGGAAGCTGACGGTCGTGAACTGAATAGCCGAATACAAGCTCATGTATTTGAAGCAACAGAAGCTCGTGACAAGAGCCGCCCGCCCCTCGCTTTGTAACACGTCAACGACAGTCTGATAAGCGATGGAACGATCCATACCGGATGACTTCAGGTACGCAAGAGATGTCAAACACTCGACTCGTAAAAGGGGCAGCAACCGAAGCTTCTGCTTCGGACAATGATATCCCAACATCGGCAGCTTTCAATGCTCCGCAGTCGTTTGCACCATCTCCACAAAAGCCGCAACAGTAATCAATGCTCTGAAATTTTTCTACCAGCTCATGTTTCTCATCTGGAGACATCCTAGCGAAGACCTGACCTCGCGCGAGCATCTACAAACCCTTAGAGACTGCGGCAGTGAGACAGTCATGGGCGGACTCACTCCTTCCAAGACCTTTTCATTTCCGTACTCAATGACCCACCTGAAAACATCGCCGCTGACAGCGAGGGAGTAATTTCTTAAGTTGGAGATATCGTAAGGTAAAGAGGCATCACTTTCTACAGGCGGAGGCAACGGCTGTATCGTTTAGCATATCCCTCGGCTGCAGGCTGTTGTGTACATACCATGAGTGTGATTTCATCCAACTCGTAGATCTGATTGTCGACGCTTTGCCAGGCTAATCGGGCTTTAGGGTCCTGGGTATCACCTTGATACATGGTCAGCAATTACAGCCACACGGACGGCGAACCAACCCACCCTCGATGAAGTGAGGCACGAAGCAATGAGCCATGCGATCTATTAGATGGCATTCCCTAGCGACACTGATCGCGGTGAGGATGTTGTCGCCAGTGCACATGACCTGCCGAATAGCTGCGCCGTTAAGCTCATCAATGACCCCAGCAGTACTCGGTTTGAGCTTGTTCTCAAACACAATAAAACCCACAAACACAAGTTCCGACTCAGCCTCAGTACGCTTCATCTTCTGCACTTTTACCCAACTGAGTTTCGGTATATGCTTCGTTGCACACGCTATAACCCGAAACCCTCGGTGAGTATAATAGCTAAGAAGCTCTTCGTAATCCATTGGAACTGCCAAAGCTGTGTTAATGTGCAGATCGCTGGGATTTAGCGTGTAACAACTTACAGCTGTCAGCGCGGCAGATGTCTTTCATACATTCAGGAGCGCCTTTTACATATACGTCTACGCCAGGAGCGCCGAATTGGCGGACAATGACGCTGGCTCTGCGTAGTTGCGAGACAAATTCGAACGACTTCAGTACGCCCAGTTCGATTGGTGAACTCTAGTAAGTCTGTTAGCTGAGTCGCGTACGACATATGCGATGAACGAACATGAGCTCCGTCCTCAGCTTCATCGATGTCGTACTCCATGCCTGCTGGTGGTCTGGCTACCGATGGGGACAGTTTGTTGTGTTCTTCGTCTTCGCCAGCTCCCGAACTTTGTCCCCCTTCATCGAACAACCACCCTGTAAATTCAAACATTTTAAGATCCAGTGGGTCTCCCACAAGCTCCTCGTCCACCATACGTAACGAATGGCAAGTGGCCATGGTATAAAGAGCGGCTTTGTGGACTCGATAATCTACGGTAGGGTCTCTTTTATAAGGAGCGCCAGGTAACAAGACCGTCATATCGCTAAGGATATCACTGAATCTACGACGATGTCAGTACGCAATCACGAGCACGCTTGGCTGCCAGAAAAGTGCCGATTACCTCATCGCTGGCCGGTGAACTACTCTTACACCCAGAACATCCAGACCGTCTTCAGTCAACGTCCCAGTCTTATCGAAGCAGACGATGTCCAGTTTTCCACCCACGTTAACCCTTGATCAGTCAGCGATCACACCCACTCAAGCCGCGTACACAAGTACATCTCACCTCTGCGGACTGATGCAGAAGATTTGCTTCTGTTTAAGACGAGATAAAGCGAAATTTGTCCCAATAGTCAGGGTGGCAGGTAAAGCAGGAGGTACTACAATGGTAATGAGATCTAAAGCGCGGATGATTATGAGATGCCAAGCCAGCTGCAGCCGTCAGTCGAGCTTCACCTGGTAAGACTCTGAGCTTGGCCTACTTGTAGTCGAACGAAATTGACGAATGAGGCGATAAAGCCCACCCCGGCGACGGCGCCCATAACAGATATGTAGCGAAACGCATCTTTATAGAACTTGAAACCTGACGGCTTTGGAAACAGCATTGACCGGACCAGAGCTCCCTTGGTGGTGTTGAAACCAGTCCTGACAACTAGAGCCAGCGCAACAGCCTCATCATCGTGGCCATCCTGAGGGCGTCTGGCCCGAACTATTTTGGTACCACTAAAGAGGAAGTGCTTCGCGACCTCCGCGTGGATGGAGGTGGCGCTTAGATCAAGTAGTCGTAGTGACTCGTCCGTAGCGGGGATTTTTGAAACAGGCACAGATTCACCTTTGCATTTAGCATCCAACGCTCAAAGGATTGAGTCAGTCCTTACCAGTAAGCATGCTCTCATTTACTATACAGTCGCCCGCCAACAGCAGACTATCGCATGGGAACTGTGGTAAAGATGGATCCGATACTTCGTATACGTCCCCAGGTACCAGTTCGCTGCTGGTCACACCCCGCCCCGCAAAGAGTCAGCCTTAGAAGCCCAAGTTCCCAGAGCTGACTTACAGAATCCATTTCGCAAGACTCTTACATCACATTCAAAACGTGAAACTTCACGCAAGCGTTTCATTGTCTGTTTGTCAGCTGCTGTACGGCATTTGGAACAGGTGTTCTTACTGCTCGCGTGTCAATTAACGTAGTCGTAATGCTGACCACGGATATCAGGAAGATGCAGGCTGCATAATAGTAGTACTGATCGAGAGACCAGAGCACCAAGCTCGCGATCTGGAAAACATAGAATGGATGGAATGCCTGCAGATTGTCAGCGCCTATATACAGCGTAAGGTATGCGTAGCCCATACTTCGTCAATGAGCAGCTGTGGAACCGATTTCTGCTGGATATCAATAAGGTTCATGCCAAAGACTTGCTCTCTTTGATGCCGTTCATCGCCATCAAGGCCGACTCTTATAGACTTGACGTCCGTCCAACTGGGGTCCTTCCAATTACTGCTGAGCACGAAGCGGTCCTTAAGGGGGTGGAAGCAAAATCTGATGTAGCGGTAATCCAGAAAGCGAAGATGAAGCATCACGGGATCATCATCCTCATCAAAAGCTCGGAGGCGAGTTTTTTCCACTACAGAGCCGAAGACCGTAGAAATCGAATGTCCATATTGCTCTTTGATCACCCTTTGCACGATGAATTCGCCCCATTGGTTCTGGTCACGTTAGCCAATTCCTTGCTTCTAGGAGTCAACCTCAACGACAAGCTCACCTCAATGACAACCCAGGCGCATTCGCGTAAAGGCTTCGGCGTACCAGTCAACCAAACTCGCCAACGGGGCAACCAGCGGAATACGAGGTACCCCAGTCCCAACGTAAGTACACATAAGACAAGGTACACCGAGAAACCTAGCAAATCCGTCGCAAAGCCGGCAACAACCACAGTCAGATCTTCCGTTACGATGTGGAACTTTTGGCTGACTCGGCCGCCCCTGCCCATGCCACTTGCGCTCGATTTGGCTGAATCGTGCCGACGAAGAAGAGGGTCTTCAGTAGAGGCTCTTGAGAAGTTCGAAGACTTGCGTCTCGAGGGCGACACGGATGTTGATTCGAGATCCTGGTCTTCTCCGTTCTGTTTCCGCGCATCATCGTCCTCTGCTTCACTTTGGTCCGAGACTGCTTCTTCCTCGAGCCACTCTGTAGGCTCCGCCTCCGCCTCCTCCTCCTGCTGAAAATAGGTGTAGCTGGCTGTCGAATCGGATCTGCCACGTCTATGCGCGAAGCCTGTAATGCTCGAAGGGATGCTTTCCGAGATTGGGCCAGAATACAATTCGTCATGGGCCATTTCCACGTCGGAGATGAAGCTGACGCTATGCGGTGTCAGATGATCTCGAATATCACTTATGGTTCAGGATGCCAGACTTGCTCATGTTAGAGTCTCGGCGGTACATGTGACCGGGAAGATGTCCGTTGCCAATTCCACTGCTGCGCGAGCTGCCACGCCGCAAGTCCCCACTGGGGCGTGGGCTCGAGCCGTTCATCGTTTTGGTGCGAGCACTTCAAAAAGATACTCTGGCCAGCTACCTGCCCCTGCTCCTTATGTCGTTGCCCGGTAAAGGTATATCGTCTGGCCCGCCTTGAGATAGCATTGCTTTCAGGATGGTCAAGTCCGAGTAAGCAGGTGACAGGGCGACAACGAGAGATGAATTGTGGAGTAGGACTGGTGACGTTTGTTCAGTTCGAGTCGCATGTAAGGTGGCGAGGGTGGGTGAGTGATCTTCCACTTCTGTCGGTCGGTAGACCTCAGCCCTGACAGTGGACGCCCTGAGACGCCCTATGGTAGCCGAGCTGATGATACTCTAATTTTTCAAGAGGTCCGAGTCAGGTATAGAGTATTTCCGTACGAATAGTCGTACTCGTACAACGTACAACTAGAGGACGCGGCGGAAGATACCGAGTTGGCGAAGGTGGGGCTCGTCTCCTCGAGCTGAAGGGCTGAGGCAATCATTAATATTGGATGTCGACTATGTGAAGGCGGGGTGCTGGCAGGCACGGCAAGGGTGGCCGATGAGTGATTGATCACTGATTATGATGAGTATTCGTACTCACGTTGATACAAATACCAAGGTAATACTATTCATGATGTATCCCTCTACATTTTCGTAGTGCCACGGAATACCACTGCATCACTTGACTCTCCGTCCTTGAATTTACGCTCTCACCATCACTCTCCCAGGCAGACTCCCACTTCCGCTCCCCCTCTCCCGACCATTATTTGGCGCATCAAAGTGTACCTTGTACCGATCAGATCGTAACTGTACTCTATCAGACTCGTACCAGCACAGCATCTTAGTGTAACCGTTCTTGGCATCGACTGGGGGTGAGAGCGTGGTAATTGTTGCCCCTCTTGAGCTGCGGTTGGCCAAGGGCAGAGCGGTGACAAGTTTTGCCCTTCGCGCTAAAATTCACGCGATCTCAACAGCGCCTCACCTCCAAAAAAAAGCTGCGTTTGTCAAACCTTTCGTACAACTATTGAACGACCCATCTACACAGCCGAGACCCCCACTACGCTCCATACAACAGGCAGTATGTCAGAACCAATCCGTAACAAGAAGCTTGACCTGCAAACAGCACCGTGAGTATCCCCGTCGACAGGCCGCAAGAACGGGACATTGAGGCCCAAGTGTAGGACACCTCAGAACACACCTGCGAATAATGCGCCAATCTCCTCCCATGCTCAACAACCAGGAGTGTCAAGTATCACGGAAGGTCCGTACATGTCCCTTCAAGTGCACCTCGTGCTGAAGCCTGTGTGTCTGGTACATCCGATGATGCTGACTGTTTGATTTAAGAGGATCTTGACCGTGCCGCTGCTGCGTCAATCTTCGCCCAGAACCCGAAGTTGGTGTCTATGATCCAAGGCAAGTTAGGCACGCTTGTTGGACGCTCATCCGGATACATCGAATCCCTTCCCGCTCCTGTTCGTCGTCGTGTCGCCGGACTCAAAGGGGTTCAGAAAGAACACTCCAAGCTCGAAGCCGAGTTTCAGGAAGAGGTTTTGCAACTCGAGAAGAAATACTTTGCCAAGTTTACACCTCTGTACGAAAAGCGTGCCAAGATTGTGAACGGTGCTGCGGAACCCACAGATGACGAGGTCAAGGCCGGCGAGCAGGACGAGGAAGAGGAAGAAGACGAACCCGCAAAGGCGGAGTCCGCCGCCGATGGTAAGGCACACGACGACATTGCTGGAATCCCCGAGTTCTGGCTTTCTGCTATGAAAAACCAAGTGTCGATAGCGGAGTTGATTACGGGCCGGGATGAACCTGCATTGAAATGCTTAACAGATATTCGAATGGAATATTTGGATCGTCCAGGGTTCCGTTTAATTTTTGAATTCAGCGACAACGACTACTTTACGAACAAGATCATTACGAAGACCTACTTCTACCAAGAAGAGAGTGGATATGGCGGTGACTTCATTTACGACCATGCTGAGGGTGACAAGATCGATTGGAAGTCTGGCAAGGATCTCACCGTCAGGGTCGAGAGCAAGAAGCAGCGCAACAAGAGTAAGTCCCGTTCGGAGCACTGAAAACCGTAAATTGGCTGACCTAGGAGTAGCCACCAAACAGACCCGTGTTGTCAAGAAAACGGTGCCTACCGAGTCCTTCTTTAACTTTTTCGACCCACCCAAGGCTCCAAAGGAGGAGGATGAAGACGCGGCATCTGACATCGAGGAGCGATTGGAGTTGGATTACCAAATCGGGGAAGATATCAAGGAGAAGTTGATCCCTCGCGCCATCGATTGGTTTACGGGCGAGGCACTGCAATTCGAGGAGCTCGACGATGATCTGGAGGAGGGCGACTTTGAGGATGAGGACGACGAAGAGGATGATGACTTGAGCGAGGATAGAGACGACGACGAGGAGTCAGAGGATGAGGTTAGCACTCTGCATCATTCGTCTATCTGTCGATGCTAACTCGATGCGGGCAGGATGATAATTCGAAGCCAAAGCAAGAGGCTGCCGAATGCAAGCAGAGCTAGTCGCTCCCTGGCTATGATTTCAGCAAAGCTGGCAAGGGTGGGGCCATAGCACATCGAAGTCTAAAGATATCGTCCATTTGGCGGTATGCTTCGTTTGGGCGCTACTTGGCTAGGTGGGGGGATAGTGTTCATGTTGTGAACTTCATGGATACGACATCTCCGGCGGTCTCATTGTGTACTTGCTTCGTTCACGATCACTGCCCCCTCTCCAACCAATGATCTTACTGCACACTGTTCCTAATCTCCTCAAGTTGACCCTCGACGGGCTTCTTAACTTCCATAGAACCATCACTGGTGCAGACGTTTCGTTGCAATGAACACGAGAATTCAACCTGAAGCTCTTCCTATCAAAAAGTGCTGGCTCCCGACGTTGACCTTGGCCACGGGGCTTTCTCTCAATGCTGATATAGATGCGGTGCATCCATCTAATAAGGGATGCCAACAACAATGATGTGAGCATAGTAACGATCCCAACGTTTGATACCTGGTCCAAAAGTACGAGTAGGCATCCTTAAAAGTGCGAGGTATCTTGACTGTGCTCTGCAATGCACGCGTCGTACGAGGAAGGCACAGCGGGAAACTCAGGGTCCAGCCTTATGAGGCATGTCGACATCATCGGCAGAATAATCCTTGACAAAAAGTTCTCATAAGCGATGATCCAGAGCAGATCACTTCCACAGCCTCAACCCCCAAAGCGGAAAGAGGACTGTAATTGCTTGTATCACCACGCTAGATATCCATAAGATGGTGTCAACTGCCAGGGATATCTCCTTCAGGACCAACGCACAATCCCGGGAAGTGTCCACCAGCTTCGGCCATTCGACTTCGCCTATCGCGACATTTCATTCCCCCCCATCAAGCTATGGCGGAGCGCAGCTTTCGCGTAAGACTACGGGGGCGTTCGCAAAGCAGTTGAAGCCTTTCGCTACTCGAGATATCAAGATTCTGCTTTTGGAAAACGTAAACCAGACTGGTAGAGACATCTTAGCGAAGCAGGGCTACCAGGTCGATTTCCTGAAGTCGTCACTCGCGGAGGACGAGCTAATAGAGAAGATACGGTGGGGTATCACGTTTGCCCAGCTGTCGTGAGAGGCTTTGCATTCTAATCTGATGTTCTAGGGACGTCCACGTAATCGGCATTCGCTCCAAAACCAAACTCACAGCGCGAGTCTTACGAGAGGCCAAGAACCTCATTGTTATAGGTTGTTTCTGCATCGGAACTAATCAGGTCGACCTAAATTATGCAGCCCAGCATGGCATTGCCGTCTTCAACTCACCCTTCAGCAACTCGCGCAGTGTCGCTGAGCTTGTTATCGGAGAGATCATATCTCTTGCCCGGCAGCTCGGCGATCGATCAAATGAGATGCACCGGGGAACCTGGAATAAAGTAAGCAATAAGTGCTGGGAAATTCGTGGCAAGACTCTTGGTAGGCCCACCGTTTCATCAACTCTGCGTCTGGGTTCTTATACAGATACTAGGTATAATCGGCTACGGCCACATCGGTTCTCAGCTGTCCGTCCTTGCAGAAGCTATGGGAATGTCTGTCATCTATTATGATACCGTCAATCTGATGGCATTAGGCATTGCCAAGCAAGTACCGACCTTGGAAGCGCTTCTCGCAGGCGCAGACTTTGTTACTTGTCACGTACCAGAGCTGCCAGAAACAATGAATATGATCGGTCTCGAGCAATTCCGGCAGATGAAGGACGGTAGCTACCTCATCAATGCCAGCCGGGGCAGTGTCGTTGATATTCCCGCCCTTATAGATGCAATGCGAAGCGGGAAAATCGCTGGGGCGGCTCTGGATGTCTATCCAGCTGAGCCTGGTGGCAATGGAGACTACTTTTTGAACAGTCTAAACCCTTGGGCAGAGGATCTTCGCGGTCTTAAGAACATCATTTTAACGCCACACATCGGGGGTAGCACTGAAGAAGCACAGAGTGCAATTGGCATTGAAGTTAGCGAAGCTCTTGTTCGTTACGTCAATGAAGGGACCACTCTGGGGGCTGTCAACATGCCTGAAATCAACCTCCGATCCTTGACCGTGGACGAGCCGAACCATGTACGGGTGGTGTACGTCCACCACAACGTGCCTGGCGTGTTAAGAAAAGGTAAGAGTCCTCTCTGTCGCACGCATTTTCGGCTGACATCAACCGTTCAGTCAACGAGATTCTCGGTGACCACAATGTGGATAAGCAGACTACCGACAGTAGAGGAGAGGTCAGTGAAACCACCACCGTGTACTGGAAGCACGAGCTTAGGCGTTCTTACTAGGTTGCATACCTCCTGGCTGACATCAGCAACGTCAACACGCACGAGATCAAAGACTTGTACGAGAGTCTCGAAAGCCTGAGCTGTAAGCCATCAAAACCGCACAAACCTGAGTAACGCACTAACGTGGTGCAGCCCGTATCATGACAAGGGTCCTCTACTGAGATCCATGGTCCCACTCACTACGTAGAAATTCAACAAGGCCGCTGTGCTAACTATGACTGCCATCAACGAAGCATAGGATTAAGGGCGTTGGGTGCAGGAGGCAAGATATAGCCATATAAACAGCGGACAATCGTTAAGACGCAATAGATCACATTTCATAATCTGTCAACCGTGAACACGTCGCCAATTGTTGTCAGCAATCCCTTCCGAGATGGGACACCGCGAGAGGAAGCTTGGAATAGACCAAAATGCCACCTGCTCATGCCGTGCTGGTTGCGAACCGATGTTAGTAGCAATCGGCAGAGAAATAGAACGCGAACTTGAAATCATTGACGCCCAGGCCCTCAGCAAGGTCAGCCCTAAGAGATTGGATTTGTTCTGCTTCACAACGCTGTGTTCGCTGAACGGCTCCTTTATTTGGGGTGTTGCAACGTCGTACGAGTGCCTCCACGGCCTCCACGGCCTTTGCCAAGCGAAGATCCGCCACGCCGAAAGAACAAGCCATTCTAGAGCCGCGGGGTACAATTACACAGAATTTGGAAAGGTCGTCAATAACCATATGTGGTCCAGGTACTCGTAGCGAGTTGTACTTCTCGACAACCTTGCCGGCGTGTCGTTGAACTGGCGTGTCATTGAAGCTGCATGGAGCGCTGAAGGAAGCATAACGAAAGAAAAGAAAGGGGCGTCGCTTCTGGCCATCCCTGCTAGGCCGACACGCCCTAGACGTAGCCATACCTTACCCATACCGCGTTACCTTCACCCGTGGGTTGTAACCATACCTTACCTGAACTTTCTGGTGAAGCAGCGATCCAACTCCCCTGATACCACATTCTAACCCCACCAATGCTGCCGTGGCCGTTCGCGCCCGCGTGAACCATCCTCTCTGCCTCTGCATTCCCTTGCAGCCTCTGCTCTTTATCCCGGAGTTGGCCTATCGTTCACTGGCTTCCTCCACCACCGTTCGGCCCACTACCGTCCGGTCCACGACACTGCTTTCTTGCTCTTCAGGCCCGCCTTACTGACTGTGATCCTGTGCAAGGAGCGCGATGGCGCAGAACTACGACGTCGGGACGAGAGCATGGCAGCCGGACCCTACAGAGGGATGGGTTGCATCAGAAGTGGAGGAAAAACGGGTTCAAGGGGATAAAGTCCAGTTGATATTCAGGCTGGCAAATGGCGAAGTTGGGCCCCCCAAAAGACTTTATACCACATCTAGCCAGAGATGGAGCTGACGGCAAATGTTGTGATAGTCAAGGTCCTTGTGGACCACATTGGCGGCGCTAAACAATGACAACAACACTTCTCTCCCTCCACTGATGAATCCCGCCATGCTGGAAGCCAGCGACGACCTCACAAGTCTGTCACATCTGAACGAGCCTGCAGGTAGGTTGAGTGCTGCCTCCCAGGCCACTAGAACTTTATGCTAACGGCACCCCAAAGTCTTGCAGGCCATCAAGCTCCGATACTCCCAGAAGGAAATATACACATACAGCGGCATTGTTCTAATAGCAACCAACCCATTTGCGCGGGTAGATTCATTGTATGTTCCTGGGATGGTACAAGTCTATGCCGGGAAGCAGAGATCCTCACAAGCACCGCATCTCTTCGCTATCGCGGAGGAAGCCTTCGCGTAAGGTCCCTATGCTCGGTATGAACAGCTCACAGCTTACCCTAACCAGGGACATGCTACGGGATAATACCAACCAAACCATTGTCGTGTCAGGCGAGTCCGGGGCAGGGAAAACTGTCAGTGCCAAGTACATAATGAGGTATTTCGCTACGAGAGAATCGCCGGACCAGCCCGGTAGACGAGCAAGAGGCATAGCAGACATAATGAGCGAAACAGAGGAGCAGATCCTTGCTACGAATCCCATCATGGAAGCTTTTGGGAATGCCAAGACCACCCGCAATGACAATTCTTCGAGGTTTGGGAAGTATATTGAAATCATGTTTGACAAGAAGACCGAGATTATTGGTGCTAGAATACGGACATATCTCTTGGAGCGCTCAAGACTGGTGTTTCAGCCGCTCAGGGAAAGGAATTATCATATATTCTACCAGCTGGTTGCGGGTGCCACATCTGTAGAACGAGAAGAGCTAGGGTTGCTTCCAGTGGAGCACTTTGATTATCTCAATCAAGGTGGGTATCCAGTTATTGAAGGTGTGGATGACAAAGCCGAGTTCGATGCAACACGGCAATCGCTTGCTACCATTGGCGTGAGCAGGGAGAAGCAAGCTGAAATTTTTCGTCTACTCGGTGCTTTGTTACACCTCGGGAATGTGAAGATTACGGCTACTCGTACAGACTCGGTCCTTGCTTCCACCGATCCTTCTTTGACTCGAGCTTGCGACATGCTCGGAATCGATGCGAGCGAATTCGCCAAGTGGACGGTTAAGAAACAGTTAATAACAAGGGGGGAGAAGATCATGTCAAACTTGACGCAGCAGCAGGCATTGGTAGTCCGGGACTCAGTTGCGAAATTCATCTACTCCAGCTTGTTCGACTGGCTTGTCGAAAACATCAATCTTGGCCTCGCAACACAGGAAGTCGTCAGTTGCAGCAACTCATTTATCGGCGTCTTGGACATCTACGGTTTCGAACATTTCGCAAAGAATTCCTTCGAGCAGTTCTGCATCAACTACGCTAACGAAAAGCTACAACAAGAATTCAACCAACATGTTTTCAAGCTGGAGCAGGAAGAATACCTGAGGGAACAGATAGACTGGACATTCATTGACTTCTCCGATAATCAGCCGTGTATCGACCTCATTGAAGGCAAGCTTGGTGTACTTTCGCTACTCGACGAGGAATCGAGACTACCCATGGGTTCGGACGAGCAGTTCGTCACAAAGCTCCATCATAATTTCGCGGGTGACAAGCAAAAGTTCTACAAAAAACCCCGATTCGGCAAATCGGCGTTCACGGTCTGCCACTACGCGATTGATGTCACCTATGAGTCTGATGGCTTTATCGAGAAGAACAGAGACACTGTGCCCGATGAGCATATGGAGGTGCTCCGACTCTCTTCGAACGCCTTCCTTGGTGAAGTTATGGAAGCAGCCTCTGTCGTTCGAGAAAAGGATACCGCTGCTGCTGCGAATGCCAAGCAGGTTGCAGTACCTGGGAGGAGAATGGGCGTAGCTGCAAACCGGAAACCGACTCTTGGTGGCATCTTCAAGTCGTCCTTGATAGAACTGATGCAAACGATTAATTCAACCGACGTGCATTACATCCGCTGCATCAAACCGAATGAGGGCAAAGCGGCTTGGAGTTTCGAAGGCCCAATGGTGCTAAGCCAGTTGCGAGCCTGTGGCGTCCTGGAAACTGTCAGAATTAGCTGTGCAGGGTATCCGACTCGATGGACTTACGAAGAGTTTGCCCTGCGATACTACATGTTGATACCCTCTCCGTCGTGGACGTCAGAGATTCGAGAGATGGCAAATGCCATTCTCAAAAAGGCACTTGGAGAGGGGACGAACAAAGGACTTAACAAATACCAACTTGGGCTAACCAAAATCTTTTTTCGAGCCGGAATGCTGGCGTTCTTGGAGAATCTTCGCACCACGAGACTCAACGACTGTGCAGTCATGATACAAAAGAATCTACGTTGTAAATACTATCGAAGAAAGTACTTGGCGGCGAGGGAGTCAATTTTGCTCTTCCAGGCATTGGTACGGGGATGTCAAGCCCGACAGCGAGCAGAGGAGGTCCGCCGCGTTAAGGCTGCGACTACCATTCAGAAAGTCTGGCGCGGTCAGAAGGAATTGAAGAAGTTCAACCAGATTCGCAACAATGTTATCTTGCTACAGGCCGTTGCGAAAGGCTACCTTTGCAGGAAGACCATTATGGAGACGAGGGTTGGCAACGCAGCAAGGACGATACAGCGGTCCTGGCGTTCGCGGCAGCAGATGCGCTCCTGGAGACAGTATCGTAAGAAGATCGTCATCATCCAGAGTTTATGGAAAGGGAGGCAGGCAAGGCAAGCCTACAAAACGTTACGTGAGGAGGCCCGTGATCTCAAGCAAATATCCTATAAGCTGGAGAATAAGGTTGTAGAGTTGACGCAGTCACTTGGGACAATGAAACGCGAAAACAGGACTCTAATTGTACAGGTTGAAAGTTACGAAAACCAACTAAAATCTTGGAAAAACCGGCACAACACGCTAGAAAGCAGGTCGAAAGAGCTTCAGGCCGAAGCCAATCAAGCTGGCATTACAGCGGCCCGCTTGACGGCAATGGAAGATGAAATGAAGAAGTTGCAGCAGACATATGACGAGTCGACAGCAAACATGAAGCGTTTGCAAGACGAAGAGAAGAGCCTACGAGAATCGCTCCGCATCACTAATCTCGAGCTTGAGAAAGCAAAGCAAACTGGTCTAAGCCATGAGAGCGAAAAGTTATCTCTCCGACAGCAGCTGGCCGAGCTTCAGGATCAACTTGACCTGGCCAAGAGAGCAGCTCCTCTCAACGGCGTGGTCAACGGTGAGCTCCACAACGGACATGTTCCTCCACCACCAGCGAATGGTTTAATCAATCTTGTCTCTTCGAAGAAACCTAAAAGACGTAGTGCGGGTGCGGAACGAGTGGAGATGGATCGATACAGTACGGCCTATAACCCTCGTCCGGTCTCAATGGCGATCACAAATTCCAATGCGCATCGCCAGAACTTGTCGGGGTCTACATTCAGTCCAGGACTAGACAATGTCGAATTCGAGCTCGAAAACCTGCTGTCTGACGAAGATGGGTTAAACGAGGAAGTTGCAGTGGGCTTGATCAAGAATCTCAAGATTCCTGCTCCCGGAACCACACCGCTTCCGACTGATAAAGAAGTCTTGTTCCCTGCGTATCTCATCAACCTTGTCACAAGCGAGATGTGGAATAATGGCTTCGTAAAGGAGTCAGAGCGCTTCCTAGCAAACGTGATGCAATCTATCCAGCAAGAGGTCATGCAGCATGAGGGGGAGGAAGCCATCAACTCGGGTGCATTTTGGCTATCAAACGTGCACGAGATGCTCTCATTCGTATTCCTTGCTGAGGACTGGTACGAAGCTCAGAAAACCGAAAACTACGAGTACGATCGGCTTTTGGAAATTGTGAAGCACGATCTCGAAAGTCTTGAGTTCAACATCTACCATACTTGGATGAAGGCCTTGAAGAAGAAGCTGCATAAGATGATAGTGCCGGCTATCATCGAATCGCAATCCCTTCCAGGGTTTGTGACTAGCGAGAATAACAGATTCCTTGGAAAGCTGTTGCAATCAAACAACACACCTGCTTTTAGTATGGATAATCTGTTGAGTCTGTTGAACAATGTGTTCAAGGCTATGAAAGCGTACTACTTGGAAGACTCGATCATCACGCAGACTGTAACCGAGCTCCTGAGACTCGTGGGCGTAACCGCTTTTAACGATTTGCTCATGCGAAGAAACTTCTTATCGTGGAAGCGAGGACTACAGATCAACTACAACATCACCCGGATCGAGGAGTGGTGTAAGAGCCATGACATGCCCGAAGGAACTCTGCAGCTAGAGCATCTCATGGTAAGTCGGTCCAAGGACCCCACCGTGGGACAATGTCTGATCCCATCATAGCAAGCCACAAAGTTGCTGCAGCTCAAGAAGGCGACTCTTAACGACATCGAGATAATCCAAGACATCTGCTGGATGTAAGTGTTTGCCTACCCCTTCTAACCCCCCACCGATGCTGTAGACGCTTACCGTCCCAGGCTTTCCCCCAATCAAATACAAAAGCTCCTAAACCAATATCTTGTCGCAGATTATGAGCAACCTATAAACGGTGAGATCATGAAAGCTGTCGCTTCTCGGGTCACAGAGAAGAGCGACCTGCTACTCCTCACGGCTGTAGACATGGAAGACAGCGGGCCATATGAAATTGCGGAACCGCGAATCATTACTGCTCTAGAGACTTACACGCCGTCCTGGTTGCAGACCCCACGCCTGAAACGCCTAGCGGAGATTGTTTCGGCACAAGCCATGGCACAACAAGAGAAGCTTGAGTTCGAGATGCCCGGTCAGGTCGCCGACGACGTCCAAGGCCTGGCCATCAGCGACGTCGAAGTATAAAATTCAAGCCTGTTGCATTACAAGACAGTTGGAACGACTTTCCTACGACGCATCTAATGATACCCTTCCTAATCTTTTTATACGATTTTCAATCCTTGTCTGCTCTATTGCTATTACCGTTCTGTAGTTGGATCTCGGCGGACATGCAAGGCGGTTTGGAGAGATGTTCTTGCATCTGGAGTGTGTGCTTGAATCTCTACCGTCATTGCATGGATGGAGTACTCGTACAACTCACGACAATCTTGTTTAGCGAGTCTGGTGTTAGGCGTCTCGATGATACGAGGATTCAGCTAGGGCGAATTTTTACCAGCAGCGCTGAGTAGATTAGAAAGAGGCCCACATCGGTTGGATCGTGGGCCTGAAGCTTGACTGAGCATCACCGCAACACACAAACGCAAGGCTTCGACCGTTCCCCGTGTTGTATCGAATCCACCTTTGTACGTGGAGGGCCATTGTGCCCTTGTGGACCCTTTGTCTGTTTGGCGGTGGGATCATGAACGAAGGGTCGCTATGTGTAGGATGCAGGCGCGTGGCAGCTTGAGAGTGTGGTGGTTCTTAGAAGAGCACGGTGTGCGACTAGAGATGTCTGGAACGACGATGCATCAGCGGTCCAGACCTGATTAGTATTGAAAGTGGCCCATGCGGCTCCTGATTGTCCACAAGTCATGAGTTCTGCTGCGTACAAGGTACTACTGAATAGAAACATTTATATATTTGGATGCCTGCGGAACGGGTTAGAACTGTTTCTCGCGTATGGCCTCTCCGGTAGTCGACCATCAGTTCACAGAAGATTGCGCAACAACCTCAACCATACGGACCAGTAATACAATAATATCATGCCGCCAACTGAGCTCAATTTCATCACCGGCAACATAAACAAACTGAGCGAAGTCAGAGCCATTCTAGGGGACCTCGTTGCATTGAAGAGTCAGGCACTCGACCTGATCGAAATTCAAGGGACTATTGAAGAAATCTGTGTGGACAAATGTCGCCGCGCTGCGGAAGCGGTATGGCCGCGGAGGAGAAGCCACTCCTTCTATCTTGATTAACGACTGAGAAGGGAGCCCTTTAGGTCAAAGCACCGGTCCTCGTCGAAGATACGTGTCTATGCTTCAATGCTCTTAAACAGCTGCCGGGGCCTTATGTGTGCGTGATACGATACAAGCTACTCCACAAGTATCGCTCAAGTGACGCTATACTAAGAATACACCCGATAGGAAATGGTTTCTCCAAGCGCTTGGTCACGACGGCCTCAACAATCTCCTCGTAGCCTACGAAGATAAATCCGCCGAGGCTGTTTGTACCTTTGCCTATTGCGCCGGTCCTGGCCATGAGCCCGTCATCTTTCAAGGAAGAACGACGGTAGGACGCCGACCAGAGGTGTCGAATGTATGCTCACTTACGTTAGGGGACAATCGTGCCCGCTCGGGGACCGGTTGACTTCGGTATGTCATCCTAAGCGCCGGCGTAAGGGCTAAAACGAGGCAGGCCGGCTGGCTTGCTCACTGGTTGGCAAGCTAACAATCCCAGGTTGGGACCCGATTTTCGAGTACGAGGGGCAGACGTACGCTGAGATGAGCAAGGTGGAAAAGAACAAGATCTCTCACCGATACAGGGCTTTGGAAAAGCTCAAAACCTGGCTTCAGACCCACCCCTAGCGTCCTCATGGATTCCGCAGGGCCTAACGGCCGCTCAAGCCGCACCCGCGGTATTGTTGAGTGTCCAATTCTTGATCCACGTCTCTATCCGTTCCACATTGCTCTCAATGTCTTCGGACTCGTTGCTTTGTAGCTCCACCACAATTTCCGAGTCGTAAGAATCCCTTGCTTCTTCCAGCAGCACTTCCATGATCTCCGAGTCCATATTCTCCTGCAATTTCTCCTCGGGGTAGTCCCTAGCCTTCAGCCGATCGTATAGTTGAGTAGACTCGGTTCGCAGTACCACCACCAGGTCGATCCAGCTCTTAGGGAACAAGTCACATGCATGCCAGTCAATAATGTAACCTCCTGCTTTGACTTCGTCTTCGATGGAGTCAAGAAGCTGTCTGGGTTAGCGGTGATGTATGTCGTCTGACGTGGACGTTCGGAACTAAGACTGACCTTGTCTTCATCGACTATCCAGCTCTTGAATTCATTGTCCCAACCATCGTGGCACGCGCGCTCCTTGACTATCTTGTTGATGGACAAATGCTCCATGCCAGTGGTCTGCGCCAGTAACTCGCAATGACTTGTCTTACCCACGCCGGGAGTGCCGGTGATGATGATGTTTGGGCGATGTCTGCCCATGATCGGGTAGCAAAAAATATACGGCGAAGGGAATCCGACCAAGAGATGAAAGCGGGAGGTGGGTACCGCCTTCTCGAGCTGAAGTTGAGCGTGCTGGGGCTCGGGCTGAACATCAAGCGAGGCTGCCCTGGCAGTTACCTCGACTTGCACCTGCACTGTTCTACCTCGCACTGTCGTTCAAGACGGTGATATCCAAGGGCCCATCACCAGTCATCTCTGCGGCTGCCGCTCTTCAGAGGTATCTATCACACTTTGTAGCTCATTTTTCGAAATTACGAGACATCTTTGCTTGGATTTAGTCCTCCTTTCAATGAAGAGCACTCTTCATCGCCTATTGCCTTCTCCCTCGTTCCGTATGAACGGCCCGAAGGAGTCATAAACCGTACTACTCTCTAGCCTAGCTAGAGCGATGCTTGGAACAATGCAGGTTCCAAGCCGAGCTTGAGTCGCAGTGGTCGTCCCTCTGTTGCACAACCTTAACTGACTGCATTTCGCGGATCTACCAGATCTCATCAAAAGTCACACAATATCTCTCAATCTCACAATTTCAGGAAACAACCCTTCACCGCGAGCAAGGTCACTTCACAGCATTCTGAAATGGACTGGCTTTGGCACAAAGCGTCTACCAATTCCGTAGCTTCAGCGGTGTTGGTGTTGCTTGTCCTAACAGTATGCTGTACTCGAGTCTTGAGCGGCATTGTTGGGAAATCAAAGCCTCTCAATGGCGAAGGGCTACGGAGCGTTTTCATGTTGCCGTACTGGATTCCCCTCTTGGGTCACCTTCTCTCCTTCGTAGCCAAGTTTGAGGATTTCTTGCAGCAGGCGAGGTACGTAGTACACTGACACTGCCCTACTGGCGGAGTAGGTCCATTGACGCTCCTCTAGCTACCGAGCATCCCATGGCATCTTCTCCGTGAACTTGGCTGGTTCAGTCCATAACGTGATCTACACTCCTTCACTAATCCAAAGTATATTCCAGCAGCGGGCGCCCATCATGAATTCCGAAGCTATCAACTGGTATATCATAGTCAATGTGTTCGGCGGAGATCGAAGACGCAAGAAAGAGAACTTCGCCGCTTTCGAGGATCTGCATGCTGCCGTCAGGAACAACCTTCTACACGAACCAGCACTATCCAACGCCGTTGATACAACCGTTAAGGCAATGCAGGCAGAGATTCCCAATTTGGTGTCTTTCTGCCAAAGTCCTGTAGATCAGAATCTTTGGGAACGGGTTAGCTCTCCGATCACATTCGCGAGCGGTAATGAAGCGACGGGAAGTCCGATGGTTGTTGAAGTCAGCCTTTTCCCCCTAATAAGAAACTTTGTTGGCCGTAAGTGCCCTTCAACCCGCCCGAAGACAGAAGCATTGCGGAGTTCCTAATGAGGTACCCGCAGACCTATCAATGCCCTCCTTGATGGGCGAAGCATTCATGGAGTACTACCCTACTGTTCTAGATGACATTTGGGCTCTTGATGACGCCTTCAACTACCTCGCCATCGGCTTACCCCGGTGGTTTCCCATTCGATCCGTAACGAAGGCGCACCTGGCACGTGCTAGACTCAACGCAGCGCTAGGAGAATTCCACGACGCCCTTGACATGCTCGCTGCAGGTGGGGAACCGGGTTTAGAGTGGAGGGACTTGACCGATGTCAGCCCAGTGATGAAAGAAAGGAATGCCGCTTGGCGCGCCCATGGGATCGCTCCCAAACAACGAGGACCGGGTGACCTGGGCATTCTATGGGCGTAAGTCGGTGCACTTTTTTCCATGAGAAAATCGCAGATGTCTCTGACAGCTTGTTCTTCTTCTTCGCAACAGAATGAATGCGAACGCAAACAATCTGGTTTTCTGGATTTTGGTGCGCATATGGGCAACGCCGGGACTGGTAGAAAGGGTACGGGAAGAAACCATGCCATCTGTCTCCATCTCACAGCCAACACAAGCCTTCGGCATAAATGAGCCGCCGCGCATGAAGATTTCCCTTGCGGGCTTGCTCAGAGAATGTCCGCTTTTAAAGTCATGCTACCTTGAGACCCTCCGGCTCGACTCCAGGCCAGCGTCCGTGAAGAAAATCGAGCGGAATTTCGTCATCAGGGAGACTAGTCAGGACGTTCGTCCGGGAACACAGCCGGAGTCTTACTTGCTCAAGGCTGGGACGTATGTGAACATCCCCCATGCCGTGCATCAGCTAGACCCAAGGTTCTTCGAGGACCCCACCGTCTTCAAGCCGGGGAGGTTCCTCGTCCGGAAGGAAAAGGAAAAGGAAAAGGAAGGAGGAAAGCAGCGGCAGCAGCAGCAGCAACAACAGGAGATGAGCACACAGGCCGGCACGCTAAAACCCTGGGGCGGGGGCTCTTCGATGTGCAAGGGGCGGATGTTCGCCGAGCGGGAGGTCTTGGCTTTCGTGGCGGGGATCTTGGTCATGTGGGACATGGAGCCGGTAACGCCGCGCGGCTGGGTGGTCCCGGAACACCGAAAAACGACCGGCGTGGCAGTACCGTCGACTGATATGCGCGTCAGGCTCCGGCAACGTCAGCTCTCTTCAAAGGGCTGATTATCGTGTGCGCGCTAAACGGCCTTCCTCCCGCATTCGAGTGCCGCATGCGTGGACCGGGGGAATTGGATGTAGTCAGGGCTTTCCTTTCCTATACAGTCATTATCGTTGAACCACAGCCGAGCCGGAAGTTGCGTGGCCACACCACACCGCTTTCTCGCCTCTCCATGTACCGTACGGAAATGCCGCGCTATACGCAAATGTAGGCCGTCGCGTTTTGCCATGCAATGAATATACTCAACCCACACGCCTACCAAACCCTTCAAAACGCCTTCCCGTGACGCTTTCCCCCATTACCTTCGTACAAGACCCTTCTACCACACCGCGAAAACCGCCACATCCTACGCCCTCCAACCCGCCCCGGGTGGAAGTCGCGAGGTTAACCTGCCGATATCAACGGCAATTCTGACGGGACAGGGGATGTGCTGCTTACTGAAGGATCTCAAAGCTCTTATATTTCCGCAGATACACATCGCCTCGACGATATGCCTTCAGTAGCCTCTCTGGCCGTCCCGTGCGGAACCTGGTGCCTATCAAGCGACACACTCCGGGCGAAGGTTTGAACATGGGATCGAACACGAGAAGGTTACACTTGCCACTTTTCCGCCTTTCAAACCCAACAATTGTCAAGGAATGCCCTAAAGAATATCAGATGGGTTGTGGGATGAAGGGTCCAAACTCCAGACCTACCTGGATGTTGAAAATATAATGGTGGCAGTGAAGTGCGGCAGACTTTGGCGAATGGATCAGCAGCAGCTCCGCTCAAGAAATAATCTTCGACGGCTTGCAATACTCGATCGTGTGTGGGCGCTTGTTCATTTGGGTTGAAGGCACTAGCGTCGCAGCTGGGTAAATTCCGTCAGAACCAGGTGATCAATGACTGCGGGGATAGTAGCCCTACCCGATACCAAGACTGACCATGAGCGCTTGAGCCTGCGAACGGCGTTAGCAAGCACAATCACAGAAGCAGTAGGAGCAGCGACATCACGAGTGTGGACCGTGGAAGCCTACCTCTGGTGTGCCAATATACTTCCTGGTGCCCCTGATCCCTCCCGTCTCGATCCTCCCAGTACTGTTGATGCCTTGGTCCCAAGCAGCTTCGATCATATCTTGCAGATGGAGAATGGAAGGAATTCGACCCGAAAAATGCTCGTACCCTAGCGATTTCGTTGCTTGGATGAAGGAGACCATCATCTGAATGTTGCGATAGCCGCAGAAGCCGCCTTCACGGGACATCTTGACGACGTGCTGCACGTCGGGGTGGCACAGGTAAACCTGCTCCAGGGATTGGTCCTGTTCGCAAAGCTGTGCGATAACACGCATTATACCGCGAGTCTCGTTGGCCACAGTCTCGACGCGGATCAGCTGCCCGTTCGGCCCGATCTCGTTACATACACTGATCCTGGCACCACGCTCGAGCTGCATGCGAAGCCATGATGGCATCTGGTCTTCGTGAGCATGGGGCCCTAGTTCATTTTTCTGCTGATCATTAGCACCGTAGGTTCCCGACAGAAGATCGGAAGCGCTGGACATACACCTAGCCTTCGGACGGTCGCATGCTTTGCCTTTGCCGTCTTTGACCTGGGTTTGGATGATGATGACGATGATGACGTTGAAGATGTGCCTAGGAAGAAGTCCTTCCAATTACTGCTTCCTTGATATTCTCTGTGCTTTGTGTGACGCGGGCGGCGTTCAAGCGTATTGTCAGGGGCGGACTTGGCCGTGTAATTACGGAGAGCATCCGGCAAATCGACTGAGAATTGGTTCTGTAAGCCTTGAAGCGGAGCCTTGTCGCCATGTAGATAGATCACACCATCACGCTGGTGCGGTTCGGCCTCGTCGAAGGCCATACCCTCGTCTTGATGCAGCTCCATATGGTTTGGCAGTTCCGTGATGGTGACGGCTTCGCCGCACCGATGTGGGCATTCGACGTACTCTTCATCATCTTCAGAAGGTACGTCGGTCGTGCTTGCACTTCGACTGTCGGCTTCCGGAAAGGGGCGCGGGTCGACGTTCTCCTGCGTCGCAAGGAAAGGAGACTCTCCATTTTCCGGATGGCAAAGCTCTACGTGTTGCATGAGAAAATAGGAGTCATGATCGGAAAACGGACAAAAGGGACAAGTGCAAGGGGTAGCCACGTCCATGGTGGGCTTCAAAACGACGATGAGTAAATAAATGCTTTCGTGAAATCAAGGCAAATGGAAAGGCGGTTGTTCTCGTCTATCTGCCCGTGATGTGGAGAAGAAATAGAGAGGACTCAGGTTGCAGAGGAAAGGTATTTATGACGAGCATACACTGCCAAAGCGGTAGGTCAAAGACAATCCAGTTGTTCAAGGTAGTGGCGAGTGTGGATGTGTAAATTTGCGCCCATCCTTTGGCTTTGGCTTCATGTATAGACCAGTACTATGCCTGCCGGGGAAGATACGATGAAGAGGAATAGCAAGAGGAAGAGGAGGATGTGAGGAAGTGGAAGGAGGCGTAGAGCATCAGCACGAGCACGAGCGCGAGCAAGTGCCAAGGTAAAAGATTCACATCTCCATATCCGTCGTTCACGCCTTACGCTTCAGACTCTAGGCTTCAGGCTTCAGGCTTCAGCACACGTGAGCGTGGCATGCAGCCTGGTAAGATGGCAAGGCACGAGGCTGCCGTCGCTGCCTTCGCTGCCTTCCTTGGGGGCAAACTTGACGTGGTACTCGCTTCCGCCTGCCGCCTGCCGCCTTTGCGTGCCAGCGTCTCGGCGCGATCGGCCAGACGGCCTATCACACCCGTCATTTCTGCCCATCACGCCCAGCACGCCCAGCTCGCCCAGCTCGCCCAGCTCGCCCAGCTTGGGAGCCGAACAGAACACACATCGACGGCCCACAACCCGCCATCTGCAACTGCCAATGTCTGTAAGGATCATGTTCATCTGCCCGTTATTATAACTACGGTCACGGTCATGCCCACCGCCATATGCCATCTTCCTGCTGCATCTGGCTCAAGAAGCCCCATGGCATATGGAGAATTTCCCCTTTCTCGTTTGCAACGCTGCTCCTTTGATTTGAAGCAGGCCATGCTGCACACACGGCTCTGTACGCTCTGGGTCTTGTGCAATCTATGCTAAGACGCTCTATCTAACGAATGCTCAAACGCTGAGTTTGCCAATCTTCTCGGCTGCCTCACCGACCGGAGGTGCAACCTGCGTCCTCGGCCCTGGCGCTTTGCCTTTCGCCTTGACCGATGTCGTGTCCTTGGGTAACTCCCTCGTATACTGGATCATCTCCGGCGCTCCAGGAATGTATTTGCGCAGCACTTCTGGAACTCTCACCCCCTGCCGAGACGCGTGAGCATGATTTCATCGTGATGACCACGATCAGAGTCATACCTCCTCTGTTTGGTAATTCTCCAGTACGCAGCACAATGCCCGCTCCGTCGCACACAGCGTCGAGTTCAACGCATGCACATACTTCTTCTTCACGTCCGTTTGCGACTTGGGTCCATATCGGATGTTCAGCGCTCTGGATTGATAGTCCGTGCAATTGGAGCACGAAACCAGTTCCTTGTACTCGCCTTGGAATGGGAACCACGCTTCCAGGTCGTACTTCTTCGCCGCTGCGTTGTTGAGAGCTCCCGAGACGATGGCGACCACTTGATAGGGTAATCCTAGTGACTGATAGAACTCTTCCGAGATTCCGATCATATCAGCAAATGCTTGCCACGAATCTTCCGGCTTGGTGATGAGGAATTGCTCAATCTGACGGAAAGTTGTCAATGCAGACCAACGCAAGACGCTTTGGAAACCGCACCTTCTCAAATTGGTGCACTCGAAAGATGCCCCAAGCGTCCTTTCCATGCGCACCAGCCTCTTTGCGGTAGCACGTACTGTAGCCTGCATATCTGATGACTTGTCAACCCAGCACGCTGGCGGCAGATGTGTCATACATACTTGATCGGAAGGTCGGCCTGCTGAAACCACTCGCTATCATGTAACGCTGATAACGGCTGTTCTGACGTGGCGATCAGATACTTGTCCGTCTGTTTCTCCCCGTCATCCGTAACTTTGTAGAGCTCTTCGTCAAACTGTTCGAGCTGAGCGGTCTTGGCCATGTAATCCCGGAGCATGAAGTGCGGCGGCTGGTTTGGCTTGTAGCCTTTGTTCCACAAGAATTCGAGACCGTAGTTGACCAAGGCGAGATTCAGAAACAGCCCATAGCCAGTCAAGCAGTAGCCTCGATGACCGACAATCTTAACTCCTCTCTCCGGGTCGTACCCATCGATGCGAGTCAGGACTTCATGATGCGAGAGACAGTCTCGTTTCTCTACTTTGACCCCTTCTGGCGCCCACTTGCGTATCAATGCGTTGTTGTCCTGCGCCACGGTGGGTCAGCGCCTCCCCACTAGTGGGCACTTCGATCCGTACCTCGTTATTGCTGATTGGAACCGAGTCATGGACGTAGTTGCCAACTGTCTTGATCTTCCTCTGCAGCGCGGCCTCCTTTTCTGAAGCGGACTCTTCCAACACCTTCTTCTCCTTTTCCATGTCTGCTTTCTTCTGCAGGAGCTCACTAGCATCTTCCTTGGCCTGGAACTACATGAGACCGCTGCATCGAGGCATTTTCAGGTCTGGTGCCACTCACCTTCTTCTTCAGACCGATTTCTTTCTGGGTCGCGTTGAGCTTGGTGTTGATCTGCGAAGCTTCGTATCTTGCTATCCAAGCATAAGTGAGAGTACTAGAAGCAGTGTTGACGGTGCGGGGGCGTAGACTAACTTTTGCGCTGGTCTTCATAAAGGGCGATCACTTCGTCTACAGCCTCTTCTGGGGCATGACGCCGACGCTGGCTCTCTCGGATCCTATTGGGGTCCCCGCCCTTGTCCTCGACGAAGTCAAATACGTCTAGCATGTTGAGTAGGTCGGTGGGAGCTTGTACACAATGCCCGACCTGGTTCTCTCCAATCAGGTCTCACAAGTTAGAGAAATGCGATCGTCTAGCATGCCCGAGCAAGCTGTGATGGTCTGAATGACTGGATGACTGGACGGCTAGACGGCTAGACGACTCGAGGTCTAGTAAGTTTGATATTGGTTGAGTACTTGTACCTCCAAGGTATTTAATGTCGCCAAGGTTGACTCCTATGACTGAAGCAAAGAACGCGGATTGGAATTAGCGTGATCTACGGAGTAAGGTAGGCAAAAAGGTACAAGGGAGGTGCTAACCGGGCGAGAGCGGTGCTAGCTTACCCTTACAGGTTACCTTACTTAATTTACAGCGACTTTCGCGAGCTCCTGGTGGCTTTCTTCGGCTTGCAGCTTGGAAGCCTTGGGACCCAAGGGGGGCTCGAGGGGGCACTGCTGACGCCGACACTAGCTACGATAGGCATATCTTATCTTATCACCCGCGCCCAAGTCGAGCGTCCAGCTCCAACGCTCACTGCGGGGCAGGGCCACAGGCAGGGCCACGGGCAGGGTTTTCAGCCCTGGCATGTCCCCCAAGGTACTTGTACCTGAGGACGGGATCCATCAAGCAATGCAAAGCCATGTAGACTGCATTAGTCACAGGCATTGGGCACATCAAGCCAGGCGTCAACCCCTTCCTTGCGTCGTCATGCTTCACGGGAACAACAACAACAACAGTGTCAACAACAACAGACGGCACGATGGAAGATGGAAGATGGGAGATGGAAAATGGACAATGCCATGTGCCTAGGGCCTCTGTTGCTTCGTCGCTAGCTCTTTGGTAGCAGCCATGGCGGCACGTACCTACTCGTGCCGCGGCACCACAGTGCTGACTGTCTGGGACTACGGAAATGGACCGCTTAAACGCCTGAAGAGCCCAATGGCCAACCATAGCCGTCTAGCTTTCCAAGAAGCAACACCGATACACCGCATGACCGCTATCGTACAATCTATCTTCGCCGGCCGAATGGATCCCAAGACACGCAAAGCAGTAATGCGAGGCCTCTCTTCTTTCGCGACGAGACCTGCTCTGGCCCCAAGGCGTCAAAGGTCACCCAACTTCATCCCGCTCACATCATGCTGCATTTGTTGCCACCCGTCGGCTGGCTGGGGTTCTGCGATTTCTCGACCTCGGCGACCATGAGCTCAAAAGCCTTGGACACGTTATCGTTCAGCCGGGCGCTGGCCTCGGTAAAACCGCACTTGAAATCTTCTGCCAGCTTTCTTCCCTCTTCCGATGCGACTTGTCGCTGCTCGGCCTTCAGGTCGCTCTTGTTGCCGACAATGACCAGCGGGACCCAGTCCACGCCCTATCACTCGACGTCATTATACTGAGCTGGAAACACCGACGGGCAATGCTGTACATACGAGGTGGTTCAGAATCTTGTCCCGGATAATGCGAATCATGTCAAACGACTGCTTAGAAGCCACCGAGTACACCAGCATGTACCCATGAATGCCAATGAAGTGTTTGGAGTTCAGGATACTATACTCGTCCTGTCCGTGCCCGCCGGTCACCCGTCAGATTGACCCTCTCTGCATGGGACCGTTTCGGGAATGCCGACTTACCTGCCCTGCCGTATCGACTATCTCCGTAGCGTAGTCCTGACCTTTATATTTGATTACTTTACTGAAGGTGTTCTCTATTGTAGGATAGTAGCTGTCGACGAAGTGGCCGTCAACAAATTGGACAGTAAGGGATGATTTGCCTACACGAGAGCACGTTAGCGTAATCCTTCAGACCTCCATTGCTATCCCTGCTGTTGTTCTTGTGCTTGATTCTTGCGCTTGTTCTTGTCCACTGCAGCTTACCGACAGATCGACTGCCGACAATGGCCATCTTCCGCTGTTTCGGAGGCGTCGGCATGGTCGTGAGTGTTGGCGCGTCCGTCAGTCGGTTGATGGCGCACTGTGCCCTGCTGCTCGTCTCAATACGCAATGCAGCTGGATACAAAGATTGAGCGTTCTAACAGTTACGACAGACTGAGTAGAGTTTCTCAACCGGCAATTACGTAACGTAGAAGAATCCCTGGGCCCAAAGGATGGGAAAAAAAGGTAAATAGATGTCGTGTTGTTTTCCGGTGCGTCCTCGAGATCAAGGGCTCCGGAAAGACATAAATATTATCCGCACGATTGCTGTTGCCATCTTTTCGCGCTGCCTGCCCAAAGAGGCGGTGAGCCATTGCGGCAGTAGAGCGTTGCGCTGCGCATCGAAAGTGCAGAGAGCAGAAATGTCCTTGTTCATTGTTATTGTTGTCGTCGCTAACCCGAACCGTAAATGCTTAATCTTATAATGCAGGTCTGGAAGGCAGGAAAGCAGCAAGGTAGCAAGGTCGAGCGGCATATGGAAGGTGCTGCGACGAGGTCTTCAACCTGCACTCGTCAGGATCACTGAGATGGCTAGGAAAAGCGAGAAGTTCAATCACGCGGATGGGGTATCTAAGACTACATAATGTTCGCGCTCTGATGCGTAGTCCGTATACTCCAGTGGCCCTCCTCGTCCCGGTGTGGCAAGATGTGCCGCGTGTCCCGACTCCCCATGCGATGAGTCCAGATCCTAGGTGCTACCCCGGCAAAGATGCCCGTAGACATATGGAGACAACGCGTAGGACTGCCTTATCTATGCTTGCGCTCCCGTGCCCAGACAACCGCAACGCCTTATGCTTGCTTGTCCACCTGCTTGAGTCGATTTACAACACTCTGTAATCGCCCGACGAAGCCAGCCTTGACGTCGATCTCCTCCCCGACTTGACAAATCTGGTCATCGACCTGCCTGTGATAGTGCAGAAACTCTTCCACTGCATCAAGCAGCTGCTTCAACGTACCGCCCCGGAGCCGAGACCGTACCCGCTCTCTAATCACTCCGTCAATGCAGAGGTTGCTGAGGAGCACCGATAGATAGCCGAAGGCAACATTGAAACTCGTTTCTTCCTCCGATACGGCCTATGGAAGTCAGTACCATAGTTCAGACTCGCTTGCTTCCTGCACTTACCTCGGCAGCTCTCTGCAGCTTGCGTTGGAACAACTGCAGAAGCGTCTCCAATGGGCTGTCGGTGTCGCGCTCGAAAGATAGGACCAGTCGACGGGCGTTGTCACTCCACTCTGCCAAGTTGATGAGGAATCCTAGGGAAAGAATCAGGTTATCAAGCAAAAGCATTTGTGTGTCTTTCTTTGCGTCGTCTGTCAAGGATTGAAAGTGAGAGCTAATGATGCGAAACATGACTCTAACGACCTCTGGTCGAGAGAAGGCTTCGCAAAGACTAGGGTTGTTGTTTGTGATGTTGAGATACAGTCTGAGCACCAAGGTTCGTAAGGACTCGAACATCTCCTCTGACTCCGGCCAGGTCTCGATGGTTGGAAGCAATCCAATCAACCTTTCAATTGTCTCGCTGGTCCACGCAGTCTCGCCACACATAACTGAAGTGCTGATAGTAGATGACTCCAAGGTAGAAATTGCCAGTTTAAGCACGAAAGTTTCGCTCGCGGTTGCTGAGGGCAATTGCTGCAAAGAAGCCGGCACCAACAGCTCCACCATACGCTTGATGGCAGTCTGTGACATTAGACTGACTGTAGAACCTTCTTCTCTAACTTGACGCACCATGTACTCGAGGCATTGTATGGCGAGCACTCGAGCTGTCACCTTTGGAGGTGGACCATTCGTCCACAGAGACGGCTCCAGCAGTGATCCGCGCAGCTCGGAGAATTCCATTTGAGCGATTTTTGACATGTTATTGCGACGGTCTTTAGCAACAGTCGTGATATCTAGATCATTGTCCAAAAGCCTGATGAGGAAGTCCACGGAGCGTTGCTCAATAACGTGATGATGTGTATCACTTGAATTTTTGCGAGCCACAAGGTAAAGCATGGATGCGGCGAGTAAGATATTTGACACGAGATCAGTGCTCGACTCGGTTTGTGCAATCAAACGATGAACTAAACCGTGGTCGACGAAACGGCGGCAGAATGTAGGTTCTTGAAGCTTGACTACCACAACAAGCAGCGCGCGACGCCGCACTGCGAGCGGCAGGCCTGTTGTCTCATCGAGATCATCGATGAGAGACTCCATCTCATTAGCCAAGCGCGCGTTGCCTCCAGCTTCGCGTAACTCATGAATACTTCGCACGGCGCCACCTTGCCCGCCATCACCTTCATCCACCTGATCCTCGACGAGAAGGTTTTGCTTCGGCACAAGCACGTCAGACCGCCTCCCCCGACGTCTCGTACCACCCCAGTTGTCTGTGCCCTGCACTAACGGCGCGCTGCACAAGGCTGCTTCGTCCAGGTCGCTTTCGGTCAGATATGACCGTTGGCGAGCGTACGTCACTTTGGGTCCTCCCCCTGGTAGCAATGGTACTAGCTGCGATGGTTTCTGAAACAACTCAACACGCGTGGTCAGTGTAACGCTCTGTGTCTCACTCGTCAATAATGGCGACACATTGTTGTTATCATCTGCTGGGGAAATTGGAGAGGTGTTGTCGTTGAATTCTGTGTTACTCATGTCCGCCTCCTGTTCGGAAATGCCGTCGAGTAAGCTGCATGCATATTTTTCCCCTTGCAGTTTATCCACGAGCCTCCTGCGCGGCTGTTCAACAAATGTTCCGACTACAGTCTTGGCATGCTGGGTGCCTAGACCTAGAGAACGCTGCTTGGCCGATCTGGATGGCGTAAGGCAGAGTTCCTTAATGTCGAGACAATTAGGATCTGTTTCTTGGCTTCCATCTGTCAAGAGCATGGTCCATAACTCGCGTTGACGTGGCGTAGTTTTGAGGGCCCTAGACTTGTGAGATGGGGACGGCGTTCGCAGTCTAACGTTTCGCGTAACTGATGAAATGGCAGTCTCCTGGTCGACCCGCCCGGGGATTCTCCCTGGACTCGATGCTAGTGTAGGTTCTGCTGGGCGCTGGGTAACGTGATCTCGTAGTATGCAACTCTTGTGATTCAACCTCGGAGACTTGGCAAGCGCCGGTGACATAACCGTGGGAATTCTTTGATGACGAGTCATCGGTTCCGGCGTTGGCCCCTGCCTGGTGCGCGTTGTCCTTTGTACAGCCTCCCCATGTGGTCCCACAACTTCCTTAGTGGGAGTAGTTGAAGTGCCGCGAGAAGCTTTGGTAATCGACAGAGAATGTTCTCCCACGGTAGAAGCCCTGAGGGATCTTTTCTGTGCCCTGCTCACTCGGACTTCCCGATACTTTTGGTTTCGCTCGACCGACGAAGCCTTCCTTCTGCTCGAGACACAAGAATTCTCGTCTCCGGCCTCGGCTGCAATATGTCGTTGCAAGCTTGCATCGTCGTGGACAGCATCATAACTGTCCTGTATCGTAGATGGCTCTATCTTCCTCCGTTTCCTCATCGAGGCAAGACCTAAGTCTTGCTCTAAGATCTGTTCGTCGCCTGAAGATGGTACATCGTAGACCTCTCGAGAATCTATAACTGCGCGCTCATCCGCCCGTGGAGGGGGAGGCAATACGATCCTGCGGAAACCAACGTCTGATTGATCATCTCCCCTTTTTCTTCCTAAGCTCCTAGACCTAGGGCTCCTTATGAAGACTCTGCCCAAGCTGGTGGCCGTTGTGCGAACAGAAATGCTTGGAGATATACTTCCAGCTTCAACCCCGTACCCTTGTTTGTGATCATCTTCCCAGGCACCTATTCCCAACGTTGGGATTGTCGAAACCACAGTAGGCTGCGTGTAGCCTGAGATCTGCCTGCGCGCTGCTTTGCCGTATGTGGCAATCTTCCGACGAGCTTTGCCGCCATCGACAGGAGCCGGCATAGCTGAAAGCGAAGTTGCCATGCCCGTCATTCCGAATAGTCGTCAAAGTATCACTAGGGCGAAACCCACGACGGGACGCTCTTCCTCGCCCGTGTGTTGCTCTCACGCTTGCACGGGCCCAATGCTGCAGGGAGCTTGAAGTCATGAAGCGCAGAGGAGAAGCTTGGAATCAGGTGGCGCGTCACCCATCTCAAGCATCAAGACAATGGCCTTCAGCGACAAGAATGCAGTCATATGACTAACGACGGAGGGGTTTGAAATTCGTTGGTGTTGGTGTTGATGTTGTATCACTCACGCTTGTGATTGCATGTGTTCTAATTGTTGTTGTTGATCTCCTCGATGCAGGGCCTGGCCAGGACAAGTAATGTAGTGGTATTCTACACTTCAGATGAGGCTTTGGCTTTGACAGCAACAATAAGAGGCACGAAACGGAAGGTTGCGACCAAAGGCGGAGGCTAAGACTAAGTCTTTCTGTGGGGTGGGGATAAGGTGCAACCGGGAAAACACGCATGGAGCATTTGGAGCTGAAGAATGAATGATATAACACATCAGGTACGAGTAGATACCCAGCCCCGAATTTACCTTACTTGGCAAACTTGAGCCAACGTCACGCGTATTAAGGACAGAGTAGCACAGATCCTTTTCACTCTGATTGTCCTTCGGTATATTCAGTAGCAGCAGGGCGAGTGGACGTAATTGCGCATATTGCTACTACCATCACTCACACAACCCAAGGTGAAAAGCTCACTCGCCTTAGTCGTCACGCTCAAAGCAGCCTATAACCCAGGTGTCCTAACGCCGTCAGTCGCCACAATGTCTCATAGCGGTTCTCCCATATCACCTGCGCAGTGCGTGGGCCCAGATTACCGCCCTGAAGACCAAAAACCAACGGCTACAATCTCCAAGGAGATATCCTACGACAACGTCCACATATTACCTCAAACACCGCAATTGATAGCTTTGCTTACGTACGTCCTTTTTCAGTCTACACGTCACCCCTATCCTGCCCTAGCACTGTTGTCAAATCGGGTCCTGAGCAACCAGATTATTCTAGTATGATACGAGATAGAAACACAGCCAGAGCTGATTTCATTTTCTACTCAAATCGCATCATCCGTCTTCTGGTGGAGGAAGGGTTGAATCATCTGCCTGTAGTTGAGAATGTGATAACAACGCCTGTGGGACGATCGTATTCCGGCGTCAAATTCCAGGGCAAGATCTGTGGAGTCTCTATAATGAGGGCGGGAGAAGCTATGGAACAAGGTCTCCGCGACTGCTGTCGGTCTGTTCGGATCGGAAAAATCCTGATCCAAAGAGATGAGGAGACCAGTAAACCTAAGCTGTTCTATGACAAGCTACCAGAGGACGTCGCTGAGAGATGGGTCTTGCTGTTAGATCCCATGTTCGCCACAGGTATGGAAGCCCCCGTTGCATCGCATCGTTTCCTGAGCATGCCCTTATGTGGGATAGGTGGCTCTGCTACCATGGCTGTAGACGTACTGAAGTCCCGTGGAGTACCCGAGGATCGCATCTTGTTCTTGAATCTCATTGCCAGCCCCGAGGGTGTCACGAGTTTCGCCAAACGGTTCCCCAATCTGAGGATAGTCACAGCATTTGTTGATCAAGGTCTCGATGAAAAGAAGTATATCCCTGCACCTTTGCCCGTCTCGCAAGGGTGAGTTTAGTTAACAACTGCTTTCCAGTTACATTGTTCCTGGCCTTGGTGACTTCGGCGACCGTTTTTACACATTGTGAGTGGGTACATAGAAAAGGATACGTTGGCCTATCTGTTTTGCTATTAGTGGCGACGGTTCGTGCTATAGCAAGAAATTTTCACAGGAGGGTGCGCATCTACGACCAGGTTCCCAAAATGGCTTGGGTACAATTCCATCTGTAAATAATGAAAGAAACCGAATATTTGCCACGGGCTAGCAAGACGTCGTGCGGTTTTAGCCTATCCCCAGATCGTTTTCAAACAGCACGAAACGGCCATAACGTGTAGCACAGAGATATCTGCCAGCCCTCTTCTGCAACGCAAGCCCTGGAACGTGCCGTTCAACGCCTGGAAGACCTTGAAGATCTCGCCTCATTTCCAGCGCACAATGCACGCAAAGCTCTATATATAAGGCTCCGTGGCGCGGTTCGAAAAGTCTTGTCCGAGCATCGAGACTTCTTCAGTCGTCATCGTAATCTCCCTGTCCATCCTCCTCATCATCCACAGCGGCGACCAAGTGGCGATCAATCTGCATGTCCGAGTTCCTGCGACCACCTGCACCAGCAACCAAGTCACTATAGGAGTGCGGGGCATCCACCCTTGAAGCCTCCGCTGCTTCCTTTGCAACGGTATCACATGCATCGATCCAGTCGGAGTAGACATCCACAGCGGCTGAAAGATCTAGACATCTGCTGTGAGCTTTCGACACGGACGCGGTGAGGCTCGCCGACATGTAACCGTGCTGTTGAGATGGAAGACTTACAGTTTATCCCGGTCTGGAATTGTTGCCCGCAAACCTTGCAAGACAGCTCGCCCGTGCCAGCTTTCTTGTCCATCTTCACTGAAACTGACTTCTCGTGGTTGCAGAAGAGGCATGGGAAGGCTGTGGGTAGGGGCTCTTTCTGCGCAAGGCATTAACCCAGGCTGCCGACGACGATTCAAAGGTCGGTAACAGACCGAAGCCTTGCTTGGGGGTCAAACCTTCTTGGGGCCTTGCGGTTTCCGTGAGGATTTCTTGCGCTTTCCCTACACAGTTGTATAAGCAATCTCGACAGTGCGCCGGTCTACAAGAGGAGACATGACAAGCCTACCATTTTTACGCCAGTCAGACTCTGTGAGTACAGCTGGTGCACGTGAGAGGTTGATATGAAGCAAGGTATCTATTACGGAGTACGCAGTCACGACTCGCAAGTGAGCAGCCACAAGAGGATGTCGAAAGCTGAGCTACGCGGCACACAGTGCGGAATGTGTCCGCAAAGTCAAAAGACCTTTCACTACATGCTGCCACTCCGTAGTAGCTAGTGCTGCCTTAGGTAAGCTCTTGGGATGTCGTGGATGTACTCCCTGTGATGGTAGCGAGCCGTAACTGCCTCCTCAGCCTTACCTTACCAAGGCACTTTGGGCATGTGTGGGGCCGTTTCAGCCACCGAGTCGATTACCTTATCGAGCGTGTTGATTCTTACCCCGTCTTATCTTTCAATCTTTCAATCTTCATTATTCCATACCCTACCCTATCTTACGGAGTACCCTACCTATCCTAAAGGTGCGCTTCGAGTCCCGCGTAACTGTAACCGTTATTACACTGCTGTCGTGATTGTTCTGTTGCAGTCTTGCTTCGCTTCATCCTCTTCTGGGCTGTCCTCTTCTGCGGCCTCGTCCTCATCCTCATCCTCATCTTCAGGGTGACGAGAGAGGTGAACGCGACGGTTGTCAATGCGTCACTTGCACCAAAGTTCCCTTTGGAAACGTGCTTAGAGTCATAGCTCACGTTATAGCAGGCCATCAATTGCCCCCCAGCTTCTGCACTGCAACATGATGGCCTTGGCCAACTCAGAAATGAAGTCAGACCAACTTGCCCTGCTAACTCAGATACACACTACCCTCCAATCGATCGAACAGGACTTCAGGCACCTCTCCGCCGCCGTGGAGACAATCACCGGGCGGGTCAACATTCTAGCAGGGGTAAAGCAAGTGCAGGATCTCGCACAAGACCAGAATCGGGTGTCAAATGGGAACGCAGGATATATGCCACAGGGCAAACAAGGGTTGGAGACCTCCAAGAGTCCCACATACGTTCCAGCGTCTCCAGGCCTCACCGCGTCGGAGAGCGTGCACGAAGAACACCCAATACCGCTCCCGGCTCGAAGATCGAGCACTACCTCACGCATCATCCTGACAACTTACCCTGGGCAGTCAGGCATTGACCCGCTAGCAATGGCTTGGGGCCATACGAACCCAATGCAAAGGGGTCCTGTTGTTGTGTCCCGTAGCCAAAGCACCATCAGACGGCGCAATGGTATGTCCTCACCTGCCTCGATTCGGCGCTTGGAGCTGACTGCTTCTCTCTCTAGCGATTGGTGCCCATGGTGGCTCATATTCGATATATCATGCTCTGGCTGTTGCCAGCAAGGATCTCGATGTTGAACACAAACCCGACTTCACTAATACTGAACCAGCTGTCGACATCGGTCCGTTCCCTCAATGGGCTGATGCGAAGAAGATCGTATCTATGGATCCTTTGGGCCATCTCGCCCCATGGTTGTTCAAGGATTTGATCCGTGAGAAGAACATCGACATTCGGCCTACAATCGCGATTACGAAAGCTCATATGAAACTCCCAGAACTGGAACAGAGTGTTCGCGCAGGTCGGCTTGTGCCTGATGGGAAGATTTGTCTCAATGAGACCGGCGAGCTGGCAGTCACAAAATTCGCGGTTGAGCCGGTTTGGTACCTCCCGGGTGTGGCAGAGCGTTTCGGCATTGGTGTGTTAGTCCTTCGTCGGAAATTCTAGAACGTCCTGTCCTGTCCTGCGACTTTCAAACTAATTCCAGCTCAGAAGAAGGAGTATTGCGCAGATCCCTCTTCGAAAACACCGGAGGCTCATTTCCTGAGCTTATCACCCGCGGGGACATTAAGCTCTTCCTACCTCCCATAGGCGGGTTGACCGTCTACTGCTTTGGAGATCCGGCAAAGATGTCTGACCCTAACGTTCGACTTTCTCTACGCGTACATGATGAGTGTAAATTTCTCGGTCGAGAAACCAGCAACAAGACCTAACAGTTCATTGCAGGTAATGGTAGTGACGTCTTCGGGTCCGACATTTGTACATGCCGGCCGTACCTAATTTTTGGGGTTGAAGAGGCTGTCAAAGAAGCTCAGGAAGGTGGCAGCGGTGTAGTCATCTACTTCAGAAAGGAGGGCCGCGCACTTGGGGAAGTGACGAAGTATCTTGTGTATAACGCTCGTAAGTCTATGCTGGACGTGCTTAGTAGCTCCAAGCCTTGCTCTCACGCCCTGACAATGTAACTTCCCAGGTAAGCGGGGAACGGATCGTACGTGCTGTGTCCACAAGCACGAACAAGAAGCCACGCAGACTTAACCTGGCGACGTAGGTGCAAGTGAGTATTTTACAAGAACCGAAAACATAGCAGGGGTGAAGGTATACGTAGCTCTCAGGGGCATGCTTTCCTGCGCCTGCTGACTTTGACAGGATATGCGCTTTCAAGCGCTCATGCCCGATGTAGGTCCACGAGCTGGTTCTGCACTGGCTCAACAGGTTCGCTGATGCACTCACCGATAGATTCTCCACTGGCTTGGGATCACCAAAATAGATCGAATGCTAAGCATGTCCAAGTGCGTTGTAGTCTCCCGACTTCCCAGCTCTCCCTTTTTATGCACACTGAGCTTCTCATCAGCTGACAAAGTGCAACAGTATGAAACATGACGCTATCGTTGAACAAGGGATCAATATCCATGAGCGCGTGCCTATTCCTGACGACCTAATTCCTGAGGACAGTAGAGTTGAGATCGATGCAAAAATACATGCCGGATATTGTAGGAGCATTTCCCTGATTCCTGACACGCAGGCCTTGTGTTCCACTAGTAGGCTGACTGAACTTGCAGTCACGACTGGTAAGGTCATGAATATGGCGGAGCTGTCTGAAGTCCGAGGCCGGGCCTGGGACGATGTTGATGTAAGTGACATCTCATGTTACCATACATGATGCTGGGTGTGAAGACCATGTTGTTAACTCGTGCAACCGTCAATCAAGCATTGAAATCGCGGGTCAAATCAAATTCCTCTGCACATTGACTGCTCAGGGTCCCCTCACTCAGGTCTGAGACGATCTCAGCTCGTTCCTCGCAAGCTGGGAGAAGCTGATACGTCTTGACAACTTGCCTCCGATGACTAGCAATTGACCAGGGCATGTGCCCTTGTGGAACGGAAATGCCATGTTTGAGTTTCCTCGGGAAGGATCATTGCCAATGGTTTTCATGGTGCCTCCAAACATGCGTGCTCACCATACTGCCGAGCTATGTTGCTCGCACGAACGTGTCCAACAGAAGTGCGAAGACAATAGGTCTCTTGTGGAGGGTTCATGGCTCAAGGCTGGTGGGTACCTAAGATAGTGGTCAGACCAATTCAAAGAGCAATGAGCTTGCTGGTGTTCTCAGTGCCATATCTAGCACACGGCCCCTCGTCCCTACTCACTAGCGTCTTAACATAGCAGGCGGTGGCTTTCACTCTTAAATATCCGAATGATGTTAGCGTTAGACTTATGTGCTTCTAAATTCCCTTCCAAATCAAGCTCCATGAACGTCAGAGATTTGGCCTGTCGTGTAACGCCATGTTGTCAAGAGCTCTTTCCGCACCGGGCTAAATCACACGCTGGGTGCAGCTCCAGCACCTCCGACCGCTGCCGGTGTCTTAAGGGCCTTCGCAGAAAACCAAAAGAAGACGAATGCCGACCAGTATGTGACCATTCAGTCTACATGCTTGCCAGAATATCCGTAGTGGGCCTACAGTGCATTCTTCTAGCGACTTGTAGGAAGCTTTAGCTTACCATAAGGTAGCGGCTTGCCTTATCATACTAGTGGCAGTTGTTCATCGGGCAACCGGCGCAGCACTCTTTGGACGAAGATGGAACCCATCTTTGGTTGTAGAGGATCATTGTCAGTACATAGCCGGATTCTTCATCACGGCCTTGTCCTGTGGTCTGGACATGTCGGTCTTCCCTCTCCCACTCAAAAGCCTCGGCGCCATTGCTGAGCCGGCTCAACATCCTGGGAGCCGGAGGCAACCATCACTACCATGAGACATCTCGTACGACCTTTTTGCTGAAATAGATTGGCTTCAGTATCGTTTCAAGCTCGCTCCAATCGCAGACAACCACCATAGTACCTATGCCACATACCAACACCTCGAGCCATCAGGGCAGATTGTTATAAAGGGCCAAGCGATACGAAACAGAGGGATCAATGAAAGTGAACAAGGTTCTTGATGTCAAAACCTTGGCGAGGAAGTAGGTAGCACATCCGTTGGTGGCCGCTGTAACGGAGGAGATCAGGATTGGAACAATATGCAGCATGCATGCCGACAGCGGCTTAGGGTAATGCTAGGAATCTTCCACATGCTTAGAGCAAAGCTGAGAAAGAACATGACGACAGCCAACGAAGATCGTTACACCCTAAGTAATATAAAGCAGTGCTAGCCACTAGAGTCTATGAATACTGTCATTAGAAGGCGTATGAATGTATGAATAGAAAGGAATGCTCTGTTAGATGGTCAGCATCCTCGCCGATCCAGAGCACCGTGAAAGTGAGAAAAAGACGAAAAGTTGCTGTCCATAATATGAGCACTCGTGAGACTATGGCCTTGTTATAGTCCCGCGCAGCTTATCTAGATCTGACAATTGGATCCCATGCTCGCGACGCTGCTCTCGAAGTCTACTTTCTCGCCTTGCCTCAGTCACTCAGACCCCCCTGCCTCAGCTAGGACTAGCCGGGCTCTAATGCCCTTTGGGATTAGCTACAAACGCTGACTGTGTGCGTTTTCCGGGGAGGGTCTGAGGGCGTAATTCTAAAAACAGGCCAGAAAACGCTTCGTTTAGCTGTACACACACCCATTATGACTGTATATAGAAAACGCTTCGTGTCAAAATCTCAAGTCATGGAGGCACAACAGTCACACAAAATCAACCACAATTTTGTTATTCAATATTACAACTGTAATAAATTATATAATGGCCGCTCTATCTAATGCTGTAGTCAGTATTTCAAGGAAGTGTCTTGTTATTGAACAGTTTCTTAAGTTTTCACAGAGTGCACTTTTCAGTTTAAAACAGTGATCTTATATCTCAAAGACTAGATGATCACACTCTCTCAAAATTGCTTCACCATTTAGACTCATTGATAGCAGCCTTCAGACTGAGTTATATAGAAATCCCTAGCACTAAATCTTCTGTGTGATGAAAATGTAGAGATTTTGCATAACTTCTGCATAGTGATGTGCATAACATGCATAAAAACAGTGCAGAAAACAGAAGAGAAAACAGAAGAGAGTCAGCAGCAGAGAAACAATGATAGACAACAGAGAAGACAGTAAAAAAGAAAGAGCAGAAAAGACAGTAAAAAAAGACAGCAGAAAAGACAATAGTTTGAGAAGACAGTCCTTCAAAAAGTGTGAAAATATTGTTTACTTTTGATTTACTAGTTAAAAACAGTTAAAACCTAGGTATTTCACAGATATTTGCAGGCTGAGCACTGCACTAGAGTAGATAACATTAAGTGAAGTGATTTCAGAGCGTATTTATCAATAACGTGCTCAGACCCTATGGAGAAGAAGTCCTTGAAAAGGACTAGTTGTGACGCAGCCACCTCTTCGGAATGTGGTCTGAGTTAACTGAGGCAATTCTCGCCGGGCTGAGGAGGATCGCTTACCTCAGCAGCTCGGTAAAGCCCTGTTTTAGCGCCAATTCGCTAAAAGGCACAAATTGAACCCGCCGAAATCGACACCAACGACGCCCAGTTTGAGACAACCTCACGCCAATACGAGCAACGACATTTTCTGATTTGCGAGATTAGCACTAACTCGCAATCATGGCTGTAGGAAAGTAAGTACATATGAACGAGGTGACGTTGGCTCTACGTAGCTGTGGCTAACGCTTGGGTAGGAATAAGCGTCTTTCGAAAGGGAAGAAGGGCTTGAAGAAGAGGACACAGGACCCTTTCACACGAAAGGACTGGTACTCGGTCAAGGTCAGGAGAATTTCCACCATGATACGGCCTTTTCTAACAGAGTCTAGGCGCCCTCCACCTTCCAGATCAGAGAGTATGTCCATTATTCGAGATACAGGATCTTTCCCACTGACAGCCATTAGTGTTGGCAAAACCCTCGTCAACAGGACAACCGGCATGAAGAACGCGAACGATGCTTTGAAGGGCAGGATATTCGAGGTGTCACTGGCCGATCTACAGAAGGACGAAGACCATGCGTTCAGGAAGGTGAAGCTAAGGGTGGACGAAGTGCAAGGCAAGAACTGTCTCACCAACTTCCACGGGCTGGACTTCACCTCCGACAAGCTCCGATCACTCGTCCGCAAATGGCAGACTCTCATTGAGGCCAACATCACTGTCAAGACTACCGACGACTACCTCCTCCGGCTGTTTGCCATTGCTTTCACCAAGAGACGACCCAACCAGATCAAGAAGACTACTTACGCCGCCTCCTCTCAAATCCGTGCTATTCGCAAGAAGATGGTAGAGATCATTCAACGCGAAGCATCCAGCTGCACACTATCACAACTCACCACCAAGCTCATTCCCGAAGTCATTGGCCGCGAGATCGAGAAGGCGACACAAGGCATTTACCCGCTACAGAATGTAAGTAGACCCCGCATGCCATTGACATCACCTTTCCCTGTGTTCTGGAGTGCTGTGCTGACACTCTCATAGGTCCACATCCGAAAAGTCAAACTACTAAAGGCACCCAAATTCGATCTCGGCGCTCTCCTCAACTTGCATGGCGAATCGAGCACAGATGAACAAGGTCAAAAGGTCGAGCGTGAATTCAAGGAGACTGTGCTGGAAAGTGTTTGAGAGATGCCGCGGGATGTTTGGAGAAGGGCCCGGACTACGTTGTCAGCCCGACTTCTGGCTTTAATGGCGCTTATGATTGTGACCTCACCATAGGCGAAGGCTAGCAATAGAGAGCTGAAAATCTATCTCTGTGCCCTCGTGCACTGGGTCGATACACTTGAAGTCCCGCAAAACGAATTATTCATATCAGTTGTGCGACTGCCCTATGAGCATGGCAATCGACGATAGGTGTCCAGTTTTTGTATCTAACCCTCAGCAGTTTTCCTTAGCGCCATGTTCTACAGTTGGCTTTGCGACGGCGCTATTGGTTCTTTGCTTAATGTGAGAAATCATAATAGGTGGAGAAACCGCTTGCTAGGTGGCTGTGAGGGCTTGTGCCATATTTACTGGCATGTAACTCAGTATGACAGTGTCCACTGCTGCTTCATTGTTAAATCGCACGCCGGCGTCTCCAGAGTGTGCACTCGCCCTTCACACTTTAGAAGTCACGCCCACTGGGTGTGGAGCCTTGAACGAAGACGCTACGAAAGCTGAAATAACACATCGGTGTCAATTTGAAGGGCGGCGGTTCGGATGGCCTATGTTGTGTTGGTGTCAACGTCCAGCCAGATTAGACCCATAGGTGCCGGTGTCATTGGCCGACTCCCTCAATCTTTGTCTTGCAAAAATTCTACGACGGCTACCGAGATTAGTGCCGCGATGTACCTTCAAGTGTGACGAAGTTACCTTGTCTGAATGACTCTGGCTTTTCAGAGATCACCCAATGACCACTCTCTATGTCCCGCAGCTCGAACCTTGGGAAGAATCTACCGATTAGGGGCAGTACATCATCAGCCACATAGTGGCTTTTTGTGCCACGGATGAAGAGCGTCGGGCCATCGTAGCGTGCTTCGTCGGGGTCTTTGAATGGAAAGTCTCCCATGTGATCAAGGGCTGCCGCGAGGATCTTGATGGGTATTCGAAATTGTAGATGTTTCGAATCCGGTCTCCGCACGAGATTAGTAAGGAGGAATTGCCGTATCGGTAGACTCTAGGCAAAAGCCAGAACATCAGCTCCAAGGCCAGCAATGCCCGACCAAGGCTCGAATCAATTGGTATGGTTGTGATGCTAGTAGTACTTGCATACCTCTTCGTAGTCCTTCAATATCCCATCGGCCTCGACTTGTTTCGTGACGTGTGCGTCCTCTATTTTGCGCATGCCTTGTACGTACTTGACGAAATCACTCTTGAGGGTTGCATCAACTGGTGCATTGTCCACGGCTACCAACGCTCCGAGCAGGTGGGATGACTGCAATGCAACTGTCATGGCTACCTTCGCTCCCCTTCCACGGATAAGCTTCTGACGGATACAATGCCTTCTGTGGAACACACACATGGAATGGCCAATCAACGTAGGCTTCTTCAGTCGCTGCTCTTCAACAAAAGCTTTGACGTCTTCCGCCATTGTAGAATAATCATGTTTTGCTTCATGGGGCGAGTCGCCGTGATTCCGAAGGTCCTACGTCTTCGTGAGCATATGAAAATCTCTCGCAGCCGCGGGTCAAGGGAGGCTGACAATGGCATATATTGGCCTCTGCAGGTCTCGTGCTAGGGCTCTAATGTACCATTGTCAGCATTGACAGGTACAACAACAGACTCAGAGTGTTCTTACTTACTGATGCTCCTATTATTCTGTTTGGAGCCAAACAAGCCGTGCATTATGATGATTGGAGCATGCTTTGGTGCTTGCTCAATCCTTGGGGGTTCGTATAGATTGTATGCCAGGCTCAGGTAACGGATACCCTTTGCTTTGTGGCCGGTATGACAATCCCAGACCGAGCACGTTTGCCAGAGTAGCAGCCTGACTGCTTGGGTTCTACAACTGTCCATGGGATGTCCCACCTTCTAAATATCGGAACAAATACCCAGAGTTGATCACTAGCACCAAGATTCATAAGCTAAAAATTAACTTATTAGTTATGCATGTGAGTTACTTCATGAAGCTTAAGTGATCACAAAATTAACTTTGACTTAATAATTTAAACTTTGTGTAAGCTTTCTTTTTATTGTTAATCAACTTTAAAAACCCTTGTTTAATTATATATTATTAAATTATAAAACCTTTTATTATAAGAGAATTATAATATAATAATACATTAAATTTAATATCTTATAAGTAATTTAATAATGCATTAATAATATTTTATCTCTTTTTTCCTCTCTGTTCTTTAGTTTTTAATTTTAACAATATTGAATTATATAATATAATAATATTTTATGTTATTATAAATTCAATTATATATTTTTTCATAATAAAAAATATTATGATTTTATGATTTTATAACTTTACTTTTAAAAAAGTAAAAACTTAAAAACAATTAAAAAACAATTTAAACCTTAAAGAATTAAATAATAATATCTCTTATTAGAAAGAAAAGTATAGTTAAAATATATAATAATATAAAATATAAATATATAGAAGTTATATAAATTTAATTATATGAAATTAATAATTAAGAAGCAAAAGGGAAAAAATAATACAAAGTTTTATTATACATACTGTTAAATCACTTAAAAAGTGTTAACTCTGATATATTATTATATTATAATAATTATCTTCCCTTTTATATATCAACCCTTCAGCGTTATTACTTTATATTATAATGTATAATATAATAATATATAATTATTACTCTCTTGTGAATGCTTCAACCTTAAATTAAGCTAATATTAATTGTTAATAAATAAGTTTACTGATATGAAACTTCTCAACCTCAATAACCTTTGTATACTTTTATTATAACATATTAATAATAATATTTTATTATTAAAAATATTTTAAATAATATTCATAGCTTTTTCTTATTGAATTTTAAACACTTAAAATTATTTTTTAACATATTTAATTTATAAAATAATAATACAATTTATAAGTTTTTTGTTTTATTTCTTTATTAAGTGTATGTAGTTTAAGACTATAATACTAATTAGTAATTTAACAATATATTTGTGAGAGAAAACTTTTTAATCAACTTATTTTATCAATTTTTATTGCGGCTGCTTGTAACAGGTGATGTCATAGTGACTGAAGTAATATTGTCATTCATCAAACTGTTTATATCAATAGTAATCATGAATAAAATTAGAAGATAAAACTAGTAGATTGCCTTTAATACATGAGTTGAGTATGAGCTCTTAACTATGAATCTACCTGTGATTATATAGACTTTAGGAGACTCATGTGATTGAGGTAATCATAATGATTGAATCCTTAATTACTTTGAACAGCTCAATCACTCTGATTGAGGTGATTAAAGTGTTTGAGTTCTCACTTATCTTAATCACTTTGATCAGTATCAGCTGTTTACTATGCATGTATACTTCTAAGTATTAATTTAATTAAGTCATAACATTAGCTCCCTCTTCAAGATTTTCATCTCAGAAACTCAAGCCTCTCATATTTTACTTCAGTGTTAAAAAGATTATATAATCCTTAATCTGTCACTTCTGTTTAATTAATTATATTATCAATTTTAAGAGTCCTGTCATGTGACCTTGTTATCATTGCATCATTGATGATCATGAGTGCTTTGTATCTTCAGAGTCTGACTGTTGTAACTTTTGCATTCAGTCAGATATTTCTTGTGACCTTGTGATTTCTTCAGCTGAACTGAATCATGTTGAGGAGAAACTCCTTCATTTATAAAGGGAAAAAGCAGATGTGTCTGCTAAAAAATGAAAATTAAAAGTGAAGAAAAAGAGACTTCACAAACAGATCACTTTTCTTGAGAAGTAATAAATGAATTTAATTCATACTGAGCTTCAAAACATCAAAGGATTGAAGCAGGAGAAGTTCACTCAAGAATAAATTAATAACTCTCTTTTTAACCTCTTTGAACCTTTCATCATTTTTGATGACTGAATGATGACAGGTTCCTCTGATGAAATTGATGTAACTTCATTAAATAATGAGTAAAGTTTTCTTCTGATTCTCATGTGTTTCCTGCTGTGTTGTATCCTTTTCATTTAATTAAGTAATGAGGTTCATCATTAACTTCTTGCTGATCTAGAATCTCTTCTACTTTGAACTCAGCATCTTGACTTTCAGGGTTAATCTCAGGTGAATTATCTTATAACAGTGTTTTCAGATTCACTGATTCAAGCAAAGATATATGAAATACTGAGTGTATTCACATAGATGATGAAAGTTTAAGTTTATAGTTGACACTTCCTTTCTTCTTTGCAATCAAGAAAGGTCTCAACTTCTTGTAATTCAACTTATTACTTGATTGCATTGTCTTGATGTTGTGATGTAAAAGGTATACTTTACTCTTCTCTTTAAGAGTAGATCTTTTATCTCTCTTTTTATTATGATATACTGTTGATTTTTCAGACATGAACTTTATGTTCTTCTGAAGTTCTTCATGTAAATTTTTTAATTTATTAACATGTATGTTAATCTTCTGCACTATTGTTGCTAACCTTCTTGATTCATTCATGACTAAGTTGAAACTGTAGTTGATGTAGAACAATGATATCTCTGTGACATTTGTTGTAATTATGTTGTATGTGAGTTATGTTATTAATAATAGCTTTACTCAATTGTTCTGTTGATAATTAACATAACATCTCAAGTATTGTTTTATTATTTAATTTAAGCATTCAGTTTGTTCATCTGTTTGCAGATGATATGCTGTGAATAGTTTATAATGAATCTTTAACTGATTCACTAATGACTTTCAGAACTTTAATGTGAAGAGCTTTGTAACAGGTGATGTCATAATGACTGAAGTGATATTATTATTCAACAAACTATAAGTATGGTTCAATGAACTAGGCAAGGTTCAATGAACTATCATGATCATATAATGATCTTAGGGTTAAGATCAAGTGAGGGAACTAATAGTCATAAACTTAAGAGATTGCATTTAATACATGAGTTGAACATGAACTCCTAACTATGAATCTACCTGTGATTATATAAACTATAGAAGACTCATGTGCTCAGTGTGCTCATCATGCTCATTATGATGAGCAAGATGAGCAACATGATGTAACATTTCATGCTCATCATGCTTGACAAGGTGAGCAAGGTGAGCAAGGTGAGCAGTATCATGTGTACATGCACACTGCATACTTCATTAATACTATAGTGCAGGAGCCTTAACACTAGCTTTCCCCTCAAGATTTTCATCCTTGAAAACTTAAACATCTTCATGCCTTCTTCCTGAGTGCAAAAGAAACTGAACTTCTTTCAATGATGTCATAATCTTCTTCACAGACTCAACCTCACTCCTTCTGTCATGTGATCATGTAGGTGATGTGTTAATGATGTGAAAGATTATCACATGAGTGATGATTCTGAAAAATGTGTCATTTATGTTCAGATTAAAAAGTCCTGTGATCTTTCTTTTAGTAGTGCTGACTGGGAAAAGGTGAAAGTTGAATTGACTTCTCTGAAGAAAAAGACTTCTGCTGCTGAGGAAATAATTGCTGAGGTGTCAGTTACAGTTGTTAAGGTATTAACTAAGTTAACCTGCCTGTGCAAACAGAAAAGACTGTTGCAACATTATTGAAAAAACTTCATCTCTCATGAGTTTGTGAACATTGAAGAGTTGAAGGTGAAGGAGAGTAAGCAAGTGAAGACTTCAACTTCAATCACTACTTTTAAACTTTTCAACTTCTTGATGTTGAATGACCTCTGAGGTTCAGGTTCTGTTGTTAAAACTGATGTAATTTCACTGCACAATGAGTAAGATTTTCTTCTGATTCTCATGTGTTTCCTGCTGTGTCATACCTTTTTCATTTGATCAGATAATGAAGTTCATCATTTATCTTTTGTTGATTTAGAATCTTCTTTACTTCAAACTCAGCATCTTGACTCTCAGGGTTGATCTCTGATGAATTCATTTATAACAGTGTTTTCAAGTCTGCTGATTCAAGTAGAGATATGTGAAATACTGAGTGTATTCACATGACTGATGAAAGTTTAAGTTCATAGTTGACACTTTCTTTTTTCTTTAAAATGTGAAACAGTCTTAATTTCTTGTGATTTAACTTGTTGCTTGATCACTTCATCTTGATGTTATGATGCAGAAGGTATACTTTATCCTTCTCTTCAAGAGTAAATCTTTTATCTCTTTTTTTATTATGATATACTGTTGACTTTTCTGAGGTAAATTTTATGTTTCATTGAAGTTCCTGATGAAGGTTCTTTAAGTGATTCACTTATACTTTCACTTTCTGTGTTATGACTTTCAGCCTTCTTACTTCATTCATAAGTGAGTTGAATTTATAATTAATGTAAAATGATGATATCTTCATGAATTCTGTTGTTGCTGTGTTATAAGTTAACTGAGCTATCAGTAAGAGTTCTACTCAATTGATTTGTTGATAATTAACATAGCAGCGCAAGTACTGTTTCAATGTTTGATTTTGTCAGAGCCATCATATATATAGTATGACAGTATGACACTATGATACAACATTATAGTATGACACTATGGTACAACATTATAACTTAAATATAATGACTCAGCGCTTAGCACCTTGACATCAAGTGAAAACTCTTCACAAGAAGATGCAGAAACCTGCTTTCTGAGTGATCAGTTTTGCCACTGAATAAAAGATGTATAATCATTGCATTGACCTCATCATGACTATATTGCTTATGACACTCTGTTTAAACATCACTACAACACTCTGTTATACACTTTGCCTCTTACATACTGATCACTCAGTACCTTCAGGTGAATGGTCACATCAGAAGCAAATAAGACATGATGACATCAACACTTCAATCTCATCAGGTCAGTGAAGCAGTCAATTAAGTTAAATCAAGGCCTTCAATTAACAAGTTTATATTATCAGCTGTCAACATCTCTGCTTCTGACATTGTCAATGACAATGATGAACATATCAATGCTGATAACTCTGATGACTTCATTGATGACCTTGAAGCAGTCACTGCCCACAATCAAGAAGTCATCAAGCATCAGTGATTACAATTATGACATGTATGACAAGAAATTGAGTTTGAGAATAATAAAAGAGAGCTTCAGAAGCTCAATCAACATCTGCAAGAAAATTCTTCAACTACAATAAATTCAAAGAACAACACAGGTTCATCACATGAATTATGATGTTAAGTTATGACAGACATCACACCTCCTCCTTTTCAACACCTTATAAAGTCATGAGAGCCTCATCTCTATGCAGGAGGCATTAAAATCATAAGATGAAAACTTCAAGAATATCTGAATGAAATTAATCAGAACTGAGAGCTGATGTCAGAGCAATTTCTTATCAAATGAGATTTCATCATCTGAGCAGGCACCTACCTTGAGAAAACAGTCATGAGTGACTGATGAAAGCAGAAAGAGCAGCATGATCACACTTGAATCATTTACAACAACTTTTTAAAAATTTTAGAGAAGAACCTATCCTCTGATGAAGACACAAATGAATGAAATATCATCATTTTTAATGCAGTTGAACTCTGCAGTCATGATATAATCATCTTCTGATATGATAAATTATCAGAAGTCTACTGCTTCCTCTCAGCTTCACACAAGGAAATCAGTGAGATGCTCATTTGAAATCACTGATGATCAAGGCTTTCTCATCATATCTTGATTGAACTATGATGTTGAGATCTGACGCAGGTTGCAAGACAGTCAGTGCAAGAAATTTCAGCACATCTTGACATCATCATCAATCATGAATCATTTTGAAGCCGCTCAGACATCAAAAAGGATCATCAAAGCAAAATTGATAATAACAACAAAAGTATGACACAGATGTCATATTATGATAGAAAAGAATCCCTCACTGAACAATAAACAATCTGCACTCAATTCACTCAATTCAGCTGTGAAAGAGAAAACAACTCATGAGGTTTTTATCATGAAAGTGACTGCAATCAGAGTCAGAATCTCAATCATATATTAATCACTGAGAGAGCAACTACAATGATGACATGAACATTCACAATCCTCTCATGCTGACAAGAAGACTTCATCTCAAGAAATGAAGTGAATACATGAAGATCAGTAGATCTCTGCATTAAATGTAAAGTCATCAGTCACTGAACAAATGATTGTATGATTGAATGATCTACAGCTGTCTTCATCACAGTTAATGTGAATAAATGACTCACAGATCATCTTCAGTTTGCTTCATTATTAATTATTGATGATATCTCACGTCTGATATCAAGGCAACTAGAGGTGAAACTGCACATAACAACAATGAGTGATATGATGAGCAAATCTTCACAATATTCATATATTATTGACAACAGCAGTCAGGGTAATATAATCACATGAAATGTTGTCAATAAGCTGTCCCTACTGACTGAATCCTATGAGGCTCAAGGTAATGCATGAGGTAATGTGATTAAACTATCAGAGTCTGTTGTACTGATGATTACAGCATATGACAATGAAAATAAAACTTATCACTATAAAAATAATTTTTTTATCACACAAGACAACACATCAGCTCCTTTTGTCCTCAAGTTATCATTTCTAGTTCATGCAAACTCAAATCACTACTACAATACAGGTAAATTTCTATGAAGAAAGTTAAAACATATTATCACACATCATATATTCATCACTGATGAAAAGAAGGTGTTGAAGAATGTCTTATGTATGAACAACCTCATCATTACTGACTGCTTTATAGGGCCGGTGGACCTAGTGACTGATATGAAAAAATATACCCTACAGATGAACTCATTGTGATATGATAAAGAGTACAACAATGTCTATGACAGTTTACCTCCTGAATATCATGACTTCACAGACATATTTCAGGCAGCTGAGAAGCAGTCTTTACTTGAGAGAGGTTCACATGATCATGTCATTGACTTGAAATCAGAGCAGCAACCTTCATTCAGAAAGTTATACTTGATGTCTTCAGCTGAGCTTAATATACTGAAGGTATATTTAGATGATGTTATGAAGGTAAACATAATCTGTAAATTAATATCACCTGCAGCTTCACCTGTTATGTTTGTACCAAAATCAGACGGCAGCCTATGACTAGTCATTGATTATAAGCACTTGAATGATATTATCATTAAAAATCACTACCCACTACTACTTATATCAGATATGTTGAATCATCTTCAAGGAGCTAAGAAGTTCACTAAGCTGAACTGCAAGAATGCATATAATCAAATATGAATCAAGGGTGAAGATGAGTGAAAAACAGCATTCTGAACATGATTCAAAATATTAAAATATCTTGTAATGATTTTCAGTCTCATGAATGCTCCTGCTACATTTCAGGCATTCATTGATAAGGCTTTTAATGAGTTTCTTGATATAATCTGCATGATTTATCTAGATGATATCCTGATCTTCAGCAAAGATGAATTCAAACATGAGGAGCATGTATGACAAGTATTAATTATATTACAACATCATGATCTTCATCTTAAGATCAGCAAATGCTTCTTTAATGCAATGAAAGTGAACTTTCTGAGGTTTAAGATCAATACTGAAGGCATACATATGAGTTCAGAAAAGATTCACACTGTTGAAGAATAACTACCTTCAGAGAACATTCATGAATTGCAGGTCTTCCTAGGCTTCATTAACTTCTTTCAAAGATTTATAAGAGATTATTCATGAATTGCAGCATCACTGTTAAATCTCCTGAAAACAGGAAAGAATAAAAAGAAGACTGAGGATACATCATCCTCTTCTCTTTAATCTCAACAGACTGTTATTAAAAGAAAGCAGAACAGCCTGACCTCATTGTAAAAATTTAATACAGAGTATTCAGCATGTAACCTGCAAGTCAGAGGAGAGTTACAACAAGAAAACATCATACCTGCTTTTTTTTCACTCTCAAGAGTCACATTGAAAGCATTTAATGCTCTGAAGGAGACCTTCATGAGTGCTTCATTACTACATTATTTCAATGAAAACAAACTCATGAGGGTTGAAATGAACGCCTCTGAATTCACAATTGATGAAATCTTGATGCAATGCTTCAAGGTTGATGATCAATTGCACTGATTATTAATTACTTACTACAGTAAGAAGCTGCTAAATACTGAGACTTGATATGATACAGGTGAGCAAGAGCTCCTTGTCATTATGAAAGTCATGCATCATTAATGACACTACTGTCAAGGCGCTAAGCACCTGATCATCATATTGACTGATCATGTAAACCTTGTTTGATTTATGACTACCTCAAACCTCACATGAAGGCAGCTCAAGTGAGTTGAAAAGTTCATTGAGTATGACTTTAAGGTCACATATTAAGAGGACAAGAAGAACTCTGTTGATGATTTATCAAGATGATCTGATTATGAACTGCTGAAAGCTGTCAGTACCTCAATTAAACTGTCATTAAAATAGTATGACAGTCCTTCTGTTTAGAAAGCAAGGACTATAAGTCAATGCAGAAGAAATTATACACACTTGCTGCAATGATGCTGTAGTCAAGACGCTCAGTATGACAGAAGTTATGACAAAAGAATGTTGTACCTGTCACAATGAATAATATCAGTATGATGAATACTGAAGTTGACAGCATGACTGAAACATCAGCAGTTCATGACCTACATGCTTAAGAAGCAAGTCATGATGAATATATTAATACAATGAATACTGAAGTTGATGACATGACTGAAACATCAGCAGTTCATGATCTACATGCTTAAAAAGCAAGCTGTGATGAATATGTCAGTATGATGTATGCTGAAGTTGATGACATGACTGAAATATCAGCAGTTCATGGCCTACATGCTCAAGAAGCAAGCCGTGATGAACATATTAATACAATGAATACTGAAGTTGATGATATGACTGAAACATCAGCAGTCTGTGACTTATATGCTCAAGAAGCAAGCTGTGACTGAATGAGAAAACTTAAGTATACAGAACTTGAGCAGCACTCAATCAAGAATAGCACAGCAAGCACTGTAATTATGAATAATGACACAAGTCATGTTTTTATTAATCTTTAAATTGAGGACAACACTCCTTCTGCTGACACTGTTGAAGCGCTTCAGCTCATGTCTACTCACTCACCTCTAGATGAGGAGATAACAGCTTATACAAAAATGTCTATCAAACAACTTAAACATACAATTCATATCAAACAGTCAAAAGACAGTTTGATATGATGAATATGACAGAGATTAACTACCCCTCTCAAGGATAAAAACAACTTGACTGAGTCAGAAATAACAAATATGATGATAATACTCCCTGACATAATGAAATGTTGAGAGGAAATTGAGGATGTCATATATTACAATGATAAGATCTACATTCTACAGAACTCTGCCCTTCACAATGCAGTGATCAGTTGATTTCATGATGATGTCTTTGCAGATTATTTCAGGAAGTCAAGAATTACAGAATTGATGTGATGATCTTATAATTAATCTGATGCTGTCAGAGATGTATGATGTTACTGTCATGACTGTGTTGAATACCAAAAGGTGAAGTCAGCTCATCACAAATCATATGAGTTATTAAACTCATTGCCAGTCTCAACTGAGTCATGACATACAGTGACAATGAACTTCATTACAGATTTACCACTGAGCAGCATGTATGAAAGTATGATATGAGATTCAATCCTTGTCATAGTCAATGAGTTGATCAAAATGACTCATTATATTTCAGTACAGAAGACAATGTCAGTTGCTGACTTCATTGAAGTGTTTATTCAGGACATAATCAAGCATCATGACATGTTAAAAGTTTTAATCACAGACAGAGACAAGCTGTTTACATCAGAGCAGTGAATCAGCTTCTGCTTTCACATGCAGTGTCATCATAACATGTCAACAGCTTTTCACCTGTAAACTGATGATTAAATGAAGAGGCAGAATCAGTCCCTGAAGGTGTATTTATGCATATTCATTAATAAGCAGCAAAAGAACTGAGTGAAGCTTTTACTCTGCATGAAGTTCTCATACAACAACTTCATACATGCTGCTATGAGAAAGAGCCTCTTTCAGCTTAACTTAAGATGAGACCCTCAGATGAGCTTAAGTAAGCTGTTTATATAACACTCACATGAACAAATAAGACTCTATGCAGATGCACAGCAGCTTTAAGATTAAATTGCAACAGCTTAAGAGCAGCTACAACAGGTTAATGAGATGTATATAAACTATTATAATCAGCACTGAATGAAGATAACATTCAAAGAAGGTGATTTAATACTGATTAATAAAAAGAATGTGTCAGTGAACAAGCAGATAAAGAAACTGCATTGAAAAAAACTCAACTCATTCATGATATGATGTGTGATAAGTTAATCATCATATGAACTTGACCTCTCAGAGGATTGAAACATCTATAACATATTCAACATCACTTTATTGAAGTCATTTTAAAACACATGTCATGTGTCTCCTGTATTGACAGGAAAAGACCTACTACTCAACTGAGATGATGAGTGAGAAGTTGAGGTAATTGTGAATAATCATGTTCATGACAACAGGCTTCAATACCTCATTAAATGAAAGCTGACAGATCAGGTGTGAGATGACACATGAAAATCAACACACTTCATTCACAATGTAAAGACAAAAATGTGAAAATTTCATGCTGACAACCCTGACAAACAGAAATTCAGGCAAGCCTTAAGATGTGATCCTTTGAGGTTGATTGAGAAGCTGTCACAAAAGTCATGAGCCTTAAGATGTGACTCTTCAAGATTGATTAAGAAGCTGTCACAAAAGTCATGAGTCTTAAAATGTGACTCTTCAAGGTTGATTGAGAAGCTGTTGCAAAAGTCATGAGTCTTAAGAATTGAAAACTTTGTCAGCTTTGTTAACTTAATCTTTTATGATGAAGCCTGTGCTTTATGACAAGTATGACAAGGGCTATGACACTACAACATTATGATGAGATCTTTAATAGAATTACTGCACAGACTACATTATCACAGATGTGTTACATTGCAGAGAACATTTAAGCACAGAAGCATTTCATTTCAGATCTGAAGATCAAAATGAACTTGAGATCAACATCTTGCACTTAACCTCTCATCAGCACTGCATTAAGTCACTCTCATTTATCTACTTGTCTTTCATCATCTTAAACTCTTCTTTATTACTGTCTGATAAAGCCTCTGACCTTATCTCCTTAATGCATCAGTGCTCACAGAGTTCAATGTACTCTTGATGATGATGAGATTGATGAGCATTAAGGATGCAGAGAGTGTGAGCAGTGCTCTTCAGCAAGACAGCAAGATTTTGAATGAACTCCTCAGAACTACTGAATTAACACACTTTAACCTCAAGAAAGTCAAGAAACTCATGTTGAGAAATGACTGCAGAGAATGTGAAGAGTGTCAGTAATGATTAATAAGAAGTGACAGCATGAGAAATTAATCAGCTGTCAGATGTTATACAACAATTAGCATATTAATAGTACAACAGTGCAACAGCACAGCAGCATGACAAAATGTTGTATATATGATAATATGACAAAATGTCATAAGTATGACAAGTACATCATATTCATATTAAATGAAACAAAATGAAAAAGGATTAAAAAAGGCAGATTTACAGTGTGCTGTCATTCCTCTTATCATCATAAGCATGTGCATGCAGAACAACAACATCAGAGCTTTCAGAGGCTGAAGCAGTGATGATCAGAGACTTCATCATGCATTGATCATAAGAGTTGCAGAGTGATGTGTAATGAGTGCAGGCTGAATTGACCTGTGACATGAAGTACTGATCAACTTCAACTTTTCTGCAAGAGTCACAGTGAGCAGTATCTGATAATGTGTGACTGAGGTTCTCTCAAATCACACACTCATGATGATGACCCTGCTGCACACGCGCTGACAGTGAGGTATCATCATAACATCACATACAGCAGAAACTGCTGCTGAAGATGTCACTTAAAAGTAAACATTTGATCCTCTTCAAGTGTTGAACAGTCAGTTTTATCACTCTGTTTCCTCATCTCTTTCTGAAGGTGTCAATCATCACAATTTCACTCATTAACTCTGACTCAGAGCCCTCCTCATCACACTGAGCTCAGAGATCAACAGGCTTCTCTGATGAAGATGAGTCTTCACTGTTGTCTGTGATCATGAGTTCAAGAGTTCAATTATTGATTGCTTATATATCATGTTAACATTCATATGATGTATGACAGAAAGTACAACATCACAAGAATGTTAAGCTGTGAGCTGCAAGCTTCATGATGCTCTCTTTATGATGTGAACACCTCTGCAATGAGGATGACATCATGAAGTCATTAAGTCACTCAATGAGTTGTGAAAAAGTCATGAGAAGTACAACAACATGTCATAAGAGAGATGATGAAGAAGAAACACAAGGGAAGAGTGTTTTAAATTTACAATAAACATTTTGATTTCAATGTTTATGTTAAGAGGAACTTACTGCCAGGTGTGATATCATCATAATTAAGTGAAACATGTGATCAGCCTTACTTTAATGCAGTTTCACACCCTCATCTTATATGATTAATCACTTATCAGGTCATCATGATGATGTCTATAATGATGAATTCAGAGTCAATTGACATCAGGGATGATGTCATGAGAAGAAGAATGCTGTGTCAGAGTCATCATATATATAGTATAACAGTACAACACTATGATACAACACTATAATATGACACTATGATACAACATTATAACTTAAATATGATGACTCAGCGTTTAGCACCTTGACATCAAGTGAAAACTCTTCACAAGGAGGTGCAGAAACCTGCTTTCTCAGTGATTAATTTTGTCACTGAATAAAAGATGTATAATCATTGCATTAACCTCATCATGATTATATTGCTTATGACATCTTATTCAAACATCACTACAACACTCTGTCATACACCCTGTTTTTTACAAATTTAAGTGTTCAGTCTGTTCATCTGTTTGAGGATGATATGCAGTGAACAGCTTATGATGAATTCTCAATTGATTCACTAATGATTTTCAGAACTTGAAGGTGAAAAGTTTATCTCAGTCTGAGATTATTTCTTCTGATAGCCTGTGGTTGACAGTTATAACTTTTAAGAATGTGTATGTTAATTCTTCTGCTGATGATGACTTCTTATATGACAAGAAGTATTCATACTTTGTGAGTTAATCTGTTATAACTAGTATTGCATCATACAATACTTTCATCAGGGGTTCTTTTGATTTTAGCAGTTTTATCATGAAATTTAGTGCAATGCTCAATCATGATTATGATGATGTTGATGATGACTTTAATAATCTGTATGATCTGTGATGTTCTGCTTTATTCTTTCAGCAGATATTGCATTTTTGAATAATTTCTTCAACTTTCTTCCTCAACCATGAGAAGTAGTATGTTTATGTGAGTTGTTTCACTGTTTTTTCAACTTCTTGATGTTCATTTATTTTGTTGAAATGACATTCTTCTATCAACGTTTCTCATAGGCTGACTGGCACATAAATTAAGCCTTAAAAAAGTAAGAGGCCTTCTTGCTTTTTAAAGCTTTCATGATCATTGATATTTTAAAGAATTTATTGTGTTAACTTGTTGTTCTTCAATGCTTTTTGAACTCAACTTTCAAAAATGTTATCCTCAACTTTTATTGTAAAGTTGACTTCTTTATTGTATATTATGCTCTCTTGCTCATCCTTTTGAAGGATAACTTGATTCATGATTAACTTTTCCTGCAGGTAGTCAGCTCATTTGTTAAAAGCATTCACTTTGATGTTCTCTGATCCTTTTCAGTAATGAATCTTGAAATTATACTGTGACAATTCTTCTGATTAATGAACTTGTCTTTGATTCAGGACTTTCATTGTCATGAAGTATAACAGATTCTTATGATCTGAATACATCTGAACCTCATGCTTTAATCCTTTGAGATATACACGTCATTGCTTAAATATGTCAACAATAGTTAACAGCTCCTTGTCATGTATCTTGTAACTCTGTTCAGCACTTAACAGTTTTCATGAGTAATAAGCTACTGATCACAGACATCTCTTATCATTTGACTGATTAATGCACACTTTTATAACTTCATCTGACGTGTTCATCTTGAGCGTAATAGGTTTCTCAGGGTTGAAACTCATGAGAATTAATTATGATGTGAAGTGCTTCTTCAGCTCTTTGAAGGATTTCTGTGCTTCAATAAATTAAACAAACTTTTAATCTTTCTTTGTCAACTCTGTTAGAGGTGCTGCAATTTTAAAATATTTCTTGATGAACTTTTTATAAAAGTTTGCAAAGTTTAAGAAGGATTGTACTTTCTTGATACTCATCAAAACTGATCATTCAATCATGAAATTAATTTTTTTCAGATTCATTCATAAGTCTTTTGATGTGATGATAAATCTGAGGAATTGAGCTTCCTTGACATGAAAAAGACTTTTCTCAGGCTTAACTCACAAGTCAGTGTTCTTTAACGCTTGCAGGACTTTCTGAACATGTTTGATATGTTACTTTTTCATTTTCAAGTACATCAGTATGTCATTGAGGTAGATGATCATGAACTGATTTAAATATTATTATAAAACATTGTTGATGAAAGCCTGAAAGGTTGCAGGGGCATTGATTAATTCAAATGACATTATCAAGTACTCATACAGTCCTGAGTGTGTTTGAAATGCTGTTTTTCATTCATCACCTTCTTTTATTCATATTTGATTGAATGCTCCTGAAATGTTAAACTTCATGAATCATTATGCTCCCTGAAATCTGTTCTGCAGTTTTGATATGAGTGATAATGAGTAACTGTTCTTTATCATTATGTTGTTTAGTGCTCTGTAGTCAACACACAACCTCAATGATTCATCAGATTTTGAGACAAACAATATTAAATATTCAGCTGAAGACTGAGATTCTTGAATGAATCCTTTTCATAAGTTCTTCTTCAAATATTCTCACAATGCATTTAACTTCTGAGGTGACAATGAGTATATGAGTTACTTCATTAGCTTGCATTCTTTCATGATCTTGATTTCATGATTTTTTTTTTAATATTTTAACAAGGCGTCCTGTTCCTTTACTGCTGTAAATAACTCTTTGAAGTCTTTGTATTCTTTAGAGATAAATAACTTGATAATAGAATCTCAGTTGTTGTTGACTCACTTAATTCACAGTATCTTTATGTCAGAATTTTTTAACTCCTCATGTGTCTCTTCTGTTGTCATAATGAAGACTTTCACTCCTTCAGGTAATTTCAGGACTGAATATAACTTCATGAGATTACTGCTCTTCATGAAGTATATTTCATTCTCAGCTCAATCAATCATCAGATTGATCTTTTGAAGTTAAAATATACTTAAGATTATATCACTTCCTGATTGCTTTATGATGTTGAAACTGATTTTTTCTCAGTGTTGACTCAACTGAATGAATATCAGGATCATTTCTTTGTTCATGAGTTCATTATTGTGTTTCATAAGGGTTTCATTAAACTCTTGAAGTAAGTAAGGATTTTGTTTCTTTCAAACTTTAATTCCTTTTTTCATGATGAACTGTGAGTTTATGAAGTTCCTTGTACAGTCATTGTTTATTAACAGTCAGGCTGAGTGACCTTTCACTTTAATTCAGATGCAGAAGTTGTTGTTCACATCTGCTGTGACAGTGATTTCTTTAACAATCATGTCTTCTGAAGACTTTGAAATAAGTGTCTTCAGAGACCTCTGGCCTGAAGGGCCTTTTAGTTTTTTGAATTAAAAGAAAAGAACCCTAGGTTCTTCTTTACATACTTAAAGTCTTCAGGTTTGACTTTCTTGTCTGAATATCACACTGAATTCAACTTTAAGTATTCACTTCAGAGTTCTTAAACTTTCATCCTCAACTTCCTTGAGATGTGAGCTTCATCAAGGGTAATATATTCTTCTTCAGTGATGAACTTGAAACCTTTTGATGAAGTTTTTTTAATTATGTCTTGATAATTCATGTTCTTGACTTCTCTCTTCTGAGAGAATGTGTCTCTGATTATTCACAGGATGTGCTCTTGCAACAGGCTCACATGTTCTTCATCATTCTTTAAAAACTTCTTCATGAGATTGAACACTTCCTCATAAGTTTTCAATCACTGTTCTTCACAGGTGAATGCTCAGATGTCATCATCTTTTTTCATGAACTCTCTTGAATCTTTGAAGTTTATTACTTTCATGAAGTCTTCTTCATCATTGAATGAAGACATAATGTTATTACTGTTAACATAATCTTCTTCTTGACTGAATTGATCATGTCAGTTTTGCTGTTTCTTTAAAACAGTGATCAGGCTCATCTGAGAAGTCATGATGTAATCTCTTATTTCTTTTCATTGATGCAGAAATCATTCAGAGTCATCTTTGTCACTTTGATGTATTTAACAAGCATCATTATAACATGCTGTTTAAAATATAATGTTATGTTCTTTCCTGCTCTTCACTTCTTGTGTGATGACATATGTCTTTCTGAGTTGAATGATCTTTCCTGAGACTTGACAGTCATGAGCAAAGTGCTCTGACTTTTCACAGTTATAACAGTTGTTTTCATGAGTTCTCTCTTTCTTGCCTGAGTTGTTCTTTCACTGAAAACAGTTTTTTTAAACTACTGTATTGATTTCCATGAGTTGAGGCCTGTAGTAGAGTTTATCATTATATTGTCATTCATGATTCTTTTCAGCCTTTCAAGATACAAGAACCTTATGGCTCTTTTTTAAACTTCATTCATAAACTCAATTGTTGATGATGATCAATCATTCAATCATTTCTGAGAGCATGACAGGGTGTTTCACCCTTGAGATTTCATCTTTTATCATGTTCTTCAATCTCTTGTAATATTGCACTGTCAAAGCAATATCATCTCAATTCATATGTGAGGTGAGTCTTTGAAAATTTGCAGCATATGTAGCAGCTGCTTCTTTCTGCTGAATGTTGCAGATTTCTCACTTTGTCATTCTCTCTTCATTAACTGTTTTGAACATTATTCTTATCTGCTTCTTGAATTCCTTTAGTTCATGAAAGATCTCATTAATCAGGTCATTCTGATCTTCACTTTTATTATCAAGATAATCTCAAAGGATAGGTTTGAATCAATTCAAAGCATTCAACCTCAAGAATGAGAAGGTGAACAATACTTTCTCTGATTTCAAAATGAATAGAGATTTGTTGAATCACAGGTACATGTCAAGCTGAGTGAAAAATGAGTTTAACATTCTTCTTTCATCAAGAAACTTATTCAGTAACAGGATCTTAACTCAGATTATTTTGTTAAAGAGTTGTGCTGCAACTGATCAGCCTCTCTCAGTGAAAGCAGACATCATGAAACTGATGAGTCAGTTTATTGCATGACTGATACCTCATAAGTTGATGCTCAAAGTGTAACAGGTGATGTCATAATGACTGAAGTGATATTATTATTCAACAAATTATAGGTATGATTCAATGAACTAAGCAAGATTCAATGAACTATCATGATAATATAATGATCTTAGGGTTAAGATCAAGTGAGGGAACTAATAATCATAAACTTAAGAGATTGCATTTAATACATGAGTTGAGCATGAGCTTCTAACTATGAATTTACCTGTGATTATATAGACTATAGAAGATTCATGTGCTCAGTGTGCTCATCATGCTCATCATGCTCAACAAGGTGAGCAAGGTGAGCAAGATGAGTAATATCATGTGTACATGCACACTGCATACTTCATTAATATTATAATGCGGGAGCCTTAACAAGCTTGTCTTAATCAGAGATTATTTCTTTCAGCAACTCATGATTTGTTGCATCAGCAATTTAGCAAGTTAACTCTGAGTTAATTTTTAACACTTTGAGCGCTCTGAGCTTCTGATCTCATGTCTCAGTTAACAGCCGCTCTTAGCATCCTCTGAACACTTTGAGCTCAACCTTAAATCTTGAGCAGAACATCAAAATTTTGTGATAAAAAACAATTATTAAAACAATTGTTTAAACAAGTACACACACAGTGTTATAATAACAGTAAAACTTATAATAAGTAAACTTTTGCTAAAATTCACTTTTCTGCAATAAAAAATCATGATTTGTTGAGTCTGAAAGCACTGTATAAGTGTTGAGTTCTGAATATTTAAAGAACTTCAAGATTTTCATCACTTAAAAATTTACACACTTTAATAACTTTTGCAACTCAACAGATATGAAGAAACTTTCAATGCATAAATTATAAAAAACAGTATTCTCTATTAATGTTAAACTAAAAGTTTCTTCATAACTGCTGTTATTGTTAAATTATATTTAATTCAAGTTTGCAATAGTGAAAAATCTTTCAAAAAAAGTCACATACTTTAAATAACTATTAACAACACATAAAAAGAAACTTTGTATAGGAAAACTCTTAAACAGCTTATTCTCTACAACTTATAAACTGAAAGTTATATTATAAGTATAAAAGCGCAATAGTTATTTAATATGCTAATATATTTATAATTAGTTAAAAGTTTTTTAATTCATAACTATTGCAAATTAAAACTTATGAAGAAATCTTTAGTTTGTAAAGTGTACAGAATAAAGAGATCTAAAACTTTTCAATAAAAAGTTTTTTGTTATTCATGAAGGTATAATAGTTATTTAAAGTGTAAGATTTGTATGAGCTCATTTACTGCTCAGAGAGTGCTCTGAGCGCATAAAGTATTATTAACTAAAACCTTATTTTTGAGCGGGCTGCCAAGTTGCAGATGTGTGATAATCCTCAAGAATGTATATGTGAGCTCTTTCACTGATGAAGATTTCTTATAAGGTATGAAGTATTCATACTTCATAAGTTGATCTGTTATGATGAGTATCATGTCATACAGTACTTTCACTGCATCAGAGGTTCTTTTGACTTTGATAATTTTATCACAAAGTTCAGTGTAATGCTTGACTAAGGCTGTGTTGATGTGAGTGATGATTTTAATAACTCATATGACTTATGTCTGTCAGCTTTGTTCTTTCAGTAAGTGTCACACTTTTGAATGATCTCTTTAACTTTTTTCCTCATATGCAGGAAATAATATGTCTGTGTGAATCATTTCATTATTTTGTTGATTTCTTGATGTTCATACATCTTGTTGAAATGACTTTCTTTTATCAGTGCTTCTCTTAAGCTGATTGAGATATAAATTAAGTTTTAAAAAAGTAAAAGACCTTCTTGCTCTTTAAAGTTTTCATGATCAGTGATATTCTGAAGAATTTACTGTGTTAACTTGTCATCCTTTAACACTTTTCATATTTGTCTTTTGAAAATGTTATCATCAACTTTTATTGTAAAGTTGATTTCTTAATTGTAAATTATACTTCCTTGCTCATCCTTCTGAAGGATAACTTAATTCATGACTGATTTTTTTTGCATGTAATTAATTCATTTACTGAAAGTGTTCATTTTAATATTCTCAGATCCTTTGCAATAATGAATCTTGAAATTATATTGTGATAATTCCTCTGATCAATAAACCTGTCTTTGATTTAGGACTTTTGTTGTCATAAAATATAACAAATTCTTATGATCTGAATATATTTAAACTTTATATTTTAATCCTTCAAGATATATATATCATTGTTTAAATGCATCAACAATTGTTAACAGCTCTTTATTATGTATCTCATAACTTGTCTCAGCGCCTGTCAACTTTCATGAATAGTAAATCACTGAATGCAGATGTCTTTTATCATCTGATTAATTAATGCATGCTCTTATGACTCCGTCTGACGTGTTCATCTTGAGCGTAATAAGTTTCTCAGGGTTGAAACTTGTGAGAATTGATTATGATGTGAAGCACTTTTTCAGCTCTTTGAAGAATCTCTGTGCTTCAGTAAATTAAATAAACTTTCAGTCTTTCTTCATCAACTCTGTTAGAGGTGCTGTGACTTTAAAATACTTTTCAATAAACTTCTTATAAAAGTTTGTAAAATTTAGAAAGGATTGTACTTTCTTAATGCTTATCAAAACTAATCATTTAATCACAGACTTAATTTTTTTCAGGTTCATTCATAAATCTTTCAAGGTGATGATAAAACCAAGGAACTGAACTGTCAGGACTATGCAGATTATGAATTAATGCATGTGTTTTAACAGCTGACATTTAGCTACAGAGAAGAATTCTAGTCTAAGAGCTGCAGAAGCAAAAGAAACAAAAAGCATGAAAATTAAAGTTTTTATGTACATGTTAAACTCATTAATTTAATCACTGTTAACTTGTTCAGTCATTCAGTTCAGTACATCATTTGAATCATTCAGTTCAGTTTGATGTTTAAACATAAACTTGACATTATCTTCTTCTTTATTTAATGAGTTTTATGAGTTAATCATTTACTTTTCTGCTTTGTTGTTGATGTATTCAGTGACTCAGCTGACTTATTTGAGTACTTCTCATGAAATGCCTCTTTCAGTTCAGGTGAGTGTTTGAATTCATCAGCATTATATCAGGTCTTGTCAGGTGAGTATTTTTTTCATGTCACTTTATATTTTAATCTGTTTTTTCATCAACAGTTATCATTAATTTGTTTAACTTCTCATTTCAGTTCAACCTGTTCAGTTATTACTGATGATGATGATGACTCAATTTGTTCAGGCAAAGGATCATTCACAGTGAGTTGTAATAAAGAGATGTGAAAGACAGAGTGTATCTTCATTGATTTAAGCAGTTCAAGCTTATATGTTTAAATTGATACTTTCTTCTTGATTTAAAAAGGTCCTTCATTCTTGTGATTCAGCTTTTTGAATGAGTGAGTTATTTGAATACTTTTTTATTAACAATCATATCAGGTCTTCTACTTGATATGTTGAGGTTAATGTTTAAATTCAGTTTGTGAAGTCTTTCTGTTGAAGTTGTGCTGCTGTCATGTTCTCTTGTAACATTGTATGTAAAGCTTTTATATGATTTATTATGAAATCAGCTTTTTCCTTCAGAATTCATTCTCTTGTCAGCAGCAGAGTGATCAATTATTCAAGGTTGAAGCTCATTCAAGAATGATATTCTTTATTTACAAAGAATGATGAAACTTTGATAAAGTCAGAATCTGCATTGTTGGCTGTAAACTCAGTCATTAATAATCATTTAGCTCAGTCATCTTGCTGATAATTCACAAATGCTTTAAGATAGTGTTTAATATTTATATTCACATTTTCAGACTGCTCATCTGTCTCAGGATGAAAAGCAGTTGAAGGTTTTAATCTGATTTGAAGTCATTCACACAGGTATTTTCAAAGTAATATTATAAACTGTGAGCCTCAGTCTGATGTAATTGTTTATGATAATTCATGAAATCTTCACACATTTCAGAGCAAGAGTTCAGTAATGTATTCACATTCACAACTTGGCAGCCCGCTCAAAAATAAGATTTTAGTTAATAGTACTTTATGCGCTCAGAGCACTCTCTGAGCAGTAAATAAGCTCATACAAATCTTACACTTTAAATAACTATTATACCTTCATGAATAACAAAAAACTTTTTATTGAAAAGTTTTAGATCTCTTTATTCTGTACACTTTACAAACTAAAGATTTCTTCATAAGTTTTAATTTGCAATAGTTATGAATTAAAAAACTTTTAACTAATTATAAATATATTAGCATATTGAATAACTATTGCGCTTTTATACTTATAATATAACTTTCAGTTTATAAGTTGTAGAGAATAAGCTGTTTAAGAGTTTTCTTATACAAAGTTTCTTTTTATGTGTTCTTGTTGTTGAGTTATTCAAAAAGTCATTAAAAGTCTATTTATTAATGTTGTGATTTTCATCACTGAAAGTTATATCATAAGTATAAAAGCGCAATAGTTATTCAAAGTATGTGACTTTTTTTAAAAGATTTCTCGCTATTGAAAACTTGAATTAAATATAACTTAACAACAACAGCAGTTATGAAGAAACTTTTAATTTAACATTAATAAAAAATACTATTCTTTATAACTTATGCATTGAAAGTTTCTTCATATCCGTTGAGGTGCAAAAGTTATTAAAGTGTGTAAATTTTTAAGTGATGAAAATCTTGAAGTTCTTTAAATATTCAGAACTCAACACTTAAAAATTTACACACCTGTGTGTGTACTTGTTTAAACAATTGTTTTAATAATTGTTTTTTATCACAAAATTTTGATGTTCTGCTCAAGATTTAAGGTTGAGCTCAAAGTGTTCAGAGGATGCTAAGAGCGGCTGTTAACTGAGACATGAGATCAGAAGCTCAGAGCGCTCAAAGTGCTAAAAATTAACTCAGAGTTAACTTGCTAAATTGCTGATGCAGTTGATATTCTCTCATTCTTATTTATTAAATAAAAGATATAATGCCTCTCCTTGATCAGTCTGCAAATGATTATCAGGATTATGTTGAATCCTTCACTTTCAAATAATCTGATAATCAAGTTGAGTGAAATATCTTATCATAAATGACTTGAAATTGAAAGTGATTTCAGAGCTCCTTGATACTGCTCATTTATGTTCTTTGTTCAGCAGCAGATGTGGCAGTTTTAAATAAAATGATTAACTGTTCAATTCATTTAGGGCCAATAGTAAAATTATGTAAGTATTTTTAATATCTTTTGATGTTTTATATATTCTGCAATCAGTTGTTCATGTGCTTCTTGAATCAGTTAAAGTTGTAGTTTATTTTTATCTGAATTATTATTAACTTCTGAGACTCATATCTGTTCTTGATAAAGCAGTCAGCCTGTGTTCTCAATGCAGTCATTGAGAGAGATCTTTGTTGAATGTCTTGCTCTGATTCATAATAAGTTTAAAATTTCTTGGCAGAAATCATCTGCTTTCACATAACAAGTAATCAACTCATTTAAAGTTTCATTCAAAGTTTGTTCAACTGATTCATTTATCAGGATCATGCAGAGCTCATCATGCAGATATGATGATCAAGAGATTAATTCTAAAGAGTCATTAAGTAATGAGCAAAACTACATATATGAGTGTTACAGAATTAACTGAACACGCTAAGCTCAATCAGAAGTTAGTGTAAGTTGTTTAATCTTATCATGTTTTTAACATTATCCTCTTCTCTGAAAAAGTGTCATTCATGATGCTGTTGTAAAAATAACATCAAAATATGACATCCTTGCTCAGCTGCTTTGAACAGTTCAAACAGTCACTTCAAACAGTTCTTGAACAGTTTAAACTTAACATGACTTATTAAAGTATCTGCAGTGAAATTTCTTCAGCACTTTCATTGAGCTGTTAAACTCACCTTTGTCTGCATAATATCACTCATTATTGCAATCAATTTCATGTCATTTGACCTTGTATTGAAGCCTGCCGTGATATCATCTTGAGTTGAGAATATCATTCACCTCTCAGTGCTTATCATCATTCATTATAATAAGTGCTGATGAAGGTGTCTGCTGACTTGACAGTGAGTCATTGACAGCTGAACAGAGCAGCTTTGAACTGAAGACATTATAAATCTGCATTGTAGCAGAGAGCTTCAGTCAATAGAAGATCTCAACATGTTAAATGATTTAAAATGACCTCAGCTGCTTATTCTTTAAGTTTCAACTAAATCTTGTTGTCTTGATATTTTGACTTGATAATTATACTCAGTTTTTAACTTCATAATTAACATTCTTCTGATGTTTATCTGCTTGTGCTTTCATAAATTTCCTGCTCTTCTTCAACTGCTGTTTACTGAAATTAAAGATTTCTTACATGTGAGTTGTTATGTCCTTCACCTTCACTGACTGAAGTCGTTCATGAGTGAATTCATAAATAGTAGTGTCAGGGCTGAAACTCATGCATGAGTGAAAGTCTTTGTTAAGATAGAAAGGTGAGAGTGAAGTCACTGAGAAGTAATTATTATTATCACTGAACTCAATCATAAGCAGCCACTTCACTCAGTTGTTTTGCATGTAGTTGTAGTATGTTCATAAACTTTATTTGACGTCTTGATTGACCTGTTCAGTTTGACCGTCAGTCTTTGAGTGATAAGTGATTGATAAGTTAGTCTTAATTTTCAGATGTTTGCACATGCTTTATCATAAGTTGAAGATAAACTGAGGGCCTCAGTTCAAGGTAATAAAGCTTGACAGGTCATGTAAGTGATAAATGTTTTATAACATAAATTATATTAATTTCTCTGTTGAGGTTCCTTCATCTCCTGAATAACAAAGAACATAATGCTTTTTCTTAAACAGTCTGTCAATGAGGATGCAGATAATGTTATAACTCTCTGATATTAATAATTTAATTATAAAGTTCATGACAATGTTCTGTCAGCATTGTTGCAGGATAGGAAGTGACATCAGAAGTTTATTAATGACATCATGAGATGACTTGCTTCATTGACAGTGATAACAGTTTTAAATATATTACTTCACAGTGATCACATGTCCTGATCAGTAGTAGTGCTGATAAACAAGTTCAGGACATCAGTGTTCAAAATAATAAATAATGATCAGAAGTTTCTTATCATAAATGTAATAATTATATTCTGCTGATATTATGCTCTTGTTGTAGAACATCATCAGGTAAAGAACTTCTTCATCATTATATTAAGAGAAGATTTCACCTGTCACAAGATCAGAAGCATTTATCTTCAACATAATTTAACAGTTAAGATTAAAATGCTTTAATACTGAGACTTTTATCATGATCTTTTTGAGGTTCTGAAACACCTTGAAGCAGTCTTCAGTTCATGTGAATAAAACCTCTTTTCTAATAAATTTAATAAGAGATTCAATGGTTTTGAAGAAGTCCTGTATGAATTAATGATAAAAGTTAATAAAACCTATGAAGCCTTGAACCTCTTTCAGGTTGATTGATTTAACTTAATTTATGACTGCTTTAATCTTCTGAGAATTCATGCATAACTTTTTCCCTGATATTATGACTCCTAAGAAGATGATCTCAGAGACATTAAATTCACACTTCTTAATGTTGACTTGTAAATCAGCCTCATGAAGATGCTGAAGCATTTATTTAACATGATAATTATGCTCCTTTCAGGTCTTGCTGTAGATGAGGATGTCATTCAAATAAGTTTAACAGAAGTTATTAAAAAAGTCTCATAAAGTGTTATTAATATACTGCTGAAAGGTGCTCAGTTCATTGATTAATCTGAACAGTAAAACATGATATTTGTAGAAGTTCAAAGCAATGATAAAAATCATAAGATCCTCATTATCTGAGTGCATATGTAGTTTATTGAAGGTGGTGATAATGTCAAGTTTAATAAAATATTTACATTTTAAAATCTTTTCAATCACCTCTTCAATGAGTGATAAGAGATAATGATTTCACTTTGTGAGAACATTAAGCTTTTAATAATTCACACAGAACCTGAGATCTTTATTTGCTTTTAAAGTGAACAACATTGATGAGGAATATGCTGCTTTGCTGAAAGTAATAAAATCTTTAAAGAGATTTTTATTAAGATATTTCTTAACCTTCTAAAGCTTGTAGGGTGACATATGATAAACTCAGCTTTAAGGTGAAGCAGCATCATTCATCAGCTTAATCTTATGATCATATGATCAGTGAGGTAGCAGTCAGTTGACTTGAAAGCAATCAAAGATGTTCAGATATTCATGATATTTTGAAGATAACTTCTGATGTATCTCCTCAAGATGTTCAGAGGTGTTCACTTTGAAGTTTATTTCCTCTGAACAATATTTTTAATTTAAGATCAGTTGTCTGTTTATGTTCTTCATTAACATAACAAATATTTGTACCTTCTCTTGATAAGTCAGCACAGCATAAGGTGCTGCTTCAACACTGTGAACAGAGAACACATCATCATCAGCAGTCAGAGAAGGTTGAGGCAGAATTTTAAGTATTATTTGAATGATTCAAAGAGTCATTTGAAGAGGTGTTCAGAGAGGAAAAGATGAAGAGGTAAAATGTTCAAGAGACAGCTTTTGTGAAAAGATAATGAAATCATTCTTCATGTTCAACACTAGTTGATTTCAGTTTATTCATGACTTCCTCAGGATAATGTCATGCTGACTCAGATTTATTATCAACATAAAAACAGTAATCTTCTTATGCTTCTTCAGATGTAAGTCAGGATAAATGACATAAGTGATTTTCCCTTTAATGAGGTTCTCATCAAACTCATGTATGTTTTTCAGTTTAAACAATGAAACTGACTTCAGCTTGAGCCTGTCACAGATCATGAGAATTAATTAAGTGTGAATAAGAGAATATGCTGTACAATCAGTGTTTATCAATGCCTGAAAGGGTATGAGAAAGCCTTGAGAGTAAAGAGAGCAAGCTGTAATGAATAATCATAATGTGAAGAGCTCAAGGTCATCACTCAGATCATTTAAATTATTCAGAACATTCAAACTGTTTAAATAATGTTCATTGAGGTTCAGCAAAGAGTTCATGCTGCACAGAGAAACTAATTCACCCTTAATCATGACTTTAATAAAGGTCATTTATTTTCTGACTCAGAGTTAAAGTTTTTTTAATTGATGTTCACAAGAAGCTCATTCATGAACCTGTCATGTCAAAAGGAAGATGATTATTGTCAGATATATTAAAAGCATTCACTGATGAGATGCTCAGAGTGATGATAAATATAACAGTTCTTATTCTTCTCATCAATTAAATGTTGTGAGTTAATTGAGATTCTTCAATTGTTTGAACTGTTCAAACTGTTCAAAGATGTGATGAAACACATCATGAGCTGAGTGACAAGTACCTTAAATGTGACTCATTTATATCTTTTTGAGTGTGTTAAGCATAGATCAAATGTGAGTTGTAAAAGGATTATTATTCTAGTAATGATGCTGAAGCCTGCTATATATGAGCTAAACTACGCTAAACCTAACTAGGTAAACTAGAGAAGTTAATATGACAGTGAAGTCATGATATAATCATAACATTCTGCTGTCAACAAAGAAGAGTCATCATCTTAATGATTAATTAAAGTAGTGCTTCTTTTTGCTCTTTAAACACACACTTCTCATACTTCTTAATTAACTTCTCTGCTTCTCTTAAATCCTTCATGTTATATCAGATGTTGTACTCTGATTCATAACTCTTTCATCTCATGAGATATTCAGTGAAGAAATCACAGCCTCAGCAGCTCACTCACTTTCAGAGAAGTCTTTCAATTTCATAATGATCATCAGCGCCGTCTACTGTTATCAAAGGAGGGTGTGAAGGTCTAGGTCAGTCATAAGAATCATTCATGCTAACTGACTTTAAATGAGCTATGAAGATGATGTCATAAATCTTTCATGCAGGAGGTAAGTTTAAGTGATAAACAAGACATCTTACTCATTCAGTGACTTTGAATGAGCTGATGAATTGTTATTTAAGCTTTCAGTTCATGATTCCTGAAAGCTTATATCTGCAGTGCAACCTTAGTAAGACCTCATCTCTGATGAAGAAGAATCAAGGCTGTTGATTAATGTTGTAGTAGAACTTTGCTTGCATGACTGCTCAAGCAATGACGTCTTTGGCGTCTATATGACTTGATCAGTAAGTGAACATGATAAGTAAAAGATTTCTTCTTTGAGCTTCCTGTAGTTTAACTCATTCAGTAGTGTGTTCTTCATTCATTGAATGAGCTTTAACTGTTGTGATAGGACCACGGTCATGCTCAGTATGAATGAGTTCATTAATGAAGGTAAGTTCATTGATAGAAATGTTCATTTGAAGTAGATTAAGCACTTCACTCAATTAAAAACCATAAAGCACCTCATTCAGTGTCTGATGAGTTGAGGATCAGTATGCATTATTTGAGGTGACTTGAAGGCGTGAAAGCATCATGAGTCACTCAGCTAAATTATTCATCATCATTAAGTAATAATGTAAGGTGATTTCAGCCTGTTGATTAATGACTTCAGAGGCGCCGTCAGTCTGCGGGTGATAAGCAGTAAAGTAGAATAAATCAACATGAAGATGCTTAAATATTGCTCTTCACAAGCCTGCTACAAACTGAACATCATGGTCTGATATGATAGTGTTTGGTAGGCCTCATCTTAATAAATTCAGTTTAATTAATAGCTGCATCACTCATTCTCTTCCTCCTCATGTGAATTTATCAGAGACAAATGTGACTGTCTTGCTGAACTTGTCAGTTACAGACATGACTGTGTTGTAGCCTTCAATTGAGGTCAGGAGTTCTAGAATGAAATTAAGAGTTATGATGTAAAAGAGCTGTGACAGGGATAGTATCAACTGCATGAATTCATAAAGAGCGTGTCAGAGAGTTTAATTTAACTGATATTGAGGGCAGTGCTTAATGAACTCATGCAGCTGCTTTGATAAGTTATGAATGTAAAGGCCTTGTGTTAAGCGTTTGTGCATACAGGCATACTCAGGATGTCTCAACTCATCATGAGTTAACTGAAAAACTTCCTTGATTAGATCTTTCAGAATGCATAGATGAAGGCCTTGTTTGAGATCATTGAAGTAAATAAGCTTTCAAATTAAGTGATAAAGAAGCTTTGCAGCATTTTTCTTTAAAATGTTATTGTCTGATATCATCTTTTAAATACAGTCTCATCATGATTCATCCTCATAAGCTTCAAGAAGTCTGATCTGAAAAGCTTCATTCATTTCAATGAGACTGACTGCATAAATTGAAGCATACTTCATCAGTAGAAAATCTTCTGAGATGTCAACATCCTTCAATTGAGCTGCTTGATTCACTAGCCTAGAGCAGACGTTAATCATGAGGGCATCAATCATCAGGGTGTCAACTGTTAAGTCATTCAGAGACTGATCATGAGGGTCTGAGCTGCTAGAGCTGATTAATTGAGATAAAATGTCTGAGATTATATTCACCTTGCCTGCCTTATGTCAGACATTGAGTTGAAACCTTTAAAGGAATTTGCTGACGTGAATTAATTATAAATTCATCTTGTCAATTGAGGTGATTGAAGTCAGGCTTGACTGATGAACTATGCTTAAGATGATGAAGTGATCAGTATAAACTATAGTGAGTTTTTTCACTGATTTCAACATATGATGAATCTTTCAGATTAATTATATAAAGCCTGTGACTTTCAGTTCTGTTGATCAGTAGCAGGTCTCAGTGTTAACTAAAGTCTTGTTAAGGAAGAGTATTAACTTCATGCTCTTTTGATCTGAAGTTGTAATAAAACTGTGACCTTCCTTCATGTGATAAACATGAGCTCTGAAGCTGAATTCCTTTGAGGCGTTCATGTCCACATATAGCTGACGTTTCAGGTCATAGTGGATGAGTATAATGAACCTTGAAAACAAGCTTTGTAAGTGGTGAAAGTTGTTAAGCTCAGAGAAGGTAAGCTCCTCAATAACAGTTCTGTCAGTCATTGATTTGCAGATGTTGTCTTCAACATTGTTGATTTTTCCTTCATTAAATCTTTTTTCCACTTAAAGTTTTTGTAAATCATGATTCAATCTTGTCTTTCTTTCCTGCAGGGGCCTTATGATGATGATGTAGTAAAGTATGTATTGCCTCAGGTAACCTGTCATACCTAAGTACTTCTCAAGTGCAGAGAGCGTGCAGGGGAATTTAATATTAATTATGATGATCAACTTGTCTTCAGTGATGACAAGTTTTAAGGTGTCAACTTGTTGTTCAAGTAGCTGAACGCTAAGATAGTCAAGGAAGGATTTGTTTGATAATAAGCATATGTTGATATCATTCAATGTGATGAATACCTGATCAAGGTGACTGAGGTGTTCTTTTAATGACTCATTAATGAAAATAATGATGTCATCAACAATTAAGTAATAATGTAAGGTGATTTCAGCCTGTTGATTAATGACTTCAGAGGCGCCGTCAGTCTGCAGATGATAAGTGATAGAGTAGAATAAATTAACATGAAGGTGCTCAAATATTGCTCTTCACAAGTCTGCTACAAACTGAACATCACAGTCTGATATGATAGCGTTCAGTAGGCCTCATTTTAGTAAATTCAGCTTAATTAATAACTGCATCACTCATTCTCTTCCTCCTCATGTGAACTTATCAGAGACAAATGTGACTGCCTTGCTGAACTTGTCAGTTACAGACATGACTGTGTTGTAGCCTTCAATTGAGGTCAGGAGTCCTAGGATGAAATTAAGAATTATAATGTGAAAGGGTCATGACAAGGATAATATCAGCTGCATGAATTCATAAGAGGCATGTCAGGGAGTTTAATTTAACTGACATTGAGAGCAGTGTCTAATGAACTCATGCAACTGCTTTGATAAGTTATGAATGTAAAGGCCTTGCATTAAATGTTCATATGTACAGGCATACCTGAGATGTCTCAACTCATCATGAGTTAATTGAAAGACTTCCTTGATTAAATCTTCTGAAATGCATAGATGAAGGCCTTGTTCAGGATCATTGAAGTAGATGAGCTTTCAAATTAAGTGATAAAGAAGCTTTGCAGCATTTTTCTTTAAAACATTATTGTCTGATATCATCTTTTGAATACAGTCTCATCATGATTCATCCTCATAGGCTTCAAGAAGTCTGATTCAGAAAGCTTCATTCATCTCAATGAGACTGACTGCATAAATTGAGACATACTTCATCAGTAAGGAGTCTTCTGAGATGTCAACATTCTTTAATCAAGCCGCTCAATTCACTAGCCTAGAGTGGACGTCAGTCATGAGGGCATCAACCGTCAGGATGTCAACTGTTAAATCATTTAAAGACTGATCATGAGGATCTGAGCTGCTAGAGCTGACTAGTTGAGATAAAACATCTAAGATTATATTCACCTTGCCTGCCTTATGTCAGACATCAAGCTGAAACCTTTAAAGGAATTCACTGATGCAGATTAACTATAAATTCATCTTGTTAATTGAGGTGATTGAAGTCAGGCTTGACTGATGAACTATGCTTAAGGTGACAGAGTGATTAATATAAATTATAATGAGTTTTTCTGCTGATTTCAACATATGATGAATCTTTTAAACTAATCATATGAAGCCTGTGACTTTCAGTTCTGTTGATCAGTAGCAGGTCTCAGCATTAACTAAAGTCTTATTAAGGAAGAGTATTAACTTCATGCTCTTTTGATCTGAAGTTGTGATGAAATCATAATCTTTCTTCATGTGATAAATGTGAGCTCTGAAGCTGAATTCCTTTGAGGCATTCATGTTCACATATAGCTGATGTTTCAGGTCATAATGAATGAGTATAATGAGTCTTGAAAACAAACTTTGTAAGTGATGAAAGCTGTTAAGCTCAGAGAAAGTAAACTTCTCAATAACAGTCCTGCTGATCATTGATTTGTGAGTGTTGCCTTCAATGTTGCTGATCTTTTCTTCATTAAATCTTTTTTCCACTTAAAGCTTCTGTAAATCATGATTCAACCTTGTTTTTCTTTCCTGCAGGGGCCTTATGATGATGTAGTAAAGTATGTATTGCCTCAGGTAGCCTGTCATACCTAGGTACTTCTTGAGCGCGGAGAGCATGCAGGGGAATTTGATATTAATTATGATGATCAGCTTGTCTTTGATGATGACAAGTCCTAAGGCGTCAACTTGCTGTTCAAGTAACTAAACGCTAGGATAGCCAAGGAAGGATTTGTTTAATAATAAACATATGTTGATATCATTCAATGTGATGAATACCTGATCAAGGTGACTGAGGTGTTCTTTTAATGACTCATTAATGAAAATAATGATGTCATCAACATACGCTCTGAAGAAGAGTCTGTGAGGCCTTAAAATTCAATTTATTATTCATTAAACATAGGCTGAAGAGTTTCTATAACTCATAACAGTCACTTGAAATGTCTCTTGATCTTGATGAAAAGAGACAGTGAGCTTGTGACAGTCTTGAGGTTTAACCCTTCATTGATAAAAGAAGGAGGTGCAGTTCATTGTTGATATAAAGTTCACTTCTTGCACTGCTGCAAGGATGTCTGATTGACTTAGTACTGAGTAAACATCAAGCATGATTATTCAGTTCAGTGCTCAAATATCAACCACTACTCAGCCTTTTCATCCATTAAGTGTAGACTTCCACACCATGAAATAAGGGTATGTAAACAGCATTGATTGAGTCATTCAAGTCATTCAGTCCTGCCTGTGTAACTTGTTAAAAGCTTCATCAATGACTTCATAGTCCTTCATGCTCAGCGGGTACACTTTGACTTGTTCAGGCTTATAGAGCTCTTGTCAGTTGTTCAACAGCAGTATTTTCATTCATTCATCCTCTGAGATGTTAATGATGTTGCTGTTATCTTCTCACAGGCGTGAATAGCAGTTGATTACTTCAATTAAAGCTGTGACTGCAGTTGAGGTTGTTCTGTAGATGATGACATCATTCTGCAGCTGCTGCTCTGATTCAATGATGATGCTGAAAGTCACATGATAGGCGGCACTGACTGCCAGTAAGGTTCAGAAGGTTGATTTAACTCAGTTGTTTTAAAACTTCAATTTACTGACCCTGAGGATTAGGTCAGGGCTGGCTAAGAAGCAGTTATCAACTTCATATTCAATGATTCAGCTTAAACATGTATGACATGATATAATCACAGCTTTGTCTGAGCTATTTCAGAGTTCTATGCTGAAAAGTTGATGATTCACTATCAAAGTATAAGTTTCAGTGAGGCTGCAATCTGGCTCAAAGAGGAGGTCCTGATCAGTGAATAAGTCATAAAGAGGCTTGATCTGAATGATTGTTGAGTTATAAGTAGGTATGATAGTCTGATTATTTAACATTAAAAGGCAGTTGATCTGATTAAATAAAATGATGACATTAACTTTTAATTCTGCATTCTCACAGCTTTCTATGACTGCCTTTCACTGGGATAAAAGTACGTCAATTCACTCAGGGATCAGGATGTCAGTGTTAATGAGTATATTAATCTTCAGGTCATCAATGACATGAATTTCATGACAAAAAACTGCAGTTTTACCCTGATCAGCTGAGAGGTAGAGGTTTAATTTCATGTAGTCTTCAACAGTGTGTGAGCTGAAACTTAATCCTTAAATTTTTATAAATGAGGTCATCTTCTTGACTTCTGCTTTGAGGGCATGCTTCTTAAGAAATCCTCAATCAATGAGGTTGACAGTGCAATCAGTGTTCAAGCATATGAAGATGATCTGATCATCTTGAGACAGTCTTGCCTGCACTGTGATGTAGTGTCATCCTCAAAATCCATACCCTTTGACTGAAACGTTCATGACGTTCAACTGAACTAGCTTTTTGTTTGATTGAATTAAGTTATCAGGAGCTGAAGGATAGACTGACTTAAGTTCTGAGCTTAAGTCTTTAAACACCTTGATCAGATCATTATTATGATCAGTTTATATGTGCTTATGAAGAACATTATTTGAGCTGAAGGCTTCTGAGCAGCAGCAGCAATAATAAGATGTCTGCTCAATTGCATGATTAACATCAACATCATCATTGACCTCAAGAGCTTCTTTGTAGAAGGCCTCATAAAAGGCTTAATCTTCTTCAATGATGTAGTTCACTCAATTGTTTTCCTGCTCATATCAACCATTATCATAGTAGTCATTTTCATAGTCGTTGAACTGATTAAACTGATCAGTCAGTTCATCATGATAAGCTCTAAGCAGCTGAGGGTAGTTAAGCCTGTAAAATACATTAGAGGGCTGATAACTGTTGTCATTTCTTTAATTATAAGATGGCTGATCAGGTTGCTGCTGATTCAAGAGCTCATGATATGAATTTTAAGACCTGTTTCTGCTTGTGAGTTGTAGAGGCTGATGTTAATTGCTGATGTTAATAAAAATCTGCAGTGAGATCATGATAATAAGCCGCTGCTGATATGTATTAAATGATGAGTTTTGATTCACTGAATGAGAAGGAAAGGTATTTTGAAAGAAATTTTAAACAGAATGATCTGAGAAAGGAAAAGAGAACTGATGATAAGAAAACTGATATGAGGGCTAATACAAAGCTTGATTAGAAAAGTTAAAGTAAGAATGAAAGTCATCATACTGATCATTTCAGTTTTCATCAAATTGAGGAACTTGATTGTCATGTTTTAAGTTGTTTCATTAGTTGCTCATACATTGTCTGTGATTTTCATCATGTTAATGCATGTCTCATCAAGTGTCTTTCTTGAGCTTGAGGGTCTGAATAAACTGCCTAATCATGATAGTATCAGTAGAGGAGTCAATGAACACTCAGAGTTCAATCATGATGTTTTAATAAGTGAAGGTCAACTGATTTTCAATGCTCTCAATGTTTACTGACTTAACATGATGTAGAATTGTTTAAATGTATGCAGAAGGCTCTCAGTGTGACTGTGCATCAGTCATGATATATTTAATGAAGGTGAGACTGATGAAAGCAACTGCAGCTGACTCCTTGAAGTGATTCTTCAAGGCTCAGCATTATTTCTTTATGCTGTTCTCATCATTCTAAAGGCCTATTCTTTTGAGGTTTAAAAGCTCAGAGGTGTATCAAGTCAGAGAGACACCTCAGAGGCAGGTATTGAGGTTTATTCTTATTAATTGAGTTCCCTTGATTGTAGTCATATCTCAAATACATTCAATGAACAACATGACACTTTGATAGTAGATGTTCTTTTCAACAGTGACAATTTCATCATTTTCATGAGATTTATTGAGTTAAGAGTCAAAGAGATTGATCTCATCTGCTCTTCAATGAGCTGACTGTGATGTGATCACAGATGTGATGATAGGGTTATCAGTGTCATTTTCATTATTGCTCATTTATTTATTCTCACCTTCATTATTGCCTGATCTTCCTGTATTGCTTGCTTATTGAATCATCATAACTGCAGTGATCACCTGAGCTATAAGGTCAGTGAGTTCTCATCATTAAGTATTAATAAATTCCTGATCTTCCTTTGTTTCTTGATCAGTTCAGTCTGCTCTTTCATTATCTGTCATCAAATTAATGATATTCATTAAAGAGCTCTGACGTCTAGCTGTTATAATGTCAAGTTCACTCAGAGAGGTGGTAAAATCAACAGAGTTAATAAGAACTTGATTGAAGAGATGATTTGAGATCTTATTGAGGGCTCAATTTAAGTTTCAGTGTAAGCATGACTTGTCAGTTGCTCACTCTGCAGATCAGATGAGAAGCTCTCTTGAGCTTAATTGAGTCTGATGTTCAGTGTGACGTTCAAAGGGCTGGTTTGACCAAGTTCATCTGCATGTAGCTCAGGTTATAGCTTGTTGTTTCAAGGCAGTGATATCTTCAGCTCAGATGTGCTCAGACTCAATGAAATCCTGAAGTTGAAAGCACAAATTGATGGTAGTGAAGTTCAAGGCAAGGGGAGTAGTGGCTGCCAACTTGATTGAATGATAATGAGAAGTTTTGATGATGAAGTAATGCTTAATGACATGACTGCCTCAGACTCAGCTAAGTGGCTTGAGGACTCAGTCTGATGATGAAGGAAAAATGATGAAAAACTCTGATTGACTCACTCAAATTAAGTGATATGAGGAGGCCTGGTTTGATCAAGCAGTTTATGATGCTTAATTTAATGTTGCTATCAAATTGTTAAGCATAAGTCAAATGTGAGTTGTAAAAAGATTATTATTCTAGTAATGACGCTGAAGCCTGTTATATATGAGCTAAACTACGCTAAATCTAACTAGGTAAACTAGAGAAGTTAATACAACAGTGAAGTCATGATATAATCATAACAGAGTGATTTGTTATAATATTAATGTTGACATCTTTTCAGTCCTTCACTGCTCAAGCAGCACATTATTCATTGTTTAAGTGAATGAGGTAAGTCTTCATGATTAATAATGAATCAAGCTGAATCATTTGAGATGACAGAGCAGCTTGAAGATGAGGAGAGATTTTATCTTTGAGATCATTCATACATTAAGTCTCATCATACTCAAGGAAGGTAAAAAGGTGATGAAACTCAACATAAAAGTCTGAAAATCACTTTGATCCCTGAATAAGTTTAATATAAGCTTGACAGTAATTTCTCTGTTTATCTGAGTCTTCATATATCTCCCTCAAGTCCTTTAAGATCTCATTCATATTATGATAAGAATCTGTGACTGAGAATTCATATGATGAACAGAACTCAATGTGTTGAGTGATCTTTTCACTTAATCAAGACAACACATATCTCATATGAGTAATCTCAGTCAGGTAATGATCTTCATTGATGTTTAATTTGATCTTCATCTTGCCTACTCAATCCTCTCATGTAGGTTTAAAATCATCATTTAAAAGAGAAGAATCAGGAAGCTTCTGTGAATACTTATCATCATTTAAATCATTTGAAATGTTTGAAGAATAAATGCTTTTTTAATTCATTCATCAGTGTTCCTTCAGAAGCTGATATTTAATGTTGAAAGCAAAAAAGTTGATTTTCAGAGAAGTCACATGATCTTGCTGTTCAGTGATGATATTCATAAGATCATTCTTTTCAATCAGTAAGTCATGAACACTTTCATTAATTGTCATGCTCAAGTCCCTCTGCTCTCAGAGAGTGTTGAGTGTTTTTAAAAACTGCTCTGATTTCACCTCTGCTCAACACTGAAGTTGTTTCATGTTGATGATATTGTAAAGGGTTTCAGCATCATCTTCACTGATTTATTCATGATGTCATGCAGTTAAAATTAAGTACTTCTGTGCCTTTCTGCTCTTCTTGAGTTCTCTGAGAGTCACATTTAATTTAAGGTAAATCATCTTCACATTGAGAAGTGCTTCTTCTGCTTCATCCTTCTGCTCATGTCAGTGAGATGAGCCTGCTTCAACAGTCTTTCCTTTTTGAGCCTGACTCAGTGAAACCATGCTCTCATGTGTCATATTAATGATGATGTATTATGAGCTGACTCACATGTCTTACAGCAGGTGTTATCACGTCTGAGGATTACTGAACAGTGTTAAAAACAGTATCCTGCTGAAAAACATTTTACAGCTCTTTCATGTAGTACAGCTTCACCTTTCATGAGGTGTTAATGATTTGATGTTTATTTTATAATGTTTTATATTTAGTGCCTTTTTTGACCTCTGTTCAGTGTTCAGTTTGGTGTGTTGTCTGAATGATTCAGTAATTTCTTTCAATTTGAGGTGCCGTCCTCTTTAAGGTCTTTATGAGGTGTTTAACTCAGTGATTTCTTTTAATTCAGCTCTTTCACAAGAGCAAGGTGAATGCAGGTTATTTAAATTCAACTTGACTGCTTCATGAGCATTCAGTGATGATGATGACTGCACATTTATCATAACAGGTTCTTTCAACTCAATTGCTTCATGAGCTCTTAAATTTTTGTATGACTTAAGTTGACTGATACATATCTGTATGACTTAAAAGGTGTTTCAGTGGTTTCTTTAAATTCAGCTTTTTCACAAGAGCAATTCAGTGTTTTGTATGACTTAAGTAAACTGATACACTTCTGTATGACTTAGAAGATGTAGTTACAGAGAGTAATGTTATTAATGTTTTTTAAAATCATCAACACACACAACTCAATGCCTTTTCAAACAGGTTATTTCAGTTCAACTGTCTTATGAACATTAAAAGAATAAGAATTAATCTAATATCAGGATCATGCAGAGCTCATCATGTAAATATGATAATCAAGAGATTAATTCTAGAGAGTCATTAAGTGATGAGCAAAACTATATATGTGAGTGTTGCAGAATTAACTAAACGCGTTAAACTTAATCAGAAGTTAGTGTAAATTACTTAATCTTATTATGCTTTTAACATCATGCTTTTAACATTATTCAAGGTTTGTTCAGTTGATTCATTCAGAGTTTGTTCAGTTGATTCATTTAAAGTTTATTCAGTTGATTCATTCAAGATCTGTTCAGCTGATTTTAAAAGATGAGAAGCTTTTTCCTTTTGTTTAATAATAATGCATGAGTTTAAGCAGCAGCTCAGTAGCATGATTTAAGATTAATATTATAATTACTCATCATCCTCATTCTTCTTTAATTGATTACTTAAGTGTTTAATGAGTGTATCTGCCTTTTCATTTTCCTTGCCTGTTCAGTAGGTGATCACAAAGTTGAATTATATGAGAAATTCAACTCATTTGACTTGTCTGTGAGTCAGTTTCTTGATCATTATAAAGTACTTCAAGACTTTATAATCTGTTAAAATTTAAATCAGATCCTCTGTTTCTGTTAATTCAGCACATCATTTTTTTAAACTTTAAATGATGATCAACAATTCTTTGTCATAGATCTCATAATTGCATTCAGCTGATATGAGTTTCTTAAAGAAAAATGTCATTGAATGCATTAATTCTTGATCATCTTTCTGAGATAGTACTACTATGAATATCAGATCAGATGAATCACATTTAAAATAACATGTTTAAGTTCAGTCAAAGTGTTGTAATATTAACATATTAATCAATCAGTTCTTTAGTTTATTAAAGACTTGAAGACACTGTTTAATTTATATATTAAAGAATATGTCCTTGCCTGTCAGTCTGATTAAAGGCTTTATGATTTTGAAATATCTCTTTATAAATCATCAGTAAAAGTTACAAAAATCTAAGAATGCCTGCAGCTGTTTCAGGTTGATCAGTACTTCTTAAGTTTTAATGACTGTGATCTTTTCAAGATTCACTCAGATGTTATGATGTTCTATGATTAATTTTAAATATTGAGTTTCAATCTTGTGAAATTCACACTTCTTGATTTCAACCTGTAAATTTGCCTTTCTCAGTCATTTCAGAATGATTCAGACATGAGTTTAATGTTCAGATAAAGACTCTGAATAGATCAGGATATTATTCAAATATGTTGTACAACATGTGTTCAATAAGTTAAATAATATGTTGTTAATAAAGTGCTGAAAGGTGACTGATTTGTTAATGAGCTTGAAAGGCAAGATCTTATATTTGTAAGAATCATGCCTTGTTCAAAAGATTGTCAGATCTTCAGATTCAAGATTCATTTATATGTGATGAAATGTCTGTTATATATTAATCTTGATGAAGTATTTTGTCTTCAAAATCTGAGTCAGGGTTTCCTCAATTAAAGACAATGAGTATCAGTCTTTCTTCATAATTGAATTCAGCTTTCAGTAGTCAATGCACAGTCATAAAGACTTATTTTTCTTTTATATAAACAGAATCAGTGAAGTTACTGATGATTGATTGACTTTAATGAAACTTTTTTGCAAGTTGTCTTCTATGTAGTTCTTCACTGCTATTAGTTCTTCATGTGACATATTGTAAAGGAGTGTGTATTTAAGCTTTTACTCATTCTTTAAAATAATCTTATGATCATAAAGTTGATGTGAAGGGAGTTTATTTGCAGCTTTTTTAAAAAAGAAATCAATCAAGTTATGATATTCTGAAGGAAGAATCACCTTGATATTTAATTCACTTGATTTTAATTCAAAGTTCAATGCTTCCTCAATCTGTCAAATAAAGATAATAAAGATTTTGTTGTCTTTCTTCATATTTAATGTGAATGATGCTGCATCAATCATCTTGATATTAACTGCATGTGAGGGGTTATTACTCTTTGATGCAGAGGCTGATTCAAGATCAACTTTTGTGATGAATTTCTTCAAGATCTGATAAGTTTTCAGTGATTCAGTTCAGTCATTTGGTTCAGGTTTAATCATTCAGTTTCATTCATTCATTCAGTGGGAAAACCACTACCTGGTTCACAGGGTCAATTAAAATTCAGGTGTGATTCATTCAAGAGAGTCTTAATATAATGTTGAGATCTTTCATGTCTACAATCATCATGAGGATGAGTCACTGAGAATGATCACAGACCTTCATAATTGAATAAATCATGTGTGTAACTCATCTCACTGTCTTCTTTTGAAAATTATGTAGAGTTCAGGGCTTTGGCAATGATACTGCTTTAATTTCAGATCATTCAATTAGAGTCTTTGTCAGGTTAACATTAATGAATACATATTCAGTTGACTCAGTATCAAGTAGAGCTTTAACTCATAACTTGATCTCATTCAAAATGAGCTTGCAATCTGCTTTGAACAGTGTTTAGGTGAACAGAATATCTTCATTAATCATCAGCATTAATATCACAAGAGGATTATCATCATTCTTTATTATGACTTTAATAGAAGAACGCCTTTTCCTGAATTTAATTTAAAATCAGAGTCAGAGTTGAATATGATTCATTACACATATCTTGATGCTGAAGTCTCTTTCTTTTTGTCCTTGTTTGAACAGTTTAAGGCAAGGTGTTTTTGTTCATTATATTTAAAACATCATTCTTTCTTCATCTGTTGTTCTTTGGTGGTGTCTGAGTGTGATGTTCAGTTCAGTATTCAGGGAACTGACTCAGTGATTATTTAAATAGTTGATTTTAAGATTTTAATGAAATGTTCAATCCTTGTATGAGTTTAACTTGTGAAGAGAGATGTTTAATTCAGTTGAGGTCTGATGATCTTCTTTGTGTCAAGCAGTCATAAAGTCTGATTGATTCACTGACAGCATTTGATGAGTTCATAAAGATCTTCAGGTCTGTCATCATCAGTGTTTAATTATTATTGAATAATATTATTTACCTTGTTCAGAAGTTCTCCTATTTAGTATAAATCAAGGAACTCATTCAATTCAGTAACATATCATTAAAAATCAGCTCAGAAGAACAGGAAGTCTTTAAATTCTTAATAAAGTTTATAAAATTCATCAATGATGATACATTTTTAATCTGAGTCTTCATAGATCTGAGTCAAATGCTTTAGCAGTTCAGTAACATTTAAATAAGTTGTTCAAAATGCTGAATTCATTTAAGGCCTTATGTGCTTAACAGAGTCACCCTTAACTTTTATTTTCATGTATGTTATTTTTATCTGCTCAGTGAGATATTATTTATTCATTACTAGTAAGTAGTTTCTGATCTTCACTACTCATTTATTATATTTTGAATGATCACTGAAGAACATCAGCAGATCAGAGAGCTTTAATAATTTTTAATAATTCTTCAACTGTGAGTTGAGGAAAATTCAGTCAGGAGGTGCTTGTGACTGTGATTTTTTATTTAAGATATATTATCACATCAACTTGTTTAATAACTTTTTTCTTCAGTTTCTTGTTTTTATTCTTCATTCTTTTATAATCTACTTGTAGTTCTTCATGTGCCTTTATAACAGTGTTGATTTCATTCAGAGATTGCTCATGATCAGTGATCAATTATTAAAAAGTAATCATTGCTTCAGAGAAATGTTCTTGTAAAAGATCAATCAAGATCTCTGCAATCAAGGTGATCAAGATCTGATTGATCAGGTTTTTATTCAAGGTGAATTGTTCATCATTCACAGAAGTCAACAAAGACTCTTTAATTTATAAATAAACTTCACTACCAGTTTCTCTGATCATCATGACTGAGTTTTGATTTTAATTTTGATTTTGATTTTGATTTTAATTTTAATTCTGATTTTAATTTTGATTCTGATTCATTCAGGATACCTTGCAGCAGGAGATAAAAAAAGAAACTAAAATAATATTAAAATTATACAGATTATAAATTAATGCATGTGTTTTAACAGCTGACATTTAGCTACAGAGAAGAATTCTAGTCTAAGGAGCAAAAGGAAGAAAGAGCATGAAGATTAAAATCTTTATGTGCATGTTAAACTCATTAATCTAATCACTGCTAACTTGTTCAGTCATTCAGTTTAGTACATTATTCAGATTGTTCAGTTCAGTTCAATATTCAAGTGTAAACCTGACATGAACTTCCTTAGCATGAAAAAGACTTTTCTCAGGCTTGATATATAAGTCAGCATTTCATAACACTTGCAAGTTCTTTTATACATGTTGAACATGTTGTTTCTTTGTCTTGAAATACATCAGTATGTTATTGAGGTACACAATCATGAACTGATTCAAATATTGTCACAAGATGTTGTTAATAAAAGTTTAAAAAATTGCTGAAGTATTGATTAATTCAAATGACATTATCAAATACTCATACAGTCTTGAGCATATTTAAAATACTGTTTTTCATTCATCCTTTTCTTTTATCTGTATTTGATTGAATGCTTCTGAAATGTTAAACTTTGTAAATCATTATATTCTCTGAAATCTGTCCTGCAGTTCTGACACAAGCGGCAACAGGTAACTGTTTTTTATCATGATGTTGTTTAATGCTTTATAATTAACACACAACTTTAATGAGCTGTTTAACTTTAAGATAAACAATATTAAATATCCTGCTGAAGATTGAGATTCTTGAATGAATTCTTTTTATAAGTTCTTCTTCAAGTATTCTCACAATGCATTTAACTTCTGAGGTAACAACAGGTATATAGGTTGTTTCATTAATTTATAATCTTTCATGATCTTGATTTTATGATTTTATTTTTAATATTTTAACAAGACATCCTGTTTCTTTACTGCTGTAAACAATTCTTTGAAGTCTTTGTATTCTTTAGGGATAAATAACTTGATAATAAAGTCTCAGTCATTATCAACTCACTTAGTTTACAGTATCTTTGTGTTGAGAATTTTTAACTTCTCATGTGTTTTTTCTGTTGTTATAATGAAGACCTTCACTCCTTTAGGTGAGTTCAAGACTGAATATAATTTCATAAAAGTACTTCTCTTTATGAATTATATCTCATTTTCAGCTCAATTGATCATCAGATTGATCTTATGAAGTTAAAATATACTTAAAACTATGTTGCTTCTTGATTGCTTCATAATGTTGAAACTGATCTTTTCTCAGTGTTAACTTAACTGAACAGGTATCAGGATTATTTCTTTATTCATGAGTCTGTTGTTATATTTTATAAAAGTTTCATTAAACTCTTGAAGCAAATAAGAATTTTGTTTCTTTTAAACTTTAATCTCTTTTCTTGCAGTAAAGCATGAATTTATAAAGTTTCTTATGCAGTCACTGTTTATTAACAGTCAGGCTGAGTGACTTTTTACTTTAACTTAAATATGAAAATTGTCTGTGTCTGCAGTGATGATGATTTCTTTAGCAATCATGTCTTCTGAAGGCTTTAAAATAAATGTTTTTAAGAACCTTGAGCTCAGAGGGCTCTTTAGTTTTTTGAATTAAAAGAAAAGAACCTTAAGTTTTTCTTCACATATTTAAAGTCTTTTTAGATTGACTTTCTTGTCTGAATATCATATTGAATTCAGCTTTAAGTATTCACTTCAGAGTTTTCAGACCTTTATTCTCAACTTTCTTGAGATGTGAGCTCTTTTAAGAGTGATGTACTCTTCTTTCATGATGAACTTGAAACCTTTTGATGATGTTTCTCTGAGTATGTTTTAATAATTCATATTTATGACTTCTTCTTTCTGAGCAAATGCATTTCATATGATTCACAGGATTTATTTCTGTAACAGGTTTATGTGATTCTCATAATTCTCAGAAGATTCTTTCATGACATTAAATACTTTTTCATAAGTCTTCAATCACTGTTCTTTGCAGATGAATGCTCTGATATCATCATTTTTTTTCATGAACTCTTCAGAATTTTTAAAGTTTACTACTTTCATGAAGTCCCTTCCCTCACTTGATGAGGGCATGATGTTATTACTGTTAATGTAGTTTTCTTCTTGATTGAATTAATCTTGTCAAACTTGTTGTTTTTTTAAACCTGCAGCTAAGTATCCTCAGGAAGTTATTACATATTCTTTTATTTATTTAAGTTGACATGAAAATCATTCAGAGTCATCTTTGTCACTTTAATGTGTGTGATAAGCATCATTGTAGCATGCTGTTTAAGACATAATATTATGATTATCTTTGCTCTTTACTTTTTGCATGACAGTGTATATTTTTTTAAGTTGAACAACCTTTCCTGAGACTTGACAGTTACAGATGAAATGTCTCAGTTTTCTGCAATTATAATAATTATTTTCATGACTTTCCTTCTTCTTGCTTAAGTTATTCTTTCACTGAAAATGATTCTTTCAGATCATTGAATTGATTTTCATGAGTTGAGGTTTATAATAAAGTTTATCATTGTACTGTCATTTATGATTCTTCTCAGCTTTTCATAAAATGAGAATCTTATGACTCTTTTTAAAACTTCACTCATAAGCTCAGTTGTTGATAATGATTGATCATTTAATCATCTTTGAAAGTGTGACAGAGTGTTTCACCCTTGAGATTTTATCCTTCATCACATCTTTTAGTCACTTGTAATATTGTGCCGTCAAACCAATATCATCTCAATTTGTATGTGAAGTGAGTCTTTGAAAGTTTGCAGCATAAGTAGCAGTTACTTCTTTCTGCATAATGTTATAAATCTCTCATTTCATCATTCTTTCTTTATTAACTGTCCTGAATATTATCCTTATTCTATTCTTGAATTCCTTTAAGTCATAAAATATTTTATTAGTTGAGTCATCTTGATCTTTCTTTTCATTGTCAAGATAGTCTCAGAGGATAAGTTTAAATCAGTTTAAAGCATTCAACCTTAAATGTAAGAATGCAAACAGCATCTTCTCTGCTTTTGATGCAAACAAAGAGTTGTTAAAGTGCAAGTAGATGTCAAGCTGAGTGAGAAACAAGTTTAACATTCTTCACTTATTAAGAAACTTATTTGATAAGGGGATCTTGACTTGAATTACTTTGTTAAAGAGTTGTTCTATCACTGACTGATCTCTTTCAGAGGTGATAGACATCATGAGACTGATGAGTCAGTTCATTGCATGACTGATACTCTGTAAGTTGATGCTCAAAGTGTAACAGGTGATGTTGTAGTGACTGAAGTAATATTGTCATTCATTAAACTGTTCATATCAATAGTAATCATGAATAGAATTAGAAGATAGAACTAGTAGATTATCTTTAATACATAAGTTGAGCATGAGCTTTTAACTATGAATTTACCTGTGGTTATATAGACTCTAGAAGACTCATGTGATCAAGGTGATCATAATGATTGAACTCTCAATCACTTTAAACAGCTCAATCACTCTGATTGAGATGATTAAGATGTTTAAGCTCTCACTCATCTTGATCACTTCAATCAGTATCAGCTGTTCACTGTGCATATGTACTTCTAAGTACTGACCTGACTAAGTCATAACACTGCTATTGATGTTAAAATTACATAATTTTAAATATTTTTTTTAACATCTTCTCAATCCTCTTTCTGATTTTTATTTTTAATATTTGTAGACTCACTACACCTGATTTATGAGGTGAAAGTTAATCATTATGTATGTAATGAGCTTTTATAATCATGTATATAATTTATGCCAGGTCTGCAGTAAGTGAAATCTAATCATTACATATGTAATGAGCTTTTATAATCTTGTATATGACTTATATTAGGTTTGTGGTGAATAAAATTTAATCATTATGTGTGTAATAAGCTTTTATGATCTTGTATATAACTTATGTCAGGTTTGTGTTAAGTGAAATTTAATTATTATATGTTTAATGAGCTTTTATAATCATATATATAACTTATACTAAGTCTGCAGTGAGTGCAATCTGATCATTACACATGTAATGAGCTTTTATGATCTTGTATATGATTTACATCAAGTTTACAGTGAGTGAAATCTGATCATTACACATGTAATAAGCTTTCATAATTATGTATATAACTTATGTCAGGTCTACATTAAGTGAACTTTAATCATTACACATGTAATGAGCTTTTATAATCTTATATATGATTTATGTCAAGTCTGTGTTGAGTGAAATTTAATCATTATATATGTAATAAGCTTTTATGATTATGTATATAGCTTATGTCAGGTTTGCAGTGAGTGAAATTTAATTATTACACATGTAATAAGCTTTTGAAATTATATTTATAAACTTAATAAGTCTGATCAATGTCTGTGAAAGTTAATCATGCATAATGAGCTTTCAAAGTTACATTTGTAAACTCAATGAATTTAATTAATGTTTTTTAAAAACTTATTTTAACTTCTCTACCAGGTACACAATATTTGATAAGTATTAACAAGAGATATTATATGAAGATGTAAGTTTCTTGTCTCTTATAATTTATAAGTATTACTTAGTATTTATTTAATATTTTTTTATTTCTTCATTAAGTTGTAACGGGTGATGTCATAGTGACGGGGATAATATAATCATTCAATGAACTATATCAATGTTCATCTAATCACAGCGCTTGATTCAATGAACTACTGATCACATGTAAACTTGAATAGACTGAAGGGATCAGACTTATGAGATTGCATTTAATACATGAGTTGAGCATGAGCTCCTAACTATGAATCTACCTGTGATTATATAAAACTTTAAAAGACTCATGTGTAACTGTACTGCTTGATGTGTGTAACCTCTCTGCTCAGGGTGCTCATGCTCTGAGCATCATGAGCAGTTGAGTGCTCAAGGTGCTCATGCTCTGAGCATCATGAGCAGTACCACATGTACACTTACTGCATGTATCAATCAAGTGCTCAGGGTGCTCATGCTCTGAGCATCATGAGCAGTACTACATGTACACCTGCTACACATATCAACCAGGTACCGTTTAGTGAGAGGTGTAACATTAACTCCCCTCTCAACATTTTCATCCTCAAAAACTCAACCTTCCTCATGCCTTCATCTGATATCAGAAAGAAGAAGTCATCTACTTCTCATCATTCTCATTTGACTGATTTGATTGCTGAAAATGAAAGGATTATCATGCAAACATGTGATCACTGCCTGACTGATGACAAGGAGTGCAAGGTGTTAAATGATTATAATAAGTGTAACATCTGCATTCAACTGAGTGTCTCTTGCGACTTGTTCATATCTTCAGAGGAGATCAACAAGGTGAGTGTGAAGATTCATCATCTGAAAAAGGAAAAGGATGCTGTCATGACATAAAAGTGAGAAATACAGGTGAAGAAAGAGAGACTTCACAAGCAGATCACTTTTCTGAGGAAGAAATAATCAGACTTGATTCATACTGAACTTCAGAACATTAAAGAGCTGAAGATGAATAAACATGCAGCTGCTGTAACTGCTGATTCTTTTAACAGATCTTCACTCAACTTCCTCATGCTTAAAGTTTTTAACTTCAGTGGCGTGAACTGACTTCTTGCAGATTTCTTTGACAGAACTGATGCAGTTTTATCACATAATGAGTAAGATTTTCTTCTGATTCTCATATGTTTCCTTCACTGTCATATCCTTTTCATTTGATCAGATAATGTGACTCATCATTTATATCTTGCTGATCTAGAATTTCTTCTACCTTAAATTTCACATCTTGACTTTTCAGGTTAATCTCTGATGAATTTTCTTGTATTAACATTTTCAGGTCTGCTGATTCAAGTAGTGATATATGAAATACTGAGTGTATTCACATAGTGAGTGAAAGCTCAAGCTCACAGTTGACACTTCTCTTAGTTTTAGTAATTCAAAAAGGTCTCAACTTCATGTGATTCAATTTATTGTTAAGTTGCTTTGTCTTAATATTGTGACACAGAAGATATACTTTATTCTTTTCTTTAAGAGTAAATCCTTTATCTCTCTTTTTATTATGATATACTGCTGACTTTTCTGAGGTGAATTTAATATTCCTCTGCAGCATTTCATGCAAGTTCTTGAGGTGGTTCACTTGTACTCTTGCTCATTATGCTATCATTACTAGTCCCCTGGCCTCATTCATAGCTGGGTTGAAATCATAATTGATGTAAAATGATGATACTTCAGTTGTCTCTGTTGCTGCTGAATTGTATATTAACTGAGCTATCAATAAGAGTTCTACTCAATTAGTTTATTAATAATTAACATAACACTGTAGGTACTGCTTCATAATCTGATTAAGTTGTTCAGTCTGTTCATCTGTCTGAGGATGATATGATGTTGATAACTTGTGATGAATCCTCAACTGATTCACTAATGACTTTCAGAACTTGAAGGTGAAGAGTTTGTCTTTATCAAAGATTATCTCTTTCAGCAGTTCATGATTGACTGTTATAATTCTTAAAAACATATATGTGAGTTCCTCTGCTGATGATGCTTTGTTATAAGGTATGAAGTATTCATACTTCATAAGTCTGTCAGTGATAATTAATATCAAGTTGTAGACTGCTTTCATCAGGGGTTCTTTCAACTTTGATAACTTAATCACAAAGTTCAGTGTGATGCTTACTCATGATCTCAGTGATGTCCTTAATGACTTGAGTAAATCATATAATTTATGTTGATCTGCTTTGCTTCTTCAGCAGATGTTGCACTTTTGAATGATTTCTTTAACTTTCTTCCTCATGTGTGAGAAGTAATATGTTCTTGTGAGTCATTCTATCATCTTGTTAATTCCCTGATGATCATGTGTCTTGTTGAAATGACTTTCCTCTATTAGCTTCTGTTGAAGATTAACAGGAACATAAATCAAGTCTTAAAAAAATAATAAGCTTTTCTTCTTTTCAAAGCTTTCATGATCTTTAATATTCTGAAGAACTTGTTGTGTTAACTTGTCATTCTTCAATGCTTTTTGAATCTTATTTTTAAAAATGTTATTCTTTACCTGCATGATGAGGTTGAACTGTCTGTTGAATGACATGTTCTCTTGCTCATCCTCTTGAAGGATAACATGACTGATGACTGACTTATCTTGTAAGTAATCAGCTCATTAACTGAGAGTGTTCACTTTGATGTTCTCTGATCCTTTTTGATAATGAATCTTAAAATTATACTGTGACAATTCTTCTGATCAATGCACTTGTCTTTGATTTAAGACTTTCATTGTCATGAAATATAACAGATTTTTATGATCTGAGTATATTTAAACCTCATGTTTAAGTCCTTCTAGATACACACGTCATTGCTTAAATGTGTTAACAATAGTTAACAGCTTCTTGTCATGTATCTCATAACTCATTTCAGCGCTCAAAAACTTTCTTGAATAGAAAGCTACTGACTGTAGATGTCTCTTATCATTTGATTAATTGATGCATGCTTTTATAGCTTCATCTGACACATCTGTCTCAAGTGTAATAAGCTTCTCAGGGTTGAAACTCATGAGAATGAGTTGAGAAGTGAATTTCTTCTTCAACTCATTAAAGACTTTCTGTGCTTCAGAAGATCACTCAAATTTCTGATCTTTTCTGATCAACTCTGTTAAAGGTGATGTGATTTTTGAATACTTCTCAATAAACTTCTTATAAAAGTTCATGAACTCAAGGAAGAACTGTACTTCCTTGATGTTCTTTAATACTGATCATTCAATCACAGATTGTATCTTCTCAGAGTTTATTTGTAACCCTTCTGATGTTACAATGAAGCTTAAAAAGTGTACTTTCTTGAAATGAAAAAGACTCTTCTCAGGCTTTATCTGCAATCCTGCATCCTGAAGTGCTTGTAGAACTTTGTGAACATGCTGAACATGCTGCTCCTTTGTCTTGAAGTAGATCAGTATGTCATTAAGATATATAATCATGAACTGATTCAAGTATTCTCTTAATATGTTATTAATAAAAGCCTGAAATGTTGCTGATGTATTTGTCAATCTGAAAGGCATTACTAGGTACTTGTAGAGTCTGAACCTTGTTCAGAACACAGTTTTTCATTCATCTCCTTCTTTAATATGAATCTGGTTGAAAGCTCCTGAAATATTAAACTTGGTAAATCATTATGCTCTCTGAAACTGATCCTGCAGTTCTGAAATGAGTGGCAATGAATAACTGTTTTTGACAGTGATATTGTTCAGTGCTCAGTAGTTGACACACAACCTGAGTGAATCATCTGACTTTGATACAAACAGTATTGAATATTCAGCTGAAGATTATGATTCTCATATGAATCCTTTTCATAAGTTCTCCTCTAAGTATTCTCGCAAAGCATTTAGCTTTTGAGGTGACAATGAGTAAATAGGTTGCTTCATTGAAGTATAATCTTTCATGATCTTGATTTCATGATCTCATTCTTAATGTTTCAGCAAGGTGTCTTGATTCTTTACAGCTGTAAACAATTCCTTGAAGTCTTTATATTTTTTAGAGATAAATAACTTGATAATGAGATTTCAGTCATCTTCAACTCACCTGCTTCACAGTATCTTTGCATCAGAATTCTTCAGTTCCTCATGTGTCTCTTCTGCTGACATAATGAAGATCTTCACACCTTCAGGTGAGTTCAGAACTGAATATAACTTATTAAAATTATCACCCTTAATGAAGTATATCTCATTTTCAGCTCAATAAATCATTGAATTGACTGCTCAGAGTCATGATATTTCTAGAATTATATCACTTCCTGATTGCTTCATTATGTTGAATTGAATCTTTTCCCAATGTCAACCTAAACACATGAGCGTGGAAATCATCTCTTGGTTTACTCATTCATTGTTATGTTTCATAAAGGTCTCATTGAATTCTTGAAGTTTAAAAGGGTTTTTCTTCACCTGTGTTTAAATTACATGTTTCACAGTAAATCCTGAGTTCATGAAGTTCCCTGTACAGTCACTGTTTATTAGCAGTCAGGCTGACTGATCATTGACTTTAACTTAAATATAAAAGTTACTCATGTCTTCCTGTGCTGCAGCAGTGAACTCTCATTGTCATTCACTGCTTGAAGGCTTTGAAATAAGCATCTTCAGGAGCCTCTGACCTGAAGAGCCTCTTAATTTTTTGAATTAAAAGGAGAGAAACTTAAGTTCTTCTTTACATACTTAAAGTCTTCTGAATTCACCTTCTGAGCTGAATGTTTGTTCAGATCTCTTTTAAAGTATTCATTTTGAAGTTCTCATACTCTCATACAGAGTTCTCATGAGATGTGTGCTTCATTAAAGGTAACATATCCTCCTCTGATGATGAACTGAGAACCTTTCAGTGATGTCTCTTTGATTATATCTTGATAATTGGTTTCTTCATGATCTTGTCTTTGTGTAAATGCATCTCAGATAATGTAAAAGATCTGTTTCTTTATCTTTTTTATTCACTTCACATACTCCTCTTTCTTGCTGAGGGCATTGAGTATTTCAGTATACATTCAAATTCACTTTTCTTCATGAGTAAATAATCATTCATCATTGTCTTCTTTTATAAGCTCTTCAGAGTTTTCAGAATCTGTTACTTTCATGAAGTCTTCCTTCTCACTAGATGAGGGTATTATATCATCACTGTTAATGTAATTATCTTCTTGACTGAACTGCTTTCATCTGACTTGATGTTCTTTCACGTCTGTGATGAGGTCTTAATGAGAGGTTACAGCATATTCTTTTGCCTTCTTTGATTAACATGAAAATCATTCAAAGTCATTTTTATCACTCTGATGAATTACACAGCTGTCATCATAATAAGTTGTTCAAGACATAATGTTATGCTGAACTGATTCCTTCAGTGTCAGCTTTTTTAACACAGCTGCATATGTCTTCTTCTTTGATGAAAAGGCTTTCATTGAGACTTAACAGTTGTGTGTGAAATGTTCTGATTTTTCACAGTTATAACAGTTTCCTCTGACTCTGATACTCTTTGATACTTGCTTAATCCCTCTCTGAAATTGATTTCTTTGAAAGGTTGCATTGATTTTCATCAGCTGAGGGCTGTAATAAGGTTGATTATTATACTGAGTGCTTTCATGAGGTTTGTTCATCTTCAGTGATACATAATTCTTCTGACTCTTTTTCATGAATCTTTCATATGCATGATTGTTGATGATGACTGACTTTTCAATCATCTTAACTAAGGTACTTGATTGCTCTGATCAGAAGATTTCATCTTTAATGAAGTTCTTCAAGCCCTTGTAATACTGCGCAGTCAAGGCAGTGTCATCTCAGTTTATATACATGACATGTCTCTGAAAATTGATTACATACATCATGACAGCTTCTTTCTGCACAATGTTGCAGATTTCATGCTTCATGATTCTTTCTTGATTAATGATTTCAAACATGATTCTTATCTGCTTCTTGAACTTTTTTAAACTGATGAAGATTTCATTCATCTCATCATCATGATCCTTCTTCTCATTTTTCATATAATCTCAGAAGGTCAGCTCAAATCAATTAAGAGCATCAGATCTCAAGTAGAAAGATGCATACAACACTTTATTAACTTTCTTTTTGAACATGATGTGATTGAGGTGAATATAAGTATCAAGCTGAGTGAGGAATGAACTCAGCATCCTTCATTCCTTTAAGAACTTATCTGATGATGAGATCTTGATCTTCATCCCTGATGACATCAGACTCTTAATGACTGATGAGTCATGACTGAAAGTTGCCATTCTTGTGAGGAACTCATGAGTCACAGTTCATTTCACAACTGATATCTCAAGAGTAATGCTTAAAGTGTAACAGGTGATATCATAGTGATGAAGATAATACAATCATTCAATGAATTATATTAACATTCATTTAATCACAGCGCTTGATTTAATGAACTACTGATCACATGTAGACTTGAATAAGCTGAAGGGATCAGATCTATGAGATTACATTCAATACATGAGTTGAGCATGAGCTCTTAACTATGAATCTACCTGTGATTATATAAAACTTTAAGAGACTCATGTGTAACTGTACTGCTTGATGTGTGTAATCTCTCTGCTCAGGGTGCTCATGCTCTGAGCATCATGAGCAGTATCACATGTACATCTACTGCATGTATCAACTAAGTGCTCAGGGTGCTCATGCTCTGAGCATCATGAGCAGTACTACATGTACGCCTGCTATATGTATCAATCAGGTACCATCTAGTGAGAGGTGTAACATAAGTGTATATAGTTTAAGACTATGATATTAACTAATAATTTAATGATATATTTATGAGAGAAAACTCTCTGATTAACTTGTTTTATCAATTTTTTAAGTAATTGCTTGTCATGATATAATAACACATCTGAGTTAATGCTTTTTAAGTGATTTAACAATGCATATAATAAAACTCTGTGCTGCTCTCTCTTTCACTTCTTAGTTATTAGTTTTATATAGTTAAAATTATATACTTTATATATGTTTATATCTCATGTTGTCACATACCTTGACTATACTTTCTTTTTTAATAAGAGATATTATAATTTAACAGTTCTAATAACTTTACCTTTTAAAAAGTGATAACTTGAGATAAGATGCAGACTTAAAATCAATTACATTAAACTTTTAAAGCAGAATGAGATATGATGATGAAGAATTAATAAAATAATGATGAAACATTACTCATTTTCTCTGTTATCAGTGAAGTGAACTTCATGACTGAGAAATCCTCAGGTGAAATAATATGTAACATTAATAATAAAATTATACAGACAAGATGACAGTGAGATGAACTTTTAAAATAATAAAAGCTGCAACAGCTCTGACAAGAAGTTTTAATACTGCAAGTTAATTTATTTAAGAATCTTATCACTCATGTTAATACTTCAATTGAGAGGTTCTTTAATTTAATGAATATTAAGTTCATAACAAGCAAGTGAAGTGCTGATGAAATATTATTAACATGAAATATATAATCATGAATTCAGGCAAAGGAGTTACTGTTATATTATAATAAAAATATAAAGAAGCATCTGAATTAAATATGAAATATAAAAAATATCTTCTGTTTCAGCTCAGCTGATTTCCCTTATGAAGAGAATAAAGTGATTTATATCATGTAATACTTAAAAAGTGAATCAAAGGCATGACTGCAAGATAATGAGATTAAAAATTATTTCATCATCATTTAAAATGATTTTGTGAAATTTCTGCTCAACATTATTGAGAACTCTGTGAATCATCAGCTTTACATTACTCAATTATATAATGATGTTGTTTAATTACCTCATTAATCAGTTTAAGCTTTTAATAATTATTTAAGCATCTTGAAAGCTCAATTACTTCTTTATAATAAAGAGCACATGAGGACTCACTTTTTTACAAAATTAAAACCTGAGGTTCAAGCAGCCTTAATGAATTATTAAGACTTATTCATAATTTAAAAAAAATTATCATCTTGACTGCACACCTGAAGAATAATCTATGTTTGAGAGATGTCATAAAGTTAAAAGTAAATATTAATACAATAATTACTTTTAATTATAAATTTAAGCTGTCATTGAAGCCTATGAAGAATAAGGATCACAAGCTCAGCAAGAGCAAAATAAAAAGTAAATGAAATAATAAATATAAAAGCAGATCACTGAAGACACCTGTAATAAAAAACTTATTACACATAATTAATTAAAATTATAATCAGAAGAGATATTATTCCCTTGATTATTCACAATCTGCAAAGAATCTTAATCTGAATAAAATCTTAATTACAGCTTTTTCAACATTAAAAAATGAAAACACTTCAGTGAAGACTTCATGCTGTTGAAGTGCTGAACAAAAGTAGTTTTGAAGTTTAATTTAATTGTTGATGAACAAATCCTTAACAATAATAATGTTATACTCATGCAAGCTCTATTGAATATGAGAGCTGAAGTTAATATGATTTTTTAACATTTCATTATTGAGCATCAATTGACTCAAATGAAGGACTCATTACTGTAATCTTAATTCTTAAATAATCAGAAGGCTTACTGCTTCAGTGTTTATCATGTGTGTTATCAACTTATTAACAATTGAGGACAGTTTTGAGACTGTGAACATGTATTTTATACTTTAAAAAAATTAGGATCACCTCTTATTCTTGAATTCTCTGCATTAAAAACTGAGCATGTATGAATTGATTGTGAAATCAAGGTGTGATATTTCAACATTAAAAATTAATTCATTAAGTTACAGTCACCTGATGAATTTATAAAAGAGATTCAAGATTAATCTGCTGTTTATGTTGTGATATGAGTCAGTTGAAGTGATGATGTTGAATTAAAAGTGCGCATACAAAGTGCTATTATAATATCAGTTATACTTAAGAAATACACTAATTATACAGATGTGTTCTTCATAGAGAATGCTGAACTTTTTTCATCTTATAAAATCAGTGATCATGTGATTGATCTGAACAGCAAAGACTCATCTTATGATCTTTTATATAACTTCTTCAATACTAAGTTAAAGGTGTTATGAGAATACTTGAATGACATTTTAATAAAAGATTAAATCTGTCATTTCATGAACTCTGCTGAGGCACTCATCCTTTTTGTTTCAAAGAAAGATAAAGGTGTAACAGGTGATGTTATAATGATTAAAATAATATTGTGTAAAAGGTGAGGTGTACAACAGAGTGTCATAGTGATGTTTGAACAGAGTGTCATAAGCAAAAGTCATGATAAAGTTAATGCAGTGATTATACATCTTCTATTCAGTGGCAAAACTGATCACTGAGGAAGCAGGTTTCTGAACCTCCTTGTGAAGAGTTTTCACTTGATGTCAAGGCGCTAGGCGCTGAGTCATCATATTTATATAATGTCATATTATAGTGTTGTACTATAATGTTGTACTGTCATACTATTATATGATGACCCTGACACAGCATTCCCCTTCTCATGACGTCATCCCTGAAGCCAACTGACCACTCATAAACTTCATTATGACGTCATAACAGTTGAGGTTGTAGGGTGAGCATGTTGAACTTGTAGAATGATCACGTGAAACTGCACTAAAGTAAGGCTGATCACATGCCTCACTTAATGATGATGATATCACGCTGGCAGTAAGCTTTCTTCATAACATAAACATCAAAAACCACAATGTTTACTGTAGGTTTAAAACACCCCTTCCCTTGTGTTTCTTCTTCATCATTTCTATTATGACATGTTGTCATACTTCTCATGACTTTTCTGCAGCTTGTTGAGTGACCTGATGACTTCATGATGTCATTCTCATTGCAGAGGTGTTCACCTCATGAAGGGAGTGTCATGAAGCTTGCAGCTCATGACTCAACATTCTTGTGATGTCATACTTCCTGTCATACATCATATGAATGCTAACATGATATATAAGCAATCAATACTTGAACTCTTGAACTCACAGCCGTGGACAACAGTGAAGACCCGCCTTCATCAGGGAAGCCTGTTGATCTCTGAGCTCAGTGTGATGAGGAGGGCTCTGAGTCAGAGTCAATGAATGAAACTGTGATGATTGACACCTTCAGAAAGAGATGAGGAAACAGAGTGATAAAACTGACTGTTCAGCACCTGAAGAGGGTCAAGTGTTTACCTCTGAGTGACATCTTCAGCAGTGGTTCCTGCTCTGTGTGATGTCATGATGATACCTTGCTGCCAGCTCATGTGCAGCAGGCTCATCATCATGAGCGTGTGATTTGAGAGAACCTCAATCACATGCTGTCAGGTACTGCTCACTGTGACTCTTGCAGAAGAGCTGAAGTTGATCAGTGCTTCATGTCACAGGTCAATTCAGCCTGCGCTTGTTGCATGTCACTCTGCAACCCTCATGATCAATGCATGATGAAGCCTCTGATCATCACTGCTTTGACCTTTGAGAGCTCTGATGTTGTTGTTCTGCGCACGCGTGCCTATGATGACAGGAGGGGTGATGACACACTGTAAGTTTGCCTTTTCTAATCCCCTTTCATTTTGTTTCATTTAGTATGAATATGATGTACTTGTCATACCTATGACATTTTGTCATACTGTCATACATACAACATTTTGTCATACTGCTGTACTGTTGCACTGTTGTACTACTGATATGTTAATTGTTGTATAGCACCTGACAGCTGATCAATTCCTCATGTCACTGCTCTTTACTGATCACTACTGACACCCTTCATGCCCTCTGTAGCTGCTCCTCAACATGAGTTTCTTGACTCCTTTGAGTTGAAATGTGTTAATTCAGTAGTTCTGAGGAGCTCATTCAGGCTCTTGCTGTCTTGCTGAAAAGCACTGCTCATGCTCTCTGTGTCCTCAACGCTCATTAATCTCATCATCATCAAGAGTATATTGAACTCTGTGAGCAGCGCTGCATTGAGGAGATGAGGTCAGAGGCTTCATCAGACAGTGAAGAAGAGTTTGAAATGATGAAAGACAAGTAGATAAATGAGGGTGACTTGACACAGCACTGATGAGGGGTTGAGTGCAAGATGTTGATCTCAGATTCATTTTGATCTTCAAACCTGAAATGAAATGCTTCTGTGCTTAAGTGTTCTCTGCAATGTGACATGTCTGTGATAATGTAGTTCATGCAGTAATCTTATTAAAGATTCTGTTGTAACATCATAGCATCATAGCTCCTGTCATACTTGTTGTAGAGCACAGGCTTCATCATAGAAGATCAGGTTAACAAGACTGACAAGGTTTTCAGTTCTTAAGACTCATGACTTTTGCAACAGCTTCTTAATTAACCTCAAAGAGTCACATCTTAAGGCTCATGACTTTTGTGACAGCTTCTTAATCAACCTTGAAGGGTCACGTCTTAAGGCTCACCTGAATTTCTGTTTGTCAGGGTTGTCAGCATGGAATTTTTACATTTTTGCCTTTGCATTACAGATGAAGTGTGTTGACTTTCATGTGTCATCTCACACCTGGTCTGTCAGCTTTCATTTAATGAGGTATTGAAGCCTGCTGTCACAAACATGATTATTCACAATTGCCTCAACTTCTCACTCATCATCTCAGTTGAGTAGTAGGTCTTTTCCTGCCAATGCAGAGGACACATGACGTGTGTCTTAAAATCATCAGCAATTTAGCAAGTTAGCTCTGAGTTAGTTTTTAGCACTTTGAGCGCTCTGAGCTTCTGATCTCATGTCCCAGCTAACAGCCGCTCTTAGCACTCTTTGAGCGCTTTGAGCTCAACCTTAAATCTTGAGCGGAACATCAAAATTTTGTGATAAAAAAACAGTTATTAAAACAATTGTTTAAACAAGTACACACACAGTGTTATAATAACAGTAAAACTTATAATAAGTAAACTTTTGCTAAAATTCACTTTTCTGCAATAAAAAATCATGATTTGTTGAGTCTGAAAGCACTGTATAAGTGTTGAGTTCTGAATATTTAAAGAACTTCAAGATTTTCACCACTTAAAAATTTACACACTTTAATAACTTTTGCAACTCAACAGATATGAAGAAACTTTCAATGCATAAATTATAAAAAACAGTATTATCTATTAATGTTAAATTAAAAGTTTCTTCATAACTGCTATTGTTGTTAAGTTATATTTAATTCAAGTTTTCAACAGCGAAAAATCTTTCAAAAAAAGTCACATACTTTGAATAACTATTGCGCTTTTATACTTATAATATAACTTTCAGTCTATAAGTTGTAGAGAAGAAGCTATTAAACAGTTCTATAACTTAAAGTTTTTTTATAACTGTTGTTGTTAAAAAGTTACATTGATTTCAAACTTTCAGTGACGAAAATCACAACATTAATAAACAGACTTTTAATGACTTTTTGAATAACTCAACAACAACAACACATAAAAAGAAACTTTGTATAAAAAAAACTCTTAAACAGCTTATTCTCTACAACTTATAAACTAAAAGTTATATCATAAGTATAAAAGCGCAATAGTTATTCAAAGTATGTGACTTTTTTTGAAAGATTTTTCACTATTAAAAACTTGAATTAAATATAACTTAACAACAACAGCAATTATGAAGAAACTTTTAATTTAACATTAATAAAAAATACTGTTCTTTATAACTTATGCATTGAAAGTTTCTTCATATCTGTTGAGGTGCAAAAGTTATTAAAGTGTGTAAATTTTCAAGTGATGAAAATCTTGAAGTTCTTTAAATATTCAGAACTCAACACTTATACAGTGCTTTCAAACTCAACAAATCATGATTTTTTATTGCAGAAAAGTGAATTTTAGCAAAAGTTTACTTATTATAAGTTTTACTGTTATTATAACACTGTGTGTGTACTTGTTTAAACAATTGTTTTAATAATTATTTTCTTATCACAAAATTTTGATGTTCTGCTCAAGATTTAAGGTTAAGCTTAAAGCGCTCAGAGGATGCTAAGAGCAGCTGTTAGCTGAGACATGAGATCAGAAGCTCAGAGCACTCAAAGTGCTAAAAACTAACTCAGAGCTAACTTGCTAAATTGCTTAGCAGCATGTATGAAGTTGTTGTATGAGAACTTCATGCAGGGTAAAAGCTTCACTCAGTCCTCTTGCTGCTCATCAATGAATATGTATAAATACATCTTCAGAGACTGGTTCTGCCTCTCTGTTTGATCATCAGTTTGCGGGTGGAAAGCTGTTGACATGTTATGATGACATCACATGTGAAAGCAGAAGCTGATTCATTGCTCTGACATAAAAAGCTTGTCTCTGTCTGTGACTAGAACTTTTGACACATCATGATGCTTGATAATGTCCTGAATAAACACTTCAATGAAGTCAGCAACTGACATTGTCTTCTGTACAGGAATATAATGAGCCATTTTAATCAACTTATTGATTATGATGAGGATTGAATCTCATGTCATACTTTCATATGTGCTGCTTGATGGCAGATTCATAATGAAGTTCATTGTCACTGTATGTCATGACACTTTCAGGACTGATAATGAGTTTAATAACTTGTATAATTTGTGATGAGCTGGCTTCACCTTTTGACATTCAACACAGTCATGACAGTAACATTGTACGTCTCTGACAGCATCAGGTCAGTCATAAGATTACTGCATCAATTCTGTGATTCTTGACTTCCTGAAATGGCCTGCAAAGACATCATTGTGAAATTGACTGATCACTGCATTGCGGAGGGCAGAGTTCTGTGAAATGTAGATCTTATCATCATAATATATGACATCCTCAATTTCCTCTCAATGTTTCATTATGTCAGGGAGTATTGTCATCATATTTGTCATTTCTGACCCGGCCAAGTTGTTTTTATCCTCAAGAGGGGTAGTTAATCTCTATCATACTCATCATATCAAACCGTCTTTCAACTGTTCAGTATGAATCATACATTTAAGTTGTTTAATAGACATTCTTGTATAAGCTGTTATCTCCTCACCTAGGGGTGAGTGAGCAGACATGAGCTGAAGCGCTTCAACAGTGTCAACAGAAAGAGTGTTATCCTCAATTTAAAGATTAATAAGAACATGACTTGCATCATCATTCATAATTACAGTGCTTGCTGCACTATTCTTGATTGAGTGCTGCTCAGGTTCTGCATACTCAAGCTCTCTCATTTAGTCATGACTTGCTTCTTAAGCATATAGGTCATGAACTGCTGATGTTTCAGTTATATCATCAGCTTCAGTATTCATCATACTGATATATTCATCACAGCTTGCTTCTTGAGCATGTAGGTCATGAACTGCTGATGTTTCAGTCATGTCATCAACTTCAGTATTCATCATACTGATATTATTCATTGTGACAGGTATGACATTCTTTTGTTGTAGTCTCTGTCATACTGAGCGTCTTGACTGCAGTGTCATTATGACAAGCATGTATAATTTCTCCTGCACTGACTTATAGTCCTTGCTTCCTAAATGAAAGGACTGTTGCATTATTTCAGCAGCAGTTGAGGTACTGACAGTCTTCAGCAGTTCATAATCAGGTCATCTTGATAAACTGTCAGCAGAGTTCTTCTTGCTCTCTTGATATGTGACCTTAAAGTCATACTCAGTGAGCTTTTCAGCCCACTTGAGCTGCCTTCATGTGAGGTTTGAGGTAGTCATAAATCAAACAAGGTTTGCATGATCAGTCAATATGATGATCAGGTGCCTAGCGCCTCAACAGTAATGTCATTAATGATGCATAACTTTCATGATGACAAGGAGCTCTTGCTCACCTGTATCATATCAAGTCTCAGTATTTAGCAGCTTCTTACTGTAATAAGTAATTAATAATCAGTGCAATTGATCATTGACCTTGAAGTGTTGCATCAAGATTTCATTAATTGTGAATTCAGAGGCGTCTGTTTCAACCCTCATGAGTTTGTTTTCATTGAAATAGTGTAATAATGAAGCACTCATGAAGGTCTCCTTCAGAGCATTAAACACTTTCAATGTGACTCCTGAGAGTGAAAAAGAGGCAGGTATGATGTTTTCTTGTTGTAGCTCTCCTCTGACTTGCAGATTGCATGCTGAATACTTTGTATTAAATCTTCACAATGAGGTCAGGCTGTTCTGCTTTCTTTTAGTAGCAGTCTGTTGAGACTGAAGAGGAGAGAATGATGTATCTTCAGTCTTCTTTTTATTCTTTCCTGTTTTCAGGAGATTTAACAGTGGTGCTGCAATTCATGAATAATCTTTTATAAACCTTCAGAAGAAGTTAATGAAGCTTAGAAAAACCTGCAATTCATGAATGTTCTCTGAGAGTAGTCATTCTTCAACGGCGTGAATCTTTTCTGAACTCATATGTATGCCTTCAGTATTGATCTTAAACCTCAGGAAGTTCACTTTCATTGCATTGAAGAAGCATTTACTGATCTTAAGATGAAGATCATGACATTGTAATGCAGTTAATACTTGTCATACATGCTCCTCATGTTCAGATTCATCTTTGCTGAAGATCAGGATATCATCTAGATAAATCATGCAGATTATATCAAGGAACTCATCAAGAGCCTTATCAATGAAGACCTGAAACATAACAGGAGCATTTGTGAGACTGAAAGGCATGACAAGATATTTAAACAGGTTGAATCATGTTCAGAATGCTGTTTTTCACTCATCTCTGCCCTTGATTCATATTCAATTATATGCATCCTTGCAGTTCAGCTTAATGAACTTCTTAGCTTCTTGAAGACAGTTCAACATATCTGATATGAGTGATAGAGGATAACAGTTCTTAATGATAATGTCATTTAACTGCTTATAATCAATGATCAGTCGCAGGCTTCTGTCTGATTTAGGCATGAACATGACAGGTGAAGCTGCAGATGATATTAATTTACAGATTATGTCTGCTTTCATAACATCATCTAAATATACCTTCAGTACATTGAGCTCAGCTGAAAACATTGAGTATAACTTTCTGAATGAAGGTTGCTGCCCTGATTTCAAGTCAATGACATGATCATGTGAACCTCTCTCAGGCAGAGATTGCTTCTCAGCCGCCTGAAATATGTCTGTGTACTCATGGTATTCAGGTGATAATGTGTCATACACATCTCTACTTCTGTCATACTGTAATGAGTTCATCTGGAGGGTATATTTTTTCATATCAGCCACTAGGTCCGCCAGCCTTATAAAGCAGTCAGTAATGATGAGGTTGTTCATATGTAGAACATTCTTCAACGCCTTCTTTTCATCAGCAGTGAATATATGACATGTGATAGTATGTTTTGGCTTTCTCCATAGGAATTTACTCATATCATAGTAGTGATTTGAGTTTGCATGAACTAGAAATGATAGCCTGAGGACAAAAGGAGCTGATGTGTTGTCTTGTGTGACAAAGAAATGATTGCTATAGTGATAAGGTTGACTGTCAGTGTCATATGCTGTAATCATCAGTATGACAGACTCTGATAGCTCAATCACATTACCTCATGCATTGCCTTGAGCCTCATAGGATTCAGTCAGTAGGAACAGCTTATTGATAACATCTCATGTGATTGTATTGCCCTGGCTGCCATTGTTGATAATATATGAATATTGTGAAGATTTGCTCATCATATTACTCATTGTCATTATGTGCAGTTTCACCTCTAGTTGCTCTGATATCAGATGTGAGATATCATCAATAATCAGTAATAAAGCAAACTGAAGGTGATCTGTGAGTCATTTATTCACATTAACTGCAGTGAAGACGGCTGTAGATCATTCAGTCATACAATCATTTGTTCAGTGACTGATGACTTCACATTTAATGCAGAGACCTGCTGATCTTCATGCATTCACTTCATTCCTTGAGATGAAGTCTCCTTGTCAGCATGAGGGGGTTGTGAATGTTCATGTCATCATTGTAGTTGCTCTCTTGATGATTGATATATGATTGAGATTCTGGCTCTGATTGCAGTCACTTTCACAGTAGAAACCTCATGAGTTGTTTCCTCTTTCACAGCTGAATTGAGTGAATTGAGTGTGAGTTGTTTATTATTCAGTGAGAGATTCTTTTCTGTCATAGTATGATGTCTGTGTTGTACTTTTGTTGTTGTTATCAGTTTTGCTTTAATGATCCTTTTTGGTGTCTGAGCGGCTTCAGAACAGTTCATGATTGATGATGATGTCAAGATGTGCTGAAATTTCCTGCACTGACTGTCTTGCAACCTGCGTCAGATCTCAACATCATAGTTCAGTCAGAATGTGATGAGAAAGCCTTGATCATCAGTGATCTTGAATGAGCATCTCACTGATCTCTTTGTGTGAGGTTGAAAGGAAGCAGTAGAGTTCTGATAATCTGTCATATCAAGAGGTGATTGTATCATGACTGCAGAGTTCAACTGCATTAAAGGTGATGATATTTTGTTCATTTGTGTCTTCATCAGAGGATAAGTTCTTCTTTAGAACCTTTAAAAAGTTGTTGTAAGTGATTTAAATATAATCATGCTGCTCCTTTTGCTTCTGTCAGTCACTCATGACTGTTTTCTCAAGGTAGGTGCCTGCTCAGATGATGAAATCTCATTCAGTAGGAAATTGCTCTGACATCAGCTCCTGATTTTGATTGATTTCATTCAGGTATTCTTGAAGTCTTCATCTCATGACTTTGACGCCTCCTGCATAGAGATGAGGCTCTCATGGCTTTATAAGATGTTGAAAAGGAGGAGGTGTGATGTCTGTCATAACTTAACATCATAATTCATGTGATGAACCTGCATCATTTTCTGAGTTTATTGTAGTTGAAAGACTTTCTTGCAGGCATTGATTGAGCTTCTGAAGCTCCCTTTTATTGTCCTCAAACTCAATTTCTTGTCATACATGTCATAATTATAATCACTGGCGCTCAATGACCTCCTGATTATGAGCAGTGACTGCCTCAAGGTCTTCAATGATGTCATTGAGGTTGCCTGCAGCAATATGTTCATCATCATCAATGATGTCAGAAGTAAAGGTATCAATGACTGATAATGTAAACCTGCTAATTGAAGGGCCTGCCTCAGCTTGATTGTTGACTGTTTCACTGACCTGATGAGATTGAAGCGTTGGTGCCATCATGTCTTATTTGCTTTCAACATGACCGTTCGCCTGAAGGTACTGAGTGATCAGTATGTAAAAGGCGGGGTGTATGACAGAGCGTTGTAGTGATGTTTGAATGAGGTGTCATAGGCAAAAGTCATGATAAGGTTAATGCAGTGATTATACATCTTCTATTCAGTGACAAAACTGATCACTGAGGAAGCAGGTTTCTGAACCTCCTTGTGAAGAGTTTTCACTTGATGTCAAGGCGCTAGGCGCTGAGTCATCATATTTATATAATGTCATATTATAGTGTCATATTATAGTGTTGTACTGTCATACTATTATATGATGGCTCTGACATATTGTCATTCACTGAACTGTTTAAGTCATGAATTGAAACATTAACTTCCCTCATAAGGTTTTCATCCTCAGAAACTAAAAGCCTCTCATGTCTTACTTCAGTGACAGAAAGATTATTTAATTCTTAATTCATTACTTTCACCTGACTGATTATATCATCAACTACAGAAATCTTGTCATGTGACTTTGTCATCACTGCATCTTCAGTGACTGTGAGTGTTTTGTGTTTTCAGAATCTGACTGTTGTAATTCTTATGTTCAATCAAGTGTTGCTTGTGATCTTGTAATTTCTTCAACTGAACTGAATCATGTCAGAGAAAAATTCCTTCATTTATGAAAGAAAAAGACAGACATTTCTGCTAAAAAATGAGAGTTGAAGGTGAAGAAAAAGAAACTTCACAAACAAATCACTCTCCTTGAGAAGTGACAGATGAATTTAATTCATACTGAGCTTTAAAACATTGAAGAACTGAAACAAGAGAAGTTAACTCAAGATTAAGTTAATAATTCTCTTCTTGACTTCTTTAAATCTTTCATCATTCTTGATGACTGACTGACAGCAGGTTCCTCTGACAGAATTGATGTAACTTCATTAAATAATGAGTAAAATTTTCTGCTGATTCTCATGTGTTTCCTGCCATGTTGCATCCTTTCTATTTGATCAGATAATGAGGCTCATCATTTATCTCTTGCTGATTTAGAATTTTCTCTACTTTGAACTCAGCATCTTGACTCTCTGAATTAATCTCTGATGAATTTTCTTATAACAGTGTTTTCAGGTCTGCTGATTCAAGTAGAGATACATGAAATACTGAGTGTATTCACATGAAAGGTGAAAGTTTAAGTTCATAGTTAACACTTCTCTTCTTTTTAGCAATTTGAAAAGGTTTTAATTTAATATGATTCAATTTATTGCTTGATCACTTTGTCTTGATGTTGTGACATAAGAGATATACTTTACTCCTCTCTTCAAGAGTAGGTCTCTTATCTCATTTCTTATTATAATATATCATTGATTTTTCTGAGGTAAATTTTATGTTTTATTAAAGCTCCTGATGAAGGTCCTTTAACTGATTTACTTATATTTTCACTTTTTGTGTTATGATTATTAACCCCCTTGCTTCATTCATAAGTGAGTTAAACTTGTAATTGATGTAAAATGATGATACTTCTGTGAATTCTGTTGTTGTCATGTTGTAAGTTAATTAAGTTATTAATAAAAGTTCTACTCAATTGATCTGTTAATAATTAACATAACATCTTAAGTACTGTTTTAATGTTTAATTTAATCACTCAGTCTGTTCATTCATCTGAGGGTGATATGCAGTAAATAGTTTATGATGAATTCTCAATTGATTCATTAATGATTTTCAAAACTTAAAAGTGAAAAGTTTATCTCTGTCAGAGATTATTTCTTTTAATAGCTCATGATTGACTGTTATAATTTTTAAGAATATATATGTGAGTTCTTCTGTTGATGATGACTTTTTATAAGATAAGAAGTATCTGTACTTCATGAGTTAATCTGTTATGACAAGTATTGTGTTGTATATAAGGTGACCGCCGGGACGGGAGTCCTGATCTGAGATGAAGGAACAGGACGGGATGAGATGAAATATGAGATCAAGCAGTAATCTCATCCTCTGAGATTGAGATGAAAGTCCTGTCCCGTCCTGTCCTGTGATCTCAGCAGGATCCCGGTCACGTGACTTCTTATATGACTGTCAGTGGTTTTGGGACACGGAAAAGGGAAAAATGGCTTTCAAAACGGCTTCAATGACAGCCTCAAAAAACAGCTTTCAAAACAGCTTCAATGACAGCCTTGAAAAACAGCTTTCAAAACGGCTTCAATGACGGCCTCAAAAAACGGCTTTCAAAACGGCTTCAACAACAGCCTTAAAAAACGGCTTTCAAAACAGCCTCAACGACAGCCTCAAAGAACAGCTTTCAAAACAGCTTCAATGACAGCCTCAAAGAACGGCCTCAAAAAACAGCTTTCAAAATGTGACTGAGAGTCAGTGAACTGATTGTTACATGATGTTGAGATTTAAATTAATAATTTTAACAATTCAATGTAATGATCTATGATGAAATGTAAACTGATGACTCCTTAGATGACATCTAACTTAATGTGATACTGTATCAAGCCTCTTTAGGTTAAGCTTAGGTTATTGTCATCATGACATATCAATAGTGTCAGGACAACAGGACTATTCCTGTCTCATTTAATTAACAGGATCAGGATTGAACTGAAAATTCATCACTGAGACAGAACAAGATTGAGATGAGACAGAGATTAAAAATCTGATCCTGTCTCATCTCAACAGTCATCATAGTTGTATAATACTTTCATCAGGGGTTCTTTTGACTTTGATAACTTTATCATGAAGTTCAATGTAATGCTTGATCATGATTGTGCTGATTTTGAAGGTGATTTCAACAACTCATATAATTTGTGATATTCTGCTTTGTTCTTTCAGCAGGTATTATATTTTTAAATAATTTCTTCAACTTTCTTTCTTATTCATGAGAAGTAGTATGTTTGTGTGAATTATTTCATTGTCTTTTCAACTTCTTGATGTTTATTTATTTTGTTAAAATGATATTCCTTTATCAGTGCTTCTCATAAACTGACTGAGATGTAAATTAAGTTTTAAAAAAGTAAGAGATCTTCTTGCTTTTTAAAGCTTTCATGATCCTTGATATTTTAAAGGACTTATTATGTTAATTTATCATTCTTTAGCACTTTCTGAACTTGAGTTTTGAAAATGTTATTCTTAACTTTTATCATAAAGTTGACTTCTCAGTTGTATATTATACTTTCATGTTTATTCTTCTGAAGGATGATTTAATTCATAATTAATTTTTCTTATAAATAATTAACTCATCTGCTGAAAGCATCTGCTTTGATGTTCTCTGATTCTTTTTAATAATGAATTTTAAAATTATACTGTGACAATTCTTCTGATCAACAAACTTGTCTTCAGTTTAAGACTTTTGTTGTCATAAAGTATAACAGATTCTTATGATCTGATTACATTTAAACTTTATGCTTGAGTCCTTCAAGATATACACATCATTGTTTAAATGCATCAACAATTGTTAATAGCTTCTTGTCATGTATTTCATAACTCATCTTAGCATTTAAAAGCTTTCATGAGTAATAAGCTACTGATCACAGACATCTCTTATCATTTAATTAATTAATGCATGCTTTTATGACTTCATCTGATGCATTCATCTCAAGCGTAATAAATTTCTCAGGGTTGAAACTCATGAGAATTAATTATAATGTGAAGTGCTTCTTCAGCTCTTCAAAGAATTCTTGTACTTCAATAGATTAAATGAATTTTCAGTCTTTTTTCATCAACTTCATTAGAGGTGCTGTGATCTTGAAATACTTTTCAATAAACTTTTTATAAAAGTTCATAAAGCTTAAGAAGAATTATACTTGCTTGATGCTTATCAGAACTGATTATTCAATCATGAATTTAATTTTTTTTAAGTTTATCTGTAGGTTTTTCAATGTGATAATAAATTCAAGGAATCAAACCTCTTTGATGTGAAAAAGACTTTTCTCAAGCTTAATGTGTAAGTCAGCATCTTTTAACACTTATAAGATCTTCTGAACATGTTTAACATGTTGCTCTTTCATCTTCAAGTATATCAGTATGTCATTGAGGTAGATAACTATGAACTGATTTAAGTATTGTCACAAGATGTTGTTGATAAAAGCTTAAAAAGTTGCTGAGGTATTGATCAATCTGAATGACATTACCAAGTACTCATATAGCTCTGAATGCATTTGAAATGCTGTTTTTTATTCATCATCTTCTTTTATTCTTATCTGATTGAATGCTCTCAGGATATTAAACTTCATGAATTATTATATTTCTTAAAATCTGTCCTGCAGTTTTGACACAAGCAGCAATGAGTAATTGTTTTTTATTATTATGTTGTTTAATGCTTTATAATTAACACACAATTTCAATGATCTGTCTGATTTTGGGATAAATAATATCAGATATTCAGCTGAAGATTAAGATTTATGAATGAATTCTTTTCATAAGTTCTTCTTTAAGTATTCTCACAATGCATTTAACTTCTGAGGTGACAATGAGTATATAGATTGCTTTATTAGTTTGCAACTCTTTATGATCTTGATTTCATGATTTTATTTTTAATGTTTCAGTAAGATGTCCTGTTCTTTAACTGCTGTAAATAATTCTTCAAAGTCTTTATATTCTTTCAGAATAGATAACTTGATAATAAAGTCTTAATCATCATCAACTCATTTAGTTCATAATATTTTTACATCAGGATTTTTTAGTTCCTCATGTGTTTTTTTCATTGTTATAATGAAGACTTTCACTCCTTCAGGTGAGTTCAGAACTGAATATAACTTCATAAAAGTATTATCTTTCATGAAGTATATCTCATTCTCAACTCAATTGATCATGAGATTGATCATTTAAAGTTAAAATATGTTTAAAACTATATTGCTTCCTGACTGCTTTATAATGTTGAAATTAATTTTCTCTCAGTGTTAATTGATCTGAACAGGTATCAGAACTGTTTCTTCATTTACATGATCATTATTGTGTTTCATGAGGGTTTCATCAAACTCTTGAAGTAAATAAGAATTTCACTTCTTTTAAATTTCTATCATGTTTATTTTGACAAACTGTGAATTCAAGAAATTCCTCATATAATCACTGTCAATTAACAGTCTGACTGAGTGGCCTTTTACTTTAACTTAAACACAGAAGTTGCTCATGTTTTTTATAACAGTGATTTCTTTAGCAACTGCTTTTTTCAGAGGCTTTAAATCAAGCATCTTTAAGAGCCTCTGACTTAAAGAGCCTTCTAGTTTTTTGAATTAAATAAGAGGAATCTCAGATTCTCTTTCACATATTTAAAGTTCTTTGAGTTGACTTTCTTGTCTAAATACTTGTTAGAAGTGACATGTTTATTATTACAATTAAATCAAAAAAGCGTGTGACTTCACTTAAGTTAACAGAATCAACTAAACATACTATATATTCATAACAATTGTCACTTTGAAAAATAACACATGCCTCATGCACTGATCAAATGCATGTTTTTATATAAAAGCTCCTCAGAGTGTACACAGTCTGTAAGTCACTTAATAGCCTGATGTGCAGTTAAAGAAGGCATGAAGGTTATGAGCCTTCATTAAACTTAAATGCAGCAATAAGTGACTTAGTTAAGTTAACTGATCATACTCAGATTTGAACTGATGTTGCTATCATTTGTTAAAGTGACATGTTTATCATTATAATTAAATCAAAAAAGCATGTGACCTCACTTAAGTTAACAGAATCAACTAAACATATTATATATTCATAACAATACTGCATTAAGTTCAACTTTAAGTATTCACTTCAGAGTTCTTAAACTTTCATTCATAGTTTTCTTGAGATGTGTACTTCATCAAGAGTGATGTACTCTCCTTTAGTGATGAATTTTAAATTTTTTAATAATGTTTCTCTGAGTATGTTCTGATCATTTGTGTCTTTGATTTCACTCTTCTGAGTGAATGCATTTTTAATCATTCATAGAATTCACTCCTGCAATAAATTTATGTGATTTTTGTAATTCTCAGAAGATCTCTTCATCACTTTAAATACTTCTTCATAAGTTTTCAACCACTGTTCTTCATGAATAAATGCTCAAATATCATCATTCTTTTTGATGAACTTCTTTGAATCTTTAAAGTTTATTACCTTTATGAAGTCTTCCTCCTCACTAAATGAGAGCATCATTTTATCACTGTTAATGTAATTGCTTTCTTGATTGAACTGTTTTTATTAAGCTTGTTACTTCTTTAAATCTGTAATTTGATTTTGATGAAAAATTATAATGTATTCTCTTGTCTTCTTTAATTAACATGAAAATCATTCAGAGCTGTCTTTGTCACTCTGATGTATATGACAGTTATCATCATAACATGCTGTTTAAAATATAACTTTGTGATTATTTTTTTTCTTTATTTTTCATGTAGCAGTATATGTCCTTCTTGATTGAATGATCTTTTCAGAGACTTAATAATCACAGACAAAATATCTCAGCTTTCTACAATTATAATAATTGTTTTCATGAGGTTTCTCTTTCTTTTTTAAGTTATTCTTTTACTGAAATTAATTCACTTGAGCAACTGCATCAATTTTTATAAGTTGAGGCTCATAGTAGAGTTTATTATTATACTGATGTTCACAGTTCTTCTCAGCCTTTCATGATATGAGAATCTTATGACTCTTCTTTAAGCTTCATTCATAAGCTCAGTTGTTGATAATGATTAATCATTTGATCATTTCTGAGAGTATGACAGGGTGTTCAACTTTAAAGATTTCATCTTTAATCACATCCTTCAATCCTTTATAATATTACATCATCAAAGCAATATCATCTCAATTCATATGTGAGGTGAGTCTTTAAAAGTTTATGACATACATTGCAGCTGCTTCTTTCTGTTGAATATTATAAATCTTTCATTTTATTATTCTCTCTTCATTAATTGTTTTAAACATTATTCTTATCTGTTTCTTGAACTTCCTTAGATCATGAAATATTTTATTAATTGAATCATCTCAATCCTTCTTCTCATTATCAAGATAATCTCATAAGATAAGTTTAAATCAATTCAAAGCATCTGATTTAAATGTGAGAAGATGAACAACATCTTCTCTGCTTTTAACATGAACAGAGAGTTGTTGAACTGCAAGTACATGTCAAGTTGAGTGAAAAACAGATTCAGCATTCTTCTCTCATTAAGAAACTTATCTGATAATAAGATTTTAACTTGAACTGCTTTGTCAGAGGGGTGTCCTATGACTGATCAGTCTCACTCAGTGAAAATAAACATCATGAGATTAATGAGTCAGTTTATTGCATGACTGATACTCTGTAAATTAATGCTCAAAGTGTAACAAGTGATGTTGTAATGATTAAAGTAATATTTTCATTCACTGAACTGTTTGAGTCATGAATCAAATAGAACTTAAAAGATAAAATTAATAAATTATCTTTAATACATGAGTTGAGTATAAACTTTTAATTATGAATCTACCTGTGATTATATAGACTCTAGGAGACTCATATAATCAAGGTGATTATAATGATTGAATTCTTAATCACTTCAAACAACTTAATCACCTTGATTGAGATGATCAAGATGTTTGAGCTCTCATTCATCTTAATTACTTTAATCAGTATCAGCTGTTCATCTGTTATGACTTAGTCAAAACAGTACTTAAAAGTACATGCTTATAATGAACAGCTGATATCAATTAAAGTGATTAAAGTGAGTGAGGGCTTGAACATCTTGATCATCTTAATCAGAGTGATCAAGCTGTTTAAAGTGATTAAGAATTTAATCATTATAATCACCTTAATCACATGAGTCTTCTAAAGTTTATATAATCACAGGTAGATTCATAGTTAAGAGTTTATACTCAACTCATGTATTAAAGATAATTTATTAATTCTATCTTTTAAGTTCTATTCAGTCATAATATAAATAATTCAATGAATGATAATATTACTTCAGTCATTATGACATCACCTGTTACACTTTGAGCATCAACTTATGAGGTATCAGTTGTGCAATGAATTAACTCATCAGTCTCATGATGTCTACTTTCACTGAGTGAGATCAGTCAGTTATAAAGATCTTTGATAAAGCAGTTTAAGTTAAGATTCTGTTATCAGATAAGTTTCTTGATGAGAGAAGAATATTAAACCTGTTTTTCACTCAGCTTGACATGTACTTACAGTTCAACAATTCTCTGTTCATGTTAAAAGCAGAGAAGATGTTGTTCACTTTTTCACATTTAAAGTCAAATGCTTTAAACTGATTTAAACTTATTCTCTGAAACTATCTTGATAACAAAAAGAAGGATTGAGATGATTTAATTAATAAGATATTTCATAATCTGAAGAAGTTCAAGAAACAGATAAGAATAATGTTTAAAACAATTAATGAAAAAAGAACAGTGAAGTGAAAGATTTATAATATTCAGCAGAAAGAAGCAGCTGTTACATATGTAATAAATTTTCAAAGACTCATTTCACATATAAATTGAGATGATATTGCTCTGACAGTGTAATATTATAAGAGACTGAAGAACATGATTAAAGATGAAATCTTTAAAGTTAAACACCCTGTCATACTCTCAGAAATGATTGAATGATCAATCATCATTAACAATTGAGCTTATGAATAAAGTTTAAAAAAGAGTCACAAGATTCTTATATCATGAAGGACTGAAAAAAATCATGAGCATCAGTATAATAATAAACTTTACTATGAACCTCAGCTTATGAAAATTAACACAGTCATTTAAGTGAATCAATTTCAGTGAAAGAACAATTCAAGGAAGAAAGAGAAGCCTCACAGAAATAATTACTATAATTATGAAAAATTAAAACATTTCATTCATGATTATTGAGTTCCTGAAAAAATCATTCAATCAAAAAAGACATACACTGTCATAAAGAAAGCAAAGAATAAGAGCAATCATGATGTTATGTCTTGAATAACATGTTACAATGATGACTGTCATACACATCAGAGTGATAAAGATGACTCTGAATGATTTTCATGTCAACTCAAGAAAATAAGAGAATACATCATTACTTTTCACTTAAATCAAGTCATGAATTTGAAGAAACAGCAAACTTGATGAGATTAATTCAGTCAAGAAGACAATTACATTAACAGTGATGAAACAATGCTTTCATTTAATGAAGAAGAAGACTTTATGAAGGTAATAAACTCTGAAGATTCAAAAGAGTTTATTAAGAAAAATGATGATATTTAAGCATTCACCTGTGAAGAACAGTGATTGAAAACTTATGAAAAAGTATTTAAAGTGATGAAAAGATCTCCTGAGAATTATGAAAATCATGTAAGCTTATTGCAGAAACAAATCCTATGAATGATTAAAGATGCATTCACTTAAAAAGATGAAACTAAGAATACAAATTGTCAGAACATACTTAAAGAAACATTATTAAAAAACTTAAAATTCATCACTAAAAGAGGGTACATTACTTTTAATGAAGCACACATCTCAAGAAAACTATGAATGAAAGTTTGAGAACTCTGAAGTGAATACTTAAAGCTGAACTCAATATAATATTCAGACAAGAAAGTTGACCTGAAGGACTTCAAGTATGTGAGAGAGAATTTAAGATTCCTCTCATTTAGTTCAAAAAACTAGAAGGCCCTCTGAGTCAGAGACTCTCAGAGACATTTAATTTAAAATCTTCAGAAGAAGCAGTTGCTAAGGAAATCATTATCACTGAAGATATGAGCAACTTTCATGTCTGAGTTAAAGTAAAAAGTCACTCAGTCAGACTGTTAATCAACAGTGACTGCACAGGGAATTTCTTGAATTCATGATTTACAAAAACAAATGAGATTGAAATTCAAAAGAAGCAAAATCCTTATTTGCTTCAGAGATTTAATGAAACCCTCATGAAACATAATAATGATTATATAAACAAAGAAACAGTTCTGATACCTGTTCAAATTAGTTGATACTGAGAGAAGATCAGTTTCAATATTATGAAGCAGTCAGGAAGTGACATAGTTTTAAGCATACTTTAACTTTGTATGATCAATCCTATGATTGATTGAGCTGAGAACAAGATATACTTCACAAAAGAAAGCACTTTTATGAAGTTATATTCAGTTCTGAACTCACCTGAAGGAGTGAAAGTCTTCATTATAACAGCAGAAAAGATGCATAAGGAATTAAAAAACCTCAACATAAAGATATTATGAACTAGATGAGTCAATAATGACTGAAACCTTATTATCAAGTTATTTATCCCTAAAGAATATAAAGACTTTGAAGATTTGTTTATGACAGTTAAGAAACAGGACGCCTTATTAAAATATTAAAAATAAAATCATGAAAGGTTGCAAACTGATGAAGTAACTCATATACTCATTGTCACCTTAAAAGCTAAATGCTTTGTGAGAATATTTAAAGGAGAATTTACAAAAAGAATTCATTCAAGAATCTCAGTCTTCAGCTGAATATTTAATATTGTTTGTCTCAAAATCAGACAGATCATTGAGATTGTGTTGTGATTACAAAGCATTAAATAATATAATGATAAAAAACAGTTACCTGCTGCTGCTCATGTCAGAACTGCAGAACAGATTTCAGAGAATGCAGTGATTCACAAAGTTCAACATCTCAGAAGCATTCAATCAGATATGAATAAAAAAAGATGATGAATGAAAAACAGTGTTTTAAACATGTTTAGAACTGTATGAGTACTTGATAATGTCATTCAGATTAATCAACACCCCTGCAACTTTTCAAGCTTTTATCAATAACATTTTGTGATAATATTTAAATCAGTTCATAGTCATTTATCTCAACAACATACTAATATATTCAAAAACAAAAGAACAACATGTCAAACATGTTCAGAAGATTTTATAAGCATTAAAGAATGCTGATCTGTGAATTAAGTCTGAGAAAAGTTTATTTCATGTCAAAGAAGTTCAGTTCCTTGAATTCATTGTCACATCAAAAGGCTTACAGATGAACCTGAAAAAAATTAAATTCATGATTAAATGATTAATTTCAATAAATATTAAGAAAGTACAATCTTTCTTAAACTTTGCAAACTTTTATAAGAAGTTTATTGAAAAATATTTCAAGATCATAACACCTTTAATGAAGTTAACAAAGAAAGACTAAAAGTTTGTTTAATTTACTGAAGCACAAGAATTCTTTAAAGAGCTGAAGAAGCACTTTACATCATAATTAATTCTCATGAGTTTCAACCCTGAGAAACCTATTACACTTGAGATGAACACATCAGATGAAGTCATAAGAGCATGCATTAATTAATTAAATAATAAGAGATGTCTGTGATCAGTAGTTTATTACTCATGAAAGCTTTTAAGTACTGAATAGAGTTATGAGATACATGACAAGAAGTTATTAACAATTGTTGATGCATTCAAATAATGACATGTATATCTCAAAGGACCAAAACATGAGGTTCAGATATATTCAGATCACAAAAATTTATTATATTTTACAACAACAAAAGTCCTGAATTGAAGACAGGTTCATTGATCAGAAGAATTATTACAATATAATTTCAAGATTCACTATTGAAAAGAATCAAAGAATGTTAAAGTGAATACTTTCAGTTGATGAGCTGATTACCTGCAGGAAAAATCAATCATGAATCAGGTTATCCTTTAAGAGAATGAGCAAAAAAGCATAACATACAACAAAGAAGTCAACTTTATAATAAAAATTGAAAATAACATTTTCAAAAGTTGAGTTTAAAAAGCATTAAAGAATAATAAATTAATGCAGCAAGTCCTTCAGAATATTAATGATCATGAAAGCTTTAAAAAGCAAGAAGGCCTCTTACTTTTTTAAAACTTAATTTATGTATCAGTCAGCTTATGAGAGACGCTGATAGAAGAATGTTATTTCAGCAAAATGAATGAACATCAAGAAGTCAAAAAGACAATGAAATGAGTCACATGAACATACTACTTCTCATAATTGAGGAAGAAGATTGAAGAAATCATTTAAAAATGCAATACCTGCTGAAAGAATAAAGTGAAATGTCATAAACTGTATGAGTTGTTGAAATCATCACTGACATCATCACAATCATGATCAAGCATCACATTAAACTTCATGATAAAACTGCTGAAATCAAAGGAACCTCTGATGAAAGTATTATACAACACAATACTTATTATAACAGATTAATTCACAAAGTATGAATACTTCCTGTCATATAAGAAATCATCATCAGCAGAAGAATTAACATACACATTCTTAAGAGTTATAACAGTCAATCATAAACTATCAGAAGAAATAATCTCAGACAGAAATAAACTCTTCACTTTCAAGTTTTAAAAATCATTAGTAAATTAATTGAGAATTCATCATAAGCTGTTCACTGCATATCATCCTTAGATGAATGGACAGACTGAATGCTTAAATCAGATATTGAAATAATACTTGCACTGTTATGTCAACTATCAATAAAACAATTGAGTAGAACTCTTATCAGTAGCTTAATTAACTTACAACACAACAACAATGAAATCAACAGGAGTATCACTGTTCTATGTTAATTACAAGTTCAACTCACTCACAAATGAAGCAAGAGGGCTGGTAGTGATAACATAAAAAGTGAAAGTACAAGTGAACTGACTAAAGAACCTTCATCAGGAACTTTAATGAATTATAAAATTTACCTTAAAAAAGTCAGCAGTATATCATAATAAGAAAAGAGATAAAGGATTTACTCTTGAAAAAAAGAATAAAGTATACTTTCTGTGTTATAACATCAAGATGAAGTGATTAAGTAATAAATTAAATCATAAGAAGCTGAGACCTTTTCACATTTTAAAGAAAAAAGGAAGTGTCAACTATGAACTTAAACTTTCATCAGTTATGTGAATACATTCAGTATTTCATGTATCTCTACTCAAATCAGCTGACTTGAAAACATCATTATAAGATAATTCACCTGAGATTGACCCTGAAAGTCAAGACGCTGAATTTGAAGTAGAGGAAATTTTAAATCAGTAAGAGATAAATGATAAGCCTCATTATCTGATCAAATGAAAAGGCTACAACACAGCAGGGAACACATGAGAACTGACAGAAAATCTTACTTATTATTTAATGAAGTTACATCAATTTTATCAGAGGAACCTGCTGCCAGTTAATCATTAAAAATAATGAAGAAGTTAAAGAAGTTAAAGAGAGAGTTAATAATTTAACTTTGTGTCAACTCTTCCTGCTTCAGTTCTTCAATGTTTTGAAGCTCAGTATGAATCAGATTTATCTGTCACTTCTTAAGGAGAGTAATTTGTTTGTGAAGCCTCTCTTTCTTCATCTTCAACTTTCACTTTCTAGCAGAAACATCTGTTTTTTCTTTTTATAAATGAAGAAGTTCCTCTCTGACATGATTCAGCTCAACTGAAGAAATCACAAGGTCACAAGTAATATTTAACTGAACACAAGAATTACAACAGTCAGATTTTAAAGACACAAAACACTCACAGTCATCAGAGACACAATGATGACAAGATCACATGACAAGATTTTTGTAATTAACAATATGATCAGTCAGGCATGTTAAAAGCATGATAAGATTAAATAATTTACATTAGTTTCTGATTGAGCTTAGCGTATTCAGTTAATTCTGCAACATTCACATATGTAGTTTTGCTCATCACTTAATGACTCTTTAGAATTAATCTCTTGATCATCATATCTGCATGATGAGCTCTGCATGATTTTGATATTAAATTAATTCTCATTCTCTTTACATTCATGAGACAGTTGAACTGAAATAACCTGTTCAGAAAAGCCTTGAGTGATGTGTGTTAATGACATTAAAAAACATTAATAACATTACTCTCTGCAACTACACCTCCTAAGTCATACAGAAGTGTATCAGTTTACTTAAGTCATATAAAAACCTGAAAACTCATGAAGCAGCTGAGTTGAAACAACCTGTTATGATAAGTGTGCAGCCGCCATCATCACTGAACACTCATGAAGCAGTTAAGTTGAATTTAAATAACCTGCATTCACCTTGCTCTTGTGAAAGAGCTGAATCAAAAGAAATCACTGAACTGTTCAGACAACACACTGAACTGAACACTGAATAAAGATCAAGAAAGACATCAAACACAGGATGCTGTGAAATTAACACCTTCAACACATTATCATCAATATGACAAAAGAGAGCATGATTTCACTGAGTCAAGCTCAGAAAGAAAAGACTGCTGAGGCAAGCTCATCTCATCAACATGAGCAGAGAGATAAAGCAGAAGAAGCTCTTCCTAATGTGAAGATGATTTACCTCAAACTGAATGCAGCTCTCAGAGAACTCAAGAAGAGCAGAAAAGCAAGAAAGTATTTTATTTTAACTGCATAACATCATGAATGAATCAGTGAAGATGATGCTGAAACCCTTTATGATATCATCAACATGAAACAACTTCAGTGTTGAGCAGAGGTGAAACTGAAGCAGTTCTTAAAAACACTCAACACTCTCTGAGAGCAGAGGGACTTGAGCATGATAATTAATAAAAATGTTCATGACTTACTGATTGAAAAAAATGATCTTATGAACATCATCATTAAACAACAAGATCATGTGATCTCTCTGAAAATTAACTTCATTGCTTTCAACATTAAATATCAGCTTCTGAAGGAACACTGATGAACAGATTAAGAAAATACCTATTTTTTAAATATTTTAAACAGTTTAAATGATGATAAATGTTCAAAGAAGCTTCTTGATTCTCCTCTTTTAAATGATGATTCTGAGCTCATGTGAGAGAATTGAGTAAACAAGATAAAGGTTAAATTAAGCATCAACAAAAATTATTACTTGACTGAGATTGCTTATATGAGGTACGTGTTGTTTTGATTGAGCAGGAAAGTCACTCAACATATTAAATCTCATTCATCATATAAACTCTCAGTCACAGACCTTTATCATAACATGAATAAAATCTTGAAGGACTTGAGGGAGATCTATGAAGACTTAAATAAATAAAGAAATTATCATCAAGCTTATATTAAATTTATTCAGGAATCAAAGTGATTTTTAAACTTTTATATTAAGTTTCATCACCTTTTCACCTTCCTTGAGTATGGTGAGACTCAATGTATGAATGACTTCAGAGATAAAATCTCTTCATGTCTTCAAGCTTCTCTGTCATCTCAAATAATTCAACTTGACTCATTATTAATCATGAAGACTTACCTCATACACCTGAACAATAAACAATGTGCTGCTTGAGCAGTGAAGGACTGAAAAGATGTCAACATTAATATTATAACAAACTGCTCAAAGGAGTATAAATGAGTTACATTTAAGATGCTTGTCACTCAGCTCATAATGTATTTCATCACACCTCTGAACAGTTTAAACAGTTTAAACATTTAAAGAACATCAACTGATTCACAACATTTAACTGATGAGAAGAATGAGAACTGTTATATCTGTCATCACTTTAAGCACTCTGTCAGTGAATACTTTTAACATGTCTGACAATCATCTTCTTCCTTCAGACATGATGAGTCTGTCAGTGAGGTTCATATTGATTATGATGACTTTAATTCTGAGTCAGAAAATGAATGACTTTTATTAAAGTCACAGTTGAGAGTGAATTGATTTCTCTGTGCAGCATGAACCCTTTGTTGAACCTTAATGAACATTATTCAAACAGTCTGAACATTCTGAACAGTCTGAACAGTCTGAACAGTTCAACAAATGATGATCATCTTGAGCTTTTTACCTTACAATCATTTCTTACAATCTGCTCCCTTTACTCTCAAGGCTTTCTCATACCCTTTCAGGCATTGGTAGACACTGATTGTACAGCATATTTTTTTATTCACACTCAATTGATTCTCATGATCTGTGACAGGCTCAGGCTAGAGCTGATTTCATTATTTAAACTGAAAAACATACATGAGTTTGATGAGAACCTCATCAAAGGAAAAATCACTCATGTCATTTATTCTGACTTATATCTGAAGAAGCATAAGGAGATTACTGTTCTCATGTTGATAACAGATTTAAGGCAGCATAACATCATTTTGAGAAAATCATGAATGAATTAAAATCAGCTTCTTCTGAATCTGAAGGATGATTTTATTATCTTTAAAGAAGATTTCCCTTCCTCACTTACAGGAAAAGCAGGAGCAGAAGAAAAATGTTTAACTTTTACTGAATATTTTACTTTTTCATCTTTACTTTTCATCTCATCTTCCTGAATGACTTCTTGAACTGTTTAGATAATTTTTAAAATCCTGTCATGACTCACCTCTACTGCTGATGACAACTCTTTTCATGTGTGCAGTGTTAAAGCAGCACCTTATGCTGTGCTGACTCATCAAGAGGAGGTACAAATATTTGTTATGTTAATGAAAAACATAAACAGACAGCTGATCTTAGATTAAAAATGTCATTCAGAGGAATTAAGTCTCAAAGTGAACATCTCTGAACACTTAAAGAAGGTACATCAGAAGCTGCTTTCAGAGTATCATGAGTATCTTGATGTCTTTGACTGCTTTCAGGTCAGCAAGCTCTCACTTCATTATTTTTATAATCACAAAATTGAGCTGATGAGTGACACTGCTTCACCTCAAAGTCAAGCCTACTGCATGTCACTCTACAAGCTTCAAAAGGTCAAGGAATACTTTAATGAGAACCTCTTCAAAGACTTCATTATTCTCAGCAAAGCAGCTTACTCCTCACTGATGTTGTTTACTTTAAAGATAAACAGTGACTTATGATTCTGCATGAATTATCAGAAGCTCAATGCCTTCACAAAGCAGAATCATTATCTCTTATCACTCATTAAAGAGGTGATTGAAAAGATTTTAAAATGCAAACATCTTATTAAGCTTGACATTATCACCACCTTCAACAAGTTATGTATGCACTCAGATAGTGAGGATTTTATGATCTTTATTACTGCTCTGAGCTCTTATAAATACTGAGTCTTATCATTCAAATTAATTAATGAGCTGAGTACTTTTCAGCAGTACATAAATGATACTTTATGAGACTTTCTTAATGACTTCTGTCAGGCTTATCTGAATGACATTTTCATCTACAGCAAGATCTGAAAGGAGCATAATTATCATGTTAAATAAATGCTTCAGCATCTTCAAGAAGTCAGCTTACAGGTTGACATAAAGAAATGTGAATTTAATGTCTCAGAGATGATCTTTCTGAGAGTCATTATCTCTGAAGAGGGCTTATGAATGAATCCTCAGAAGATTAAAACAGTCATAGACTGAGTTAAATTAATTAACCTTAAAGAGGTTCAAGGCTTCATAGACTTTATTAACTTTTATCATCAATTTATATGAGACTTCTTCAAAATCATTAAACCTCTCATTGCTTTTATCAGGAAAGATGTACTGTTTGTTTAAACTGATGACTGCACAAAGGCCTTCAAAAGCCTGAAACAAGTCATGACAGAAGCTTCAGTATTAAAGCACTTTAACTTCAGCTGTTAAGTTATTTTAGAAACTGATGCCTCTGATTTAATCATTGATGAAATCCTCTTTTAATATGATGATGAGGGAGTTCTTTACCTGATGACATTCTACAACAAAAGCATGATCTCAGCAGAGTGTAATTATCACATTTATGATAAGAAACTGCTGATCATTATTCATTATTTCAAACACTGATGTCCTGAACTTGAATACACTGTCTTGCTTATATAAGTTTTCACTGATCATCAGGTCCTGAAGACCTTTATGAAAAATAAAAAGTTGACATGTTAACAAGTCAGATATTTAAACATTTTATTAAAATTCAACTTTCAGGTGATCTTTCAATCAAGTAAGATTAATGACAAAGCTGATGCTCTTACCTGAATGTTCAACTTTAAGGACAAAAACTTGACTTATTAAATCATTCTTACCTTGAACTGTGTGAAAGTTCAAGTAAGAGAAGTGAAAGAAGGCTTTTTTAAACAAGTTCATACAATCAATAAAGCAGATGAGTTATGCAGTGAATACTGTTCAATCATAATAAAGAATGTCATTAAGCTACATGACACCTGCCTTCATGAATGTTGAATAGTGAATAATGCTTTATTTAAAAACAACCTTTTATGAGTACCTGAATCTCTACATATTGAGCTTTTTTAAAAAATACATGATCAGCTCTCTTCTGAACATTCAGGCATAAACTGAACAGTGAAACTTGTTCATCAGCACTACTACTGATCAGGACATGTGATCACTGTGAAGTAATATATTTAGAATTGTCATCACTGTCAGTGAAGCAAGTCTTCTCATGATGTCATTAATGAACTTCTGATTTCACTTTCTATCTCACAACAATGTTGACAGGACATTGTCATGAACTTTATAATTAAACTGTTAATATTAAAGAGCTATAACACTATCTGCACTCTCATTAACAGATTATTTAAAAAAAGGCATTATGTTCTCTGTCATTCAAGAGATGAAGAAACCTCAATAAAGAAGTTGATGTGATTTATATTATAAAACATTTATCATCTACATGACCTGCTCAGCTTTATTACTTCAGATCAAGGCCCTCAGTTTATTTTAAATTTATGATGAAGTATGTGTAAACATCTGAAAATCAAGGCTAACCTATCAACAGCCTACCACTCAGAGACAGATGATCAAACTGAACAGGTTAATCAAAATGTCAAATAAAGCCTCTGAACATATTACAACTACATGCAAGATGACTGAGTGAAGTGACTGCTTATGATTGAGTTCAGTGATAATAACAACTGCTTTTCAGTGACCTCACTCTCACCTTTCTACCTTAACAAAGGCTTTCACTCATGCATGAGTTTCAGCCCTGACACTACTACTTATGAATTCACCCGTGAACGGCTTCAGTCAGTGAAGGCGGAGAACATAACAACTTGCATGCAAGAAATCCTTGATTTTAGTAAACAGCAGTTGAAGAAGAGCAGAGAATTTATGAAAGCACAAGTAAATAAACATCAAAAGAATGTCAGCTATGAAGTTAAAAACTGAGTATAATTATCAAGTTGAAATATCAAGACAACAAGGTTTAATTAAGACTTAAAGGACAAGCAGCTGAGGTTATTTTAAATCATTTAATATGTTGAGGCCTTCTATCAACTGAAGCTCTTTACTACAATGTGAATTCATAATGTCTTCAGTTCAAAGCTGCTTTGTTCAACTGTTAATGATTCACTGTCAGGTTAGCAGACACCCCTGTTGACTTTTATTATAACAGAAGATGAGGAGGAGCATTAAAAAATGAATGATATTTTTAACTTATAATAATATCATGACAGGCTTCAATACAAGGTCAAATGACATGACATTAATCATGACAATGAATGATATTATGCGGACAAAGATGAGTTTAACGGCTCAACAGAAATGCTGAAGAAATTTCATCACAAATACCTCAACAAGTCATGTTAAATTCAGATCATTCAGGAACTGTTCAGAGTTATCATTTAATCTGTTCAGAGCAGTCAAGCAAGAATGTCACATTTTGATGTTGTTTTTACAGCAGCATCATGAACAATGCTTTTTCAGAGAGAGAGGTAATATTAAAAGCATGATAAAATTAAGTAACTTACATTAGTTTCTGATTGAGCTTAGCGCATTCAGTTAATTCTGCAACACTCACATATGTAGTTTTGCTCATCACTTAATGACTCTCTAGAATTAATCTCTTAATCATCATATTTATATGATGAGCTCTGCATAATCCTGATAAGACAGAAGTAATAAACTGAGGATTAAATAATCTTTCTGTCATCAGAGTAAAGCATGAGGGGCTTTTAGTTTCTGAGGATGAAAACCTTGTGAGGAGAGCTAGTGTTATGACTTAATTAAAATAGTACTTAAAAGTACATGCTTACAATGAACAGCTGATACTGATTGAAGTGATTAAGATGAGTGAGAGCTTGAACACCTTAATCACCTCAATCAGGGTGATCAAGCTGTTTAAAGTGATCAAGAGTTTAATCATTATAATCACCTCAATCACATGAGTCTCCTAGAGTCTATATAATCACAGGTAGATTCATAGTTAGAAGCTCATGTTTAACTCATGTATTAAAGATAATCTACTAGTTCTATCTTCTAAGTTCTATTCAGTTGTAATACAAATAGTTCAGTGAATGATAATATTACTTCAGTCACTATGACATCACCTGTTACATCATTATATGCATGTACTTCTAAGTACTATCCTGACTAAGTCATAACAAAAGGGTTGCATTTATGCATTAATTACAAAAGATTAAATAAAATGATCATTAAGAACAGACACCTGCTACTTTTTATAAATGAGATATTGAATCAGTTTAATGAAGTTAAATTATTTATGAAGTTAAATCTGAAGAACATTTATCACTGTATTCACATAAAGAAGAGCAACAAGTGAAAAATAATGTTTTACATGTGTTACAATCATTTTAAGTATATGATTATGCTTTTTGAATTGATTAATGCTTCAGCTACATTTCAGGTTTACTTTAATTAAACATTAACAAAGCTTGTGAATGTTCTTTGCATTATTTATCTAAATGACATTTTTATATACTCAGAATCATTAGTGAAACACTGAGAGCATGTTAAACAGATGTTAAATTAACTTCATTAATTTCAACTTTATAAAAACTTTAAGAAGTGTGAATTTTTCATTATCAAGATGAAATTTTTAAAGTTTATTATCTTTATTAACAGCGTAGTGATGAATCTGTGATGAGTGAATATTATATGAAACTGATTAATATTAAGAACTTTTCAGGAAGTATAAGTTCTTCTGAGTTTTACAAATTTCTATAAACACTTTATTAAGTGTTATTTACAAGTTGCAGCCCCCTTGACAAACCTTATGAAAGATAACAAGAATGAAAAGAAATTTAAATCTTTTAAACTTTCACTTAATACAAAAAAGTTGTTTAATCAGCTCTGTGAGACTTTTATAAAAGTGTTCATCTTGATTCACTTTGATTCAAAGTTATGAATACAGGTGAAAATTAATATATTAATTATTAAGTTAAAGAACATCCTGTTTTAGTTGTTGAGTAATAAAAAATAACATTTAATTGTATTCTGATTAAGAAAGTTGACTTCTTCAAAGATTTAATATGAAACTCATGATCAAGAGCTTCTTGTCATTATTATAATATTTAATTATTAACATCACTACCTTGAAGGCAGTTGTTATATCATAAAGATATTAATTAATCATAACAATTTATGAGAGTTTATGAACATGAAGAAGTTGAATGAAAGATAAACAGAATAAGCAATAAAGCTCACTGCTTTTAATTTTAATATTTTACATCAGTCTGAAAAGATCAACCCTGCTAATACATCATTTAAAGCGCTCAGATTATGAAGATGTTGAAAAGATGAATAAAATTATAAAAAAATTACTTTTAACACTTCAAAGAAAGTTAATTACTTTTATGAATATATTCTCACTCAGATATGCCTCTATTGTGAGACAGTTACTCATAAAGATAAAGAGAATAATCAGAATTAAAGATCTTAAACTTCAGAAAAAATATTAAAAAAGTAACAACAAAATATTTACTCATGATGACTGCAACATAATTAAAAAGCAGCTTAACTCTGTTATTGAAACTGTTAATTATAAATAATTTATTTCATGTGTGATGATAAGAGATCTTGTCATTCATGAAATAATTAATAAGAGTTTAAGTTTATCTTTAAGAGATTTGATTTGAGCTCTACAAAGTGATGATTTATTTATGAAGGTGACATATAACTGTCACAGGTTAATGACAATCTGAGACTCATATAAAGCATACATCTTACAAGTGACTTGACAGTGTTAACAAATCACATGAAAACTTTACACTGCTTAATTTCATCTTTATTCCTTAGTTATTAATTTTATATAATTAAAATCATATAACTTTTATATATTTATATCTCATGCTGTCACATACCTCAATTATACTTCTCTTTCTAGTAAGAGATTGTAACAGGTGATGTCATAATGATTGAAGTAATACTGTTATTCAATGAACTACAGATATGATTCAATGAACTAGACAAGATTCAATGAACTATATGATTTTAAGGTTAAGACCAAGTGAGGGAACTAGTAATCATAAACTTAAGAGATTGCATTTAATATATGAGTTGAGCATGAGCTCCTAACTATGAATCTACCTGTGATTATATAAACTCTAAGAGACTTGTGTGATTGAGATGATCATGATGATTGAACTCTTGATCACTTTAAACAGCTCAATCACTCTGATCAAGATGATCAAGGTGTTCAAGCTCTTGCTCATCTTAATCACTTCAATTGATATTAGCTGTTCACTGCAAGCATATACTTTTAAGTACTGTCTTGACTAAATCATAACATTAGCTCCCCTCACAAGGTTTTCATCCTTAGAAATCAAAGCCCCTCATGCCTTACTCTGATGACAGAAAGATTACTCAATCCTTAATTCATCACTTCTGCTTGACTGATCATATCATCAACTTCAGAAATCTTGTCATGTGACCTTGTCATCACTGTGTCTCTGATGACTGTGAGTGTTTCATATCTTCAAAATCTGACTGTTGCAGTTCTTGTGTTCAGTCAGGTGTTGCTTGTGACCTTGTGATTTCTTCAGCTGAGCTGAATCATGTCAAGGAGAAACTTCTTCATTTATGAAAGAAAAAAGCAGACATTTCTGCTAAAAAGTGAGAGTTGAAGGTGAAGAAAAAAAGGCTTCACAAACAAATTACTCTTCTTAAGAAGTGACAGATGAATCTGATTCATACTGAGCTTCAAAACATTAAAGAACTGAAGCAAGAGGAATTAACTTAAAGTTAAATTATTAATTCTCTTCTTGACTTCTTTGAACTCTTCATTGTTCTTGATGACTGACTGGCAGCAGGTTCCTCTGGTGAAACTGATGTAATTTCATTGAATAATGAGTAAGATTTTCCTCTGATTCTCATGTGTTCCCTGCCGTGTCATAACCTTTTCATTTGATCAGATAATGAGATTCATCATTTATCTCTTGTTGATCTAGAATCTCCTCTACTTTGAATTCAGCATCTTGACTCTCAGGGTTGATCTCAGGTGAATTATCTTGTAATGATGTTTTCAGATCTGCTGATTCAAGTAAAGATACATGAAATACTGAGTGTATTCACATGACTGATGAAAGTTTAAATTTATAGTTGACACTTCCTTTCTTCTTTAAAATGTGAAATGATCTCAACTTCTTATGATTCAACTTGTTGCTTGATCACTTCATCTTGATGTTGTGATGCAGAAGGTATACTTTATTTCTTTCTTCAAGAGTAAGTCTCTTATCTCTTTTCATATTGTGATATATCACTGATTTTTTTAAGATAAATTTTATGTTTCATTAAAGTTCCTGATAAAGATTCTTTAGATGATTCACTTGTACCTTTGCTTTTTGTGCTATTGTTATTAATCTTCTCACTTCATTCATTGATGAGTTGAATCTGTAATTAATATAAAATGATGACACTTCTGTTGACTCTGTTGATGTTGTATTGTAAATTAACTGAGCTATTGGTAAGAGTTCTACTCAATTGATTTGTTGATAATTGACATAACAGCATAAGTACTGTTTCAACATTTAATTTAAGTATTCAGTCTGTTCATCTGTTTGAGGATGATATGCAGTGAACAGCTTGTGATGAATTTTCAACTGATTCATTAATGATTTTCAGAACTTGAAGATGAAGAGTTTATCTTTATCTGAGATTATTTCTTCTGATAGCCTGTGATTGATGATTATAATTCTTAAGAATGTGTATGTTAATTCTTCTGTTGATGATGACTCCTTATATGACAAGAAATATTTATACTTCATGAGTCAGTCTGTTATAATCAGTATTGCATCATATAATACTTTCATCAGGGGTTCTTTTGATTTTGACAGTTTTATCATGAAATTTAGTGTGATGCTCAATCATGATTGTGATGATGTTGATGATGACTTTAATAATCTGTATGACTTATGATGTTCTGCTTTATTCTTTCAGCAGGTATCACATTTTTAAATAATTTCTTCAACTTTCTTCCTCAACCATGGGAAGTAGTATGTTCATGTGAGTTGTTTCACTGTCTTTTTGACTCCTTGATGTTCATTTACTTTGCTGAAATGACATTCTTCTATCAGCGTCTCTTGTAGGCTGACTGATACATAGATTCAACCTTGAAAAAGTAAGAGGCCTTCTTGCTTTTCAAAGCTTTCATGATCATTAATATTTTAAAGAACTTGTTGTGCTAACTTGTCATTCTTCAATGCTTTTTGAACTTGACTTTCAAAAATGTTATCTTCAACTTTTATTGTAAAGTTGACTTCTTTATTGTATATTATGCTTTCTTGCTCATTCTTTCAAAGGATGACTTGATTCATGATTGATTTTTCCTGCAGGTAGTCAGCTCATTTGTTAAAAGCATTCACTTTGATGTTCTCTGATCCTTTTCAATAATGAATCTTGAAATTATACTGTGACAATTCTTCTGATTAATGAACTTGTCTTCAGTTCAAGACCTTCATTGTCATGAAGTATAACAGATTCTTATGATCTGAATATATTTAAACCTCATGCTTTGATCCTTCAAGATATACACGTCATTGCTTGAATGCATTAACAATAGTTAACAGCTTCTTGTTGTGTATCTCATAACTCTGTTCAGCACTTAAAAGCTTTCATGAGTAGTAAGCTACTGATTGCAGATGTCTTTTATCATTTAATTGATTAATACATGCTTTTATAACTTCATCTGATGCATCTGTCTTGAGCATAATAGGTTTCTCAGGGTTGAAACTCATGAGAATTGATTATGATGTAAAGTGCTTCTTCAGCTCTTCAAAGGATTTCTGTGCTTTGATGAATTAAATAAATTTTCAGTCTTTCTTCATCAACTCTGTTAGAGGTGCTGTGATTTTAGAATATTTCTCAATGAACTTTTTATAGAAGTTTGCAAAGCCTAAGAAGGATTGTACTTCCTTAATGCTCATCAGAACTGATCATTTGATCATGAAATTAATTTTTTTCAAGTTCATTCATAAACCTTCTGATGTGATGATAAATCTGAGGAATTGAACTTCCTTAGCATGAAAAAGACTCTTCTCAGGCTTAACTCACAAGTCAGCATTCTTTAACACTTGTAAGACTTTCTGAACATGTTCAATGTGCTGCTCTTTCATTTTCAAGTACATCAGTATGTCATCAAGGTAGATGACCATGAACTGATTTAAATATTATTGTAAAATGTTGTTGATAAAAGCCTGAAAAGTTGCAGGGGTGTTGATTAATCTGAATGACATTATCAAGTACTCATACAGTCCTGAGCATGTTTGAAATGCTGTTTTTCATTCATCACCTTCTTTTATTCATATCTGGTTGAATGCCTCTGAAATGTTGAACTTCATGAATCATTATGCTCTCTGAAATCTGTCCTGCAGTTTTAATATGAGTGTCAGTGAGTAACTGTTCTTTATCATTATGTTATTTAATGCTTTGTAATCAACACACAACCTCAATGATCTGTCAGACTTCAGAACAAACAATATTATATATTCTGCTGAAGATTAAAATTCTTGAATGAATCCTTTTCATAAGTTCTCCTTTAAATATTCTCACAATGCATTTAACTTCTGAGGTGACAATGAGTATATGAATTGCTTCATTAGTTTACACTCTTTCATGATCTTGATTTCATGATTTCATTTTTAATGTTTCAGTAAGGCGTCCTGTTTCTTTACTGCTGTAAACAACTCTTCAAAGTCTTTGTATTCTTTAGGGATAAATAACTTGATAATAAGGTCTCAGTCATTGTTGACTCTTCTAGTTCACAGTATTTTTGCATCAGGATTTTTTAACTCCTCATGTGTCTCTTTCACTGTCATAGTAAAGACTTTCACTCCTTCAGGTGAGTGTAGAACTGAATATAACTTCATAAAGATACTGCCTTTGATGAAGTATATCTCATTTTCAGCTCAATTAATCATGAGATTGACTGCTCAGAGTTAAAATATGCTTAAAATTATGTCACTTCCTGACTGCTTCATAATGTTGAAACTGATTTTCTCTCAGTGTCAACTTATTCATATAGGTGTCAGAATGGTTTCTTCATTCATATGATTATTATTGTGTTTCATAAAGGTTTCATCAAACCCTTGAAGTGAATAAAGATTTCACTTTTTCTGAATTTTTATCTCATTCAATTTTGTGAATCATGAATTCAAGAAATTCTCTGTACAGTCACTGTTGATTAACAGTCTGACTGAGTGACATTTTACTTTAACTTAAACACAGAAATTGCTCATGTCTTCTGTGACAGTGATTTCTTTAGCAATCACCTCTTTCAAAGACTTTAATTCAAGTGTCTCTGAGAACCTCTGACTCAGAGGGCCCTTTAATTTTTTAAATTAAATGAGAGGAATCTCAGATTCTCTCTCACATACTTAAAGTCTTTTGAGTTGACTTTCTTGTTCAGGTATCATATCAGGTTTAACTTTAAGTATTCACTTCAAAGTTCTTAAACTTTCATGTATAGTTTCCTTGAGATGTGTGCTTTATTAAGGGTAACATATTCTCCTTTCATGATGAACTTCAAGTCTTTTAATGATGTTTCTTTGAGTATATCTTGATAATTTATATTCTTGATTTTATCTTTTTGAGTGAACATGTTCTTAATTGTTCACAGGATTCATTCCTGCAACTGATTTATGTAATTTTCATAATTTTTAAGAAATTTTTTCATCACTTTGAATACTTCTTCATAAGTTTTCAACCACTGTTCTTCATGAGTGAATGCTCAGATATTATCATCCTTTTTCATGAACTCTCTTGAATTTTCAGAGTTTATTACTTTTATGAAGTCTTCCTCCTCATTAGATGAGAGCATTGTTTCATCATTGTTAATGTAATTGTCTTCTTGGCTGAACTGATCTCATCAAACTTGTCATTTCTTCAAGTCTGCAGCTTGATTTAAATGAAAGATGATGACATATTCTCTTATCCTCTTAAATTGACATGAAAATCACTCAGAGTCATCTTTATCACTCTGATGTGTGCAACAGTCATCATCATAACATGCTGTTCAAGACATAATATTATGATTATCTTTGCTCTTTACTTCTTGCATGACAGCATATGTCTTCTTTGATTGAATAATTTTTTCAGAGTTTCAACAATCTCAGGTGAAGTGTCCTGATTTTTTATAATTATAATAATTGTTTTCATGAGGTTTTCTTTCTTTTCTGAGTTCTTCCTGAGTCCTTTCCCTCACTGAAACTGATTCACTTGAGTAACAGCATCAATTTTCATGAGTTGAGGTTCATAGTAAGATTGATTATTATACTGATGCTCATGATTCTTCTCAGCTCTTCAAGGTACAAGAATCTTATGATTCTTTTTTAAACTTCATTCATAAGCTCAGTTGTCAATGATGATTGATTGTTCAATTATTTCTGAGAGCATGACAGGGTGTTCAGTTTTAAAGATTTCATCTTTCATCACATTCTTCAGTCCCTTATAATATTGCGCTGTCAAAGTAATATCATCTCAATTTATATGTGAGGTGAGTCTCTGAAAGTTTGTTACATACATAGCAGCTGTTTCTTTCTGTTGAATATTATAAATTTCTCACTTCACTGTCCTCTCTTTATTAATTATTTCAAACATTATTCTTATCTGCTTCTTGAATTTCTTCAACACATGAAAAATCTCATTAATTGAGTCATCCTGATCTTCACTCTTGTTGTCAAGGTAATCTCAGAGAATAGATTTAAATCAGTTCAAAGCATTCAACCTCAAGAATGAGAAAGTGAACAACACTTTCTCTGATTTTGACATGAATAGAGACTTGTTGAACTGCAGGTACATGTCAAGCTGAGTGAAAAATAAGTTTAACAATCTTCTCTCATCAAGAAACTTATCTGGCAATGAAATCTTAACTCAGACTACTTTGTCAGAGGAATGTTCAGTGACTGATTCTTTTTTATCAGAGAATTTGAACATCTTGAGATCAGTGAGTCAGTTCATTGCACAACTGATACCTCATAAATGAGTACTCAAAGTGTAACAGGTGATGTCATAATGACTGAAGTAATACTGTCATTCAATGAACTACAGGTATGATTCAATGAACTAAACAAGATTCAATGAACTATATAACCTTAAAGTTAAGACTAAGTGAGGGAACTAATAATCATAAACTTAAGAGATTGCATTTAATACATGAGTTGAGCATGAGCTCCTAACTATGAATCTACTTGTGATTATATAGACTCTAGGAAACTCATGTGATTGAGGTGATCATGATGATCAAACCCTTAATCACTTTGAACAGCTTGATCACTCTGATTGAGGTGATTGAGATGTTTAAGTCCTCACTCACCTTGATTACTTCAATTGATATCAGCTGTTCATTATAAGTGCATACTTCTAAGTACTGTCCTGGCTAAGCCATAACAGAGATACTATAATCTTACAGTTTTAATAATTTTACCTTTAAAAGGGTGATGACCTGAGATAAGATGCAAATTTAAAATCAATTATGTTAAACTTCTGAAACAGAATGAGACATGATGATGAAAAATCAACAAAATAACTGTGAAACATCACTCATTTCCTTTAACATTGATGAAGTGAACCTCATGAGTGAAGGATTCTTAGATGAGATGATGCACAACATTAATAATGAAATTATGCAAGTGAAATGACAGTGATATGAACTCTTAAAGTAATAAAAGCTGCAGCAGCTCTGAACAGAAGTTTTAACATTATAAGTTAATTTACTTAAAGATTCTGTCACCTGTGTTGATACCTCAGCTGAGAGATTCTTTGACTCAATGAATACTGAGTTCATAACAAGCAAGTGAAGCACTGATAAAACACTGTTAATATGAAATGTATAATTAAGAATTCAGGCAAAGGAGTTGCTGTTATATCATGACAAGAACATGAAGAAGCACTTAAATTAAATATGAAATGCAAGAAATATTTTTCATTTTAACTCAGTTAATTTCCCTCATGAGGAAGATAAGATGATTTATGTCATGTAATACTTAAAGAGTGAATCAAAGGAGGCATGACTGTGAGATAATAAAATTAAAGATTATTTCATCATTACTTGAGATGATTTTATGAAATTTCTGCTCAACATTATTGAGGACTCTGTGAATCATCAGCTTCACATCACTCAATTATATAATAATGCTGTTCAATTATCTCATCAATCAGTTTAAGCTTTTAATAATTATTTAAACACCTTGAAAGCTCAGTTATCTTCTTACAGTGAAGAGCACATGAGGACTCACTTCTTTACAAAATTGAAGCTTGAGGTTTAAGCTGCCTTGATGAATTATCAGAATTTACTCACAACTTAAAAAGAAATCATCATCTTGACTACATGCCTGAAGAATAACTTACATTTGAGAGATGTTATAAAATCAAAAGCAAATTTTAACATGACAGTTACCTTCAGCTGTAAACTTGAGTTATCATTAAAGTTTATCAAGAATAAAGATCACAAGCTTGATGAAAGCAAGAAAAAAAGCAAGTGAGAAAATAAACATAAAAGCAGATTTAGGGTGACCGCCGGGACGGGAGTCCCGGTCCAGGATGAAGGGATGGGACGGAATGAGATGAGATATGAGATCAAGCAGTAGTCCTGTTCCCTGAGACTGAGACAGGAGTCCTGTCCCGTCCTGTCTTATGATCTCAATGAAATCCCAGTCACGTGACTCCTTATATGACTGTCAGTGGTTTTGGGACACGGAAAAGGGAAAAATGGCTTTCAAAACAGCTTCAATGACGGCCTCAAAAAACGGCTTCCAAAACGGCTTCAACGACGGCCTTGAAAAACAGCTTCCAAAACGGCTTCAACGACGGCCTCAAAAAACAGCTTCCAAAATGGCTTCAATGACGGCCTCAAAAAACGGCTTCCAAAACGGCCTCAACAACAGCCTCAAAGAACGGCTTTCAAAACGGCTTCAATGACGGCCTCAAAGAACAGCCTCAAAAAACAGCTTTCAAAATATGACTGAGAGTCAGTGAACTGATTGTTACATGATGTTGAGATTCAAATTAATAATTCTAATGATTCAATGTAATGATTTATGATGAAATATAAACTGATGACTCCTTAGATGACATTTAACTTAATGTGATACTGTATCAAGCCTCTTTAGGTTAAGCTTAGGTTATTGTCATCATGACATATTAATAGTGTCAGGACAACAGGACTATTCCTGTCTTGTTTAATCAACAGGATCAGGACTGAACTGAAAATTCATCATTAAAATGAGACAGGATTGAGATGAGACAGAGATTAAAAATCTGATCCTGTTTCATCTCAACAGTCACTGTAAGCAGATTAATGAAAGCTTCTGAAATAAAAAACTTATCACATATGACTTGTTGAAATTATAATCAGAAGAGACATTATTCCTCTGATTATTCACAGCCTGTGAAGAACTCAGATCTGAATAAAGTCTCAATTGCAGCTGTTTCAACATCAAAAAATAAAAACACTTCAGTGAAGGCTCTGTGTCACTGAAGTGTTGAACAAAAGTAACTTTAAAGTTTAATTTAATTGTTGATGAACAAGTTCTTCACAATGATGACATTATACTCATGCAAGCCTTATTGAACATGAGAGTTGAAGTCAATGTGATTTCACAACACTTCATTATTGAGCATTAATTGAATCAGATGAAGGGCTCATTGCTGTAATCTTAATTCTTAAATGATCAGAAGGCTTATTGTTATGATGCTTATCATGTGTGTTATCAGCTTATCAACAGTTGAGGACAGTCTTAAGAATGTGAACATGTATTTTATGTTTTAAATAAGTCAGGATCACCCCTTATCCTTGAACTTTTCACATTAAAGATTAAATATGTGTGAATCAACTGCAGAATGAAGGCGTGGCGCTTTAACATTAAAAAGCAGTTTATTGAGTTATAGTTATCTGATGAATTTACAAGAGAGATTCAAGATCATCTTGTTATTTATGTCATGATATGAGTTGATCTGATTGATGATGCTGTATCAAAGGTGTGTATATAAAGTGTTAATATAACATAAGCTCTACCTGAGGAGTATGTTGATTATGTGAATATATTTTTAACAAAAAATACTGACTTTTTTTCACCTCATAAAGTCAGTGATCATGCAATTGATTTGAACAGCACAGATTCATCTTATGACTCTTTATATAATCTCTTCAATACTGAGCTAGGGGTGTTATGAGAATACTTAAATAACATCTTAATGAAAGAATAAATCTGTCATTTCATGAGCTCTGCAGAGGCACTCATTCTTTTTGTTTCAAAGAAAGATGAAGGGCTGCAGTTATGCATTGATTATTAAAGTTTAAATAAGATGATCATCAAGAATAAGCACCTGCTACCTCTTATAAGTGAAATGTTGAATCAACTTAATGAAGTTAAGTTATTTATGAAGTTAAATTTGAAGGATGTTTATCACTGTATTTATATAAAGAAGAATGATGAGTGAAAGATGATGTTCTGCACATGTTATAATCACTTTAAATATATGATCATGCCTTTTAAATTGATCAACGCTTCAGTTACATTTTAGGTTTACATCAACTGAGCATTAATGAAGCTTATAAATGTCTTTTGTATTATCTATTTAAATGACATCCTTATATATTCAAAATCACTGACGCAACATCAAGAGCATGTTAAGCAGGTGTTAAATAAACTTCATTAATTTCAACTTTATATAAACTTTAAAAAGTGTGAATTCTTTATTATCAAGGTGAAATTTCTAGAGTTTATTATCACAACTGACAGCATAGTGATAAATTTATGATGAGTGAACATCATATAAGATTAATCAGTGTTAAGAACTTTTCAGGAAGTACAAGTCTTCCTGAGCTTTGTGAACTTTTATAAACACTTCATTAAACATTATTCACAAGTTACAGCCCCCTTGACAACCCTTATGAAAGATAACAAGAATAAAAAGAAATTTAAACTTTTTAAATTCTCAAGTGATGCAAAGGAGGTGTTTAATCACCTTTGTGAAATCTTTACAACAGCACTCATCTTAATTCACTTTGATTCAAAGTTATAAATACAGGTGAAAATTGATGTGTTAATTATTAAATTCACTGACATTCTGTCTCAGCTGTTGAATAACAGAGAGTGACATTTAATTATATTCTGATCAAGAAAGCTATCTCCTCTGAAGACTTAATATAAAACTCATGATCAGAAGCTTCTTGCTATCATTATGATGTTTAAACACTAACATCATTACCTCAAAGGCAGTTGTCATATCATAGAGGTATTAACTGATCATAACAATTTATAAGAATTTATGAACATGAAGGAATTGAATAACAGGCAAGCATGATGAGCAATGAAGTTCACTGCTTTTGATTTTAATATTTTGCATCAGTTTGAAAAGATCAACTCTGCTGATGTGTTGTTGAGGTGATCAGACTACAGAGATGTTGAAGAGATGAGTGAAATCATGAAGAAATTACTCTCAACACTTCAGAGGAAGTTAATCACTCTTGTGAATATATTCTCACTTAAATATGCCTCTATTGTAAGGCAGTTACTCTCAGAGATGAGGAGAATGATGAGAGACAAAGAACTCATATCTTCACATGATGTCTTCTGTTAATACCTATCAGATGTTGTGCACCTGGTAGAGAAGTCAAGATGAGTTTAAAAAACATTAATCAAACTCATTAAGTTTACAAATGTGACTTTAAAAGCTCATTATGCATGATCAGCCTTCATAAACATTGACCTCAAACATGTGACTTCAGAAGCTCATTACGCATGATCAGCCTTCACACACATTGCCTCAAACATCAACTTCAGAAGCTCATTACACATGATCAGCCTTCACAAACATTAACTCAAATGTGACTTTGAAAGCTCATTACGCATGATCAGCTTTCACAAACATTGAGAGAGAGTGAGGATGAAAATCAGGAAAAGGGTTGAAGAGATATTAAAAAAAATATTTAAAACTGTGCAATTCTGACACCAATAGCAGCCGCTAAAAAAATTGACAAAATAAGTTGACTAAAGAGTTTTCTCTCACAAATGTATTGCTAAATTACTAATCAGTGTCATAGTTTTAAACTGCATACACTTAATGAAGAAAGAAATAAATAAAAAATGAGAAGAATAATCAGGATTAAAAACCTTAAACTTTAAAAAAATGCTGAAGAAGTGACAGCAAAACATTTACTTATGATGATTATAATATAACTGTGAAACAGCTTAACTCTGTCACTGAAACTGTTAATTGCAAACAATTTATTTCACATGTGATGATAAAAGATCTTGTCATTCATAAAACAGCTGATGAAAGCCTGAGTTTACTCTTAAGAGATTTGATTTGAACTTTACAAAATGATGATTCATTTGTAGAAGTGATGCATAACACTGACTGTACATATGCTGCACCATGGGTTGGGTTTGGGTTGGGTTTTTTTTGGGTTGGGTCACACTGGGTTGGGTTTTTTTGAGTTTGGGTTGGGTTTTTCACTGGGTAACCCAGTTCAAGTTCACGTATATGACTCATTCAAACAGCTTTCAAAGCAGCTTTCAAAACGGCTTCCAAAACGGCCTTGAAAAACGGCCTTGAAAAACGGCTTCCAAAACGGCTTCAACGACAGCCTCAAAAGACGGCTTCCAAAACGGCTTCGACGACGGCCTCAAAAAACAGCTTCCAAAACGGCTTCAACGACAGCCTCAAAAAACGGCTTCCAAAACGGCTTCCAAAACGGCCTCAACGACAGCCTCAAAAAACGGCTTCCAAAACGGCTTCCAAAATGGCTTTGATGACGGCCTCAAAACATGACCTTGAAAATGACTTGAGAAGGCGCCTTTTGAACTGACTTTTTTGACTACCATAAAGACTACCATAACTATTTGTATGTACTGAGTTAACCCAGAATTTTCTGAGTTTGAGTTAAATGGGTTGGGTTTTTTCTGGGTTGGGTTTCAACATGTATAACCCACCCCAAAACCCAACCCAAACCCAACCCAAACCCAAACCCACTGGGTAAAACCCAACCCATGGTGCAGCGTAACTGTACATCAGTGAAGTGCAAGGTTAAAGCTGAAAGTTTTTAAAGATTTGACTCTGAAGACCTTCTATTTCATGAGGAATAAATATACATTTCAGAAGAAAAGTCAGTAAGAGTAAAGATCTTGAAACATCATTATGATGATACCTTGACAAAGCATTTCAGGATAGAAAGAACTCTTAAATTAATTAATCATAAATATTATTGAATTGATATGAGTCAAGATGTTAAAGATTATATTGCATCATATGACATCTGTCAAAGGGTAAAAGTGCTTAAACATTATCTTTATAAAGAGTTACAGGCATTGCCTCAGTCAGAAGAATCATGACAACAAGTCATAATGAATTTTATCACTGACTTACTGTCAAGTAAGTGCAAGAATTGTGTTTATGATGTGATCTTAATGATTATAAATCAGTATATGAAAATGACTTGATATATTCAAATCATAAAAATAGTTACAGCAACAGAGTTGACTGACTTATTTTATAAGAAAATAATATGCTGATTTAATGTACTGAAAGAGACTGTCTTTAATCAGAGATCAGTTTTCACAAGTGCTTTCTAATTAAAAATGTGCTATTATTTAAGAATGAAGCATCAGTTAAGCACTGTCTTTCATTCACAGATGAATGAACAAACAGAGTAACAGAATTAAACCTTAAAACATTATCTTCACTATTATTGCTCAAATGAATAAGACAACTGAATGAGTCTTTTATCCTTGACAGAATTCACTTACAATAATGAAACACAAGCATTAATAAGATGCAGCTCTTTTTATGTCATGTATGCATATCATTCAGAAGTAAGATTTAAAGTTGAAGATGACTTTAAAAAAGAAGAGGTATCTGCAGTTAAAGACTGAGTGAAATAATTTCATGACATACAAAAAGCACTGTCACAATAATGAAAAAATGTAATTAAATCTCAGATCAAATATTATGATGTTAAACATAAACTCAAGATTTATAATGTGAGAGACTTGATAATGTTATTCATGAAGAACTTACAACAGAAGTGCTCAAGCAGGAAACTGTTTTACAAATTTATTAAATCATTTCAAATTGAAGATTTAATAGAGAAGCAGGCCTACAGATTAACTTTATTACTTATTTATTAAATTTATAATGTCTTTCATGTCTCTTATTTGAAGCTGTATCAGTGCAGAGCTGATGATGACTTTAAATCATTACTGTCACCTTCAAAGCTAATTGATGATGAAGAGAAATACAAAGTTGAAGAGATTTTAAACTGCTGAAAATCTAGAAATGAAATCCTGTATAAAGTGAGATGAAAGGATTGATCAGAAGAGTATAATCAATGAGTGTTAAAAAAGAACTTAAAAGATGTGCAGGAAATATAAACAGCTTTTAACAATGAATTAAACAGACATAGAAGAAAGTGATTTAAAAAAACTTAATTAATGTCATAAAATGTTATAACTTTAATTTTAAATTTTAAGTTGTAAAAAGGTGTTCTTTTATTGTTTTAAACTATCTGATTTTATCACTCAAGGAGCAGGTGAGCAGGCTAAGCTTATTATAAATATGTATGAATTAAATTTAACTTCATAATATTTTCATTAGTTTTTTGAAATTTCTGTTGTCCTCAACAGTGACATTTACATAGCAAACAAAGGTACTAAAGTCATAAATTCTCACTTAAACAGAGGCAGCTCACTCATTACTTTACTTAAAATTTTAATCCTCAGTTCTGCTTATGCTTCCCTCAGCTTTAAAGTTATGTTGAAAATCTTTACTAAAAGTGATATCATAAGTAACTGTTTCACAGTTAGAACAATGTTGTGTCAACAGACATGAAATGAGTTTCACATCAGAGTCATCAGCTTTACAATGTGAGAAGCAAGGTGTTTAAGGACTTAAGAATGATGAAGAAAAAAAAGTCATCATGTCTGTATTAAGGTTGATGATCTTGAAGTGTTTCTTCATAGCCTTGACTTGAGCTTGAGGTGATTGAGTTTGAACTTCAGTCAATCAGTGATAATAAAGTTTCTTTATGTAGATGATACTTCAGTTGTCATGATCTGATGCTTCATTTAACCCTTTCTTTTGATTCTGCTGTAAGATGTTGATATAGGTCATATTGAATTGAATGCAGAAGTGAAACTACTTCATAAATGAAATCCTTCACTGTTGAAAAACTTTCATATATTTCACTTAACATGAATGCTTCACCTGATGACAGCGGCCTGAGACTGAATGATGTGAAAGTCATGATGTTGTAGTGAGGAGGATTTCTTGTGTTGTTGTAATGAAGAATATTCTTTAACTGTGAGGCAAAAGTGAGCAAGTGATATAAGAGTCATCTGATATTACATTAAAGTTAAATTATTATAACCTGTAGGTTACTTCTGTAAAGGTTTGTCTTTGAATTTATCAGTGATAATCTTCTTCATCAGATCATGTTCTTTCTCATACTCTTTTATAAGATTTTTTAAGTTTTGTAGTATGTCTTCCTCATATCATTAATCATGAACAGATGAGTAATCTTTTCATTTTATTAAGTACTTTATTATACTTTTTTCTTTTCTGATCTTTTAGTTTCATCTACTTATCAGTTTTTTTACCTCATAATCATGTCATTCTGAATTGAACTTTTTTACTGATGATGAGTTGTTTAATTAATCTGTACATTTATAAAAGTTCTCCTCTTTAAGTACTGACTTCAACTGAGCTATGAACATCACTGAGTGTATTTTTCAGTTCACTGATATGTTTAAATGATAAGTGAGGAGGCTTATCTTCTTAATTATCTTAAACAGATCAGCCTGTTGATTGAAGAGCTTTCAATTCATTATAAATGAAAGCATATAACTTTTATGAAGCTTTATGAAGACCGCATCTTCAACCTTCATTAATAATGAATGATGATGCTTATTGTATTGTATTTTCACTTAAAGGTTGATAAAATTTACTGCATCTTCAGCTTTCTTTCTTATAATCAACCTGTCTTTGATAAAATTTAAGTTCACTGATTCACTCTCTTCTCTTAGCATAAAGAGAGTGTCTCTCAGTTTGAACTCATATACTACTTCATCTGAGGATAGCTCAGTTGAGGTGTTGACTTGCTTATTAAGCTCTGATCTCAACCTTGAAAGGTATTTCACTCAATTTGACTTAAGATTTTCAGTGAGGAAGTATGAGAGGATTATTTTTATCATTTAATTAATTCTTTCTGATTGTTCATCAGTCTGTGAATAATATGCTGTCAAGGTCAACATCTTTATCTTCAGTCTCATTGTTAATTCTTTTCAGAACTCTGACATAAACTTAAAGTTTTAGTTTGATATGATGATGTCTGAGACTCCTCAGTTTGTAAAACTTTTTAGCAGGACTCTCACTCAGTCTTTTATTATATATATACTTTTCTCTGAGAGTAAGATCACCTTCTTGAAGAACTTGTCTGTGATTAACAGCACAACATCAAACCCCTTTTTTATTATCAGCAAGGTTAAAATAAAGTTTATTGTAATAATTCTGAAGAAGATGTTTTTTATAATGATTGACATCATTGATTTGTATTCAGCATACCTCTTGATTTGATTGAGTTGACATTAATAACAATGATTAATGTATCTCTTGAGCCGCCTAGATAACTTTCTTAAATAGAAGTTACTCATCACTGCATCATACACTTGATGAAATTCACAGTGATGATTATCATCATGTTTTAACTCAAAGATCTTCTTCTTCAGTGTTTTTAAAATGCACAACTGTCTTCTCTCATCAAGTTCCTGATAGTAGATTAACTCGTCAACTCAATGAAATTAAATGTTTTTTGAAGACTCTGACTCTGCTGTTTTTTTTTGATCCTCAGTGTGCTTCTTCAATGCACTCAGTATCTTGTTTTATTGCTTATCTTCTTCATACATTTTCTTCAGCTTAGCCTGATAGTTCTGTGACAGTTTCATCAAGCTTACTTGAAAAGTGAACACTTCATTAAGAGTGTCTTCATCTGATGATGTTTTAATCTGCTCATCAGCAGTCTTGCTCAGAAGTTTAAATAATGCATTTAATATGATGTGCTGCTTTCCTGATCAGAACCTGATGTTCAAATTGAAGATTAACACATATTGAGATGCTTGAATTAACTGTAGGTTGACTTTGTCTGTAGATGAGAAAAACAAGATTGTTTATTTAATTATTAAAGTGATCACAGAGTGATTTGTATAAATTATGACAAACTTAATGCAGCTCTTCATCATGTGCCTTGTTTTTTAAAGTGTTTATATTAAAGCTGTTACTTTCAACTCTGTAAGTCAATAGCTCCTCTCAGTGTTGTTTAATAACTTGAATAGAAACATCACTGACTTGATGCTCTTTCTAGGGAAATCATTTCCCGGCAGGTCTCCTTTGACGTGATATATCATTATTTTAAAGCCTCATTGCTTAAAGCTGTTTAAATTAATGTATAATTACCTTAGCTGGTTGAAGAAGATGAGAAATGATGATTTCTTAAAGCATTTTTGAAGAAGCTTAAAGGATTCCCTCTCTGTGACTGTTGAGGTAATGATTATCTTCTTCATGTAAGCTCTTCAGCTGTGATCATCTTTCATTAAACAAAGTTGAAGGAGTTCTGTCTTTTGATGTTATAAAAACTCTACTATCTGAGCATAATAAGTTATATATTGTTGAAGTCATTCAGTCAGGCTCAGGTAGATCTTCAGTGCATTGAAAGTATCAAAAAACTTTAAGTTTTTTAAAGTCATTATCTTTTTCTTTGTCATGAAATAACTGAATTCATTCACCTGTTGTTTTAACAAGGTCACACTGAGATATTTTATAAAGAACTTTATTTCTTTTAAGCTTATTCTCATGTCTTGAAAAAGTTTTAATATTATTTAAAGGTGTGCCGCGTGTTCTGCTAAGTGTTGAGAATAAATTATTATATCATCTATATACTCTTTTGACAAGATTTTAAATAAATGAAGCAAGTTGTTCATCTTCTGCTGTATGTAAGAAGGTGAGTTCTTGAACTTTATAATTATCACATTAAATCTCTCAAAGTCTCAGTGAGAGATCATTATCAGCTTATGTCAGTCTTCCTCTTTCACTGATCATTGATGAAAGAAACTGATGCAGTTCATAGTGCTTATGAACTTTAAATCATGTACAGCTGATATGATTTCACTTTATAAAAGTATTAAGTAAGTATCTGTAGTTGTTATCTTATTCAAGCTGCAAATATTAATGATCACTTTTTCTTTCTTAGTAAGCTTTTTTTCTGAGCTGAAAAACACTGTTTTTCATACTACAAAGACTGAGAAGCTGAAAGGGGTAGATTCATTAAATCAGGATATTTTTTCTTACTTATGCATTTTATTGAACTCCTCATTTATGACTGCTCATTTATTCAGACCTGTTGAGTAAACTCAGTGAGAAAGCTTAACAGTAGTAGATGTATTTCAATTAATAATGAGAAGTATAAACAAGTATTCCTCTGATGAAATATTGACTGTGTCTTCAGTGTCAGCTCAGATTCTAGAAAATGCATTTATAACTTCTGACAGTATCATTACTGTTTCTGCATTCCTGTATACTGTGACTTCATTAAGAAGCTTGGTTTTTAATTTGTTTAAATTAACTTCAACTGATGTATACCTTGCTGTCAAAGAGTGAGCTTTCACATCAACTGAATAACACTTTTCTTCCTCATACTCAATGATGATTCTCATATGAGTGTGTCAGAGTAGTATTCTCTCTTTTGTCAGAGTTATCATATATATAGTATAACAGTACAACACTATGATACAACATTATAATATGACACTATGATACGACACTATAGCTTAAATATGATGACTCAGCGCTTAGCACCTTGACATCAAGTGAAAACTCTTTACAAGAAGATGCAGAAACCTGCTTCCTTAATAATTAATTTTATCACTGAATAAAAGATGTATAATCACTGCATTAATCTCATCATGACTATTGTCTACAACACCCTGTTCAATATTTATATGACAACATCATATACTTAATCTCTTACATACTGATTACTCAGTACCTTCAGGTGAATGATCACATCAAAAGCAAATAAGACATGATGACATCAACACTTCAATCTCATCAAGTCAGTGAAACAGTCAATTAAGTTGAATCAAGGCTTTTAATTAATAAGTTTATATTATTAATCATTGACACTCCTGCTTCTGACATCATCAATGACAATGATGAACATATTGATGCAGGTAACCTTGATGACTTCATTAATAATCTTGAAGCAGTCACTGCTTATAATCAGGAAGTCATTGAGCATCAGTGATTATAATTATGACACATATGACAAGAAATTGAGTTTAAGGATAATAAAAGAGAGCTTCAGAAGCTTAATTAACACCTGTAAAAAAATTCTTCAATTATGATAAACTCAGGAAATGACGCAGGTTTATCACATGAATTATAATGTTAAGTTATGACAGACATCACACCTCCCCCTTTTTAACACTTTATAAAGTCATGAGAGCCTCATCTCTATGCAGGAGGTGTTAAAGTCATGAGATGAAAACTTTAAGAATATCTGAATGAAATCAATCAGAATCAGAAGCTGATGTCAGAGTAATTTTCTACTGAATGAGATTTCATCATCTGAGCAGGCACTTACCTTGAGAAAACAGTCATGAGTGACTGATGAAAGTAAAAAGAGCAGCATGATCACACTTAAGTCATTTATAACAACTTTTTAAAGGTTTTAAAGAAGAACCTATCCTCTGATGAAGATATAAATGAATGAAATATCATCATCTTCAATGCAGTTGAACTCTGCAGTCATGATATAATCATCTCTTGATATGATAAATTATTAAAACTCTACTGCTTCCTTTCAGCTTCACACAAGGAAATCAGTGAAACACTCATTTAAAATCACTGATGATCAAGGCTTCCTCATCATGTCTTGACTGAACTACAATGTTGAGATTCAATGCAGGTTGCAAGACAGTCAGTGCAAGAAATTTCAGCACATCTTGATGTCATCATCAATCATGAACTATTTCAAAGCCGTTCAAACATCAAAAAGGATCATTAAAACAAAACTGACAATAACAATAAAAGTATGACACAGATGTCATACTATGACAGAAAAGAATTCCTCACTGAATAATAAACAATCTGCACTCAATTCACTCAATTCAGTCATGAAAGAGGAAAAAACTCATGAGGTTTTTACTGTGAAAGTGACTGCAATCAGAGCCAGAATCTCAATCATATATTAATCACTGAAGAAGCAACTACAATGATGACATGAATATTCACAACCCCCTCATGCTGACAAGGAGACTTCATCTCAAGGAATAAAATGAATGCATGAAGGTCAGCAGGTCTCTACATTAAATATGAAGTCATCAATCATTAAATAAATGATTATATGACTGAATGATCTACAGCTGTCTTCATCACAGTTAATGTGAATAAATGACTCACAGATCATCTTCAGTTTGCCTTATTATTAATTATTAATGATATCTCACGTCTGATATCAAGGCAACTAGAGGTGGAACTGCATATAATAACAATGAGTGATATGACAGAAAAATCCTCATGATATTCATATATTATCAACAACAGCAGTCAGGGCAATATGATCACACAAGATGTTGTTAATAAGCTGTCTCTGCTGATGAAATCTTATGAAGCTCAAGACAATACATGAGGCAATGTGATTGAGCTATCAGAGTCTGTCATACTGATGATTACAGTGTATAACACTGATGATTAACTTTACCACTATAACAATCACTTCTTTATTACATGAGACAACACATTAGCTTTATTTGTCCTCAGGTTATCATTTCTAATTCATGCAAACTCAAATCACTACTATGATATGAGTAAATTTCTATGAAGGAAGTTAAAACATACTACTGCATACTGTATATTCATCATCAGTGAAAAAAACGTGTTGAAAAATGTTTTATGTATAAACAACCTCATCATTACTGATCACTTTATAGGGCTGATGAACCTAGTGACTGATATGAAAAAATATACCCTTCAGATAAACTCATTACAGTATGACAGAAGTAGCAATATGTACAATACATTATCATCTGAATATCATGAGTATGTGAACATATTTCAAGTGACTGAGAAGCAGTCTCTGCTTAAGAGAGGTTCACATGATCATGTCATTGACTTGAAACTGAGACAACAACCTTCATTCAGAAAATTATACTCAATGTTCTCAGCTGAACTTGATGTACTAAAGGTATATTTAGATGATGTTATGAAGGCAGACATAATTTGTAAATTAATATCACCTGCAGCTTCATCTGTCATGTTCATGCTTAAATCAGACAGAAGCCTGTGACTGATCATTAATTATAAATGATTGAATGACATTATCATTAAGAATCATTATCCTCTATCACTCATAGCAGATATGTTGAATCATCTTTAAGAAGTTAAGAAGTTCATTAAGCTGAACTGCAAGAATGCATATAATTGAATATGAATCAAGGGTGAAGATGAGTGAAAAACAGCATTTCAAACATGATTCAACCTGTTTAAATATCTTATCATGTTTTTCAGTCTCACAAATGCTCCTGCTACATTTCAGGCTTTCATTGATAAGGTTTTTAATGAGTTTCTTGATATAATCTGCATGATTTATCTAGATAATATCCTGATCTTCAGCAAAGATGAATTCAAACATGAGAAGCATGTATGACAAGTATTAACTGTGTTATAATGCCATGATCTTCATCTTAAGATCAGTAAATGCTTTTTTAATGCAATAAAAGTGAACTTCCTGAGGTTTAAGATTAATACTGAAGGTATACATATGAGTTCAGAAAGAATTCACGCTGTTGAAGAATGACTACTCTCAGAGAACATTCATGAATTGCAGATTTTTTTAAGCTTCATTAACTTCTTCTGAAGATTTATAAGAGATTATTCATGAATTACAGCATCACTGTTAAACCTTCTGAAAATAAGAAGGAATAAAAAAAAGATTAAAATTATATTAAATTTCTTTTCTTCTTGATGAACTGCTCCTCATCAAGATATAAAAGGAAAGCAGAGCAGCTTAATCTCATTGTAAAGATTTAACACAAGTTATTCAGCATGCAGTTCACAAATTAAAGAAGAGTTACAACAAGAAAACATCATATTTGCCTTTTTTTCACTTTCAAGAGTCATATTAAAAGTATTTAATGCTTTGAAGGAGACCTTCATGAGTGCTTCATTACTACACTACTTCAATGAAAATAAACTCATGAGGGTTGAAATGAACGCCTCTGAATTCACAATTGAGGAAATATTGATGCAACACTTTGAGGTTGACAGTCAATTGCATTAATTATTAATCACATACTACAGCAAGAAGCTGTTAAATACTGAGACTTAATATGATATAAATGAACAAGAGCTCCTTGTCATTATAAAAGTCATGCATCATTGATGTCACTACTGTCAGGGTGTGAGACATCAAATTGTCATACTGAGTGATCATGCAAACCTCATTTGGTTCATGACTACTTTAAACCTCACATGAAGGCAGCTTAAATGAGCTGAAAAGCTTGCTGAATATGACTTCAAAGTCATATATCAAGAAGGCAAGAAGAACCCTGCTGATGATTTATTAAAACAGCTTGATTATGAACTGCTGAAGACTTTCAGTATCTTAACTGCTGCTGAAATAATGTGACAGTCCTTTCATTTAGGAAGCAAGGATTATAAGTCAGTGCAGAAGAAATTATACATGCTTACTGCAATGACACTGCAGTCAAGACGCTCAGTATGACAGAAGTTATGACAAGAGAATATTATATCTGTCACAATGAATATTATCAGTATGATGAACACTGAAGATGATGATCTCATTAAAACATCAGTGATGTGAAATTTACCTGCTCAAGAAGAAGCAAGCTGTAATGAAAATGATGAAAGTGTCATGTCAGATGAAGTCAGTGATATCATTAAAACATCAACAGTGCATCACTTACTCAGAATGATGATCTCATTAAAACATCAGTGATGTGAACTTTATCTGCTTAAGAAGAAGCAAGCTGTAATGAACTGCAGTCAAGATGCTCAGTATGACAGGAGTTATAACAAAAGAATGTTATATCTGTCACAATAAATAATATCAGTATGATGAATATTGAAGTTGATGACATGATTAAAACATCAGCAGTTCATGACCTACATGCTTGAGAAGCAAGTCATGATGAATATATCAATATGATGAATATTGAAGTTGATGATATGACTGAAACATCAGCAGTCTGTGACTTATATGCTCAAGAAGCAAGCTGTGACTGAATAAAAGAACTTAAGTATGCAGAATCTGAGCAGCACTTAATTAAAAATAATGCAGCAAGCACTGTAATTATGAATGATGATGTAAGTCATGTTTTTATTAATTTTTAAATTAAGGATAATGCTTCTTCTGTTAACACTGTTGAAGCGCTTCAGCTCATGTCTACTCACTCACCTCTAAGTGAGGAGATAACAACTTATACAAGAATATTTATCAAACAACTTAAACATATGATTCATACTGAACAGTTGAAAGATGATTTGATATGATGAGTATGACAGAGATTAACTACCTCTCTCAAGAATAAAAACAACTTGATCAGGTCAGAAATGACAAATATGATAATAATACTCTCTGATGTAATGAAATGTTGAGAGGAAATTGAGGATGTTGTATATTATGATGATAAAGTTTACATTTCACAGAACCCTGCCCTCTGCAATGCAGTGATCAGTTGATTTCATGATGATGTCTTTGCAGGTCATTTCAGGAAGTCAAGAATTATAAAGTTAATGTGATGATTTTATGATTGACCTGATACTGTCAGAGACATATGATGTTACTGTCATGACTGTGTTGAATGTCAAAAGATGAAGTCAGCTCATCACAAATCATACAAGTTATTAAACTCATTATCAGTCTCAGAAGTGTCATGACATACAGTGACAATGAACTTCATTACAAACTTATCACTGAGCAGCACATATGAAAGTACAACATGAGATTTAATCCTCATCATAGTTGATAAGTTGACTAAAATAACTCATTATATTTTTATACAGAAGACAATATCAGTTGCTGCCTTCATTAAAGTGTTTATTCAGGACATTATTAAGCATCATGATGTGTCAAAAGTCTTAATCACAGATAGAGATAAACTTTTTACATTAAAGCAATGAATCAGCTTCTGCTTTCACATGTGATGTCATTATAACATGTTGACGGCTTTTCACCTGCAAACTGATGATTAAATGAAGAGGCAGAATCAGTCCCTGAAGGTGTATTTATGCATATTCATTAATGAGCAGCAAAAGAACTGAGTGAAGCTCTTACTCTGCATGAAGTTCTCATACAACAACTTCATACATGCTGCTACAGGAAAGAGCCTCTTTCAGTTTAACTTAAAGTGAGATCCTCAGATGAACCTAAGTAAACTGCTTATACAGCACTCACATGAACAAATAAGATCTTATGCAGATGCACAGCAGCTTCAAGATTAAATTACAACAACTCAGAAGTGATTATGACAGATTAATGAAATGTATGTAAATTATTATAATCAGCACTGAATGAAGATAACATTCAAAGAAGGTGATTTAGTACTGATTAATGAAAAAAATGTGTCAATGAACAAGCAGATGAAGAAACTGCATTGAAAAAAACTCAACTCATTCAAAATATAACATGTAATAAGTTAATCATCATATGAACTTGACCTCTCAGAGGATCAAAATATTTATAACATGTTCAATGTCACTTTATTGAAGTCATTTCAAGACACATGCTATGTGTCCTCTGCATTGACAGGAAAAAACCTACTACTTAACTGAGATGATGAGTGAGAAGTTAAGGCAATTGTGAATAATCATGTTCATGACAGCAGGCTTCAATATCTTATTAAATGAAAGTTGACAGATCAGATGTGAGATGACATATGAAAATCAACACACTTCATTCACAATGTAAAGACAAAAATGTGAAAATTTCATGCTGACAACTGTTATGATTAATTATTTCACTTCATAAGCAGGCCTAGAACTGTTGCAAGAGGTGAATTATTTGAACTTAAAAAAGTACAAAGAAGAAAGCAGTCTTGTGAGTGCAGTCATAACATAAATGTCAAAGTGTCAAGATACACTAGTCTCAATTTAATTTAACATCAGGTAGTTCTATATTCATCAGTATTAATTGATCATGTTGTAACATCATTCTTCTTCAGACAGGAGGACTGTTTTCAGTTTTCATCTTAAATTTTTCATTTTGACTGCCTCTTGAATTCTTTATTGACTGTCATGTTGTTTTCATTTATCAGGTTCAGCTCTTCACCTGATTTGTAAATATTTAATCAAACTTGTAGTCTCCTCAGTGGCTTCACTCTGTTCAGATAAGCATCATGATAATTCTTTATCTTTTAAGGTGATCTTATAAAGTTAACAGCATCATATCATTCTGAGTTTAAATCATATCCCTCTCAAGTCACTTGATATTGCAAGATGTTGTTATGAATTCAGCTTGTTAAAATTTTTTTCACTGTGTACTCAGGCTGATCATTAACTTCAGTCAGCAGCTTCAGGTCCTGAATTTGATTCAGCATTAAATCATTCATCACTTTCCTTAAATGATCAGCATGAAAAATGTTGTTCATCTTCATGTGTTCAGGTAGCTTCAGAACATAGAAGTGACTTTTCATGCTGAGAATTTAATAAAAGCTTGTCACTTGATGATTCAACTTTAAGTTAAATCTTTCAGTGATTCAACTCTTTCAAGTAACATAAACTCAGTCTTTGATGAAGAAGTTTAATTTTCTTCAGTGCTTATTTGCTTGATCTGTCATCTTATTTTAAGTCTGTTTCAGGTTTTTTTTTGCTCATTTAACTGCATCATGAGTTTTAATAATGAAGGTCTGAGCTTCTTCTCTTATCAATTGCTCCCTTACAGTGTTCAAGGATTGTGTTCACTCTTTTTAATGAAAGTGTAGATGAGGGGTCTGTCTCAACTTCAACTCATAAGATGATATGCCTGTGAACTCATGAGTGAGAACCACTTGAGTGAAATTCATTATCAGTAAAAGGTCTGATCAGTTGTTCTGAAAGTGATTTATGAAGGAGCAGAGCTGTTGATTAATGTATTAATTTAATATCTCAGTGCTTTCATTTATCTGTGAGTGATATGCTGTTGAAAGCTTTTGCTTTATCCTCACAAGCTTGCAGAGTTCATTCATGAATGCTGAGATGAATTAAGACTCTCAGTCTGATGTTGCTGTCTCAGGTGTTTCATAAATTCTTCAGATGTACTTATAATACAATTATGCAGCTTAAGCTGTCATAACTGTCTTCTGACATGACAGTGAGAAGGCCCTTTTTCTAAAGTGATTAATAATAATAAATATGTTATCAAAGCCTTTCTTGTCCTGTGAGAAGAATTTAAAGTTGAATGAAACATGCTGTCAGCACTTATCTTCAATTAATAACAGATGAAGTAAGCCTGAGGTTTTGTCTCAGAGTACATGCATTCAACAGCATGTTCAGCAGTTTGAAATAAAAACTGAACAGTCATTTGACAGACTTGATCAGTAATATTAAACTGATAATAACTTTGTTGTCTTGATCTTGCCTGAGTATGCTGTCACTGATGTTGAGTGAGCTTCATTAATCAAGTGAGTCTGCAAAGCATTCATGTTCAGCATCATGAGCTTTTTAAATCATGTAAGAAGATCATTTTAAAACTTTCAGTCTCATTTTTCTTTCCTTGCTATCTGATGATACTGATTCAGTAATTCATGAGAGTGATTGACCTGCAGAATCTGATTCATCAGCTGATAAGAATTTTTCATCTGTTTAATTTTATTTAAAGAATCACTTTCAACATCTGCTGAATCCTCACCTATTGCAGTTATTATGCAATTAAGATTCAGAAATAATTATGTTCATGCAGTGATGTTCTTTTCTTTTTGAGTGATCAACTCATCATGTTTTCTTATCAGAGCATCAACAATGATGTTGACTGTTTCTGAGTGATAAGTAATCTTGAAGTTGTAGTCTGTCACAATATCAGCTTATTTAGCTTGCCATGAATTAAGCAATCACTTAATGATAAAGTACTTTAAAGCATGATGATCTGTAATTGTGACAAAAGGGGCTGCTTGTAAGCTTAATAACATGTCATGTCATTCTTGAAGAGTTTTAACAACTGCTAGCATCTCTCTGTCATGAATCTCATATTGCATTTCCTCAGGTGACATTGTCTTTGAGAAGTAAATTGCAGATTTTCACTTGTCATCTTTTTGTTGCTGAATGAGCACTTCTGTAACAACTCTGCTGTTGACGTCTGTCTTCATTCAAGTTTTCAAATAGGGTGAATAATGAGCTTGAACAGTGTTTAACAGCACAAGCTCTTTTGCCTTCTTAAAACCTTGAATTTTCAACTCTTTTAAGAGGTGTCAGGCTCCTTTTGCAGTCAGCTTTATCAATGAGTGTACAACTCAACCTCATTTTTTCAATGAGCAACAATAGAAGTTGTAGAATCTCAGGAAGAACTGAATTTCCTTAATTAATTTCAATAACAGTTAATTCTTGATGACAGAAACTTTGTCTGAGTTTATTATAATATCTTCAGTGCTGATGATGAAGCTCAGAAACTTGATAAATTAAATATTAAACTCACTCTTCTTTATGTCTGCTTATAAGCTTGCTTTCTTAAGGTGTTAAAGCATCTTTTTGACTTGAGCATCATGTTTCAATGAATCCTCTGAGTAGATTAAAATATCATTCACATAAGCTATGCAGAAATCATTCAGGTAATTGAATAAAATGTTGTTGATATATCTCTGAAAGAAGGCAGGTCTGTTGCAAAGGCTGAAAGATAAAATCTTATATTTGTAGAATTTGTACCTCATCTGAAAGATGATTAAATTCTTAATAAATTTCTTCATCTGTATTCAGTAGAACACCTGCTTAACATTCAGCTTAATAAAAACCTTTGTTTTAATCAATCATGTTAAGGTCTCTTTAATTAAAGACAAGAGGTACTTATCCTTCTTAATGATTGCATTGAGCTTTCAGTAATCAACATAAAAACATCACCCCTCTTCAGGTTTCTTTGCAAAGAGAACTGATGACACATAAGAAGTGTCATTAAAGATTATGAAATTCTTCTTCAGATGATCCTTCAAGTAAGCTTTAATCAAATTTAACTGTTTCAGTGACATACTGTACAAGAGACTTGAGGTCAGATTGTTCTCATCTTTCAAGATGATATCATGATTCACTTTTTCTTTATGTAGAGGCAGCTGATTTGATGCTGCCTTGCTGAATACCTTCATGAACTTTTAATACTGATGAGGTAATTTTTTCTTTATTCTTTGATTCAGCTTCACTTCATTCTGCAGCAGCAGACAGAGGTTTCTTCAGTTCTTTATTAAGTGATTGACCTCATGAATGTTAATGACATTAATAATCACCTCTTTTCTTTTGATGTTGCGTAGGAAGTTTTCTGCTTTCAGAAGTGTAATATTCACTTCTTGATAAAAAGAAGGTTCATGATCCTTTGATTTCTTCATGTTTAATGAACTTTAATCTTCATTCATTGAACTGTCCTGAGGTTTGTATTCAGAAAAAGGTAGACGTCATCATTGCAGGCAAGGCTGATGATATGAGATATTATACAAAAGACAGAATTAACATTGATAAAGAATGTATAAGTTTTCCTGCATGTTTATCAGGTTAATGAACACAATTTCTTAATAATCACTTACAGTCTCTTGCACTTCTTGCAAGACTTAATTTGAGTGAGCTTCAGCTGTAAGGTGAGTGCCACTTCCTCAGTGTTCTTATTACACTGAATAAACAAATTCAAGTCACAATAGATGATTTTAAGAAGAGTTTCAGATCAAAATTTAATGTATGCTGCAATCAGTAAAATCATTGTCAGCTGAATTTGTTGCTGTTTATAAGAGAAGGTGTTGATGTCTGTCACTTAATGACAATGCAGCAGCTTTACAAAATTTATTACATTCAAAAGAGACTTATCAGTTTCACTGTTGTTCAGCCTGTGCTCTTCAGTCAATGAACTGTTGATGAACTGTTTCAATGTTACTCATGTGTATATGAGCATCAACATGTGCATCTTCACTTACATTGTAAATTTTCTTCAAGGTCAACAGACTGACCTGTTGACCCTTTCATTTAATGTAAAGCTGACTCAATTGATGTCAGTAGGTCTTGACTGAACTGATTTTCTTGACAGAGTAGTTGTTACACATTCAATAAAAAAAGTTCTTGATTTGACCCTTCATCAACCTTTTGAGTGTATAATAGAGATCAATATTGACAGTGTCACAATACTTAAAGATTGAGAATTAACAATGTGAGCACAATGACTGTAAAAATCATGCTAAAGGTGGCTCACTCTCTTCATAAACCTTTGAGACAATCAATGTGTGAGTTAATGACATTGGTGTAGAGAGTCATTAATTGATGACTTTTATTGATCTTTTCATATTGTGTGTTATAATATTCTTGAGCTGACAGCTGGCTTCTTGTTACAGTTAATTATTTCACAACATAAGCAGGCCTAAAACTGATGCAAGAAGTGAATTATTTGAACTTAAAAAAGTACAAGAAGAAAAGCTGATACAAAGAACACAGTTGCAACATGAATATCAGAGGTGTCAAGACACATTAATTTCAACTTAATTTAACAGTTTAACATCTGCTAAAGCTCATGTTCATGTTGTAACACTTCTCTTGAACAGAGAGGCATGAGACAAGTTCACATTTTACTTTTAAGCATGTAACAGTGCTTTGCAATGAGTCATTACAGATGACAGTGAGAACAGTTGCCTGTGTGCAAAATGAATGAAGATGAGTTCTTAAAATTAGCAGTGAAAAGAGGAAAGTAAGTTGAGAAGAGAGCAAGATAAAGAGAGAGCAGAGAGTCATTTTTATTAAATGTCTGAAGCAGTTGAAGAGTCTTAATGTGTACATTTGATCTCTTCTCTCTCTTTTTCTTCTTATCTTTTTTCTTTTCATCTCTACACTGCCTGATCATGCATTGAGGATTCAATGAGTGATCCATGATGAAGTGATGAAGATGATCAAAAAGATGCAGAAATGTGTTGACTTGATGCAATCAATTAATGTGCAAGTCTGCATACAGCTGTAAAGAGACACAGAGTGAAAAAAAGTGTGAGAGAAAGTGCATCAACTGTTCAGACAGTGTGATGTAAGCAAGAAGCCCTGATGCAAAAGATGCATAAAATGACAACTTAGTATGTCAAAAACAGCAGCCTTTTTACACTGATTCAGTTTAAAAGAAGAATATACTGCAGAATGTAAGATACTTCTTCTGCAGCAGAAAGAATCTATTACAATATACACTGTTAACTTTCAACAGTTAACATTGTCAACAGAGTGAGACAATGCTGCTCTCATAACTCAGTTCAGAAAAGAAAAGCAAAGGGCTCAGTGCTGACAAGAGTGCCAGTGATAAAGAAGAAGATGAAATGAGCAGAAAAGAGAGTAAGAAAGCTGAGCACTGACAAGAAAACAATGCTTAATGAGTGAAAAGTGCAGTGAGAAGGAACAACAAGGTCAAGATGAAGCATCACATTTAAAGCATTCTCAGACAAGTTTAAGCTCAAGATGCATCAGAGATTAGTGAAGGCAAAGAGCTCAGTACTCATTTAAATGAAGACAGATATAATTGCCCTGAGACAGTACTTATGTCAGAGGAAAATGTCAGGGTTTGAGTCATCAGAGTGTAATTGTAATGATGAAGTAAAAACACTGAAGCATGTTCTAATTGTGTGCTCACACAAGAACAAAAGACATGTGTGAAGAAGAAATACTTAATTCTCAGATTTAATAACAGACCCTCTCTTAATGAAAAGAACAGTGAACTGATTCATTCACAGTGATAGAATTAAGCAGTTTAAGCTGATTTGTCACTTGCTGTATAATGACAGTGAGGTGAAGAAATAGAGTGCTTGACAACAAGTGTAAAAAAGCAGATGAGTGATACATGACCTGTGTGAAAAACATAAAGTTGAAGGTTTTGCTTTTTCAAGTTTCTTCAAGAAGGTGCACTTTTGTGCAGTAGTTAATGCACTTCTCATTCACAGCTTGTTCACAGCTTGTTCACAGCTTGTTCACAGCTTGTCACAGTTTAAGCCTGAATTTTAACCCTTTATACTGAGTTCAAAATGTGTTTGTAAGGCATCAGAGATTAAGTGCATATTACTTGTTTGAGCTTAGTTTCTACCTTTTTAGGCTTAAATTCATCATATAAGCTTTCAGAAGAACAAACTGCTGCAATTTATGTAATCTTTAAAGACTTTTCATTGTTATGATGCTTTGCATTCATATGCATGTTTACTTAATATGAATCAATTATGTTTGTGTCTGACATGTAAAATCAGTCTCCTTACTCATAAGTTCAGTAGTGAGTTCAATGTGTTGAAGATCTGTTTTAATTACAGAGTATTTAATTCTGTTCTTACTTTCTCTGTCTATGCTATTCTGATCTCTGATCATCAAAAAAGAAACAAGCACTCTCATCATCATGCACATGTAATGAACAAAGGCAATTCACTGTGTGCAAAATGAGCATGCAGAACACTTAAGAAGCTTAATCTTAATATAATTTACAATCATCATGAGGTGAAATTTACACAGATCTGCAAGAATTGCTGTGCTGCTGTTGTAAAAAAGAGATGTGCACAGAATCATTGAAGGCACAGTGAAAAGCTTACTTCATCTTCACTTAATTCTCAACAGTTTGAACAATCTGAACAGTTTAAACAGCAGTGATGTTGCTCTCACTGTCAAAATTATCAATCTTTAAATTAATTTTTGCAAAGTCTTCCTTTCTCTGCAACATGCACTTGTTAAAATTACTTTAAGATCAGACACACTGTCTGTGATGAGTATGCACAAACACCTGTTTAAAGTTTCACTGCTGATGTTCAAAGTTCTGCTGCTGATTGTTATGATATAACATGTAGCGTGGATTCACTACTCTATATATAGTAGAATAGCTTGCAGGTTTAACAACTTGTGATTATGTCTTTTGAGCCTGTTAACACTACTGTTAAAGCTATTCAAACTGGCTAACTGTTACACTGATGTTGAGAGGTGCACTGCTGATGTTCAGAGTTTCACTGCTGATGTTCAAAATCTCACTGTTGATGTTCAGAATTCATTAACTTCTGTTCTGAAACTCAACCCTGCTCAGGCTGCAGCTACAGCTAGAGACAGTTTTCAAAAACCTGCTGTATTCAAAAAGCATTGAGTATATATAGTAGAATAGCTTGCAGGTTTAACAACTTGTGATTATGTCTTTTGAGCCTGTTAACACTACTGTTAAAGCTATTCAAACTGGCTAACTGTTACACTGATGTTGAGAGGTGCACTGCTGATGTTCAGAGTTTCACTGCTGATGTTCAAAATCTCACTGTTGATGTTCAGAATTCATTAACTTCTGTTCTGAAACTCAACCCTGCTCAGGCTGCAGCTACAGCTAGAGACAGTTTTCAAAAACCTGCTGTATTCAAAAAGCATTGAGGCTACATCACTGATTTCTATGAGAGACTGCCTCAAATAAAGTGTGAAGAATGCATCATGTGCAATGAAAATTGATACAACTTTAAGGTTGAGAATGATGTGTGCAGTTGATGTCATCAACAGGCAAAGAAGAATTAATCTTCTTTGTTCACAGCTGTAAATCACTTGAATGTTAATGCTATTCTGCCTCATCTGCCTTGTAACAGCTAGCCAGTTTGAATAACTTTAACAGTAGCGCTAATGAGTTCAAAAGGCATAATCACAAGTCATTAAACCTGTGAGCTATTCTACTATATATAAAGTAGTGAATTCACATTACATGTTATATCATAACATCATCCTCCTGCAGACTGACGCCCCTTCACTGATCTCAAGCAGATTTTATGTTTATATATAATTAACCTCAATTCACAGCTGTTGTCAGTTAGCAGATTTCAGCTGAAAAAGTTCTCATCAACTCTGCACAAGATTAAACATGATAATCCTCTGTAACAGATAATGTTGTAGTGATGAAGATAATACAATCATTCAATGAACTATATCAACATTCATTTAACCACAGCACTTGATTCAATGAACTATTGATCACATGTAGACTTGAATAAGCTGAAGGTTGCAGACTTATGAGATTGCATTTAATACATGAGTTGAGCATGAGCTCCTAACTATGAATCTACCTGTGATTATATAAAACTTTAAAAGACTCATGTGTAACTGTACTGCTTGATGTGTGTAATCTCTCTGCTCAGAGTGCTCATGCTCTGAGCATCATGAGCAGTTGAGTGCTTGAGGTGCTCATGCCCTGAGCATCATGAGCAGTATCACATGTACACTTACTGCATGTATCAATCAAGTGCTCAGGGTGCTCATGCTCTGAGCATCATGAGCAGTACTACATGTACGCCTGCTACATGTATCAACCAGGTATCATTTAGCAAGAGGTGTAACATTAGCTTTCCTCTCAATATTTTCATTCTTGAAAACTCAACCTTCCTCATACCTTCATCTGATATCAGAAAGAAGAAGTCATCTACTTTTCATTGTTCTCATTTGACTGATTCAATCACTGAAAATGAAAGAATTATCATGTGAATGTGTGATTGCTGCTTGACTGATGACAAGGAGTGCAAGGTGTTAAATGATTATGATAAGTGTGATGCTTGCATTCAACTGAGCATCTCTTGTGACTTGTTCATCTCTTCAGAGGAGATCAACAAGGTGAGTGTAAAGATTCATCATCTGAAAAAGAAAAAGAATGCTGTCACAGCACAAAAGTGAGAAATAAGGATGAAGAAAGAAAGACTTCACAAATAAATCACTTTTCTGAGGAAAAAACAGTCAGACTTGATCTGTACTGAACTTCAGAATATTGAAGAGCTGAAGACAAATGAATGCATGACTGCTGTAACTGTTGATTCTTTTAATAAGCTTTCTCTCAACTTCCTCATACTTAAGACTTTCAGTTTTAATGATGTGAACTGACTTCCTGCAGGTTTCTTTGCTGAAATTGATGCAGTTTCACTGCACAATGAATAAGATTCTCTTCTGATTCTCATGTGTTTCCTTCATTATCATACCCTTTTCATTTAATTAAATAATGTGACTCATCATTTATATCTTGCTGATTTAGAATTTCCTCTACCTTGAACTTGACATCTTGACTTTTCAGGTTGATCTCTGGCAGATTTTCTTATATTGATGTTTTCAGGTCTGCTGATTCAAGTAGTGATACATGAAATACTGAATGTATTCACATAGTGAGTGAAAGCTCAAGCTCATAGTTGATGCTTCTCTTAGTTTTAACAATTTGAAAAGGTCTCAACTTCATGTGATTCAATTTGTTGTTAAGTCACTTTGTTTAAATATTGTGATGCAGAAGATATACTTTATCTCTCTCTTTAAGAGTAAGTTCTTTATCTCTCTTTTTATTATAATATACTGCTGATCTTTCTGAGGTGAATTTAATATTTCTTTGCAACATTTCATGTAAGTTCTTGAGGTGATTCACTTGTATTCTTGTTCATTATGCTATCATTACTAGTCCCCTGACCTCATTCATAGCCGGGTTGAAACTGTAATTGATGTAGAATGATGATACTTCAGTTGTCTCTGTTGCTGTTGAATTGTATGTTAACTGAGCTATCAGTAAGAGTTTTACTCAATTAGTTTGCTGATAATTAACATAACATCATAGGTACTGTTTCATAATCTGATTAAGTCATTCAGTCTGCCCGTTCATTTGAGGATGATATGATGTTGATAACTTGTGATGAATCCCTAATTGGTTCACTAATGATTTTCAGAACTTGAAGGTGAAGAGTTTGTTTTTATCAGAGATTATCTCTTTCAGCAGTTTATGATTGACTGTTATAATTCTTAAAAACATATATGTGAGTTCCTCTGCTGATGATGCTTTATTGTAAGGTATGAAGTATTCATACTTCATGAATCTATTCATGATGATTAGTATTAAGTCATAAACTGCTTTCATCAAGGGTTCTTTCAACTTTGATAACTTAATTACAAAGTTCAGTGTGATGTTTACTCATGATCTCAGTGATGTCCTTGATGATTTAAGTAAATCATATGATTTATGTTGATCTGCTTTGCTTTTTTAACAGATACTGCACTTTTAAATGATCTCTTTGATTTTCTTCCTCATGTGTAGGAAGTAATACATCCTTGTGAGTCATTTTATCATTTTGTTAATTCTCTGATGATCATGTGTCTTGTTGAAATGACTCTCCTCTATTAGCTTCTGTTGAAGATTAACAGAAACATAAATCAAGCTTTAAAAAAATAATAAGCTTTTCTTCTTTTTGAAGCTTTCATGATCTTTAATATTCTGAAGAACCTGTTGTGTTAACTTGTTGTTCTTCAACACTTTTTAAATCTCATTTTTAAAAATGTCATCCTCTATCTGTATGATGAGGTTGAACTGTTTATTGAAAGACATGTTTCCTTGCTCATTCTTTCAAAGGATAACATGACTGATGATCAGCTTATCTTGTAAGTAATCAGCTCATTGACTGAGAATGTTCACTTTAACATTCTTTGATTCTTTTTAATAATGAATCTTGAAATTATACTGTGATAATTCTTCTGATCAATGCACTTGTCTTCAATTTAAGACTTTCATTGTCATAAAATACAACAGATTCTTATGATCTGAGTATACTTAAACCTCATGTTTAAGTTCTTTCAGATACACATGTCATTGCTTGAATGCATCAATAATAATTAACAGCTCCTTGTCATGTATCTCATAATTCATTTCAGTGCTTATAAACTTTCTTGAATAGAAAGCTACTGAGCACAGACATCTCTTATCATCTGATTGATTAATGCATGCTTTTATAGCTTCATCTGACGCGTCTGTCTTGAGTGTAATAAGTTTCTCAGGGTCAAAACTCATGAGAATTAATTAAGAAGTGAATTTCTTCTTCAACTCATTGAAGGCTTTCTGTGCTTTAAATGATCACTTAAATTTCTGATCTTTCCTAATCAACTCTGTTAAAGGTGATGTGATTTTTAAATACTTCTCAATAAACTTTTTATAAAAGTTCATGAACTCAAGGAAGAACTGTACTTCCTTGATGTTCCTTAATACTGATCATTCAATCACAGATTATATTTTCTCAAAGTTCATTCATAACTCTTCTGATGTTACAATGAAGTCTAGGAAGTGTACTTCCTTGAAATGAAAAAAACTCTTCTCAAGCTTTACTCACAATCCTGCATCCTGAAGTGCTTATAAGACTTTGCAGACATGCTGAACATGCTGCTTCTTCATCTTGAAGTAAATCAGTATGTCATCAAGGTACATAATCATGAACTGATTCAAGTACTCTCACAGTACATTATTGATGAAAGCTTGAAATGTTGCTGACGTGTTTGTCAATCTGAAAGGCATTACTAGGTACTCATAGAGTTTGAATCTCATTCAGAACACAGTTTTTCATTCATCTCCTTTTTTAATATGAATCTGGTTGAAAGCTCCTGAAATATTAAACTTGATGAATCATTATGCTCTCTGAAACTGATCCTGCAGTTCTGAAATAAGCAGCAAGAGGTAACTGTTCTTGACAGTAATGTTGTTCAATGCTTGATAATCAACACATAACCTGAGTGAATCATCTGATTTTGACACAAACAGTATTGAATATCTGACTGAAGATTGTGATTCTCATATGAATTCTTTTTATAAGTTCTCCTTTAAGTATTCTCACAAAGTGTTTAACTTCTGAGGTGACAATGAGTAAATAAGTTGCTTCATTAGTGTGCAACTTTTCATGATCTTGATTTCATGATCTCATTCTTAATGTTTCAGCAAGATGTTTTGATCCTTTACAGCTGTAAACAATTCCTTGAAGTCTTTATATTCTTTAGAGATAGATAACTTGATAACAGAGTCTCAGTCATCTTCAACTTGCCTGCTTCACAGTATCTTTATGTTGAGATTCTTCAGTTCCTCATGTGTTTCTTCTGTTGACATAATGAAGATCTTCACACCTTCAGGTGAGTTCAGGACTGAATATAATTTATTAAAATTATCACTCTTAACAAAGTATATCTCATTTTCAGCTCAATCAATCATTGAATTGACTGCTCAGAGTCATGATATTTCTAGGATTATATCACTTCCTGATTACTTTATTATGTTGAATTGAATCTTCTCTCAATATCAACTTAAATGCATAGACGTGAGAACCATCTCTCAGTTTACTCATTCATCATTATGTTTCATAAAGATCTCATTAAACTCTTGAAGTTTAAAGAGATTCTGCTTTACCTGTGTTTGAATTACATGTTTTGCAGTAAATCCTGAGTTCATGAAGTTCCCTGTACAGTCACTGTCTATTAGCAGTCAGGCTGGCTGATCATTGACTTTAACTCAGACATGAAAATTGCTCATGTCTTCCTGTGCTGCAGTGATGAACTCTCTTTGTTGTTCACTGCTTGAAGACTTTAAAATAAGCATCTCTGAGAGCCTCTGACCTGAAGGGCCTTCTAGTTTTTTGAATTAAAAGAAGAGAACTTTAAGTTCTTCTTTATATATTTAAAGTCTTCTGAATTCACCTTCTGAGCTGAATGCTTACTTGAATCTCTTTTAAAGTATTCATTTCAGAGTTCTCATACTCTCATATGAAGTTCTCATAAGATGTGTGCTCTGTCAGAGGTAACATATCCTCCTCTGATGATGAACTGAGAATCTTTCAGTGATGTCTCTTTGATTATATCTTGATAATTGATTTCTTCATGATCTTGTCTTTGTGTAAATGCATCTTGAATAATGTAAAGAATTTAATCTTTTATCTTTTTTACCTGCTTCATGTACTCCTCTTTCTTGCTGAGGGCATTGAGTATTTCAGTATACATTTGAATTCACCTTTCTTCATGAGTAAATAATCATTCATTATTATCTTCTTTCATAAGCTCTTCTGAGTCTTTAAAATTTATTACTTTCATGAAGTCTTCCTCCTCACTAGATGAGGGTATTATATCATCACTGTTAATGTAATTATCTTCTTGACTGAACTGCTTTCACTTGACTTGATGTCTTTCCGCGTCTGTGACAGAGTCTCAGTGAGAGATTGCAGCATATTCTTTTATCTTCTTTGATTAACATGAAAATCATTCAGAGCTGTTTTTGTCACTCTGATGAATTATACAGCTGTCATCATAACAAGCTGTTCAAGACATAACATTGTGCTGAACTGATTGCTTCAGTGCTGACTCTTTTAACACAGTGGCATATGTCTTCTTCTTCAGTGAAAAGACTTTTGTTGAGATTTAACAGTTACATGCAAAATGTCCTGACTTTCTGCAGTTATAACAATTTTCTTTGCCTCTGATACTCTTTGATACTTGCTTAATCTCTCTCTGAAATTGATTCCTGTGAAATGTTGCATTGATTTTCATTGACTGAGGGTTGTAATAAGGCTGATTGTTATACTGAGTGCTTTCATGAGGCTTATTCACCTTCAGTGATACATAATTCTTCTGGCTTTTCTTCATGAATCTCTCATATGCATGATTGTTGATGATGACTGACTTTTCAATCATTTTGACTAAGGTACTTGATCACTTTAATTGAGAGATTTCATCTTTGATGAAGTCCTTCAAGTCTTTGTAGTACTGCACAGTCAAGGCAGTGTCATCTTAATTCATATACATGACATGTCTCTGAAAATTAACTGTGTACATCATGACAGCTTTTTTCTGCATAATGTTGCAGATTTCTCACTTCACAGTTCTTTCTTGATTAATAATCTTAAACATGATTCTTATCTGCTTCTTGAACTTCTTTAAATTGATGAAGATTTCATTCATCTCATCATCATGATCCTTCTTCTCATTTTTCATATAATCTCAGAGGGTCAGCTCAAATCAATTAAGAACATCAGATCTTAAATAAGAAGATGCATACAATACTTTGTTAACTTTCTTCTTGAACATGATGTGATTGAGGTGAATGTAAGTATTAAGCTGAGTGAGGAATGAACTCAACATTCTTCATTTTTTTAAGAACTTATCTGATGATGAAATCTTGATCTTCATCTCTGATGATGTTGAACTCTCAACAACTGATGAATCACAACTGAAGGTTGTCATCCTTGTGAGGAACTCATGAGTCACAGTTCATTTCATGATTGATATTTTAAGAATGATACTCAAAGTGTAACAGGTGATGTCATAGTGACAGAGATAATATAATCATTCAATGAATTATATCAATGTTCATTTAATCACAGCACTTGATTCAATGAACTACTGATCACATGTAGACTTGAATAAGCTGAAGGTTGCAGACTTATGAGATTGCATTTAATACATGAGTTGAGCATGAGCTTCTAATTATGAATCTACCTGTGATTATATAAAACTTTAAAAGACTCATGTGTAACTGTACTGCTTGATGTGTGTAATCTCTCTGCTCAAGGTGCTCATGCTCTGAGCATCATGAGCAGTTGAGTGCTTGAGGTGCTCATGTCTTGAGCATCATGAGCAGTACCACATGTACGCTTACTGTGCATATCAATCAAGTGCTCAGGGTGCTCATGCTCTGAGCATCATGAGCAGTACTACATGTACACCTGCTACATGTATCAATCAGGTATCATCTAGTGAGAGGTGTAACACCTCTGCAGGCACTGAACTCAGAACTTAACAACTGAGGAACTTGTGATTCTATAACAGTTAATCAGTTTGAATAGCTTTAATGATAGCGCTAACAGGCTCAAAAGGCACAATCACAAGTTGTTAAACCTGTGAGTTATTCTATTATATATAAAGTAGTGAATTCATGCTACATGTTATATCATAACATGCCTCAACTGACACAGATTGAAGAGCAATTAATAACTCAAGTTCATATGCATCTTCAGATCTGACAAATCAAGGGACAGCAGTACAGATACAAGCATCATATTGTTAACTTCATGCAGAACATCATAAAAATCTATAATAAACTCTTTCTGCTAATCACTGATTTAAATGTAAGTCTCTGAAATTCTGTTCAAACTCTGTTCAAAAAGTATTCATGAATTAATTTGTGCAGATTATATTGCTTCAGCCTGCTTTTAACAGTGTGACATTTAATAAAATCATTGAGCAACACTTTGAAAGAACTTGCTGTGTGAGAAAACAGATGATGTTGAATTGACTTCATCATCTCTCTCATAATCATTCTGATTATCAGTGTATGAATCTGTTCATGCAGAACTTGCATAATTTGTCTGTTGATGATTTTGTTCATACTCAGCTACCTATTCATGATGTCATTTCATTTCACACATAAGTAGTAAATAAGAAAAGTAGTTCTGTTAATGTGTAACAGACTTCATACACTCTGTTGCTGCTGCTGCCCTCACTGTCACTGTCACTGCTCAATTGACAATGTCTGCTCTTCATCATTAATCTCTTAATATGAGAGAGGTTTGTTGACATCTGTTTTGCCTCAACAAGGCTGTTGCCCTCTTCACAGCTGAGTTTAAGGCTTGTTAATTGCATGTCAACAGTATCTGAAGCTTAACTGAGACCATGAGAATTGAGAAGGAATGAAGAACAGAGTACTTTAATTATTACCTGCATCTGAAGAGAATTAAATACCTGAGTGAGAAGGAAAGAGAATTTGAGAGAGTTACAGTGACTGTTGAGACAGGACAGGATCAGATTTTTAATCTCTGTCTCATCTCAATCCTGTCTCATCTCAGTGATGAATTTTCAGTTCAATCTTGATCTTGTTGATTAAACAGGACAGGAATAGTCCTGTTGTCTCAACACTATTGATATGTCATGATGATAATAACCTAAGCTTAACTTAAAGAGGCTTGATACAGTATCACATTAAGTTAGATGTCATCTAAGGAGTCATCAGTTTACATTTCATCATAAATTGTTACATTGAATTGTTAAAATTATTAATTTGAATCTCAACATCATGTAACAATCAGTTCACTGACTCTCAGTCACATTTTGAAAGCTGTTTTTTGAGGCTGTTCTTTGAGGCTGTTGTTGAAGCTGTTTTGAAAGCTGTTCTTTGAGGCTGTCATTGAGGCTGTTTTGAAAGTCATTTTTTGAGGCTGTTGTTGAAGCTGTTTTGAAAGCTGTTTTTTGAGGCTGTTGTTGAAGCTGTTTTGAAAGCTGTTTTTCAAGGCTGTCATTGAAGCTGTTTTGGAAGCTGTTTTTTGAGGCTGTCATTGAAGCTGTTTTGAAAGCTGTTTTTCCCTTTTCCATGTCCCAAAACCACTGACAGTCATATAAGAAGTCACGTGACCAGGATCCTGCTGAGATCACAGGATGAGATGAGACAGGACTTCTATCTCAGTCTCAAAGGACAGGACTACTGCTTAATCTCATATCTCATCTCATCCCGTCTCATCCCTTCATCCTGAACCGGGACTCCCGTCCCGGCGGTCACCCTAAAGAGAGTCATAAATTCTTTTGAACTGTCATTGTGTGCCTGCAGACAATGCAGGTGATTTGTCACATTACAGTAATAATTTTATTATCTCAAACAACTCATATAATGCAGCTGTTGAATGTGGCACTTTTCTCCTTTAGTAAAAGCCTATGATGATAAAGTTTCAGAGCTTTGTTCAGCTGAAATTGCTCATGTCATCAGAGCTCAATTTGTAGAGATATTTCATCATGCTTGACATCAAGATTTCACTTCTCAGAACATACATCAGGTCTTTAAAGCAGTGAAAATTATCTCATGAAATTTAACTAAGGTTCTAAATGCAGTCTCAAGTCTAGAAACCTCTAAAAGTTCATTATTAATTGATTATTCTCTGAAGACAGCCCTCTATAAATATGTCATGTGATTGAGAAGAACTAAAACACTCTTTGAATCACTTAAAAGAAGGTGTTCAAGAGACATCTTCACAAGTTCAAGTCTCAAAAATTGTGAAATATGTTGAGACAATTACAGATGAGAAATGTGATTAATAATGAATAAATTATGTATTTTATGAAGTGAAAAATCTGTCTTTACAAGCTTTCACTGCTCTGAATGATGTCAACTATATTCAGAGAGCATCTGAACAGCATGTGAAATCACATTCTTCTCAATTAAGACCTTTTCAAGACCTCTTGATGATCAGGAACAATGTTTGCCACATGTTTTTTATTCACTTATAAGCTCACAATCAGTTAAAAATGCTGTTGTGAAGCATCAGTTGACTCACTCTTTTGAAAGAGCAAGCTCACAAAATGTAGACAACTTGTGATGTCATAATTTTAACATTTTGTAAAAGAAACAGAAGCTATCACCTATAGCTCTCTTAATAAGTAAAGCATAAAAAAGAGTTTTTTAATTGTTCTTTAAAACAATTGAACAATATATTGACCTAGCAATGAGTCAATACAAATGAGTTGAATGATGAGAAGCTTTTTTAGAATTACAGCTAGAATATTTTATACTCTGATCTTAATAATCAAAAAGGTTTATGAAAGCTTGCATCAGGCAAAAATAGACAATACAAATGAAGCATTAAATATCAAAGGTGATGAGGGAATACTACTGCTGTAATTAAGAAAGACTTCAGCAAGAAAATCATGAAGCTGTCAGAGTCATCATATAATAGTATGACAGTACAACAAGTACAACATTATAATACAACACTATAGTACAACATTATATAGACATGATGACTCAACGCTTAGCGCCTTGGCATCAAGTAAAACTCTTCACAAGGAGGTTCAGAAACCTGCTTCCTCAGTGATCAGTTTTGCCACTGAATAAAAGATGTATAACCATTGCATTGACCCTATCATGACTTTTGCCTATGACACCCCGTTCAAACACCACTATGATGACTGTCATACACTCACCCTCTTACATACTGATCACTCAGTACCTTCAGGTGAACGGTCATGTTGAAAGCAAATAAGACATGATGACACCAACGCTTTGATCTCATCAGGTCAGTGAAACAGTCAATAATCAAGCTGAGGCAGGCCCTTCAACTAACAGGTTTACATTATCAGTCATTAATACCTCTACTTCTGACATCATTGATGATGATGAACATATCACTGCAGGCAACTTCAATGACATCATTGAAGATCTTGAGGCAGTCACTGCTCATAATCAGGAGGTCATTGAGCGCCAGTGATTATAATTATGATGCATATGACAAGAAATTAAGTTTGAGGACAATAAAAGAGAGCTTCAGGAGCTCAATCAACATCTGCAAGAAAGTTCTTCAATTATGATAAACTCAAGGAATGATGCAAGTTCATCACATGAATTATGATGTCAAGCTACAACAGATATCACACCTTCCCCTTTTCAACACCTTATAAAGTCATGAGAGCCTCATCTCTATGCAGGAGGCATTAAAGTCATGAGATGAAAACTTTAAGAATACTTGAATAAAATCAATCAGAATCAGGAGCTGATGTCAGAGCAATTTCTTACTGAATGAGATTTCATCATCTGAGCAGGCACCTACCTTGAGAAAACAGTCATGAGTGACTGATGAAAGCAAAAGGAGCAGCATGATCACACTTAAATCACTTATGACAACTTTTTAAAGATTCTAGAGAAGAACCTATCCCCTGATGAAGACATGAATGAATGAAATATCATCACCTTTAATGCAGTTGAACTCTGCAGCCATGATACAATCACCTCTTGATATGACAGATTATCAGAACTCTACTGCTTTCTTTCAACCTCACACAAAGAGATCAGTGAGATGCTCATTTAAGACTGCTGATGATCAAGGCTTCCTCATCACATCCTGACTGAACTACAACATTGAGATCTGACGCAGGTTGCAAGACAGTCAATGCAGGAAATTTCAGCACATCTTGATGTCATCATCAATCATGAATCATTCTGAAGCCGCTCAGACACCAAAAAGGATCACTAAAGCAAAACTGACAATAATGACAAAAGTACAACACAGATGTCATACTATGACAGAAAAGAATTCCTCATCAAACAATAAACAACCTGCACTCAATTCACTCAATTCAGTCATGAAAGAGAAAACAACTCATGAGGTTTCTATCATGAAAGTGGCCGCAATCAGAGCCAGAATCTCAATCATATATCAATCACTGAGGGAGCAACTATGATGACAACATGAACATTCACAACCCCCTCATGCTGACAAGGAGACTTCATCTCAAGGAATGAAGTGAATGCATGAAGGTCAGCAGGTCTCTGCATTAAATGTGAAGTCATCAGTCATTGAACAAATGATTGTATGACTGAATGATCTACAGCTGTCTCCACTGCAGTTAATGTGAATAAATGACTCACAGATCACCTTCAGTTTGCCTCATTATTAATTATTGATGATATCTCACGTCTGATATCAGGGCAACTAGAGGTGGAACTGCACATAATGACAATGAGTGATATGATGAGCAAATCTTCACAATATTCATATATTATCAACAATGGCAGTCAGGGCAATATAATTACATGAGATGTTGTCAATAAGCTGTCTCTATCAACTGAATCCTATGAGGCTCAAGGCAATGCATGAGGTAATGTGATTGAGCTATCAGAGTCTGTCATACTGATGATTACAGCATATGACATTGACAGTCAACTTTACCACTATAGTAATTGTTTCTTTATCACACAAGACAACACATCAGCTCCTTTTGTCCTCAAGTTATCATTTCTAGTTCATGCAAACTCAAATCACTACTATGATACAGGTAAATTTCTATGAAGAAAGTTAAAACATACTACTGCATGCTGTATATTCATCATCAGTGAAAAGAAGGTGTTGAAGAATGTCTTATGTATGAACAACCTCACTATTATCAACTGCTTTATAGGGCCGGCGGACCTAGTGACTGATATGGAAAAATATACCCTTCAGATGAACTCATTACAGTATGACAGAGGTAGAAATGTGTATGACACATTATCACCTGAATATCATGAGTACATGAACATATTTCAGGCAGCTGAGAAGCAGTCTCTGCTTGAGAGAGGTTCACATGATCATGTCATTGACTTGAAATCAAGGCAGCAACCTTCATTCAGAAAGTTATACTCAATGTCTTCAGCTGAGCTCAATGTACTGAAGGTATATTTAGATGATGTTATGAAAGCAGGCATAATTTACAAATTAATATCATCTGCAGCTTCACCTGTCATGTTCATGCCTAAATCAGATGAAAGCCTGTGACTGGTCATTGATTATAAGTGATTGAATGACATTATCATTAAGAACTGTTATCCTCTATCACTCATATCAGATATGTTGAAAAATCTTCAAGGAGTTAAGAAGTTCACTAAGCTGAACTGCAAGAATGCATATAATTGAATATGAATCAAGAGTGAAGATGAGTGGAAAACAGCATTCTGAACACAGTTCAGCCTGTTTAAATATCTTATCATGTCTTTCAGTCTCATGAATGCTCCTGCTATGTTTCAGGCATTCATTGATAAGGTTCTTAATGAGTTTCTTGATATAACTTGTGTGATTTATCTAGATGATATCCTGATCTTCAGCAAAGATGAATCTGAACATGAGGAGCATGTACAACAAGTATTAATTACATTATGACATCATGATCTTCATCTTAAGATCAGCAAATGCTCCTTTAATGCAACAGAAGTGAACTTCCTGAGGTTTAAGATCAATACTGAAGGCATACATATGAGTTCAGAAAGAATTCACGCTGTTGAAGAATGACTATCATCAGAGAACATTCATGAATTGCAGGTCTTTTTAAGCTTCATTAACTTCTTCTGAAGGTTTATAAGAGATTATTCATGAATTGCAGCATCACTGTTAAATCTCCTGAAAACAGGAAAGAATAAAAAGAAGACTGAGGATACATTATTCTCTCCTCTTCAGTCTCAACAGACTGTTACTAAAAGAAAGCAGAACAGCCTGATCTCATTGTAAAGATTTAACACAAGTTATTCAGCATGCAGCCTGTAAGTCAGAGGAGAGCTACAACAAGAAAATGTCATACCTGCCTCTTTTTCACTTTCAGGAGCTGCATTGAAAGTGTTTAATGCTCTGAAGAAGACCTTCATGAGTGCTTCATTGCTACACTACTTCAATGAAAACAAACTCATGAGGGTTGAAACAGACGCCTCTGAATTCACAATTAATGAAATCTTGATGCAACACTTTGAGGTTGACAGTCAATTGCACTGATTATCAGTTACTTACTACAGCAAGAAGCTGCTAGATACTGAGACCTGATATGATATAAATGAGCAAGAACTCCTTGTCATCATGAAAGTCATGCATCATTAAAAACACTACTGTCAGGGTGCTAGACATCAAATTGTCATACTGACTGATCATGCAAACCTTGTTTGATTCATGACTACCTCAAACCTCACATGAAGGCAGCTCAAGTGAGCTGAAAAGCTCACTGAGTACAACTTTAAGGTCACATATCAAGAGGGCAAGAAGAACTCTGTTGACAGTTTGTCAAGATGACCTGATTATGAACTGCTGAAGGCTGTCAGTACCTCAACTGTCACTGAAATAGTGTGACAGTCCTTCCATTTAGGAAGCAAGAATTATAAGTCAGTGCAGGAGAAATTATACATGCTTGCTGCAATGATGCTGCAGTCAAGACGCTCAGTATGACAGAGGTTATAACAAGAGAACATCATACCTGTCACAATGAATACTATCAGTATGATGAACACTGAAGATGATGATCTCATTAGAACATCAGTGATGCAGAACTTATCTGCTCAAGAAGAAGCAAGCTGTGATGAATATGTTAATACAATGAATACTGAAGCTGACAGCATGACTGAAACATCAGCAGTTTATGATCTACATGCTCAAGAAGCAAGCTGTGATGAATATATTAATACAATGAATATTGAAGCTGATGATATGATTGAAACATCAGCAGTCCGTGACCTACATGCTCAAGAAGCAAGTCATGACTGAATAAGAGAACTTAAATATGCAGAGCTTCAGCAGCACTCAATCAAGGATAACTCAACAAACACTGCAGTTATGAACAATGACACAAGTCATGTTTCTATTAACCTTTAAATTGAGGATAGCACTTCTGCTGACACTGTTGAAGCGCTTCAACTTGTGTCTACTCACTCACCAATAGGTGAGGAGATAACAGCTTATATAAGAATGTTTATCAAACAACTCAAACATGCAATTCATACTGAGCAGTCAAAAGACAGTTTGATATGATAAGTATGACAGGGATTAACTACCCCTCTTGAGGATAAAAACAACTTGGCTGAGTTTAAGATGATAAATATGAATATAGACATGAACCCTGAGATGATCATGACATCAGAGATGCAGTCAAATATGGCATCTATATTGCTGAATATATGAAAATGTTGGCAAGAAATAGATGATGTTGTACATTATGATGATAAGATCTACATTCCACAGAATCCTGCCCTTCACAATGCAGTGATCAGTTGATTTCATGATGATGTTTTTGCAGGCCATTTCAGGAAGTCAAGGATCACAGAATTAATGTGATGATCTTATGACTGATCTGATGTTGTCAGAGACGTACAATGTTACTGTCATGACTGTGTTGAATGTCAAAAGGTGAAGTCAGCTCATCACAAATCATACAAGTTATTAAACTCATTGTCAGTCTCAACTGAGTCATGACATACAGTGACAATGAACTTCATTATGAATTTATCACTGAGCAGCACATATGAAAGTATGACATGAGATTCAATCCTCATTGTAATTGATAAGTTGATCAAAATGGCTCACTATATTTCAGTATGAAAGACAATGTCAGTTGCTGACTTCATTGAAGTGTTTATTCAGGACATAGTCAAGCATCATGACATGTCAGAAGTTCTAATCACAGACAGAGATAAATTGTTTACATCAGAGCAGTGAATCAGCTTCTGCTTTCACATGTGATGTCATCATAACATGTCAACAGCTTTTCACCTGTAAACTGATGATTAAACAGAGAGGCAGAATCAGTCCCTGAAGACATATTTACACATATTCATTAATGAGCAACAAGAGAACTGAGTGAAGCTTTTACTCTGCATGAAGTTCTCATACAACAACTTCATACATGCTGCTATGAGAAAGAGCCCCTTTCAGCTTAATTTAAAGTGAGACCCTCAGATGAGTCTAAGTAAGTCACTTATACAGCACTCACATGAATAAATAAAACTTTATGCAGATGCACAGCAGCTTCAAGATCAAATTGCAACAACTCAGAAGCAATTATGACAGGTTAATGAAATGTATGCAAATTATTATAATCAGCGCTGAACAGAGATAACATTCAAAGAAGGTGATTTAATACTGATCAATGAAAAGAATGTGTCAGTGAACAAACAGATGAAGAAACTGCATTGAAAAAAGCTCAGCTCATTCATGATACAACATGTGATAAGTCAATCATCATATGAACTTGATCTCTCAGAGGATTGAAACATCTATAATGTATTCAATGTCACTTTATTGAAGTCATTTCAAGACACATGTCATGTGTCTCCTGCATTGACAGGAAAAGACCTACTACTCAACTGAGATGATGAGTGAGAAGTCAAGGCAATTGTGAATAACTGCATTCATGATGACAGGCTTCAATACTTCATCAAATGAAAGCTGACAGATCAGGTGTGAGATGACACATGAGAGTCAACACACTTCATCTGCAATGCAAAGACAAAAATGTGAAAATTTCATGCTGACAACTTTGATAAACTGAAATCTGAGTGAGTTGTACAACATGACCTTTCAAGGTTGATTGAGAAGCTGTTGCAAAAGTCATGAGCCTTAAGATGTGACTCTTCAAGGTTGATTGAGAAGCTGTCACAAAAGTCATGAGTCTTAAGAATTGAAAACTTTGTCAGCTTTGTTAACCTGATCTCTTATGACAGAGCCTGTGCCTTATGACAAGTATGACAAAGGCTATGATGCTACAATGCTACAACAGGATCTTTAATAGGATTATTGCATGAACTACATTATCACTGACATGTCACATTGCAGAGAACCAGAGAACACTCAAGCACAGAAACATTTCATTTCAAGTCTGAAGATTAAAATGAATCTGAGGTCAACACCTTGCACTCAACCTCTCATCAGTGTCATGTCAAGTCATTCTCATTTATTTACTTGTCTTCTGTTGTCTTAAATTCTTCTTCATTATTTGATGAAGCCTTTGACCTCATCTCCTCAACATGATGCTGCTTACAGAGTTTGATATACTCTTGATGATGATGAGATTGATGAGTGTTGAGGATGCAAAGAGCGTGAGCAGTGCTTTTCAATAAAACAGCAAGAGCTTGAATGAGCTCCTCAAGATTATTAAATTAACATTAATCACCTCATTATGAATGCCGTGAGACTCATGTTGAGGAGTGACTGCAGGGGGCGTGAAGGGTGCTGATAATGATTGATAAAAGACAGCAGCATGAGGATCTGATGATCAGTCATTGAATGCTATGATTAGTTAGCAATGCAAAAGTATGACATAAAGTACAACAAAAGTATGACATAAAGTATGACACTTTGTTGTACTAAACAAAACAAAAGGGGATTAAAGAAGGCAGACTTATGATGTGCTGTCACTTCTCTGATCATCATAAACATGCACTGAGACAACAACATCAGAGCTCTCAGAGTCAAGAGCAGTGATGATCAGAGACTCTGTCATGCATTGCTCATGAGAGTTACAGAGAGATATGCAACATGTGCAGGCTTCTCTGTCTGACACAAAGCAGTGATCAACTTCAGCTCTTATACAAGAGCCACAGTGAGCAGTACCTGACAACATGTGACTGAGGTTCTCTTAAATCACATGCTCATGATGATGAGCCTGCTGCATGTGAGCCAGCAGTGAGGTATCATCATGACATCACACAGAGCAGGAACTGCTGCTGAAGACATCACTCAGAGATAAACACTTGACTCTCTTTGAGTGCTGAACAGTCAGTTTTATCATCCTGTTTCCTCATCTCTTTCTGAAGGTGTTGATCATCACAGTTTCACTTGCTGACTCTGACTCAGAGCCCTCCTCATCACACTGAGCTCAGAGATCATCATCCTGTTTCCTCATCTCTTTCTGAAGGTGTTGATCATCACAGTTTCACTTGCTGACTCTGACTCAGAGTCCTCCTCATCACACTGAGCCTGAAGATTGACAGGCTTCCCTGGCGGAGGCAGGTCTCCACCATTGTTCATGACCGTGAGTTTGAGAGTTTGATTATTAATTGCTTATATATCATGTTAGCATTCATACGATGTATGACAGGAAGTATGACACTGCAAGAATGTTGAATCATGAGCTGCAAGCTTCATGATGCTCCCTTCATGAGGTGAACACCTCTGCAATGAGGATGACGTCATGAAGTCATCAGGTCACTCAATGAGCTGTGAAAAAGCTGTGAGAAGTATGATGACATGTCATAAGAGAGATGATGAAGAAGAAACACAAGGGAAGGGCGTTTTGAACCTACAGTAAACATTTTAATTTTGATGTTTATGTTAGGAGGAACTTACTGCCAGGCGTGATATCATCACAATTAAGTGAGGCATGTGATCAGCCTTACCTTAACACAGTTTCACACCCTCACCCTACATGGTCAACCACTTATCAGGCCATCATGGTGATGTCTATGATGATGAATTCAGAGTCAATTGGCCCCGGGGACGGCGCCATGAGAAGGGGAATGCTGTGTCAGGGTCATCATATAATAGTATGACAGTACAACAAGTACAACACTATAGTACAACACTATAGTATGACATTATATAAACATGATGACTCAGCGCCTAGCGCCTTGGCATCAAGTAAAACTCTTCACAAGGAGGTTCAGAAACCTGCTTCCTCAGTGATCAGTTTTGCCATCAAATAGAAGATGTATAACCACTGCATTGACCTTATCATGACTTTTGCCTACGACACCCTGTTCAAACATCACTATGATGATCATCATACACTCACCCTCTTACAGAAGCCTGTTTAATCTGTGATTAACATTGTCTCAGAATCTGAATCAAGATCTGGCAGTATGAATCTGTAGTTGAGTGTGTCAACTGAGTCACTGCTTTAATTTCTGTGATGTCATCAAGCTGCCTTTTCTGAACTGACATCTTGAATATATGAAGCATATGAGGGTGAAGAAGTCTAGTTAAAGACTAAATGAGTGTAATATTAAACTATTAAACTAGACTAATGAATAAAAAAAATTTGTAAATCAGAAAGAAATGAGCATCTGTACATACTTAAAAATGCTCACTTAAGTTGATGTCAGAGCAATGACAAGTCTCTGACAACATAAACTCAGCTGAATTTCACTTCACTCATGTGACTGCTTTTTTAAGGTTGAAGTGAATGAACCATACTCTGCATTCAACACAACATATGTAAACCCTCAGTGCTCTTTTTACAGCCTGTTATGATAAACTGAATTGCAGCTTGTTGCATTTAAAAGATATCATCAGACTCAGTTGCTGCTCTGAAGTTGACTGCAATGAATATAAGCCTTTTTTAAATCTGCATATGTAAATCTTCTGTGCCTTGTTTGCAGCCTGCTATGATAGATTCAATCTCAGCTCATTGAACTTGAAAAGTATCTTTGAGCTCATTTACTGTTGTGAAGTAAGTTGTAACAGAATCTCTCACAATAAGCTTAATCATCACTCATAAGTCTGAGCTGCTTGACAGCTGCTGTAGCTGAGTACAAATTAAGTAGCTTAAATATCTGATCTTGATAAATGATCTGAAGATTGATGATGACAATGTGAGAGTTTGCTGTTGATTGTAATCTGCAGTGTAACAGTCAGTGCAAGGCTTTTTCAAACTGTTATGTAGGTAGAAGGCTTCTGAAGAGGCTGAAGATGAATATTTATATGATTTCAAAAGACTCAGTGACTTCAGTCTGACAGTGAGAGCATATTGCTGCTATAATTGAGAAAGATGCTGATAAGAAAATCATGAAGCCTGTTCAATCTGTGACTAACATCATCTCAGAATCTAAAGTCAAGGTCTGACAGTATGAATCTTTAATTGAGTGTGTCAATCAGGTCATCTGATGAAGTTGTGATTAATTAAGCTTCTTGATGTCTGTGTTGAGTATTCTGCTAAATCTGATGATTTTGTACACAATGTTGAGAGCTTGTTCAGAGAAAGTGAATGTTTTTTTAATAACATTATCTCTTCACTCTTCTGATGACTGTCAACTTTCAGAACATGTGAAAATCTTCTACTTATCTTTGCAACCTCTGAGCAGAACAATTTTAGTCTCAACTGCAGTGATCTCAAAGTTCATCAGTGTGTTTTCATAACTGCTGTAAGAATTTTCAATTTCTGTTTTGAGCATCACACTTCTTCACACTTCATTGTCTTCACTCTGAGCCTTTATGTCATAGCTGTGCAATGATAATGCTTCAGTTGATCTTGTGTCTCTGATTTTGCTTGTTTATGCTTGAAGTATGATGTGCATTGAAAACACTTTGAATATCACAGTAGCTCAGTGCAAATCACTTGAGAATAAACATAGAGCAAAACACTGCTCAAGATTTTATATATGCCTTGAAGGTCTTGATAAGACCTTGTAATCAAGATGAAAAGATTCAGTAAGATTCAGATGAGTCTCAGTATGAAGTGTTTTCCTCTCTTTTTGTTGATAGAAACACAAATTCTTTTGTTATGAAGAATCTTCTCCTTCAAAGTGACTTTGATAACTCATAACTTCAATTATAAGAAAAGGAGGCTCATTGCTTCTGTAGTGTGTTTCTCAAAGAATTTGATTTCATTCAAATCCCACAATCTTGTTAATTGTTAATAGATATTTAATTTTTATACATATTTTGAATCAAGTTTCTGTGAGTGAGATGTGCTAAGTTTTCATTATAATCTTCTGAGACCTTACAGTTAGTGATGACTGTGAGTGAAGTAAAGTGTATCTTACTATTCTGAAGAACTTGGTTTGAATTTTTGTGCCTGAGTTCAGATTCTGCTGTACACTTTCACATTTCTGCTGTGAAGGTCTATTCTCACCTCTTCAGAACTGATTACTTGTGCAAGTTATAATTTGTATGACTGTGATTGTGCAGCTCAGTGAAACTGTCATGCTCTTTCAGTTCAGTAGCAGGATCACTGAATTCTGTCATAACAAGCTTTAAACTTTCATTTTTAATTTTAATGATTTTTTGTAATGAGTTCAAATTCATCACTTCTGTATCACTTTAAATCAGTTTCAGCCATTTCACCTGATGCTCAGGTTGATCACTATCTGTGACAAGTCATGATCAGACATTCATGATTACATTGTCAATATTAAACCTTGCAGCGCCTTTATAGACAGTGTAAGAGGCTGACTACTGAATACACTCAAGCGCTGAGAGATAATATTAAGGGTTATAAAAAAGATTGTGACTAGTTGAGAGTGCAAGCTAAAGGTCATCACTGCACTGAATGTCTGAATATGAATATTATGAAAATGAAGGCTGATGCTGTCAGATATTGTTTAAGTTGAAAGCTCAGTCTGTGCAATTATTTGCTCTGAAAATTTAATCTGAGATTGCAGAATCCTGCACAATTTGAATCACATAAAAAGAATTGACAGTTTCAAGCTGAGTCTCAGAAGGATTAGAACTCAGATGCACATTTGAACAGAAGAGATCAAGAAGATTCTGATGAATCAAGTGCAGAACACTGAACAGACTAAAAACAGTGTCTACACACAAATGAGTATAAAGTGTTGATGTTGACAATATATAAGAATGAATGATGACAAGGATAAAAGAAAAGCTTATACAGCTTTAAGTATAGAAGAAGATGAGTGAGGCTGAGATGTTATCAGTATAAATGAGTGATCTGTAAGAAAGATGAATTTCAGAGCTTGAAAATTTCTTTTGTAGTCTGAAGTGAAAGGAAAGAGTGTATTCAAGATAAGTCAGTGAAAGTGAAAGGAAGAAGTGAATTCACAATAAGTTAAGTGATAGATGATGTGCTGTGATGTGTTATCAGCCTTCAGAATAATTCACTGGTCAAGGAAATGCCATAAAGCTTTGCCAGTGAGGCTAGATGCAAATCCATCTGCATGAACACAGCTTGAGGTACTATAGTGAAGGTTCATTGCAATGTCAGAGTGAAGCCAAGGAGTGTGTCTTAATGATGAAGACGTTCTAAAGCAGTAGATCAGAGTATTATGGTGTTAGCTGATGAAGAAATGAGGTATTACTGAAGTTTGCAATGTCAGCGGCAATAGGTGGCAAAATGTGAATTGTGCATTCTTTTCAGTGAGGCAAGTGAGGTCAGTGAGCTCAAGGCGCTCCTTCCTATGAAGGGGTACTGAAGGCTCTGGCAGGGTCATTTCAGCTTGCCAGCCAGTAAGTCTCAACCCAGAGGCATGCCGCCAAGTCAATGACGCACAGACTGATGAGCTGACTGAAATTGAGCAGCACTTCATTGCCTGAGGCCTACCTATACTTTTGGGGCGGGGGGTCGCAGTGGTGGTGACGACAGCAGCGTTGACGCATCTGCTGTTATGTTTGGGGCCGGGGGGGGAAAAAGGGGGAGGAAGGCGAAAGCAGCAGCAGCAGCAGTGGTGAGGATGAGTTGGCGGCAGCGGCGAGGCGGAGATCTCTGTAGGCATGTTAATTAGAAAGCCACATCACGAATTACCTACAAATTGAACGTTCAATACGAGTCGTTCTGAATGGCCGAAATTTGGCCGAAAATCGAAACACGTTGAAAATTCAAGGCCGTGTGGCGACGCTAGTTGCCTAGTAATTTTTTGCTAGTTATATAACCTGTCCCAAAACGTACGACCTTCTTATGGTATGCAACGCAGGTATTAGCCAGTTCAACAGTTTCTGCGATAATGGACATGACCTACAATCCCACCACGGGATTCCTGCCTACTCGATATGCAGATCCCACCCGCCATCATGTGCCAGATCACGCATCCCCTCCCCATCCATCAAGCCATGGACATACGCTTCGCCCACGATTGTGAAATGTCTATCATTTGGGTCGTCGCCAAGCGGTCTCAGCACAAACGGGACGTTGGTTCCATAGATCAGGTAAACAACATCGCCCTGTTTCACGCCGCGCGCCGTGATGCCCATTCGCTGGTCTTCAGTGACGAAGAACAGTCTCTGCCAGATAGAATTATGCAAAGCGGAGAAGAATGGCGGAACAAGCTTTAACGAGTCCAGTATTTCGCTGTTTGTGGGGCGGTTTTCAACATATGCACCTAACCCGTGAAACTTTTGCCACGCATCAAAGGACTTCTTCATTCCCGTCTGTGGCAACCGCTGAAGGCCATTGCGATTGGCAACCAGAGTTTGCCAGTAGGCATCTTCTCGGTGCTCACGAGTATGGTGATATCGTTGCGGCAGGGCCTCCGCCATCCGTTGCCAAGATAAGTATTGCCGCCCCCGTGCGGCCATCTGTGCCGCTATACTCGTCTGCGCACATGATTCGGTATGCAGATCGACTCCGACTTCAATGATACGGTCAACTTGGAAGCCTTGGATGGTCAAAACCTTGTTGTCATTTGAGACCTCGGGGAACAGAGGCGTGAACATGCGTAAGGTGGCGTTGAAGCTGTAGCCCACGTCTGTAATATCTTCCAATGGCACACGAGGGCGTCGATCGCTGTCGACTGTCCAATCAGGGACCCAAGAGGGCATCTCGCGCAGTCGTCTCAACTCATCGTTTTTGGCTTTGGGCCTAGCCCCATCGTGGATTGGATATAATTCTTGTGTCGCTCGATAGCATAATGAGAGTAATTTCAACGGCAAGTCTCTCGGTTCATTTCTTGTAAGAAGAAATCTCGCAAAATCTGTGTAAACACAGGCAGCAGAAGTTTCCCCATATCGGATTTCTATATCGCCCTCTCGCAAATCTGTTGCCATACCTAGAAAGCCATATATTTTGTCTCTTGAATCGGTCATGAGTTGGTTCCGGAACTCGTACACTAGATTTCTGATCGCCGCTCAACGCTTTTGATAGGTTGAAGGCGAAGTTTGAGGACGTATCATCTCCCATGCACTCCGATCGAGATATATCCCCCTGTCACCAAAAGCTGTCAGTCCAGACAGCCGTGGAAGGAGAGGTCCCCAGTCATGGCGGAGCATAGCTCCTCGCAAAGCCATAAATTGGCCCCACGTCACGCTTTCATGTCCGCAGACGAAGCTTTTACTACTTTCAGGCAAAGAACCTTCTTGTATGATCCATCCTCGCCCAAATCAGGGCCGGTGGAACAAACTCATGAACGCTATCCACGGAGCTAGCTGCTCATCAGAAGCGTCCTGCGGAGGAGCTCTCACCTCATCACTATCATTCAAGTGAGCCCTGTCCCCTCTTTCTAGCGCCCTCAGTTTCAAAGCTGCATCAACTGACGTTATGAGAGCCATGGCAGAGTTGCTCTTTGCATCTGCTGGGCCAAGCCAGATGATCAAATGGGTGGTATCATGATAGACCTCACTCATGAGCGCAACCTGCCGTGCCTTCTCCGCTCCGTCGGACTGGTTGATGCAGATCCATACGATCTGAAAAGGGACCATCAGGTTAATTTAATGGCAGAACCCTGGGATCCACGTGACCACATACCGTCATATTACCGCTAGTCCCTTCTCAGCTGTCAAGGAACATCAAATACATATCCTGCGCTGAACCTGCTCACTCGCGACTTTCTTCCCATCACAAACCGACCCTTCCGCCATTCATGCTGCTACCGCACTGCTATTGCCTTAGCGCCTGTACGATGCCCGCCGTAGTTTCAACTGACGCTATGGCAGCAAAGGATTATGGGTGCGACTATGCCCTCTGCCGTCGTGGGCAGCTGCCCCCAAGTGTCGCCAAATTGTTCATAACGCATCTCCGACAGCCCCTTCTCTTCAATCTTAATTCCCATACTGTCCAAGAAAAGCATCCCATCGCGTGTTTCTTTCCAGGCCCAGCCGTCTTTCACATTCCACCTCTTATCAAAGACTTTCTTTTCCAGAGGTGTTCGTGACGGAGGAAACCGTCTGCCAGTAAAGTTAAACGGCTGCCGTGCACCATTTCCCCTTGTCGCATTCTTGGAGACTTTGCAATAGCGGTAGATTATAGAGTGAAATCTACTCTCACATAAAGCTCTTTCTGGATTTGAACCTGAATTACGCAGGGGTAGAACGTAAGCAATGAGTAAGCAGCTTGAGCCGTGGCTGAGCAAGACTGAGCTTGCCCTAAGCAGACTTGAGCCAACAAGATTATGCTTGAGTAGAGCCTGAGCTGGCTTGATCAGCGCCTGAGCAATCCCGGTTAATGCTTGAGTGATCTTGATATTGGGCCCTTTACCTGGCAGGGATATGCTCACTAAGACTGACTGGTCCCATTTCTGGGCTCTTTCATTGAAAGGACTGGAAATGAACTCCCCCGGCAATACCTGCCCTTCAGCAAAAATTCATGAGGAATTCATCATGCTGATCCTCCATGATTGTGATTGAACAAGTTGTGCATCTGGCCTGCAAAAACAAAGCAGTATCACGTGACACTTACCCCTCACCAGGCTGAGAACTTCGCTCACGATAAACTGACCACATGACTGACAATCTCCAAGACCTAGGCAAATCAAGCCATCTATTAAAGTCATCTATTAAAGCCTTCTTCTTCTTCTTCTTCTTCTTCTTCTTCTTCTTCTTCTGCTTCTGCTTCTGCTTCTGCTTTGTTCAGCTCCCCCTCAGGACAGTCTCCTATCATGATGAAATGACAATCCTCTGAGGAGTTTGCCCTCTGGAGGCTAGTCCAGAACTACTACAATGAACACTACTGCTTCAGTGGCTATGAAAGTGAAATTGACTCATTCATCCCAACAGGTTCCCTTCTTAATGATTGTTGCTCAATCATAATGGCGGTCCTTGGCGATAGGATTCATGAGGCAAATGTGATCCTCGCCAGGCGCTCAGGAGACGAAGGTGTTCACCCTTGCCTCCTTTGGTGTGGTCTTCATACAAACATCGCCCTGGTGAGATATATTGTGGAGCAAGCGGAAGAGCCTTGTATATCATTAATCACATTGTTGAACTCTGAATGTTACTACAATCATCGTGGGGAAAACTCTCTACATATAGTCATAGACAATGGCCAAACTGAAACCGTCCATTTCTTGCTCAAAGAATGGACGTTGAGGCCGGTAAGGATGCTCATACAGCACAGCAGCATTCTTCCGCAATCCCCTCTTCAGAATCACGCTGTTTCACAAATTGAGTTATTATTCCTCATGCTAATTTACACTCTTCCAGTTGGCAAATTTGAACCAGAACCAGAGCTCATTGTACACTTCAAAGCTTGATCTTGATACTGCGCTACAGTTCGATGGCTCAAAATACTTTGAAAGTATCAGAATTTCGCATCTAAGAGCCCTCAATTCAAAGTCAGATATGTTTCCTGATCAGTGTAGCTGGTATTTTCTCAAAAGAATGCAGCAGCGCTGGGTGCGAACCAAACTACTTAGTGAGTGGACGTCAGAAGGTAGGCTAGACTGAACATGAGATCAGGTTATGTACCAAGTGTACGCTGACAGTCTAATCTCAGATATTTTGCATGCCATGTACGAGGATGAGGAATTCTACAGTGTTTGTCTTCGACATGAGGAAATTCTTAATCTAAATCCGCTATGGGAAGTATACGGACACGAGCCCAAGTTGTTCCATTTCATGGCGGACTGAGCAGCGTCTGTGGACGCTCACTTCTTTTTTAATGAAGCCTTCCTTGAGGCCCAAGCATTAAATCAGAGTGCCAACTACTCAGATATGCTCAATCGTTGGTCACGCTCCTTCAACTCAAAGCTAGTACACACGTCATTATTCCTGAAGAGGCTGCAGCGAGACTGGAATTTGATGCAGCAAAACTGGCTGTATTCAAAAAAGAGTGGCAGACACCTGTTTTCATCAGGCTTCACTCATATCTGTAAGCGCCTAGGCCCTGTTGTGATAGTGAAAGAAGCTGCTGCTGTCAAAGAGGTCTTGTTGCATCTCACTCAACCACATGAACTTACGACTAGACCTGAAGTCCCTATTATCAACAAAGATGTGGCTCCCGAAGAAGAGCCTTCTGGGCCAGGTTCAAGGGTTTATAGAAAACCAACCCTGACTTGTCACTATTTGCTTGCCTCCGCTGGATCTGGTAAGACGCATCATCTGATGAGTGAACTTTTGAAGAGATTTGGGTTCTACCTCACTTCCGGAGCTATTATAGCCACTTCAGCTCACTCAAATGGAGAAGAACTCTATCAGCCTTGAGTGATTGAGTCATCGCAAGACACGGCATTGCTGTATCAGTCAACTCAGGCTTATTGGTTAAGAAGAACAGGGAGTATCGAGGTCAGTAGCTTTCGGTGGAAATGTGAATATTTGGTCAGATGCTGAGTGGAACTGCTTCATTGAGTCGCAGAGTTAGCTCAATTGAAAAGACAGGGTTTTGATTTCACTCTGCAGATGTGACTTCAATATCAGCTTTCCTGTTGATCGGGACAAGATTCCTTCGCAAGGCTCTTCAGGTTCTCAATGATCGCGGGCTCAGTCTTTATGAAAGTGATAGAAAGCCTAAACAAGATTGAGCCGAAAAGCCTTTTCGGACAGACCCAACTACTGTGGTGTTTTGATGAGGTTCAATGTGATTTGGTGGCGCTGACTCTGTCGCCTCCGAACCGCCACGGCTCTACAACAATTTTGAAAGGTTTGCTGGAGGGTCTGAAGAGCTCACTGAGGACTGATTTCACCTTCTCTGAGCTCGACGGAATCGTCCTTCTGTCTGGGACTGCGCTCAATATCGACAAAGTTAGAGCCGCGGTGCATAGCACAGCCTTGAATCGTTGGTCCTACAAATCTGCAGAGATATTCAATCCGCCATTTTCTTTGCTGACCGGTCAGAAGGATTTCGAGGCTATCTTTGTTGATCGCGTAAAGGAACTTCTTACCATACTACAAAGCTTGAGCTCTGGAGAGAACTTTATCCAAAATTGTGGCAAGAAAACATTTCTACCTGCCAATGAGCAGAACGTCACCAATCCGCGTTTATTCAAAGACTACGAGAGCTACTGCGGCAGCTTTAAAGGTGACCGGCGAGAGGCAACTGAAGCACTAGCAGAGCTAATGGTGACCTTCAAGTCACATATAGCCCAGCGTAGTGTTAGATTTCGTGGACGCTACCGGTGGTCAGTATACTACACTGAGAAATTACTTGAACAATGCGTCAAGAATGGGACCCTCACTATTCAAGCTATCAACATGGTTGTTGATGATGTCAAACGTACCCTCAAGGCTCCTCTCAAGAGGCGACTAAAATGTCTGTCAACAATGCCGGAGAAGAGCTCGATGATGAAAGACGTAATCAACATGACACTTGACGCGGATCTCCTTGAGCGCTCTCGTATACTTGCTTCTACAAGCAGCCCCGTTCTCATAGAGCAAGCCCTGGGCTACGTTGAGTTAGCGGTGAGTGGAGGCGTTGAGGCTGTCAAAGTCAGCTTTGCTGAAAGACTGGTAGTAAACGCGGTTATGGAATATTTGAAAGAAAACGGAGGAGATGAGAAATTTATCAATGACTACCTGCACGCAACACAGTTTCATGAAGACGCATTTGATGATGCATCAGAGTTTGGCCTCGCTGCTTCAATCACCTGACTAAGCAACACAGCACTACCGCAACGAGAGCAGTTCTTGGCTGCTTTCAATAATGCATACAAGATCTCAGCAAGCGGTTGTGCCTTGGATGCTACCCTCAACTTGCAAAACTTCATGTTAGAAACCGGTGACTATCTGTCAAGAGACTATTTACCCGCGGATGGCGGACCCTTACGTTTAACAACGTGGCTTGGGAAAGTTAGGGAGGAAGCGCCTCGCCCTACTTTCCTTTTCCCAGAGCAAGCTGCCGGCCCGGACCTCATGTTTGTGTACAGAGAGAAAGACAAGGAAAATCCTAAATGAATGGTATTCGTGATTCAGGTATTTACCACACTTTACCTACATATACGCGTTCAACAGGTATGCTAACTTCTACTGTCATCTAGCTCAAGACAGGGCACGAAAACGCAAACTCTGACTCAATCTTAAATACCATGGATCCTGATCGATGGTTCACTTCAAAGCCCGCAGATCAGCAGATCTTCCGACGGGAGCTGAAAGCATGCAGATATACTGAAACAATCAAGTTTGTAAGTGTACTTATTATGGCTTCATCCGCAACAAATCATCTCACGGAGCATGCTACGGCAATTCGTTACATGGAGGAGCGTAGAACCATTTTGCAAGAGTGAAAAAAGGAGTTCAAAGAGGCAACTGGAAGCTTCCGGGAGGCATATAATCATTATCAAGCCCAGCCACCGACAGCAGAGACGGAAGCCGCGTTTCAGGAGGCAAAAGCTACCTTAGAAGACGTGCAGAATAGATTTCCGCTTGAGCAGAAAGAGAAAGTGAATGTGGCACAATCACCTTGAGCAACCAAACCTACCTGGAAAGACCAGTTCACCAAGCTTTCAGAGGACTTCAAGAACAAGCGGACCAAGTACATGAAGATTCATACCAACATCATGAAGTCTGTTCAAGACTCTCTTGACCAAGCTGAAAAGGCACTGAGCGATCTGGAAACGGCTCTGCTAAAGGATCAGAATATGAGAGCAGCCCTAAAGTCTGCAGGTAAAGCTTCTGGCTTCAAGTTGCCTGCAGCAGGGCCGCCGGAGGTGAGTGGTTCAACAGATTACTTTTTCCGGATACTAGGAGATGATTCGGTGGAGGTGATCTTTGGTCGTGTGTTCGCGAGACTTATTTGAGGCATAAAGAGCAAAAGGCCGTACATTCCTGTCTCAAGAGTTGATGATGCAGACAGCAGTGATGGATGACCTTAGACACTGGTGAGGCAGAGGTGGTGCATGAAGGAATCGAGTGCTGGTATATGGTAAGGTACATCAATTATGCGGTTGTACAAGCACGGCAAGGTATGGGCAGATTCAGATACATGTAATGTAATTTGCTATAAGCCAACATGATATAAGCCTTCCTTTAACCGACCCATCAAAAACTATGATATAGAAATTGTCAAAGCATATCACAGCACGTATAATCAGAATATGAATGTGTGAAGGAGGTGAGTCTCGAAACCAGATTCCTCTAAAAAGTATAATTGTGTTTATTCATGCAATCGAGTCCCTTAATCTTCTGCCAGGTAAAACGCGCTGTATTGCTGATCTTTTTACTTGAGCGCTGACAAACTAAAGCAGGTATAAATAGCAGCGTAGGGCCATCAGTGGGAGTAGAAGCGCCAAAGATTGCACATGTTGAGAGTATGAAGAAGCCGAAACTCAGCGCATGTAGGCTCATTCATAAGCTCTTTCAGTAATTATTGAAGCGCAGGCTGAGGAATAGCTGTTTAATTGAGACGTGTTATTTTGGAAGCATGATCTGTATGATAAATGATTCCTAGTCAGAAGTCTGGGCACAGTGTTTTCTGTTGAATATGCAGCTTTCGGGACTCGGCGATGAAGAAGGGCGATTACGGATGGGTTCAATTCAGTCAATTACTTGAATAGGGACCATTAGCAAAGAAGTGCTTCATTCAACTTGCTAACTGGTGGTTAGGAAAGCTCGAAGCAAAGCTCAAGAAAACTTCAAGAAAACTCCTGTTTTGACACTAATGTGCCAAGGCGCTGACTAACCCCTTGACAGGCTCCCCCTCCCTGAAAAGATCACCACCCTCAGCGGTGCTCACATTTGCCAATTGGACCAATCAAACTACCCTTTTCATGTGGCACTATCTTTGCTAGCTTTCACCACAACCACAACTGTCTGATCCAGTACTTGGTTCAGAACAATCATGTACTCATTAACTGCCTTCAGCTGCTCAGCTTCTGACAAGCTTCATGCTGCCTCTGCTGCACGTCTGGTCATGGTTAGCTTGGTCACCAGCGGGGCAATCTGAGTATAGGTTGCAACAACATAGTTGATGACAGCGGCCCCTGTAATCTTTTGGCGTTTGAAGATCTGAGCTGGTTCATAAGCCTCTTCTTCAGTCTCATGATGTAAGTGCTTCTTGAACTCATTCAACTGCTCTCTTCACTGCTTTGAGGAAATCATATGATGAAAGTCATGATATCCTCATCCTGATGTTCAGCCTTTTTTGCTCATTTTCTTAAAGATGAGTGCTTCCTCCCCTTGTTCATCTCTGAGTGCATTAACTCAATTCATGCAGTACTCTATATCCTCACGTCTGATTGTAGATTCACAGGTCTGAAGATAATTCAGATCAGTTGTCTTGTGAATCTTCACACTGTTAATGTTGTAATCAATGAGGTGATGCATGATTAACTCATTCTTGTTAAAGGACCTGAGAACAACATGCTTAAGTTCTGAGTTTAATCTCATGATCCTCAAGATCACTCTCTTTTTCAAGTTACCCTTGAAAAATATAATCTTCAAGTTCATTAATGCTGAGGTCTTGAGTTCCTCTGAGTTGAATGAAGCAGCATGATGAGAGTTGATCAATTTAAGCACTGCTTTAGTGATGTTCCTCACAAGCTTATCAGTGTTCTTTGCAGTCTTGATCACTGCTTCCTTTGCTGCTTTTGCTTCATCTGAAACATCAGGCCCGGTTCCTTTCTTGATATGATAAGTGTTCAAGTCAGGGGACAATGAGTCATTCATCACATACTCAAGAATCTCCCTAATTTAGTCAGAGAAGTGAGTGAAGTACTCATGATGTTCATCCTCACGTGTCAGGATATTAAAGCAGGATGTTAAGTATTTGATGTGCTTAATGTGAATCACCTTCTCCTGCTCAGTGAGATTTCTGACTGAAGCAGAGTTCATGAGGGTGTCTTTATGACATTGAATCAATTCTGTTAAGTCAGTCTTATCAGTGGCGTTCATAACAGTGAAGCAGTTGATGAACTTTGCTCTGCTGACTGAAAGTTTATTCATTGAAGTGTTGCTCACAGAAGCACCTGAGGCGCGGTTCATCAAGATGAAGCTCAACATCATAAATCAATTGAGTTAATCTGATGAAAGCATATGACTCATAAGTTGATGATGATTATTTCTGAATTTAAGCAACAACTTCTTTTATCTGGTTGAATCAGAGCATCTATGTTAGACGTTTCTTTAATGATGTGAAGTGAGATGAGGTGAGGTTTGAAGGCAGGTTTTGAAGAAGAGTTTGAAGTGAGATTTTCACAAGCTCAGAGACTGATCTTTGAGTGAGTTTAAGATGAAATCATTGTCAGAAGTGACCTAGGGCTTGATGACTTAAGACTTTAATGATTAAAGGGTGTTGTGAGCTTATTTGTAAGTCATGATGACTGATTATGATGAAGAAATGATGATGAAATGATGATTGTAGAAGTCAGATTTAAATTATCATCACCTCATCATTTGAATCACCCTAAGTGAGGTAAAGCTGAGAGAACTTCATCTTCAGACATTATATGAGAGAACTTCATCTTTAGATGTCATATGAGAGAACTTCATCATCAGATGTCATATCAGATCTGATTAAGTAAGATTAAACTCCTCTGCTGTGATTTCTGAATGTAAAAAGTAATGATGTGATAGTTCTATTAATGCAATGAGCTCATATTAGCATGAATGCCAGGAGCTCAGTCAGGAGCTCAGTTTAATGATAAGTAAGTATAAGTAATCATGAGCAGCAATCATGAGCATGAGCAATCATTATATTAAGGGCATTCATGGTAGCATCACCCCCTCATTATCATGAAATACTGAGCTCACTCAGTATGTTGTCATTGACAGTATCACTGCCCTTTGACTCAGTACTCCTGCATACTTCATTTCAGTTTGTTCCGTTTGAACAGTAGAGGTGATGTCATAGAATGAATGTGACAAGGTTGTCATTGCTGTTTCATTCATGAGCTTTGAATCATCTTGATTATCATCATTTAATGACTCATATGTTTGAATCTCTTCTTTCTTTTCAGCTTGAAGTCAGATTATGTACTTCTTCATGTTCTGCATATGATATCTCTTGAGCTTCTCATCACTGTAAAGTATCTTTATTCAGTCATTGAGATTCTCTTTTGTTGTTTAAATCAGTATCTTCAGTTCTTTTCATCTTGCTTTCAATTTCCTTCTTCATTGATTATTTAACTGAGTATTCCTCATTAACATCAGATCCTCAGCTTTGAGTAATTCCTGAGTTGTAGTTCACATTGCTTCATTCTTTCCTTGATGCATCATTAATGAGTTGATAGCACATCCTCAGTTTTCATCCTTAATAGCCACATAGAGGTCATGAGCTTTGTTCACTTTCACTTTCATTTTATCAGTTCATGTTGATAGCTTAAACAGATATGTGTTGAAATGAATTAATCTCAGCTTATATTTTAAAAGAAGTTCAGCTGAACTGTACCTGTGAACTTGAATCAATCAGGTGTTGATGCTCAGTGTGATTTCAGATATATACTGAGATCAGGTGTTTGATGTTGCTGCATTTATGCAATTCACTCATAATTGAGATAGCATCAATTGAACATTTCATTCAATCAGTTTGATTGATGATGAATGAGTTACTGATGCTGTCATATGAGTTACTTCATGAGCTTTGAATATCACCTTGATATCTTTCTCAGTAAAGTGAGATTCATTGTTGCTATAGATCACCTTTGCTCATTTAAATATGAGAATAATGTGATTACAAAGAAGGTCAGCAACTTCTGCTTATGTGCAGAACTTGTATGACATCAATCAAACAAATCAAGTATAATAATTGATCATCAGAAGGATGTATTTATGCTCAGTAGTACTGCAGATCAACTTGATTAATTTAAGAAAATTAATACTTATCATTAACATGAGTTCAAACTGCTGCAGATGCCTTAATTCCTCTTTCTCAATTTTATGCTCCTTGAGTTGACAAGTTGAACAGGAGCAGCATCATGCCCTGACATCATAAACTCAAGTCAGTCAGTATGCTTCATTAATTAACCTGTTCAAGGTGATCAAATCACTGTAGTGCTCACAGGTGTCATGCATGTATGATAAAATTTTAAGAATTTCCTCTTCAATCAGGCACAGTGACTTAATCTCATTTACTTTTGTATAAAGCAGGTGATCTGATCTGTCTGTGAAACTGTATCTTGAAATCTTCCTCATAAGTGCATGCAGTTCAGTTCAAGGAATTTCTCTGAGACCTTTCCTTTTGAACCTCAGGTATTGAATTATTCACTTCATTAATTTTGACTCATTGAACTTTTGTCATTCCTTTTTCACATATTCATCAATCAACAGTCTGGTATTGATGTGTGTGGTTCAATCATCAGAGAGTATGAGCATGATCATGTATGAAAAGTCTTTCAGGGTGAATTCATTCATTAATTCAACTGATAATCAGCTCAATTCATCTGTAATGCTTATCATTGAATTGCTGACCTGCCGGTGGTGAATGATGTAGTCATACTCATTCAATTAATCTTGTCATGCTGTTATGCATTCATGACCGTCTGTTCCTTGAGTGAGTATAGACTTCAACGCTTGATGATCAGTATAAATCATTACAGGAGATTTGTTACTTATAATTAATCATTGAACTTCTGTTAAGCACCTCACTACTGTCAAACATTCTCTTTTCATGTTTGAATAGTGAGTTTCAGTGTCATTCAGTTGATATGACAGGAACATTATGATCTTGACTTTTACTCAATTTTTTAATGTTAAATCCTCATTCATTGAGGTGTTCTGCAATTGAAACAATACCCCCCTGATACAGTTTTTGCTTGCATCAATTGTGAGGTGATACTGAACCTTGAGGTTCACTTCAGTCATGACATTGAATAATATGCTCTGCTTGATGTGATTAAAGGATTTCTGCTGTTCCTCCCCTCATATGAAATCATTTGAGTTTATTCATTTCACTCATTTTTTTCATATGATGATATGGTGCAATCTTTTCAATTAAGTGAGTTTTGTGAGATCTTCATCACAGTTCTTAATATCAGGTTTCACTTTCTCTTTAACTGAGTCTGCAGTTACCTGCTTCAGGTATGCTTGCTTCATTATGAGTACATGCTTCACTCATCCTGATATGAAATTTCAGAGAAAGAGGGTTAAATAAAAAAACTCATTCAGTTGCACCTGATTCTGTGATATTGATTAATTTAAAATTTTCTCATGATGCTTTATAGAGGGTCTGATATTTTCAGGCTCACTGATGAAGCTCAACAGATTCAAGTTATCAGTAAATATGATGATCTTGAGAGGATTGAGGTATATCAGTCTGAATGCTACTCTCAGAAAGTAGCTGAATTTCAGAAATTAATAAAGGATTTTAAAGTCAGTGACTGATGCTGCATGATCATTCATAAATGAGATCATTACTACATTCTCATGATTTCTGATAATAGTTGACATTCTGACCTCCTTGATGCATTCATTTTAAGATATTGACCCAAAAACCAAGTCTGTAAACTGAGAGTAGGTGTGCAGAGCACCTTTGAGGCCTTGACTCATTCATCAGTATGCATATTAATCATGTGAGGTGATGATGCCGGCCTTATACTCATCTTCAGGTTTAATTGAAACGGCTTAATAACTGTTTGAAGCGTCAGTGCTGAAATAGCAGGAAGATTTCAGCTTGATCAGAGTTTTCAACACTTCTTTCAACTGATGCATCAGATATTCTGACTTGATGATGCATTTGTTGACTGAGATGAAGTTATGTATTACTTTAAGCTGATCAGATTCTTTCTTCTTTGAGGGGAATTTAATTCTTGCTGCTCAATTACTACTCATTCAAGCAATAATGCCTGCCTCCTTTAATTCTGAGAAGATTTAATTTGTGAATTCCCTCTCTTGTGAGGTATATTGAGGTAGTTTCTCTCTGCATGACTTCACATCAGGGGTCAAGTTGATTGAATGCTTTATTAAATCAGTTGATCAGATTTCCTGCATGATGATGACAAAGCAGTTCTTTCAGGTATACAGCAATCACTTAACTTTAAACCTCTGCTTTATTATTTTCACTTTTGATCCTATGAAGATGCCTGATTCATTGAATTAATTCATGATTGTTTCCTCACTTTCCTCACTTAGCTGTCTTGATTGTGATCATCTTGTTATAAGAAATCATTTAATGATCTGCAATGAGAATGAGGTGTGATACTCATCTTGAGATTCTTACTTTGCTGATTCATTTCTCTCATGTTCCTTTAAGGTTTCATTCTTCAGTGTCAGAGCTATCATTCTTGAGGAATCCTCATCATCATAAATTTTATCTTTTTATTCAGGTGATTCATCTTCTTCCTTGATTTCTTCTCCTCAGATTAACTCTGTGATTATTAATCTGAGGGCTTGACACTGATTTGCTTTGCTTGCCTCTTTCATATCAGGGTCAGATTTGCACTGATGAGGGCTTGAATCTCTGCTCAGTGCTGATCTTTTTCTGATTCATTAAGGATTGATTCAATGAGGTCATTCTTGTTGTCATCATCATCTTCCTCCCTTATCTCAACAATGAGGACTTGCTTAAGGACCTTGATTGAGATTATTTAATAATCAATCATTACTGTCTTTTCATTGATACCCTGAATAAACACTTTTTTCTCACTGAAGTTGATGTTCATCCTCACTTGTCTTTGTCATTTAAGGCTTAATAACAAGTCATATGTGATAACTGAGAGAATGTAGACCTGAATCATCATCTTCACCCCTCTCACATTGACGTCTAGTCAAGTATAGTTGTGAAGAGTGCACTTGTTGTCATCAGTCAAGTTGATATTGAGGTGCTCATCTGAATGAATCAACTGCTTGAGTAGTTGATTCAACATGCGTTCACTTACAATGTTCACAATGAAATCAGTATCAATCAAGGTTTTTGAGGCTTTTATTAATTTGAGTCAGATGATACAAAACATAAAGGATGCTTCTTCATCATCTGACAAGATCATGTTAATGACTGTTGAAAGTGATGAGTCATTGTCATGCCTCATTGCTGCTTCAGATATGATTGATTCCTTGATTGCTCTCTTCACCTGATATCTTGATGTAGATGACTGAAGGTTAAAGGTGAATTTTCTTCAGAGTTGTTGTGATTCATTAAGCAATTAACTCAATGAGAGAATTACTTTCAGACTCATAACCTGATGAATGTTGAATTGTTGATCACCTTTTATGACTCAGATAAGATTCAGCACCTTGATTTGCCTTGAGTGAATTAATTTTTTTACATGATTATTTTCAACCTTCACCTGAGGCGCTCTCATAACAGAAAACTCAGAAGAGTATTCATACTTCTCTTCAACTGTCATGTTTTGTGACTGTGCTGAATCACTCAATGATGACAGGTTTTCATTATTCAAGCGTCTGCTTAAGTGTTGATTGAGGATTATCAGAGGTTGAGCGTGAGCACTGACAGGCTGTTGAGACTGTTGATATTCATTGTTGATTCAGGCATTTCATTGATTCATAGCTTTTTCTTGTGTGATCTGCTGTGTCACATCCTTTTTTTAAATTCTACCTTCATGAGTAACTGCTGTCAGAGCTGAGTTCAGTGCTGATGTCAACATTAATGACATCAGCAGGAATGCTGCAATTGAGTTATACTTAAATTCTTGATTCTCTTGATCATAGTATGAGTAATCATCAGATGATGAATCACTTCATTGATCTTGCTGATATTAAGAATTATAATCATCTGAGAGAGCTGCTCTTGTCATGATTATTGAAAAAGCTGTGAAGGAGACGTTTTAACTTAAAACTCTGAATTATTGATTTAAATAAAAGCAAGATGATGAGTAGTGATCTTTCTCCTCACATGTGAAACATTTTATATTTAAGTTAATCTTTTTAACTTCTTCTCAGTTTCCTTCATGCTCATCTTTATAGTTCTCTTGTCCTCTGAATGATAAAGCATTACCTTGATTGAATGATCTGATCAGGATGTTCATGATGATCTCACTCTGTGTAACTAAAGCTCACATTCCTTGTAGAATGAAAGAAAGTATTTGCTGATTTCAGTTCTCTTCAATAATTTTAAATAATTTAATTGAGGCTTCTGAGAGTCCTGTTGATTCAGTGTACTCTGCATTGAATGAGTTATTCTGATCAATAACTTAATAAGCTGTTATGATATTCTTCTTAACTTTCATGAAGGTATAATCTTGATCTTTGACGCACTTGAAGATTATTCAGCTTCATTCATTCAGATCTCACATTCCCTGCACTACATTGAAACTTATGATAAAGAGATAAGCAGACAGTCTCCTGAAAAGGTCCTCTGCTCATTTAAGGTATGCTGTTATGATCTCATCATCTGATTAACTCAATGAGGAGACTCACTGTCAGAGCATGAAAGTCTTCATCTTCTTGTCATCCTTCAGTTTGTAGTCTTCTTGAAACATTTGCTTCAATACAGTTCAGTCTCCCTTTGTGGCCTTAGATAAGTTGAAGTATCATTTAACTGCATCACTCTTGAGGTGCTGATGAAAGAGTACTCATGAGGTGATCTCTTTATGATTTGATTCATTTGAGACTTTTGAGTCAGTGTAATCATTGTTGTAGAAGAATTTCACATTCTTCAGATATTCCTCTGAGTCTTTCTTGTCATCTCAAAGGCTGTGAAATGACTTAATTATGAAATGACTCATCCTTGCTGTATGCATTGAATCTGACGGGGAGGTCTGTGGATTGAAGCTCTTCAGGTGTAAAGGTAGATTCAATGAGAGTTGATATTAATGAGAGGTCTGCTCAGATTGTTCTATAGATGATAATCATCCCTTGATCATGAATTAGAATAGGGTTCTCTCTATTTCAATATCTGAGAGGTGAGGAGAATATTCAGTGACATAACTCACTGACGTGTCTTGAAGAAAAGAAAAGGAGCTAATGATGCTTCAGGTATTAAATATATTGACTCAATGAGGACTGTCACAGTTCATCAGGTCTCTCTTAAACTCAGTTTTTTGATGAATGATGCCTTGTTCCTTTAAGGTCTTCACATTGTTGATGAGTGCCTTGTTCCTTTAAGGTCTTCACACTGTCTCAGTCCTTCAAGACCTTCTCAGTCCTTCAGGGAAAATTGAATGTATTAGCCTATTTGATGTTGGCGTTGACAGCCCCGCCTTCGGCTCCAATGAAGAAGGGCGATTACGGATGAGTTCAATTCAGTCAATTACTTGAATAGGGACCATTAGCAAAGAAGTGCTTCATTCAACTTGCTAACTGATGGTTAGGAAAGCTCGAAGCAAAGCTCAAGAAAACTTCAAGAAAACTCCTGTTTTGGCACTAATGTGCCAAGGCGCTGACTAACCCCTCGACAGCGATCGCGTATATGGTCGCCTATCGGCGTGGGATTTCAGGGTCCAGGCAGTCACGTCAGGGCCCTTTAATTAGAGATTTCCCACTTGTTTTAGGGGTTAGTCGATCCGTTGGATTATATTCAACATTTTCAATAGATCAGACCGGTCTACATACCGGTCTGGTCTGGTCTACATAGACCAGACCAGACCAGCTAATCAGGTGGTCTAGACCAGATCAGACTGAGGGGTTGGTCTGGTCTAGACCAGCGTGCAGACAGCAGGGGTCTACACGTGAGGAATGCTGCCGTGTTTTGTACGCGTTGTCCATAGTAAAAATAATATTTTCTCTGCTCCATTGCCATCATGTTCGTGAATTTTATGCTTCAACGCTGAGATCCAGTTGCGACGTTTATCATGTCTGATATAGATAGTGATTCAGTTCACCCTGAAAGCAGCATATCTATACCAACCTCTCTTCCTTCAAACGTCGAGTCTCATACCGTTGACACGCGCCTCTTGGAGGCCTCACTGGCCAGTACAGATCCTGCAGACCGAGTTCACTATGACAAACACGACTATATCAAGGCGGCTTCCATCTTTCGGAAAGGCGCCCAAGCGAAGACCTCCGTGATCTGGAAGTACGACAATGGATCTGAATGGATCCAGATTCAGAACAAGAAGGCATACTGGCGGTGCAAGCATTGCCACAGGAGAAAGAGGACTATTTTCTTGCAGTCATCATCAACTGATCATGCTTTCAGGCATCTGTCATCAGTGCATCAAATCAGTTCAAATGGACTTCCGAATGAAAGATTCAGTAATGTTATGCAGCAATTGAATGCTGTAAGGTCTACTGCTACAGGACTTACAACACAAGTTGATAAAGATTGATTTAAGACTGCTTTGATTGAGTGGATCGTATGTCTGCATCTTGCATTCAACATGGTTATGAATGTCTATTTCTGAACGTTCTTGGAGGTTTGTTCCGTGACGGCTCTGAGTCTTTTGCCAGATAGTCAGAACACTATAAGAGCTTGAATGATGAACGCTTTCAATACTAAGAAACAGCAACTCATGAACAAGATGCATCAAGCAAAAGGTTTGGTTCATATATCATTTGACCTTTGAACGTCACCCAACTCCCTTGCATTTGTAGGGGTTGTTGGACACTGGTTTAATGGACAAGCGGTTAAGGCAACACTTCTTGAACTCCGCCGTATCAGAGGCAGTCATTCAGGTGAGAATATCACGGAGCAGGTGATTGCTGTGATTCATGATTATGAACTTGAGTCTCAACTTGGGTATTTTGTCTTGGACAATGCTGATACAAATGACATCTGCGTGGCTACAGTTTTAGAGACCATTTGACCAGATTTAAAGCCAAAAGAACGACGTCTTCGCTGTCTTGAACATATCATCAATCTTGCGGCGACAGCGCTGCTTTTTGGCACTGATGCTGAAGCATTTGAGCTTGAAGTTCTTGGTGCTGAAGCTCTAGAAGAAGAGATAAAAGAGCTGAATCTTTGAAGAAGAAAGGGACCAGTTGGAAAACTTCACAACATCATGAAGTTCATTCTGAGAACCCCTCAAAGACGAGAGGAGTTTCTCAGTCTCAAACTCAACCTTGACACCAATCTTGAGCATCTACAGGTAGTTAGCGATCAAGCTACGCGGTGAAACTCCGCCTATCATATGATTCAGCGTGCTATTAAGCTCAGGGATAAGATAGATCTTTTTGTTTGTCAACATCAGCAACCTGCAAAGCGAAAACGGGACGGAACAACGGAAGAAGTCTCCCTTCAACAAGACACTTTAAGTACCAATGATTGAGGTGTCCTGACAGACCTTTTAGAACTACTAGAACCATTTCATACGCTTACTGTTCACATGCAAGGATACGCCACTAAAGCTGAGCGTGGCTCTTTATTTGAAGTCATGCCTTCTATCATGATTCTTTTAGATCACCTTGAACAGAAACGGGATCACTACGCCACACTAAATGACAGTGAGTTCTACGGACAGAATTTTACTTGGAAGCATCTATCTACAGCTACCAACAACGCGTGGGCCAAACTCTGAAAGTATTATATGCTATGCGATGATTCTTCAGCTTACGCCGCTTCCTTAGTAATGAATCCACGCTGCAAGTGAAAAGCGTTGAAATCAAAATGGTTTAGTGATCCAGAATGGATAGGACCTGCAAAGAAAGAGGTGGATATGCTATGGCGGAAGTGCTATAAGAATCTGGTAAATGCTGAACCACCTCAAGATTCAAGCGCAAAAGCCACTGAACCGGATATATTCAATAAATTTCTAGCTGTGAATATATCTTCGCATTTTAATATCGACCAGTATCAGCAATACTGCGATTGATCAACTGAGCAGGTCTCTGATATAGTGGACTGATGGCGTGTACAGGAATCACAGTCACCGCAATTGATGCAGATGACCTTGAATTTACTCTCAGTTCCTGTCATGTCTGCAGAGTGTGAGTGAGTCTTTAGCAGTGCTAAACAGCTGCTTTCTGATTGCAGAAATCACCTGAAAGCAGACATTATTGAGGCCAATGAATGCTTAAGAGCTTGGATAATGCAAGGTTATTGAACATGTTAGCTGAAATTCAATTTGCGTGCCACAGCTTTGCTAATTGTGCTACAGATCTATGAAGCTATACCAAGGTCTTGGCAGACGGTCTGCAGACTGTCTAGATCAGATCAGACTGAAGATCTCAGTGATCTAGACCAGATCAGACCTGATCATCAGTCTGGTCTGGTCTGGTCTGATGAAAACACAGACTGGGCATTTGCAATATGAAATGAATCATGAATCATAGAGGAAGTCAATAGCTACATGATTTTCAGAGGTGATTACAGTATATTTATATGTAGCCTTATCAGTATCAGAAGTCTGCAGGAACTCAGTTTCACACAAATGCTGTTCAACTTCACAATTTTTGTTACTTTATCATCACTTCCTCTTTAGTTGTTCATCACTTCTGAGCCACTGGGCCATTACTGAAAGCATTCATCACTGCAACATCATCTCATTCACTTCTATTACCATATAACCTTGTTGTTCATAAATCATGGTTTCTGTATTTCTTCACTGTGTGAGTTGGCAGTAGTATTAAAGCTAACACATCACAGCTGCAGCTACAGTGATCTACAATTGATCACAAAAGAATGATAATCTGAACCTGTACTCTCTGCTCTGTCACAATGCAGATACAGAGCTAGGAGTCTCATCTTCATGAAAAGCTGCATGCAGCTCAAGTCATTCAAGCTCACAGTGCTGATGAAGATGTGAACTCTGAATGAGTCTGTTTAAATGATCAAGTTGAAACTATCAAACTGTCTGCTAAAACTGCAAAATAATTATTTCTGATAACTACTGCTTCTTCACAGAATTGAACTGATAGATCCTTGTCATCAGATAACAAGAAGTCATTATGAACTGCTACATACAATACTGAAAGAGTTCAAGTGATCACTCAGCAATGTAAAGTCAAGAATAAAAATGAACATACTACTATCTCAGCAGATCACTGAGCAAGCCTCATTTAAGATTCTCTCACAACTTCTCAAATCAATACATGCACTATACCAAACACAGCTGAACTTTCAGAATACATAACAATATTGAGCATTTTTAATACTGTTCTGTGAAAATGCACACTGTGCAACCTGTATATGTTTTCAGCTTCAGGCTCAGCTCATCTCATCTGCAAAGCACATATAGAGAGGCTGTTATGTTCAGTCATGATATCAGACTCTGTACTTTCACAAGAGCAGAATAAAAGACGTTTACAAGAGCTGAAGTGTGAGTCACAGATGTTGCAGACTTCAAATGCAATGATCTGTTCCTCAGTATTAATTTTTCTGATTGTACAGCAGAGCAATGACACTGAGTTTCAGAGATCAGTGTACAACACTGAAACTTTAAAAATGTTGAACTCATCATCTGTCACTTTCTCTGACATAATATTAAATTTAAAATCTACAGTACACTTCTGAACCTGTCAGCACTGCAGCACTGAAGTTGATATTCATCTGAATCACATGCATCACTGCTGTGCATTCAAGCCTAGTGTGTCTTCTTTTGTTGACAACTCACTCAATTATTTTTTCTACTGCTTCTCTAAGTTTCTCTATGATGCCAGTATACCGCCGGCCACATTATACCAAAAGCTTTGAGCACAATTAACAAGATGGCATGACTGAGATGAAAACCAACCAGAAACATGAAAGGAATATTAAGAAGAAGTTCATGCACAATATCAGACAGCACTAATGCACAAGTTTAACCTCTGATTTGGCACTGAGGACAATTTAAAGTCATGACATGCTCTCTGCTGAGCTGTCAGAATCACACCCCTCTCACTCACATGTGAGAAATGTTAATCAGTAAGTTCATTCAACTACATCATTCATATATATATGCAAAGGTCTAGAAGACCTGAGACACCGTGTAAATGAACTGACATGATATGAGAATACATGCAGGTTATTCATGATCAACATGTCAACATTGTTGATCTGATTCAATGAGCTAGGCAGGGAAAGACAGAAGCAGTGCAGATTTTCAGTACAATGAAGAAGTTGAGTGATTATAGTTATGATCAGGACAAGATATATAACAGGAATCAGCTGAGTTCAGAAGTGATGCTTAAACATCTTTTGCATATGTTAAAAAAAGCTCACAAAAAAGCCTTAGATAAGGATTTTTAAAGAGATATGACTGATGTACAAGAATGAGAAAAGGAGCTTTTTGTGCTTGCATTTTTTTTAAGCTGAGTTCTTGAGATTGATAGTCAGGTTCTTGTACATCTTACTAAAGCATCTTCTTGAAGCTGTTGTCTAGAAGCATATTCTGTGAATAATATCTTGCAGTCACTCTGAACTCAATACTTCATCTAGTTCATGCAATGCACAGGATTCATTCAGTGACCTTTAAACTGCACTTACTACTTTATATTTCATACCTCTACTGAGGTTGTCAACCTTTGAAGGTGTTGATCAGCAATCTCAACAGGAAAGTTGACAGGAACTAACTTGAAGATTGAGCAGATGATTTTTATACTGTGATTATAATAATATGAGTAGTTTCTGTGAATAAGTCAGTACTAGAAATAGAGAGGGTTCAACAGCCACAAAGGGTTCAATAGTCACAAAGAGCTCAACAGTCACACTATGTGATAATGACTGAGTCTCATCAAGTGTACTCTGTGTCACATGCAAAGAGATCACCTGCTGAGCTCTAAATTAATGCAGGCTTTTTAACCCCGCATCAGAAATGTTGAGATTATGTCATTCAACTCAACAAGAACATTGTTTAAAAGGTTCATTACTCTTAAGAGAAGTCAAGTAATTAATTTTCTTGCACCCTCAAGAAGCTTCAGTAATTCAGCATCATGTTTACTGTCTTTTGCTGCTTGTCTATAAGTCTGTACTGCTCAAGGCAACTTGATCATGAGGTTAAGTTTAAGACCTTTATGTGTTGAGCTGACCTTCAAACAACTTCTTCAGTTTCAGTTGACAGCTCACTCATCAGCAGTGCATCATACATGATTCAACTTGTGAGGCAGATCAATTATGAACTGCAGAAGTCAATTAAATACTTTGTTTTAATGAGCAACAGCTCTGATTTTGCTGAGGTCACTGAGGACAACCTTCTCAAATTGAATTTCAATAAACTGAACTTGTGTTTGATCATGAACAATCTCACAAGTTACAGATCCTGTACTAACTATTAAAGCCTGCAGGTGCAAAAAGCACAACAAATTTTTTAAAATCAACCTCTATCAAAAGAACCCTATCAGTGTGCATCATTAACAGGTCAACCTCATGTGACTGTTAAGAAATATTAATTTAACATCTCAACAAAAGGGCTCTGAAGTGGAGTCAAGTAACAAAGTAAAGAAATTGACAGAACAAGAGAAGCAGGAACTTTTATCTTCTGATATATAAGATAAAACTTCATTTCTGAAGTTACACATTTCACTCTTACAAGCTCTTGAGGTACTTAATATTACAGACTTTAAGAAATCTTTCTGACTTGAATTAAAAAATGAATAAAGCACCTGCAAATCAGTCAGACATTGTGACTCTGAAGAAAGTTCTTCAATTTCTACTCCTCAAAGTCAGAACAAGTCTTGATATGAGCTGCCTTTTAAGCCTGCTATCTTTTGATTGAGTTAACACAGAACTGAACCTTGATCTTGAGTTTAAAAGTCTTTGAAAGGCTGAATTAATCAGCTCAAATATTGTCTTATTTTTGTGCAATTATCTTATTGATACGTCTTCTGATGTGAAAGTCAATCTTAAAAAGATTGAAGATTTAGTAATCTCTGCAATGCGTCACATCAAATTGCACAATAAACAGCAACTCACAGAGCAAGTCAGACTTCATGAAATTATTAACAGAGTACTTGAGTTTAGCTGTACATTAAATTGAGTGTCTGTGTATAAAGGCAGCATTGTGCATGTGTTTAAGTCTGGCCCTGGTGAACTTCTCAATTGCTGTCAGTGCAAAAATGACTGCCTTCAACAAAATTGAAGCAATTGACATACTGAGAAGTCTCATCATACTCAAAGCAAGAAGGTACTAGTGACACTGAAACTGTCAATGTGTAGTATTATCACTGATTGATTGTAATAAGTCAGTAAGGAGTTCATGTCATGAATGAATCAAAGTGAATGTAACAACTATGATCTTGACTATGATGATCATGACTTTGATTATGATCATGAACTCATGAAAGACCTCACAGCTTGCAATAAGAAGTGCAGATATTACAGAAACTGTGATTATTAAGATGATTAATGAACACTCTTCAATGCTTCTCAAAGGTTGATGAAGTTTAATGTATTTACTGAGGCATTATTCTGATCAAACTGAATGTTGAGAAGCTTGAAAGATTAAGCTTTCTTTGATTGTCTTTTCTCTGTCATTTAGATGATGTAAGAATCAGGTCTGATAAAGGAAATCTATGTGTGATAAAAGATTCTTTTCACTCATAAAGATCAGCTGCAATTGTGTTAACACAATATGTCTAGATATAATTTAAAGCATTACAGAGATGCTTGAAGATAATCTGTCTCTTTTTATTCTTAAAATTTCAGCCTCAGGTGTTGTTCTTCTCTTTTTCATGATTTTATCTTTTTTTCTTAATTATTAACATTTCTTGCTTCTTGTACCTGTTTCCTGTCTTCAATACCTGCAACTTGCTTATAATGCTCCTCTTGTTGACGTCCTACCTCTTGTATGTTATTGTTAAATTTTTATAAATTATCTTTCAGTACTGTTCCTGTGTTCTGTGAATTTATATGGCTTTGCTCAATTCTATATGAATAGAGTAGTTATTGCCCTCAAGATTTATTGACGGGAGAGTTGACGCTCAGATTTTTGTCATCTTTAATTGATATGCCCTGATCTAATATGAAGAACAAGGCGGAATTCAACAGTTGAAGTAAGGTGAAGACTATAAACCTTTATATCATCACATTTCCTCTTCACTGTCTCTGATTCAGAGCTCATTCACTCAGCACCTTTTGTTTAAACAGCTGATCCGCTCATCTGTCAGGTTCTCATTTGAACGTGTAAATGATATAATCAGGACTGTAGTGAAGAGCATTAAAAGTGTAGTGAAAAGGTACTCAAGCTTCACAAAGTGAACCAGCAATCTGTGAGTGACACAGATAGAGCTGAAGCATGAGCTAGTAAACATTTTAAGTGACTAAGACTAAAACACTTAGCAAAGGAGGATATGTCAACATTAAATGTGACATACATTAATAATTTGATAGGAGACTTTGCGCAGAAGTAGTTACAATGAAAGGACAATTATCTCTACAGGAGAGTATTGTGCTCAATAATAACATACATCAACACAGTTCACATTGCACCTATCATCAGACATTTGAGATATAACATTCATACACATGAGTGCTATCTCTCAATCACAAATCTACCATACAACATCTGAAAGCTATGTCAAGAATATCATCAGTGCTCAAACAGATGCTGCAGTAAAACACCTGCAAATACACTTCATTCAATGCTCAAGTCTCCTCAGTGGATTAAGTTTAATACATGCAGAACTGTACTGAGGTTTAAACTCAGCAAATTCTTAAACAGATTAATGTAGCTGAAAAAAAAGAAAATATGTCAACTTTTTCTGCAACTCATTAATACAGGTCTCAGAAGAAGCTGACACAACTACAGCATTTTTATAAACATAATATAATGTAACTTTCATCAATATTACAATTGTGATGTTTTAAGTTAAAGTCAGTAAATCACTACTTACATTCTTTACATAATGCTGAATAGATTATAACAAGCTATTATAACAATTTATGTTGTGAGAAAGACTGCAAAGTTTCATTGTTGTATTTATTTTACAGTTAACAGCTTGTATTTATGATGTCTGTAATTTACTTAATCATTATAAATGCTCATGAACTTTTTTTCAAACTTCTTTTCAGACTTGTTCATAAACTCATTTACAGACTTCACTGTAGCAGCTTTCTTTTTCTTTATTTTTTCATTGTAAACACTATTGTTATTCAGCACAAAGTTGATGACTAGTTTTTGAATAATGAAAAGGTCAGCTTCTTCAGTCTTAAAATTCTCAGACTTCACATTTTCAATAATAAAATTCAGAGAATTTTCAAAGTTAATGAAGTTTTCTGTCTCTGTTGTCACTGTTTTAATCTGTGACTCAGCAACAGTTAAGACTTCATTTTTTAAATTCTGCTGAACAACATCTGAATAAGCATAACTGAATATAAAAAATAAGTATTGTTATAATAGATTATTACAATACTGTGAAAGTCACTCACATATAATTGATGTTTACTACATGTTTTGAATTAAAAACTTGTCTGCAAAAGTTTTACATTGATTTCTGAAAATCTGAATTATCAGCATTGATAAAATTACATAATTCATTTATTTACATCTTCTGTTCATACTGTTTAACAGTGACAGTTAATTTTCAAAATGTATTTTTTTAATAATTATTTTAATCTGCTGAAAACTCATCATCTGCATTTTATATAACTGTCAGTGCATGATTATTATAATAAAGTGTTACAATTTTACAGTCAAGACTTTTAAATCATCATCATCTTTTATTACAATTTTAAGTTCAGATCTGCAAAGTTTTTGTAAAACAGTTAAAGCAGTTATTCATTTCTGCTTTTTTTGAAGCTCTGTTTAATACACAGCATAATGCAAAGCTGTTTTCACTTATGTTTTTAAAAATTTCACTATTGATCAGCATGATTAGTTTGTGATAATGTGCAAGAATCAGAGTTGAGATTACATATCACTCTTTTCAAAGTTAAACTGCAAAATTAGAACATCATTGCACACTGTATTTAACATCATTTTTTGAAGCTCTTTGTCTGTCAATTTGTATTGATCAGTCAGTTTGTACTTTGCACAAACTTAAAAAACAGCAGCATAATTGCATTTTTTAACTCAATGAAAAACAGCTGCTTTTGAATTTCACATTTAATCATGCTGATGCTGCCTTGCATCTATAATTTTTTAAGTAATTGTTGAATAAAAGTCTGCAGATTTTTTAAACAAAAAAGTGCTGAGATTTTTGAGTGATGCATTAACTGAATAATTATTTGTCTTTATTTTTGCTTTTATCTGCACATCTGCTGCAATAGTTATAACTTTCTTCTTTTCAATCATTATAACAGGTTTTGTGAACATATTCTGTGATTTCAATACTATAAGATCATTCAGTTAAAGCTTGTTATAATAAAGCATTATAATAGATTGTTAGAATACATACTGACTGAAGAAACAATGAAATTAATATTTAACTTTGTGTGCTTCAATTTTACACACTTTTTAAAAGTATGCTGTGATGTGAGTGACTCTGTTATAACTGATGAACTGACTTCTACAAAAATTACATTGTTTGAATGATTTCACTTTACAGCTGATGCAGTCTGAGCAAAATTTAAATTAACTGACAGTGCAGATTTATTTAACACTGAAGTTAATTATTGAATTGTTGTAATTCTTGTTATAATATTAAATCAAAAACTTATCATAAAGATCACTTGCAGATGTCATGTTTTGCAATGATGTAAACATAAGATTTTTAAAATCAAATATGCTCTGTAACTGTATGAACTTATTCTGTAAATTGACAGAATTTACAGTAAACAGTTCACTCTCTATACATAAAAGTTAACAATGAGATTATTATAAAAAAATATTACAATAAGAAATGAGATGTGTGATAGAAAAAACTGCTGATTTTTTCATACTGACATTCACAAACATACTGTTAAAGATCTGAGAGTAGACACTGAATGATCAATAAATAATGAAGTACTAGCAGCACTAACAGTAAAAATGTGCTTATGAAATAATGTAAATGTCTGTGTCATATCAGTAATTAGTAAGCTTGTATGTTTAAGATTAAATTTACTTTGTGATGTAAGATTTCTGATTAACTGTTCACTTCTGCTTGACTGTTTTTTAAACTTAAGCAGTGAGGTCTGCAAATTAGCAGAATACACAAATTGATCACTTTCTGTATAAAAAAATTAGCAATGTGATTGTTATAATGAAATGTTACAATAATTTATGAAGTGTGTTACAGAAAAAAACTACAGATTTTGTATTGATTGATCTTCAAAAATAGAGACTGAGTTATTGATGAAGTGCAAAAAGTTAACAGCACTAAAAATAGCAATACTCTTATTATGTGATGTTAATGTATGTGTCATGTTGATAGCTTGTTCTTTTCAAACTTTTAAAGATGAATTTTAAGAAAGAAATATTGTGAAAGATTGCAATATTGCAATGTTGTAATAACAGAACAGTGTTGTCTAAATTTATCTTAAATTTAAAACACACAACAATAGAAGATGCACTTACAAACAATAATAAACAACACTGACATCATCATTTCTTCTCTCACATTTCTTCTGTTCAACTTTTTTTGAATCAGAATTTTATCAGATATCAATTCAACTTCTTTTGAATCAAAACTTTACAAGATATCAATTTTCTGATGTGAGTGCTACAATCTTATTATAACAATCAATTTTAACAATATAGATGGTGCAATTCAAAAAAATAGCAATGAAAACTCTGAGAAAAACTGCAATCAGAACTATCATAAAAGTCAAAGCTGATTACTGAATCTGCACAAAAGACAAATGCTGTTAAGAAGAAAACTGTCAATGTCACTGTTTCAGTTCTTTTAATTTCTTCATCAGTCTCTTCAGTCTCTTTCTGCACTATTAATTATCAGAATGCTTTAGTTCACTACTGCACAGTCATGCTTACATGAAGCACATACAATCAAGTGTGTCAGACAAATGAGACAGCAAATACTTTGTCAATGCTGATCAAGCTTAAAAAGTCAGTTAAGTCAGATAGTAAGTCACTTCTGTATATTCATCATATATTTTAATGATTCATTTTAACAATCTCACAGCAAAAGTTCTCTGAAAGATTAAATGCTATCAAAAGTCAATGAACTTATTTCAAAGATATCTTTTCAACATCTTGTAAAAAAAGTAATGCAGAAGCTTGTGTCTTTTAATAAAAATGACTTTTGCATTCAGTCAGTTGCTCTTAAAACTTTACAAAAAGCTGTTAAAAGATATTTAATGTTCTTCTTTAAAAGTGAAAACTTTGATCTTGAGTTTGCAGCTGCAAACTAATTTAGTATTTTCTTAAACACAAATCTGACTGTCATACACATTAAGTGTGTTACAATTCAGAAGAAGAACATAAAGTTGATAAAGCATTACATGACAGAATGAAATATTCTTGTTGTTTTTTAATTTTAAAGTTATTTGATAAGTAGTTGTAATAATTTCTAAAACAATCATTATAATGAAGTGTTATAATCAACAATCAAACATGAATAATTATGTGTGATTCAAATGCTAGTTTATGTTTATAAAGATTAAATATTTTCAGTGTCACTGTGACATATAAGTGACACTGAGATTACAGAGAAGTTCTGTTCTGTTTTATTCATTAAAACTGAAACTGACTTGAAACAATGTCACAGAGACAGAATGAAATAGTTATAAAACAGAAACTGAACTTTTAGTTTTGTTCTGTCTCAACAGTTACTGTATTCAGTACAGAAGAAGTTCTTTATCAATAATTTTAAAACAGCAACAGACTCAGAAGACTTTAAAGAAAATAGACAAAAGTAGCAACATTGCAGACAACACTTTTTTAAAGAAAGAAATAATGTTAAAAGCATGACAGCATTTAAGCATTTAAATATTAATTATTGATTTAAATATTAAATGTCTGATTAAGCTTAGTGCAGCTTAGCAGATGTTTTTAACATTAACATTTAATTAAACTTAATACAGCTGAGACTTTGTCTCTTGCATATATGTGTTCAGACTGTCACATATTTGCTTCTTTAAAATTAATCTCTTGATTACTATATCTGTATGATGTGCTCTGCATAATTCTGATAAAAACTAATTGTCATAACACAAAAAATGTAAGTACAAGTGAATCAACTAAAAAATCTACATTAAGAACTACAGAAAATATTAAGTTTATTTTTAAAAAATCAGCAGTATATCACAATAAAAAAAGAAATAAAAAATCTACTCTTAAAAAAAAGATAAAGTATATTTTTTGCAACAAAACATTAAGATCAAATGATTAAGCAACAAACTGAATTACATGAAGTAAAAACTTTTTAAAATTGCTAAAATTAAAAAAAGTGTCAACTATAAACTTGAACATTCAACAACAATGTAAATACATTCAGTATTTCATATATTTTTACTCAAATCAGCAGACTCAGAAACACTGCTGCAAAACAATTCATCAGAAATTGACTCAGAAAGTCAAGATGTGAAATTTAAAATAAAATAAATACTAAATCAACAAAAAGTAAATAATCAACCTCACTATCTAATTAAATGAAAGAAATACAAGCTGTCAGATAACACATAAAAACTGAAGAAAAATCTCACTCATTGTGTGACAAAACTATGTCAGTTCTGTCAGTAAAACCTGCAGTAAATCAGTCAGCAGACAAAAAGTCAAAATCTGTTAAGTCAGAAACTGAACTTTTGAAAAAGTTTCTGAAAAGTGTTGTAGTTTGAGCTGCAAGTTTTGACTGTTTTTACTTATTCATTTTTAATTTCTCAATATTTTGAAGCTCAGTATTAATGAGCTCTGTCTGTCACTTTTTGAAAAAAGTGATTTGCTTGTGAAGTCTTTTCTTCTTCACATGCAGTTTTGCTTTTACTTTTTATTTTTTAGCAGAAACTTCTTTCTTCTTTTTTTTCAATTGAAGAAGTGTCTTTTTAACTTAGTTCAGCTCAGCTGAAGAAATTGCAAAATTGCAAAAAATATTTAAATGAATGTAAGCACTGCAGCAATTAAATTTTAAAAACATCAGACACTTTCTATCACTGATAACACAACAGTAACACAGTCACATAATGAGTGTCTTAAATTTAATAATGCAATCAGTCAAGTAAGCACAATGAATTAAGACTTAAAAACTCTTTTTAACACTGAACAAAAACATGAAGTAAAGATTAAATTTTCAAAAACAAAAAATCTTGAAGAAAAAGCTAGTGTTATACTTATATAAGAGTGTGACCCTTGAGTGTGTGCAGACAGTGTACATAAAATACTGATTAAGGCAAGCAAAATAAATGAAAATTCAATTACCTCACTTATTTTAATCACTATAAGTGATTGAACTGATTAAGATGAGTGAGAACTTGATTAAAATGATTATCTCACTTGCATGAGTCTTTTAAAGTTTATATAATCACAGGTAAATCTATAGTTAGAAGCTTGTGCTTAACTTATGTATTGAATGCAAGTCTAGTCTTTTAAGCTCTAAAAGAACTACTTCATATGTAATATCAAGTTATTTTATTAATTGTCACAACTTTTTGTCACTACAACACCATCTGTTACATGTTGTAGCAGGCTCACTAGTTGAACAGACTTATTGAAGAGATCAACTCTGACAACATCATTAAAGCAAACTCACTATTGAACAGTCATTTAAATGCTATTAAAGCAGGCTCACTGTTGAACAGTCATTTAAATGTCATTAAAGCAGACTTACTAAAGGTGTCAAACAGACTCACTGAAGAGGTTGACTTTAAATGATGATGCAGGTTATTTAAACTCAACTGTTTTACAAGCTTTCAGTAGTTCTGTATGACTTAGACTTGCTGACGCATCTTCATATAACTTAAAAGATGTTGAGGCACAGGTTATTTAAACTTGACTGATTCATGAGCTTTCAGTTTTCTGTATGACTTGAGTAAACTGACACACTTCTGTATGACTTAAGAGGTGTGTTTTTGTAGCAGGTTATTTCAGTTCAACTGCTTCACAAATGTAATGAGTGTGACAATTGAAGTAATGTTAGAATTATGCAAAACAAGTCATGCAGATATGATGACAAAAGACTTCAATTGTAAGAAGTCATGAAGGTGACAATGATAAAACTATCTATGAGATCACACCTCAGCTGACTGCACTAGGCTTAATCAGACACTAGTGAGTGCCACTGATATTGTCATGCTTCTAACACAATTCACACAGTGAGCACATTTTTTGCAGTCAAATCTTTTTGTATCAGTGTCATTAATTGACGTTGATGTTTTTGATATTTACAGTGAAGCCACACAGGCTTTCATTTAGGGCTAATCTACTTTTTAACCCTTGTCCAGAGCTCTCTGTCACCTCAATCAGCCTGTCTACCTCATATTATCCTACCTCAGCCCAGGGGTCTACCTAAATCATCCTACCCTATCCCAGACCCTTGGGGTAGGGTAGGGTAGGGTATTCGGAACACTGATTGGACGTCTCATTGTCCTCACATGTGTTGCAGATTGCTGAAGGCTTCTATTCATACTTTTTCCTTGATATCAATAAGGGTAGTGGCCGTGTTACTGGATATTGTTTTGGAATCTTGATCGCTAGTTGCGTGATCTTTGGCATCGTTTGGGCTGTCATATGGCTTAGGAATTCTGCGACACAGAAGGTGGGGCTGGAAGGAAAGTTTGCTGGTCAGCGGCGGAGAGTGGACGGGCCGGATGCGAGGGAAGAAGACGTAGAGGTGGTACAGTTGCAAGAAGAGTCTAAGTAGGTCAAGTGCTATTTGAGAGAGAATTTATCATGTCTATTGGATTTTGGGTTCCTCAAATGCCCAGCCACTGTTACGGGACAACAGAAGAGTTAGCCGGCAACAGAAGCCGGTTGTATCATTGAAGCATCGACCTTGCCAAAAAGTATCAGATGTCGAATGCGAAACGAAAAAGCTGAGGATGTACGCTTTTTGCTATATTACACCCTCGAAGTTGAAAAATTTCGGATGAATACTGCAGAGGGGACAAAGGCAATGATGTCAATTTTGACATTACTCTGCAAAATCACTTCAATTCTGTTCGTCTCAGGTTTTCGATCCCGATTGCTTCGCCGATTCGGACGCCTCTTCCGAGTCTTCTTCTTGGCCAAATTTCTTCATGACATATGCGAAGTACTCGAAAACGCCTCTTTCCCGATCAGGAAGTGTTTCAACACTCAGGTCCCAATCCTCTCGAGCAAGCAGTGGCTTCATGAAATGTGGTTGTCGAGAACTGATGTACAGGAAAGTCCCTCCTGGCACCAATACGCGCACTACTTCTCGAAGATATCGGTCAATGTTTTCCCGGACGTCGTCCGGCGGATCCCACACGGAGCCATGGAACCTATAGGGTTGATGAAGGTCAGCATCAACCAATCAATGTCGCGGCTTGAGCCACTAGCAAAATAGAAAGGTTGTTTGGGCTATGACCTCCGGCATGCACAGAATGTCGTCAAACAAAAGCCAACTTGGGGCTTGAGTCTTTCAAAAACACCCAAGCCTGAGGTTTGAAGCTAAAACCAGCGGCTCGTTGGAGGATCAAACCTCTCAAATGCACAGAGACCTGAGTCGGAAACCTCAGATCCATATCTATTTTGTAACCTGACCTTGCTCAACTTGACCGCGAACTTGACGGCTAATTAGGTGTCTTAGACTTCAGATTTACGAACTGCCGGACTCAAAACCCGAAGATCGGGCCGAAATAACACTCACATAGAATCCATTGTGGCTTTGTCTATGGCGTAATAAAAGGAGTTGTCCAACAGGCCGTCCATTTGCCGTACATCCATGACTTTCCATACGGTATTAAGGTCTTTATATTTGGCATCCATGGCTGTTATCACTACGTCCGAGAAGTCAATGTTCGTCTGGTGGGTAAATCCAAGCCTGTGCAGGTCCGAGGTCAGGGTCTATTGCTTGCGTTAGCTTCGATTTCTGATTTGCAGGCTAAGTGGGCAGGAAAAGTGGCAACGGTATAAATTCTCAAAAAGCCGAGGAAGGCAATTTCAACGAGGAATCAGTGGCACTGTTCAGTGCCTTCTCCGCAACAGATGATCACAGATGTCACATTATTACGGGTTGATTACCAAATCAGACATGGAAGACTTACACTGTTGCCGCATCCCAGATGGAGGACTTTCGCATGTGGTCGCGACAAATGGTCCTTGAACCATGCTCCCAGCTGTTCCCAATCACGGAACCAGTCGTACGCCTCCTCCACTCCGATCCCCTCATATCTATGATTCCAGTAGTCGGCAGAGGCAAGTTCGGCGTTGTCTATAGCCATTTTTAGAAATACCCCGAATTGACGCACCTCCTTGGATTCGAGAGCGAGAAATCGTTGTCTAACTCCTTTAATAAACTTAGATCCCTCGGGCCGCGGCCACCCCTGTCTGTGCAAACGGTGCGTTGTAATAAATTAGTAATGTGGGGTGACGGATGGTTTCATTAAGCTAAAAAAATATCTGCATACTAAGTAGGCTATAGGGCTAAGTGTGTGTGTGTGAATAGATAATTGGGGCGTTTAGCAGTTTTTTTGTAGTGTAGTGCTAGCCATATATAGAATAGCAACCAATGAGGTTTAATAACGAAAAGTCAGTACTTCTAGTGTTACGTAGCTCGGATGTAGCCTACATCAGAGCTACGTAGCACTATGTAGGCCGAATCAGGCAATAGTGAATAGGGTTGACCCCACTATGGAGCCATGGCGGAACTCAATTCAACGTCAGTTCAAGGACTCGATTAGTAGCTATAGACGTAGACTAGATACAATTGAACGAATTAAAGCAATATGTACAACAATCGAAGACTGCCGAGCGTGAATAGCCTCACGACAGGCACCCCCTTGCTGCCGCTGGCCACTAGAACCCTGTTCGCGGGCCAGCGTCTTTCTCCAGAGGCTATGGAGCGCCTGGAGCAAAGCTCCCAAGCCACCCAAGGCCTGCTTGAGGGTACAGTGGTACCAGGAGACTTGCAACGAATGCAATACACCTGCCCTACCCCTACAACACCTCTGAGACCCCCTTTTCACTCACTCACCACCCTTTCAGCCACTCCGCCGCCTTCCTCCCAGCCTCCGCCGAGCTCCGAACAGCCTCCGCAGAGCTCCGAACAGCCTCCGCCGAGCTCCCAACAACCCCTGGAGTTCAGTCTTCCCCTCTCAAGCCAGCGAGTTGACCTGACGGAGCAGGATTTGGACGAACTGGTTGATATCTGCAGTCAGCGTCAGCAGGAGTTCTCTCAGTTAAGAAGGGAGGAAAAGGGGCCCTTCTGAGAGAGAATTCAGGATGAGTTTCACCGCCTAACAGGCAAAGAGTTCAAGAACTGTAATCAAAAGATTACTACCCTGGCAAGACAACGAGCGTCGGCTGTCCGGAGCCATGCAATTCGACAAACAGTTGATAAACCGAGTAGGAGAGAAGAACAACTTGACAAATGAAATGCAGCATTGAACGCTGAGAGCCTACAGCACGTCAGTCAGTGAATGGACAAAGAAACAGCTCAGGCAGAGTGAAGCCTCAATCTCCAACTGCAAACAGAGTCTGCAAAGAGATTTGAGGAGCAGAACAGCAACAGAAGGCTCTTCTCTGATGCAGACATCTATGGTGAGGACGACAACGACGACAACAATGAATTGAAGGAGGCGGAGGGCGGAGAAGACTTTGAGAAAGACTCTCAAGCAACACAAAGGCCATTCAAGGCTGTGGCGGCGCTTCAGAAGGGGGTGTTGCAAGGGGGGGGTCAACCAAGGCTTCCACTGCAGACTGAGCAGCAGGGAAATCAGGGGAGGAGTGAAAGAGGAAGGCCTAGAGGCACGTTAGCAAGAGGAAGTCAGGGAGGAAGAAGGAAGACTTCTCCAAAGCGTCATAAAACCAATCTCCTTGGCCAATTCATGGATGAGTGGAGAGGAGCATGACAAGCAGATCAGGAGAATGTGAAGCTTGCAGAGGAGCTTGAGAGAATGTCTGCAGCTCAAAGAAGAACAGAGGAGAAGGTAGATTCTATACTTTTAATGTTAGCAGGCAATAATCAAGGGAGAAAACGGAGAAGAGAAGAGGAAGAAGAGGAGGAAGAGATCTAGCTAATTGTACCACCTCATATACTCCTCTAGTGAGGGGGGTGCACACTCAAAACGAGTGAATATTTGATTAGGAACTAGACAATTAATGGCATTGCAGAGGACTGCAGATACCCCGTAGTATGCTGAAATGAGTGAAAGACCTAAACTGAATTATGAGCATGTTTAATGGCTAAAGAAGAAGACTTACTGATGCGTAGCTGATAAGGGAAGTCATTATACATTCAAAGATTGGCCACATAAGCAAATCCATTCTCCACAGCAATCCTACACATGGCCATTTCAGTATTGTAAGCAGTTTGAACCTCTGTGGGCAAGATTCCGCCGTGGGCTCAAAATGCCCCCAATATCCTGAAGTTTCCGTGTCCATAAGCCTTGTCCTCATATAGAAAGAGCCTGGCATTATGTTGTATGAGTCCCCAGACCTGTATATCATAATTAGCAAGCATAATTGAACATTTAGAGGGGCGGGTTTACTTCTCAAAGTCTTCTTTGCACCCCAGACTGCTCCAGAATCTCAGAATCATAGCAATTCCCTGTGTACAGACCACAGAGACTGACAATAAGTCCATCAGGAGTCACAATGCTTTGCATTGCAAAGCAATGATACCATTTGTGCCCTGAAAACCAGCGTCCTTGGTGGTGAATTGGCTTAGCAATTCACTGATGAGTTTCATCTATGTAGCCTCAGTATATATTGTCCCCTCCTTGCTCTTGTATAGCCCGGGCAAAGCCTCGGAGCCGCCCCAAATTCAGCCAGTCTGGATCCCATTCCAGCAGACGACGCCAGCGAGCGAAAAGGTGTAATACAACGTCGTTAAAAACGACAGAAAGCCAGCTTGTAGAGCGGCCAAAGACGGGACAGAGAGACATCAGGCGGACTGAAAAGGTGAGCCGCATGAGGATCAGACAGAGCATCTCTTCTGATGTGGAAACAAGCTGATTTTGAAGGCGTAATTCGTTGAGTCCGCAAAAGGGGAGGATTCGCCGCATGTGAGTCTTGGAGACTCTGAAATGTTGATATTAGTCATTGCACAGTACAAATAGAAGGACCTACCTTAACAGTGCCTTAAAGTTGACCTCTGACCAGTTATCAACGTCAAAAGGGCCATTTCTAGGCATATATTCAAATTGGGGGAGTATTGGCCGGTGCCGCACCCGCGCGGCAAAACCATGCTGTCTCGACAGCAACATGTACTTTTCAATGTATAAAAAGAGAAATAAACTGAGTATACGCAGCTGCTTTCGACGCAGGCGACGTTTAAGCCGCAGCGCAAGGCGTGGTTGATCCATATAGAAATATCGAAATTCTATGTCGAAAAAGGGGGGGGTGGCAACAATAGAGTTCTATATTACCATATTAAGCCTAGCACCGGACTATCTATTATTCCGAGACGCTATGTACGTAGTACTACATTACAAAGAAACTGCTAAACGCCCCAAATGCTCTGAAGGAGTAAGAATACAGGAGGCTTTATGTAACGACGTGTTCTTGCCAAGCCACTAATATAGGGCTGATTGCCACTTTTTCCAACAATTCCTACGTAGAGTAGGGCTGAGTAGTGTGAACCCAACAGCATGAGCGCAAGAAATGTCCAAACAACCACACTTGGCTTCTCACTTGTTTCATCGATCAATTGAATTTAACATATTGCGCCCTTCATTACGTGTCTGAGATCATTGTTCTTTACTCTTCTACTGTGAGCGGCTTCAACGAGGAAACGCTCCGATACGGGCTAGAAGTGCATAGGTAGGTATTGTTTGACCGACTATTATGCTATCGATACCAGGAGCCAATTGGCGTCAATACCCCCACCCCACCCCCCCTTTCTCCAAGCAAGCCTCGAAAGACTGCAGCCTGTCCAATCTGGTCCCTGCCTTATCGCAATTGCATTATTCCCTTTGTGCCCTGTTTGAGAAATCGAGTTCATTACCTTTTCAATAGGTAATGGCTTACCTCTGTATACAGATATCTGTTGCGCAGGCTGGTCAGCGTTCCCGAATAAAAGGGATTACTGTAGATCCCTGCCGAAAAAAGGGTGTGCTAGTGCAAACATATTTCATTGCTGCGACCTTCCGTTAAATATAGATATGCAAAGGCTTTCAGCTTTTATCAAAAATAGCAACAGCTTTAGTAATAGCGATCGAATGGCCCTACACCCACTGAGGCTCTCGCACCTCCTGCATATTCCCGGGCGTCTACACATCACTTTCACTGGCTACTCGGGTGTTGAAGAGGGGCGATCGGTTTCGCAAAAAGTAAGAACCCGAGATTATCAACTTTCCCGAGAGAGATCTGCCCCTTTCTGACTCCCATATTATTGTATTACAGCTCTCGTGCTCCCTAACAGCATTCCGTACATTCCAATATTTTATCCGTCTACTGCTAGCCCTCAGACAACTTTTCACTTCCACTAGTTGTTTCTATATACTTTCCTGTATCTCCGGATTCCTTCTCTACCTCTCTAGTGCGAGGTAGATTGATCTACGTTCCACGGCAGTTTGCGCAGCGTCGTTCACAGAAGTGCTGATGGGTTGTCTTTGCTTCAGCAGAGATAACGGAGGTGATGTTGACAACAGCAAAGTGCATGATGTATAGTGACTTTTCTCGTCTACACGTATACAGCTAAACGAGCTCAGAGTCCGCCTAAGCCTATATCGACTTCATTGAAGGGTTCAGGAGATAGACGTCAACGATCAAGCGTTTCCACTCCTGTACCAGCAAACATTGGCAAAATCCCTGAACCAAGAGGCACCTCAGGCCCTGTTCCGACCCCTCGACCAAAATTCCCAATTAAGGGAGAAGGCTTGAGTCTGTTGGCATCTCCCGTTCTGGATGATGAATTCGGTAAGACATATGACTTTGATGTGATCGCCATTCATGGACTCAATGGGCATCCACGTGATACTTGGACGTACGACGAAGCTAAGGGCCAGGTTTTCTGGCTGCAGGACTTCCTCCCAAAGGCGTTACCTGGGGCTAGGATCTTCACCTACGGCTACGACTCAAAGCTGTTTTGGAGCTCGTCCACTGGCGACATTGACACCTTCGCCAAGGGGTTACTTGATCACTTGGACTTAGAACGACAGCAGGCGCCTGCGGTATGTACATTATTCCTACTTTGATTAGGTTGTGGGTAAACCTAGACCATCCTTTCGTCAGAATATACGGCAGATCCATGAGCACTCATAGAGCATAGTGCATTCCATAACCTGCTTGCCCAAGTGTTTAGTTGCCTTTTTAGGTCACACCTAAACATAGTTGCGACTTTTTGAATTTAGCGATCCGTCGATTCGATATGGACAAAATACCAAATAGAAGGCTAACCGACCACAGCAAAGCTCAAGGCCCATCGTTTTCATATGCCACAGCCTGGGAGGCTTAGTATGCAAAAAGGTTGCTCACTTGGCGTTATCAGTCCTTTACGTGCCTAAAGAATTGCTGACATGTTTCTCAGTCCTTGATCATTGCCAACGAGAAAAGGGACCGCTACCAATCCATCCTTGACTCTACCAGAGCCATATTCTTTTTCGGAACACCGCACCAGGGCTCGGATTTTGCCGATACTGCGGGTTACCTCTCGAGGCTCTTTGACTCAGGGGCAGTTGAGTTGATTGGGGGAAGAGGCAAGCTAGTGCGGAACGACCTCATCAAGGACTTGAGTCCGAAATCAAAAACGCTGGAGCAACTCTGTACGGCGTTTGTTAATCGAGCTCATGCAGTCCGCTGCATAATAAGTTTCTTCGAGCAGAACAAACTCCGCGGTAAAGTTGTAAGTGCTCACTATCGTTGTATGTCTACAGTTGTGTGTGACTTTTGAGGCGCTTGAAGAAAATTTACTGTTTCACCATTGTTTTGCAATGGCGTGGGCGTCTTATTTTCGGCACATGAATCTCATGAATGCGTTACTACAGATCGTGTCCAAAAAGTCGGCTACGATTGGCGTTGTGCACGAAAATATTGAGGGTGTAGAGGGAGACCATAGACGAATTTGCCGGATCAAGGATGAGACCGAATATTCATTTCGAAGAATCGTCCAGGAATGCCGAAAGCTGGGCAGCGGCATATCTGAAAAGCATAGACGTAAGTGATCGATAAGCAATCCTTACCTTGGGTAAACACCTTATGCTTTACAGCACTGAATCACGAGGAACAGCAATGCCTGAACTCCCTGGCACTTTCGAGCTTCACGAAGCTTCCAAGCACCAGAATCACTCCGGCGAAAGACACGTGCGAGTGGATTCTCTCAGTTCAGCAGTTCAACACTTGGCGTAATGGTTTTCCTCCTGTGCTATGGATATCTGGCGAGCTGGGTTGCGGTAAAACGACATTGATGTCCTTCCTAAGGTACCAAATGCTAGAGAATAGTGCGGTCGTTGACGATACTGGAAACAGTATTGATTATACATCAACTATGTGCAGCTTCTTTTGTGACGACAAGAACAAACATCTTGCAAATGCCACAGTTCTTTTGCAAGGCCTGGTATGGGATATCGTCTTGCAACGTCATGATCTAATACACCACGCGCTCGATTATTATCGCAAGTATTATCAGTCGTCCTGCGCGTGGTCATATATTCGATTATTGATCCTCATTAGAGTTAGCCATTGCTCATGACTTTGTCCGTACCGCTGAGGTCTTCATAAAAGACGGCTTTGACGTCATGTCAAAGAGTGAGAATGAAGAGCCTCTACTATTCCTGGCTTGTGAGGCATCAAGTATAAATTACTATCATGCCACAGAGTCCCTACTGATGATGATGATCAAGATGCTGATCAAACATGATGCTGACATGCATACGACCAACAAGTCAGGAAAGAATGCACTACACATCACATTAAAAGCTGTGAAACTGAATGTACAGATCATTGAATTACTTCTTGATGATGATGTGAATATCAACATGAAGGATTTGAGTGATAAAACATCTTTTCATTGCTTCTGCAAAAACTCAAGATCATCAAGCTACTCAAAGTCAGAAGAGATATTGAAACTACTACTGTCTCATTTGTCACCTGAGGCAGAAAACTCTGATTGCCAGTTACAAAGCCTCTGAGATGAAGATCTTATTGTAGAGACATCATCAGCTATGATCATTGAAGCAGAGAATTGACCAATCTTTATCATCTTGTTGAAGAGATGAGCAGTTTTTCATACAACATGACCACTTGACAACCTTCTGTGAAAATTAGCTTATGCTCACGCGCTGCAGCCCAGGGCTGTAAAGCTTTTGCTGAAAGCTGAAGCAAGCGCCACCACTATAGACTCTATGTACAGCAGCTCACCAAGGGGACATGAAGCTTTGAAAGGTTTATTTAATAACAACACACTCACCCTCACATCTTTTGAAGACTTTCACTCCATTCTTGATATGTTCTTGGCTCACGGACTCGATGTGAACACCGTCAATGATTGTGGGCAAACCCTTCTTCAAGTTGCAGTCACTGAAGCTCCACCGACTCATGAGACCGCCCTCACCCAATATCTCCTGGATATTGACATAGATCCATACCAAGCCGCTGATGAGACTTGAGACGCCTTCCTTCTCGCTGCTATTCACAACCGCCTCGACGCGCTCAGAGTCCTTATCACTCATGCTACCAGGATGCACACTTCACCTAATCAGTGGCTCAGCATCTCCCAGACCTTCGTTGACAAAGGGTCCTTGACCAACGAAGCCCTCTTCAATCTTATCACTTCCTCTCTATCCCGCGCCCAACTCCTTGAATCCCCAGCCGGAGACTCTTCTACTCCACTGCAGAAAGCTGTCGAGCTCAAAAATACCGCACTCGCAGCCATACTTCTCATGCACGAGGCGAATATGAACGTCACGGACCAATACGGCTGGACGCTGCTGCACACCGCCGCTTACAACAGGGACTTGTCCTGCCCGTTGCAGCCCTTCGTTTCCGGCCGATTTGTCCGGGTTCGAGTATTCATGGAGAAGAGGGTCGCTCGCTATACGTATATGATGAGCTCGAGTTGGCGATGAGGCATTACTATCTAAGGACTGTAAAGCTGGACGCTGGTAATCTGCGGTCAGAGCAGGTATGTGAGCGGACTGTTGGATAGCAGGCGAGTGCCCACGAGGATATCTGCGGGGCCGGTATGGATTAGCAGTTGATATGGCTGGTTTGAACCCGACAAAGAGCCCGCCATGGGTTGTATCGTTACTCACTGGTCAAGGTCTCGGACAAGCAATGCGTGAGAGCCCGTCGAAAGCGTTGGTAGCCACGGGACGTGATGAGCTGTTGGTGGAGGGTCGTCGAGGTATGTGGAATTATATGGATGACCGTTAGACTCGTCTTCCCCCACTGCTACGACAGCGCCTCCAGAAGACAGTTGTGGCAGTATTGGCGATGCCGTCGCAGAGAGAGGTTTCCGCCGTACTGGTGAAGCCATTACCCGTGGCGTCTGGGCTTGAAAGGAGGAGAAGGAGGGCACGTCGATTTGCTGGGGCTTTTGATACTCGCGATCAAACTGACGAGAGATTGGATCTGGTGAATTTGGTGTGTTATCGCCCGAAACACATATTGCTCCAAGACCGGAATCTTCCCAAGTCTCTCTGTCCTCGTCCTTGGAGCTTCTCTTCTTGGCGAAGTCTCCCAAGTTCAAGAAGCTGATGCAACACCCTGCGAGGGTATTTTCAGCCTCACTCATGGACATCCGGAACGCGTCACTCAAGTCGGAGCTATGCTCTGGGGGTTTTCGTTGTCGTGAGTCTTGCGGCGCAGCAAGTCCATTCAGAAGGAAGTCCTTCACCGACTGGTGGCGGAGGGTAAAAAAATACTAATGTATTTTTAATTCCTTCTTTTGTACAAAGTAGTGATTATAATGTTAATTATGTAAATTTTACTTTTTGTATTTTTTGTTTCAACTTCTGCTGCTCTTGTTTATACTGCCTGCAATTTAACAGTAAATGCTCTGATGATTGTTTTACCTTACACTGAAAACATTAATTGTTTTTATATGTAGGTAATCTGCAAAGATATGATTTAAAATAACTGTGTTCTAGTTTTAATTGTGTAAAGGTTGTAAAGGTTAACCTTTCACATTTGTATAATTCTTTTAACTTTATAATTAGGTCAGGTCTTATAGTATATATCTTGTATTATTAATCTTGATTTGCAGTTTGTCATTTTATTAATCATTCTTCTTTGGCAATTTCCTCAATATCTTTTTTGATATAAGATAAAGAAATATGTCTTGAGTATACATTAATAACTGCATTTACTGAGTTTAAAGCTTCTTGTTTGACTGCTTTATCTGCTAATTCATTCCCTGATATTTGACTATGACTAGGAATTCAGTGTATATGAATTAACTTTTGACTTTGCTGTAATTCCTGCAGATTCAATTAAATTTGTTGTAAAACTTTTATATTTGCAGATTTTTGTAATTTTTGTATTGCAGTTTGACTATCTGTAAATATTCAGATGTTTTTTCCCAAAAACTGTCTTTATATTGCTTGTTTTATAGCCTGTATTATAGCATAAAGCTCTGCATTTAATACTTCAGTGTAATGACTTAAAAAGTAGCTTTTTGTACTTATATAATTATTTTTTATACAATAAATTTCAGCTCCTACGTGGTCTTTTGTACTTTGTGTTGTCTTTACACTGATTTTTGACTCATCAATGTAAAAGACTGATGTTTTGCATGCAATCAATTGCTTTACTTAAGCAAAGTGTTTTTTAATTGTAATTTTTTTTGTTTCTGCTGAAACTTGAATATCTGCAATCTGTGTATTACTTTGTAGTCATGGTTTTTGAGCTGTAATTGTAAGGGGGTGAGTGTACAACAGTTGTCATAATGATGTTGAACAGAGTGTCATAAGCAGTATAATCATGATGAAGTTAATGCAATGATTATACATCTTTTATTTGATGACAAAATTAATCACTGAGGAAGCAGGTTTCTGCACCTCCTTGTGAAGAGTTTTCACTTGATGTTAAGGCGCTACTCACTGAGTCATCATATAAGTGAGTTATAATGTTGTACTGTTGTACTGTCATACTGTTGTATTGTCATACTGTTGTATTGTCATACTGTCATACTGTTGTACTGTCATACTGTCATACTGTTGTACTATTATATATGATGACCCTGACACAGCATTCTCCTCCTCATGACGCTGTCCCCGGGGCCAACTGACCGCTCATAAACTCATTATGATGTCATAACAGTTGAGGTTGTAGGGTGGTCACATGAGACTGCATTAAAGTAAGGCTGATCACATGCTTTCACTTAATTGTGTTGATATCACACCTGGCAGTAAGTTCTTCTTCATATTATAACATCAAAATAAAACATGTTTATCATAAGTTCAAAACATCTCTCCTTTGCATTTATTCTTTATCATTTGTCTTATGACATGTTGTCATATATTTCATGACTTTTTCACAGCTCATTGAGTGATCTGATGACTTCATGATGTCATCTTCATTGCAGAGGTGTTCATCTTATGAAGGAAGCATCATGAAGCTTGCAGCTCACAACTCAACATTCTTATGATGTTGTACTTTTCATCATACATGTATGAATGTTAACATAATATATAGGTAATAAATCATCCTTGCATCCTCAAACCTCTCTCAGCTGCAGACAACAGTGAAGACTCATCTTCATCAGGAAAACCTGTTGATCTTCAGGCTTAATGTGATGAGAAGAGCTTTAAATCAAAGTCAATGAATAAAATTGTGATGATTGACATCTTCAGAAAGAGAAGGAGAAGTGAAGAAGAGAAATAATTTATTCAACATCTGAAGAGAGCTCAGCATTTACCTTTAAGTGATGTCTTTAACAAGAAGTCTCACTCTGTGTGATGTCATGATAATATCTCACTGCCAGCTCATATGCAGCAGGCTCATCATTGTTATGACATGATCAATTAACACTGATGAATATTAAACTACCTGATGTTAAACTAAATTGAGACTAGTGCATCTTGGCACTTTAACATTTATGTCATGACTGCACTCACAAGACTGCTTTCTTCTTTGTACTTTTTTAAGTTCAAATAACTCATCTCTTGCAACAGTTTTAAGCCTGCTTATGAAGTGAAATAATTAACTGTAACATTAAAAAAGTATCAACACTCTTTTTGACCTCTGAAGGTGACAGAATATCAGCTGAGACAAATGCATGTATTGATGAAAAAATTCTTCCTCAACATCATTAAACATCTCAACTTATAATTTACTGAGTGATCAAGAGGTTTCTAGAACATCTTAAATTCATTAATTAATTATCAACAATTAATTCTTAAGTCCTGTGAGAAGTAAACAATGAATGATCAAGAAGTACTCTGTCACAGTGACAGATAACTGCAAGAAGCAGTTATAATAAATGAAAAGTTCTACAACATGTAAACACCCTCAAAGACTTATTTATAAACACAAACAACTGCAGTAAAGGCAGTTGAAAGAGCAAGATTCTGAATCAAATAATCTCAACATTAAGAGTAGATGTCTAAAGCATTGAAGAAATTATGATTAAATTACATCAAAAGAAAGGGATCTCTTCTTAATCTGAAAGATTATCCTTAACTGAAGAACAGTTAAACAATCATGAGAGATCAAAAATAATAAACATCATGAAGATGAACTCTTAAAATGAGATGACTTCTAAAAATTTATAATGATGAGCAACACATGATTCAGAGAACACCTGTCATTTAGTGTTGAAAGTGCTAAATCAGAGAGATTTATACAAGGCACAGATTCAAGATCTAGAAGAACAGAATAATCAGAAGAATTCTCAGATAAAAAAGTTAACAACTGAGAAATAAAAATTAAAACAAGATGTGTTGAAGTTAACCTGATGACTTAATAATCCTGAAGCAGAACAGTCAAGAGAAGGCACATTTAAATTAAACATGAATGACATAATGAAGAAGTGTTCAGTGAAGTTTTCAGATTCATCAATTTTGAATGATGATCTTAAGCTCACGTTTCAGGTATGAAATGATCAGATGAAGAGCAAGTTATGAATTAATGATGATTGATTCAATCAGTCAGATCAAGATGAAGCTGAACATGTCAAAGTGATTTACATTAAGATGTGAGTTGACAGCAAGGCTGTTGAACATCTTTATTCATGACTGAAAGCTCAGTCAGGAAGAGAGATTTATGTTAAGAAGATTATTTAATGCTTGAAGAACATCTTCAAGGATTCAGATCATCACTTGAAGGCATAAAAGCAGCTGAAGAAGTTCAAGATGTCTTATTTTAAGAACTTTAATGTGTTTCAGTCAAAGTTTTTATGACTGATGAACTCAGCAAAGATGCCTACAGATCAGTGAAAAGAAGAAGTTCATGATAAATTATACAATTCACTTCAAGTTTAAATGAAAATCTATGTCACTGATGAGGACATGTCATTTGACACTTATTATAAAAAGGCTCAACAGTTCATAAGAGGTCTTGTTAAGGCTGATGAGAGAATTAAGAAATAAAAGGATCAGCAGGAGCTGCAGAGAAAATAATTAATTTTTAAATTTAAAAAGAAGATAATCATCACAATCATCATCATTGCATGAGAAGTAATTAAGTTAATGTTAATTAATATAATTTATTACATCTGTAATAAGAAAGAACATCTGATGAGGGATTATCTTAATAAATTAAAAAAAGCTGAGGCAAAGGCTATAAACTCTGATCATTCAGATTCAGAAAATGAGTTACTTTAGATGAAGTCTTCACCCTAAAGTCAACAGAAGGAGCAAAGATAAGCAAGATGAAAATATTAAATATTTTAAAAAAGTCATCATTGACTTGAGATTGTCAACTTGCAGTCAACAGTTTAATCATAAGAGTAGCAGCTCTGCTAAACATTAATGCTGCTGAGAAGACTTTCATTCACAAGAAGCACTTTAAATTTATGAAAAAGCATCTGCAGTTATACATCAGGACAGCATAAAGATCAGTTCTTTTAACAAAATATAATAATCAAAATGCTGAAGTGATCTTCAGAGCATTTACAGCAAATTTAATGATTGACAGAAGATGAATTTCTACTCACTTTTTATTTTATAATATCAGCTGATATGATGTTCTGATCAAGAGGAAATGATTTGAGAAGATTAAAATTTTAATTAATTATTTCAATCAGAAGCTGATTTGACCTGAGGAGACTTAATATCAGGTAAGCAGAGACTTGATAATGTTAAGATGAAAAATTCAACTATTAAAACTCATATCAGAGTATCAAGCAGATGCTGAATGATGTGATAATTTGCATAAAGCAGTCACACTGACCTGAATTCTCAGAAGGGCAGAAAGGGATGAAATTATAAAAACACTCAACAAAGTTAACTCTGAGAATACTGAACATTCAATGAGATTAAATGAACAAAAGAAAAAGTTCATTAAACTGCTCAAAAAGTCAGTTCTACAATTGTGAGCACAATCAAAGACATGAAGAGCTCAGCAGCAGATCAACATCAATGAGATGAAAAAACAGCTGAACAAAAAGAAAGATTCAATGAATCACATGAGTAATTTAATGAATCACATGAGTAATTTAATGAATCACATGAGTAATTCAATGAATAAAGGTCAAAGTTCATTGAACATGAAGAAATTAAAGGATCATGAATCTTCTCTTTATTAAGAAGTGAATATTATACTTCTGAAAGCAGGAAACTTTCTATGCAATATTAAAAGAAAAGAAGTAATTATTAACATCATTAACATTCATGAGGTTAATCATTTAATAAAAAACTGAAGGAACCTCTGTTTGCTGTTGCAGAATAAAATAAAGTTGAATTAAAAAGTAAAGAAAAAATTACCTCATTAATATTAAGAGTTCATGAAGGTATTCAGCAAGACAGCATCAGATCAGCTGTCTTTACACAAGGAAAAAGTGAATCATGATATCATTTTAAAAGATGAAAACAACCTGACCTCAAGCTTCTTGTACAGTATGTCACTGAAATAATTAAAGTTGATTAAAACTTACCTGAAGAATCACTTGAAGAAGAGTTTTATAATTTTTAATAATGCTTCTTATGCATCATCAGTTCTCTTTGCAAAGAAACCTGAAGGAGGATGATGTTTTTGTGTTGATTATTAAAAGCTTAATGTAATCATTAAGAAGGATAAGTACTTCTTGCCTTTAATTAAAGAGACTTTAACATGACTGATTAAAGTAAAGGTTTTTATCAAGCTGAATGTTAAGCAGGTGTTCTACTGAATATGAATGAAGAAGTTTATTGAGAATTTAATCATCTTTCAGATGAGGTATGAATTTTATAAATACAAGATTTTACTTTTCAGCCTTTGCAACAGACCTGCCTTTTTTCAGAGATATATCAACAATATCTTATTCAATTATCTGAATGATTTCTGCATGATTTATGTGAATAATATTTTGATCTACTCAGAGGATCTGTTGAAACATGACACTCAAGTTAAAAAGATGCTTCAACACCTTAAGAAAGCAAATCTACAAGTGAACATAAAGAAAAATGAGTTCAACATTCAATTTATCAAGTTTTTGAGCTTCATCATCAGCACTGAAGATATTATAATAAACTCAGACAAAGTTTCTGTCATCAAGAATTAATTATTATTAAAATTAATTAAGGAAATTCAGTCCTTCCTGAGATTCTGCAACTTTTATTGTTGCTCATTGAAAAAATAAGGTTGAGTTATACATTTGTTGACAAAGCTGATCACAAAAGGAGCCTGACACCTCTTAAAAGAGTTGAAAATTTAAGCTTTTAAGAAGACAAAAGAGTTTATGTTGTCAGATGCTGTCTGAGCTCATTATTCACTTTATTTAAAAACTCAAATGAAGACAGACGTCAGCAGCAGAGTTGTTACAGAAGTGTTTACTCAGCAACAGAAAGATGATAAGTGAAAATTTGTAATTTACTTCTCAAAGACAATGTCATCTGAGGAAATGTGATATGAGATTTATGACAGAGAGATGTTAACAGTTGTTAAAGCTCTTCAAGAATGACATGACATGTTATTAAATTTACAAGCAGTCTCTTTTGTCACAATTACAGATCATCATGCTTTAGAGTACTTTATCATCAAGTGATTACTTAATTTATGACAAGTTAAATGAGCTGATATTGTGATAAACTACAACTTCAAGATTACCTATCACTCAGGAACAGTCAACATCATTGTTGATGTTTTAACAAGAAAACATGATGAGTTGATCACTCAGAAAGAAAAGAACATCACTGCATGAATGTAATTATTTCTGAATTCTAATTGCATAATAGCTGCAATAGATGAGGGTTCAATGAATGTTGAAAGTGATTCTCTGAACAAGACTGAACAGATGAAAAATTCTTATCAGCTGATGAATCAGATTCTGCAAGTCAATCACTCTTATGAATCACTGAATCAGTATTATCAGATAACAAGAAAAGAGAAATGAGGCTGAAAGCTTTAAGACAACCTTCTTACATGATTTGAAAAGCTCATGATGCTGAACATGAACACTTTACAAACTCATTTAATTAATGAGGCTCACTCAACATCAGTGATGATGCACTCAGGCAAGATTAAGACAGTGAAGTTATTATTAATTTAATATTATTGACTGAGTCTGTTAAATGACTATTCTACCTTTGTTTTAAACTGCTGAACATGTCACTGAATGCATGTACTCTGAGACAAGACCTCAGGCCTACTTCACTCATTATTAATTGAAGATAAGTGCTGACAGCATGTCTTATTCAACTTTAAATTCTTCTCATGAGACAAGAAAGGCTTCAACAACATATTTATCATTATTAATTACTTTAAAAAAAGAGTCTTCTTGCTGTCATGTTAAAAGACAGTTACAGCAGCTCAAGTTGCATAATTATATTATAAATACATCTGAAGGATTTATGAGACATCTGAGACAACAACATCAGACTGAGGTTCTCAGTTCATCTCAGCATTCATGAATGAACTCTGCAAGCTTGTGAGGGTAAAGCAAAAGCTTTCAACAGCATATCACTCACAGACTGATGAAAGCACTAAGGTACTGAATTAATATATTGATCAACAACTTCACCTCTTTATGAATCATTTTTAAGACAACTGATCAGACTTTTTATCAGTAATGAACTTCACTCAAGCAGTTCTCACTCATGAGTTTACAGGCATGTCATCTTATGAGCTGAAATTAAAACAGACTCCTCATCTACACTTTCATTAAAAAGAGTGAATGCAATCCTCAAACATCATAAGGGAGCAACTGATGAGAGAAGAAGCTTAAACCTTCATTATCAGAGCTCATGATGCAGTCAAATGAGCAAAGGAAAACCTGAAACAGGCTTAAAATAAAATGACAAATCAAGCAAATAAGCATTAAAGGGAATTGAACTTCTTCATCAGAGACTGAGTTTATGTTACTCAAAAGAGTTGAATCACTGAAAGGCTTAATTGAAAGTTAAATCATTAAGTGACAGGCCTTTATCAGATTCTCAGCATGAAAGATCATTTTTATGTTCTGAAGTTACTTAAACACATGAAGATGAACAACATCTTTCATGCTGATCATTTAAGGAAAGTGATGAATGATTCAATGTTGAATTAAATTCAGAACTCAGAGCTGCTGACTGAGGTTAATGATCAGCCTGAGTACACAGTGAAAAAAATTCTAGCAAGCTGAATTCACAACAACATCTTGCAATATCAAGTGACTTGAGAGGGATATGATTTAAACTCAGAATGATATAACACTGTTGACTTTATAAGGTCACCTCAAAAGGTAAAAGATTATCATGATGCTTATCTGAACAGAGTGAGGCCATCAAGGAGACTACAAGTTTAATTAAATATTTACAAGTCAGATGAAGAGCTGAATCTGATGAATGAAGACAACATGACAGTCAATAGAGAATTCAAGAGGCAGTTAAGATAAAAGATTTAAGATGAAAATTAAGAACAGTTCTTCTGTCTGAAGAGAAGTGATGTTACAACATGATTAATTAACACTGATGAATATTGAACTACTTGATATTAAATTAAATTGAAATTAGTGCATCTTGACACCTTGACATTTATGTCATGACTGCACTTACAAGACTGCTTCCTTTTTTATACTTTTCTAAGTTCAAATAATTCACCTCTTGCAACAGTTTTAGGCCTGCTTATGAAGTGAAATAATTAACTGTAACAATCATTATGAGCATGTGATTTAAGAGAACTTCAGTTACATGTTGTCAAGTACTGCTCACTGTGACTCTTGTATAAGAGCTGAAGTTGATCACTGCTTTGTGTCAGACAGAGAAGCTTGCATGTGCTGTATATTTTTCTGCAATTTTCATGAATAATGCACAGCAGAGTCTCTGATCATCACTGCTTTTAACTTTAAGAGATTTAATGTTGTTGTCTCACACGCCTGCAATCATGATAACAAGGGGGGTGACAGCAGATGATAAGTTTACACTCTTTTAATCTTCTTTTCTTTTACTCATGAGTTTATGTTAATATGACATTATGTCATAATTATTATCATACTCAATGCTGACACTTAATTATAATGATTTACATTTCAGTCTGCATGAATCATCTGACTGTCATTCCTCTCTGATCATTATTAACATTATTCACACTCTCTGCAGCTGCTCTTCAACATGAGTTTATATTCTTCATTTAGCTGTATGACTATGTTAACATCAGTAGTTCTGAGAAGCTCATTAAAGCTCTTGCTGTTCTGCTGAAAAGCATCATTAATGCTCTCTGTGTTCTCAACACTCATCAATCTTGCTGTCATCATGAGTACATCAAACTCTGTGAGTGTCAGCATGTTGAGGAGATGAGATCAAAGGCTTCATTAAACAACAGTGAAGAAGAGTTCAAGATGACAGAAGACAAGTAAATAAATGAAAGTAATTTAACACAACATTAATGAGGAGTTGAGTGCAAGATGTTGATCTTAAATTCATTTTAATCTTTAAACTTGAAATGAAATGCTTCTGCACTTGAGTGTTCTCTGCAATGTGACATGTCTGTTATAATGTAGTTCATGCAGTAATCTTATTAAAGATCTCATCATAATGTCATAATATCATAGCCTCTTTTCCTGTTAATGTAAGAGAAACTTGATACTCTTAACCCTTGCTGTAAATCATTTATAAGATCTTAATAAAACCTGTAAAACCTCTTGAGGGAAATTAAAAAAAGTGTTCTTATGATAATAATTAAATCCTGTTCAAGCTGTTCAGATTGTTCAGCATGTTTGAAATCATTCAGATTATTTGAATCATTCAGATTGTTCAGCATGTTCAAAATCATTCAGACTTGTTTGAATTATTTAAATTATTCAGCATGTTTGATGTTCTGCAAGGTCTTGATAAAATTTGTAAAACCCTCTTGAGGAAAATCAGGAAAAAGTGTTCTTATGACATTAATTAAGTTCTGTTTAAATCATTCAGATTGTTCAGAATATTTGATGTTTTATGTGCACATGTTTATGATGACAGGAGAGATGATGATACATTGTAAGTTTATCTTTTCTACTCCTCTTTCATTTTTGTTTAGTATGACAAAATGTCATAGTAATTGTTGTACTTTTGTCATACTCATGTGTATTCATTGTATTAATATTTCATCATGACTTGCTTCTTAAGCATGTGAGTCATAAACTGCTGATGTTTCAGCTGCATCATCAGCTTCAGTATTCATCATACTGATATGTTTATTATATTAATATATTCATCATGACTTGCTTCTTGAGCATGTAGGCCACAGACTGCTGATGTTTCAGTTGTATCATCAACTTCAATATTCATTGTATTAATATATTTATCACGCTTTGCTTCTTCTTAAGCATGTAGGTTATAAACTGCTGATGTTTCAATCATATCATCAGCTTCAGTATTCATCATACTGATATGTTTATTATATTAATATATTCATCATGACTTGCTTCTTGAGCATGTAGGCCACAGACTGCTGATGTTTCAGTTGTATCATCAACTTCAATATTCATTGTATTAATATATTTATCACGCTTTGCTTCTTCTTAAGCATGTAGGTTATAAACTGCTGATGTTTCAATCATATCATCAGCTTCAGTATTCATCATACTGATATATATATTCATCATGACTTGCTTCTTGAGCATGTAGGCCACAGACTGCTGATGTTTCAGTTGTATCATCAACTTCAATATTCATTGTATTAATATATTTATCACGCTTTGCTTCTTCTTAAGCATGTAGGTTATAAACTGCTGATGTTTCAATCATATCATCAGCTTCAGTATTCATCATACTGATATATATATTCATCATGACTTGCTTCTTGAGCATGTAGGCCACAGACTGCTGATGTTTTAATTATATCATTAACTTCAATATTCATCATACTGATATGTTCATCATACTGATATGTTCATTATATTGATATGTTCATCACGGCTTGCTTCTTGAGCATGTAGGCCACAGACTGCTGATGTTTTAATTATATCATTAACTTCAATATTCATCATACTGATATGTTCATCATACTGATATGTTCATTATATTGATATGTTCATCACGGCTTGCTTCTTGAGCATGTAGGCCACAGACTGCTGATGTTTTAATTATATCATTAACTTCAATATTCATCATACTGATATGTTCATCATACTGATATGTTCATTATATTGATATGTTCATCACGGCTTGCTTCTTGAGCATGTAGGCCACAGACTGCTGATGTTTTAATTATATCATTAACTTCAATATTCATCATACTGATATGTTCATCATACTGATATGTTCATTATATTGATATGTTCATCACGGCTTGCTTCTTGAGCATGTAGGCCACAGACTGCTGATGTTTTAATTATATCATTAACTTCAATATTCATCATACTGATATGTTCATCATACTGATATGTTCATCATACTGATATGTTCATTATATTGATATGTTCATCACGGCTTGCTTCTTAAGCATGTAAATCATAAACTGCTGATGTTTCAGCTGCATCATCAGCTTCAGTATTCATCATACTGATATATATATTCATCATGACTTGCTTCTTGAGCATGTAGGCACTGACTGCTGATGTTTCAGTCATATCATCAGCTTCAATATTCATTATATTAATATATATTCATCACAGCTTGCTTCTTGAGCATGTAAACATTAATTGTTGATGTTTCAATTATATTATCAGCTTCAGTATTTATCATACTGATATTCATTTCCTGTCAGCGCTTTTGCACATTCAATAATATAGAAATCATATGAGGCTGCATCTCTGATGTTATGATCATTTCTGAGTTTATGTCTATATTCATGTTTGTCATCTCAGACTCAGTCAAGTTGTTTTTATCCTCAAGAGGGGTAGTTAATTCCTGTCATACTTATCATATCAAATCATCTTTCAACTGTTCAGCATGAATTGCATGTTCAAGTTATTTGATAAACATTCTTATATAAGTTATTATCTCCTCATCTAGGGGTGAGTGAGTAGACATGCATTGAAGTGCTTTAACAGTATCAACAGAAGAGTGTTATTCTTAATTTAAAGATTAATAAAAATGCAGCTTACATCATTATTCATAATTACAGTGTCTGCTGTGTTATTCTTAATTGAGTGTTACTCAGATTCTGCAATTTAAGCTTTTTTATTCAATCATGACTTGCTTCTTGAGCATATAAGTGTCACACTGCTGATGTTTCAGTGAGTTCATTGATTTCATTTAACATGACATGACTTGCTTCTTGAGCAGATAAGTTTCACACTGCTGATGTTTCAATGAAATTACTGATCTTTTCATTACAGCTTTCTTCTTCTTGAGCAGATAAGTTTCACATCACTGATGTTTTAATGAGATCATCATCTTCAGTAATCATCATACTGAGTAAGTGATGCACTGCTGATGTTTCAGTAATATCATGAACTTCATTTTCATTACAACTTGCTTCATGAGCAGATAGATTCTGCACTGTTGATGTTTTAATGAGATTGTCATCTTTTGTATTCATCATACTGAATAGATTCCTCACTGCTGATGTTTCAGTGATACTTATCATACTGAATAAATGATGCACTGCTGATGTTTTAATGATACTGATGACTTTATTCTCATTATAACTTGCATTTCACATCATTGATATTTTGATGAGATCATCATCTTCAGTATTCATTGTACTGATAAATTCATTGTGACAGGTATGACATGCTTTTGTTATAATCTCTGTTGTACTGAGCATCTTGACTGCAGTTCATTACAGCTTGCTTTTTCTTGAGTTGATAAATTCTGCATCACTGATGTTCTGATGAGATCATCATCTTCAGTATTCATTGTACTGATAAATTCATTGTGACAGGTATGACATGCTTTTGTTATAATCTCTGTTGTACTGAGCATCTTGACTGCAGTTCATTACAGCTTGCTTTTTCTTGAGTTGATAAATTCTGCATCACTGATGTTCTGATGAGATCATCATCTTCAGTATTCATTGTACTGATAAATTCATTGTGACAGGTATGACATGCTTTTGTTATAATCTCTGTTGTACTGAGCATCTTGACTGCAGTTCATTACAGCTTGCTTTTTCTTGAGTTGATAAATTCTGCATCACTGATGTTCTGATGAGATCATCATCTTCAGTATTCATTGTATTGATAAATTCATTATAACAGGTATGATGTTCTCTTGTCATGTAAATGAAGCTTAAAAAGACCTGCAATTCATGAATATTCTTCAAGAGCAATCATTCTTTAATGACATGAATTCTTTTTGAACTCATGTGTATGCTTTCAGTATTAATGTTAAACCCTAGAAAGTTCACTTCTGTTGCATTAAATGAGCATTTGCTGATCTTAAGGTGAAGATCATGACATGATAATGCAGTCAGTACTTGTCATACATGCTCTTCATGCTTAAACTCATTTTTACCAAAGATCAAGATATCATTCAAGTAAATCATGCATATGATGTTTAAAAACTCATCAAGCGCTTTATTTATAAAAGCTTGAAATGTAACAGGAGCATTCATGAGTCTGAAAAACATAATAAGATATTTAAACAACTTAAATCATGTTTAAAACATTGTCTTTCACTCATCTTCACTTTTAATTTGTATTTGATTATACACATTCTTGCAGTTCAACTTCATGAACTTCTTAACTCCTTGAAGATGATTCAACATGTCTGATATAAGTGATAATTGCAACGGTATGGTCAATTATGAGTGTGTGTATCATTTTTTTGAATCATTCTCATAGAACTGTGACTATATAAATACACTACTAGTATAGGCGCTCACGTAGCAAAGGAAGGTGCTCAGGAAGCAAAGAAAGAAGTAACTTGATAAGCTCATAATCATGTCATAACAACCTGCCCTCAATGAAAGAAAGAAGGTGATGCCCTCATCATTAAGTTTAAAACTAGCCCTTTCTAGGCCTCAATCTGATAAGCACTAGTGACGTCATTAGTACGGGTAGCGCTTTCATAGCAGTCATCAGCGCGGGCAGTGCTTTCATAGTGGTGGTCAGCATGAGTAGTGCTCTCATATTAATGATTGATATCATGACAGTGACCTCTTTCCTTGATCAGCCCTGTCTAGGCAACTCACTTTGTGAACTGACTTTCTTCAGTGCTGATGCTAGGTCAATTTGACTTGCAATGACCTTCTCATAATCTTTCACAAGCTCTGAAGCGTCCTGCAGATTCTTTACATTCATTCAGTGATCAAACTCAGGCTCATACCTCTTTCATTTGACTAAGTACTCTGTGATCATGTCACAGCTCTGTTTGAATACCTGCTTGTTGAGAATCTTCTCTAATTCTCATGACTTTCAGGTATCAGTGTCTCCTTTAACATAAATTGAAGGAAGGTGATCTGATCATGATCTATCAAATGAATCTGAGTCAAGCAGCGGGCATGATTTCAGCTGAGCAACAGTGAAGACAGGGTGAATCTGTCAGTCAGCAGGAACATCAAGTTGATAAGTTAAGCAGCTCATGCATTTTTTTACCTGAAAAAAGTTTACATATTGCTGGCCTAGCTTCCTATTAGTTATTGAAGGTATGATGTAACCTCAGTGTAAACATAAAAGGGCTCAGTCTTCAACAGAAAGAAATAACAGCTGATGTCAACAGTCATAATGATGTTTGACATTCATGTTGGCAAAATTAATGACGTCTCAGGCTTTCACTCATGTGTGAATTAAGAACAAATCAGCTGACTCAGGTCCTGTCAAGCTCAAAGTCTGATTTGATGTGAATTCATAGATGATTTCATTTGGTGACTTCCCTGTAGAATTAGTGAAGTTGTTCATACTAATCTGAAGGCGTGGTAAAACCGCAGGCCATTTTCTAGGCTCATTTAAAGTCATCATATAAAATCATAGTGCTATTTCAGTCATTTGATTTGTACACTCACTTTGCTCATCAGTCTGTGGATGATACACTGTGAAATAGAGCAGCTGAACTCTCAGGTGATCAAACATTGTCATTCACATTTCAGAAAGGAATTTGCAGTCTCTGTCTGAGAGTATCACTTTTAGCAGACCTCAGTCAGCTAGTTGTAGCTGATCAAGTAAGGTGATAGCTCACTGTTTGATCATTCATGTTGATTTCCCTGATATCAGCATAATCCATTTGCTAAATTTATCAGTCACTGACAGTATCATATCAAAGCCTTCAATGATAATTGATAGAGTGAGGATAAAGTCAATTGTAATAGTGTGAAATAAGATCAGAGGTGTTTCTATGAGCTGCAGGCTCTCATATGATTGATGTTGTTGAGTTTAATACACCTGACATTCAGAGCAGTGTTTCAAATAGTCTCTGAGGTGCTTAAATAGGCCGTGGATGTATCATGATGAGGATATTCATTCAAAAGTGCAGGCAAATCCTGAGTGCTCATCCCTGATGTGATTAATGACACATATCTCTTTGACCTGACTTTTAGAAATGCATAGCCGGCGGAGCTAAAAAGCATGATCATCAGTACAGTCATTAATATGAAAAATGAGACTGTTCTCCTGTATGAAAGAAAGTTTGACAGCGTCCCTGATGCTTAAGATCTCATTATCATTAAGTAAATCTGATATTCATTTTCATGCTGAGTCCTCAGCATATCCTTGAAGCACCTTATCCTTGAATTTCAGGCTCATTTCTATCAGGGAGGTAGTGTAGGCATACAGTGCATTTAACTTCCTCTCATGACTTGATGATTCATCATTCATACTGACTAGTCTGGACAGTGCATCTGAGATGATATGTTGTTTGCTCAGCTTATGTTGAATCTCAAGATTGAACTGTTGCAAGTAATCTGAAGCCCTCACAAGCTGAAGATTGAGCTTATCAGTTGATGTGATGAATAGTGTTGTCTGCTTTGTGATACTCAGGGAAGCATCATGATCTGTATAGATCACAGTATTGAATTATGATGATTTAATCATGTGCCTGACCTTCTTTACTACTCAAACCATCTCAGTTACTTTCAATTCAGTGAGTCAATATCTCATTTCAGCGGAATCAAGTAGTCTGCTTAGAAATAAGATTGACTCAACTTGTGTTCATGAAGGATAACTTTCAATTCCTGCACTGTGATTTCACCCTTCTTTGACATGATACATCATTGCACTGAATCTGAATTCTTTGCTGCTGTTGAGGTTGATATACAATTGCCTGATAAGGTCAAAATGAATGAGGTAGCTCAGTTTAGACAGCAGGTCTTGAAGTGTATGAAAAGAGGTTATTTCTGAATCAGTGAGATCATTTAGTTGAGTTCTGAAAGCAAAAGATCTTCATTGGTTTCCTGCCTTCAGTGAAGGCTTCAGCAGCTCAGTTTTCCTCTCTTGTAAGAGTTTGATGATAACTGCATAGTGCAGGACATATTCTCATAGTCATTCAATGAAGCTTAAATACATCTTCAGCTCATGAAGACTACAGGGGAATGTCAGCTTCAAGATAATGAGAAGTTTTTCCTTTGATGTTGTCAGTCTTAAGGAGCTGACCTTCTGCCCTAGCAGCTGAACTGAGGGGTAGGCTAGATAAGCCTTGATGAGTTGAATTGATATGCTGAATTTGATAAACATGAAGAAAACACTCTGAAGGTGAAATAGATGCTCATCAAGCATCTTTGAGAAGATGATCACATCATCAACATAAGCCTTGATGTAATCATGATATGATCATAATAGCCTATTGATCTGATGCTGAACATAGGCTGAGGAATTCTTGTAGCTCATGATGACAACATTAAATGACTCTTGACCTCTGTGGCTAACCACTGTCAGTTTGTGTCTATCATCAGGACACACTCTTCATTGATAGAAGAATGAGGCACAATTCACAACAGTGATATATTCACAGCCCTTTACCACAGCTATTATATTGAATTGTAGAGGGAGGAGGTAAACATTCAGCTGAGTGATTTGATTTAGCTCTTAAATATTCATGACTGCCCGGCCTTTCCTTTCCTCAGTTGGTAGGGTCTTCCAAATGATGAAGACAGGATAATTAAATGAGGTGTTAATCTTAATTCAGTTCATCCTGCCTTGTTCATGTAGGGTGTTAAACATTTTATTCATCACTTTCTTATTCTGAATCTCAAGTGAGTAGACCTTCACTCTGTCAGAGATTTTGAACTCTCAGTTCACTTTCAATGATATCTTCATTCAATGCTCTTCTGAAAGGTCAATGAAGGAGCCAGAGTCTTTTCATAAAGTAAAATAATCATCAACCACCTGCATGATGACATGTAATGTGAGTTTGTCATCATGAATGATGATCTCATTGAGTAGAATGATCTTGAAGGCTCTGTTCAGCACAATTGAGTTCAAGTTGACTTTAGTTGACTTCAACTCAGTTGTTAATGAGGATACTGTCATGGCCAATAAAGCAGTTCTGCAGGTGGTGAACACCTTTCTTATTCAACTCTTTTGATGCGTAGATTTGAGTGTTTGAGCAGCCAGATCAGACATGTTCCCCTTCACATGATAACAGTTATCATAGTTAATTTCATGAACAGTGCTCAGATGTGAATTGCAGAGTATTGTCACAGTCCTGCTGAAGTCATTTTTGATCATTATGCCACTGAAGGTAGTGTCAATTAAGTGAGCATATAAAGACAACTGCATGCTCTCTGTCAGCTCAAAAAGGAAGTCCCTACTCTCAGGTAATGCAGCATGATGCATCAGAATAATCAGTTGAATGTGTGATGAAATGTTCATGATGAATTTTGCATGAACTACCTGTTGAATCAGAGGTCCTTGCGGCTGAGTGCTGATAAATATAATTGTTTTGCAGCTGCTAATGTAAGCTGACTTCTTAGACATTATGATATTCATCTGCTCCGGGCTCATAATGTTCATTTCAATGAGCATTTTTGCCTTTAACTCATCAACTATGTGGGCTTCCCTTGTAATAAGAGCATTCACAGTATCCTCATTGTCATTCTTGCTCACTAGGTAGATGAGTAGTATGACATATTCATTAATTGAATGCTTGTTTGAGCCAATGCCTTGTACTGAGATTGATGATGTCATGATTCATATGAGGACCGTAGGTAGCTGGCTGTGTAGAAAAGCTCAATTGATCAGGGTGACTGAACATTCAGTGTTCAGACAGACTGCTTTCAAAGGCATATCAGGTGCTAGCTTGACCTCTGCTGTAACATAATGTTAATTTCTGAAGTCATAGCCTGTCCTGATATCAGTAGCTGAATTGACTGAGGAGGTAACTACTCTTGCACTGATATGAGAGGACTCAGCAGGTGATTCTGTAAGAAAGGCATTTACTGTATTCATCAGTGAAGGCTTCACTGAGGTGTCACCTCATAAACAGCCTCCTTGAAGGTGCTTATGCAACTTATTTCTGAAGAGAAACTCTTCCTTGCAATGTTGACAGCTGACCTCTGTGGTGGAGGTCATGAAATAGTCATGTGACTCATTTATGAACTCCTCTGAATAACCCATATCAACTTCAGGCTTATAGTAGTCAGGGTTATAATAATTCAGGTTCAGATTAACAGCGTAGTAGTCAGTAAGATAGTTATATTCATTGTTAAAGTACTGTAACAGTCCCTCTGAGCTCAGTTCACTGAGCTCAGCAGATGCAGAAGATTCATAAGCTGTTAACTCATCTTGTTCATCAGCAACATATGCAGTGAGTTTAAGCTGTCATGACTGTCTTTGACCTTGGTAGTTTCACCCTGAATTTGCTGATCCTTTTGATTGTTGAGCTTGCTCAGTGAACACATTTTTTTCACTGATGATTTGAAGTAAGGCTCTGATGATGAGCAGCTGAGGTGCTGATGACTGTGACTGTTGATCCTGATTATTATTGTTATAACTAGGATAGAAAGGTTGACTAGAAGGAAAAGTATCATATGATTGCTCATATGCTGAATAAGTAGAAAAAACAGGCTGCCTTGAACTGTAGGCATTTTGATGAGAAGGAAACTCTTTATACTGATCAGATTGCTTGTTCTTGTTAAATTAATTTGAGGGCTTATGAGGCTGATTCAGCTGATCACGTCTGGCCATCTTGTACCAGATGTTTGATTTACTATTCAGTTGTTCCAGGAATTGATTTATCATAGTAGTGAGGGTAGGTTCTGAAATATTTTGACAGAATTTCAGGGCAAGGTTGTTCCACGTCATAATCAGCTGATTGTAGATAGAGCTCAACTCAGCAGCTTTAACATGATGAAAGATGTTCTGAGCATAAAATCATGAATTCCTTCTGTTCTGTGCATCTGCCATGATATAACACTCAGTTTGTAGTCATTGTAGAGCAACTGAACCGCGTTTCTTGAAACAGTTAATCAAGGTGGCATATCAGGTGATGAGAAGAGCATCTCAGAGTAAAGTCTTCTTCAAGTCAGTGAGCTTCATTGAATGCCAGATAAGTGCAGTTTCATGAAGACACTGTGATAGAACTGTACATAACTTAGATTCACTTCTCTGAGGAGTCAGATCCTTTAGTCAGTTGATAAAGATGTAAATATTCTTATAGAAAACATGTCATCCTGAGTTAACAACCAGCTCATTTCCTTCATATTCTGAGTTGAAGAAACCAACATCATCAGCCTTTCAGTCATTATCAGGCCGTCATTCCTTGTATGATCATTCAGCAGACAGTTCAACTGATTGAGCTGTCATGAGTTCTCATAATGAACATCATTGATCTGCAGAGAAACTGGTTCCTTCATGAGCCTGAGTCATTGAACTAGAGCAGAGTATATTCTCAGTAACATCACTGAGTCATCTCATATCTGCTCCTGAGGGAGTTGTTTCAGTAGAAGCTGAACCTAGCTCAGGACTGATTTCATTGAGATGACTCATGAAGGATTGTGATGTAGAGGTTTTAACATCTTTGATGACTTTAAGCAAGCGCTGAATAGCCTGGCGTAAATTGAGATGATCAATGGCTCAATTCACTGACCAAAAGAGTGATTCCCTGAACTTTGATCAGGTTCAAGTACTAAAGGTAGATGAATCAGCTACTTTGAGTATGCCTTGAGTTCATAGAAATTGAGCTATGAACTGCTTGATGAATGAGTGAACCTCAACAGCTCAGGTGTGCTCACTCTGTAGAAAGGTGTTCACCTGCTGAGCTAAATGAGTAATCTCTGAAGTTATTGATGAGAAGAGTGATGAAGAGTCTGATGAAGTAATCACAGTGACTGCAAAGAGTCTGATAGACTCAATGAGGCTGAAAGAGGAAGTTTAAGCCAAACAACAAAATGAGAGACAGATGATTGAAAGAACAGATGAAAAACAGAGGTTTTTAACAGCAAAAGCAGAAATGAAAGAGGACAGAGACTGATGATGACAGATGATCATGTCAGTTCATGAAGCAGATGAGGCAATGAAAAAGCTTAACAGAAACCTGCTATCATATTTGACAAAAATCACATGAGAGGTCAATTATTGAGAGGCCTGATCTGATGACAATCAGCCTGATTATCATAGACAGTTAATGATGCTATGAATGAGGTGTTGCTATCAATTTGCAACAGTATGATCAATTATGAGTGTGTGTATCATTTTTTTGAATCATTCTCATAGAACTGTGACTATATAAATACACTACTAGTATAGGCGCTCACGTAGCAAAGGAAGGCGCTCAGGAAGCAAAGAAAGAAGTAACTTAATAAACTCATAATCATGTCATAACAATAATAAGTAGTGATTCTTAATAGTAATATCATTCAAGCGCTTATAATTAATGATTAATCATAAGTTGTCATCTGATTTTGGTACAGGGCTGCTCTGATTTCAAGTTAATGACATGATCATGTAAATCTCTCTCAAACAGAGATTACTTCTCAGTCACTTAAAATATGTCTGTAAAATCATGATATTCAGGAGGTAAATTGTCATAAACATTGTCATACTCTTTGTTGTATCATAATGAGTTCATTTGCAGGGTATATTCTTTCATATTAATCATTAAGTTCATCAGCCCTATGAAGTGTTCAGTAATGAAAAGATTATTTATATATAAAACATTCTTCAACGCCTTCTTTTCATCAGTGGTGAATATACAGCATGTGATAATATGTTTTGCTTTTCTTCATAGGAATTTACTCATATCATAGTAATGATTTGAGTTCACATGAATTAAAAAAGATAAACTGAGAATGAAAGATGCTGATTGCTGTGAGTCATTTATTCACATTAATTATAATAATGACTGTTGTTGATCATTCTGTTGTACATTTATTCATTCAATGATTGATGACTTTACATTTAATACAGAGGCCTGCTGCTTTTCATGCATATACTTCATTTTTTGAAACAAAGTCTTCATATCAGTATGAGGGTCTCATGAACATCTGTGTTGTTGTCATAATCACTCTCTCAGCAATTAGTATGTGATTTGAATTTCAGCTTTGATCATGATTTTCTTAATAAAAACCTCATGAATCATTTCCTCTTTCACAGTTGAAGTGTTGAGGATGAGAGATTTATTATTTAATGAAGAGTTCTTTTCTGTCATAATATGATGTTTGTGTTATACTTTTGTTTATATCATTCATCTTGTGTTGATGATCCCTTTTAGTGTCTGAGCGGCTTCAGAAAGACTCATGATTGATGATAACATCAAGATGTGTTGAGATTTCTTGAAGTTTTCATCTCATGACTTTGATGCCTCCTGCATAGAGATGAGGCTCTTATGACTTTATAAGTTGTTGAAAAGGGGGAGGTGTGATGTCTGTCATAACTTAACATCATAATTTATGTGAAGAACTTGTGTTGTTCTCTGAGTTTACTGTAATTGTAATTGAAGAATTTTTTCACAGATGTTAATTAAACTTCTGAAACTTTCTTTTATTGTCCTCAAACTCAATTTCTTGTCATACACATCATAGTTGTAATCACTGACACTTAATAACTTCCTCATTATGAGCAGTGAGTGCCTCAAGGTTTTTAATGATGTCATCAGGGTCACCTTGATCAATACATTCATCATTATCATAAGTAAAGGTATTAATGACTGATAGTGTAAATCTGTTAAAGAAAGGCTCTGATTCAGTGTAATTATCAGCTGTTTTATTAACTTGATGAGATTAAAGTGTTGATGTCATCATGTCTTATTTTGCTTCTGACATAACTGTTCACCTGCAGGTACTGAGTGATCAGTATGTAAGAAAGTGAGTGTACAACAGTCATCATAATGATGTTGAACAGAGTGTTATAAGCAGTATAGTCATGATGAAGTCAATGCAATGATTATATGTCTTTTATTTAATAATAAAACTGATCACTGAGAAAGCAGGTTTCTGCACCTTCTTGTGAAGAGTTTTCACTTAATGTTAAGGCGCTACTCACTGAGTCATCATATAAGTGAGTTATAATGTCATATTGTCATACTCTCATACTGTCATACTGTCATATTGTCATACTGTCATACTGTCATACTGTCATATTATCATACTACTATATATGATGACCTTGACAGTAATAGGCCTTTTCACTTGTCTTGATGATATTAATGTAAATATACTGTTTAGTATTTTAATTAATTGTGTAGGGTGTTTTTTCCCTGATGAATTTTAATTTCAATCTAGAAATTTAAAGTTTATAAATATGTCTTGACTTATTTGTGACTCTGATGAATATAAAGTGAGTATTCTCTGCCTGATACAATGATTTTCTAATAAGATTATAATTTTTAATGCATATTTTCTGCATTTTTTGTTTAATCTGATCTGTATTGATTGAATATTTACTTCAATTTTCATTGCAGCTCCTGAGGAAGTTCTAAAAGCTTTTAAGATCTTATGTAATGCTGAGTTTTGTAATTTTTCTAATTGTTTTAAGTAGTTTTTTTAATTTTTCTACCAAATTTCTGACCTGTAGTCATTAATTGATATAATGCATGCTCAATAGAGTTGTTTTGCATTTTTAGCTGAAAGACCTCATTTTGAATTTGTTAATCTGTTAATTAAGTGCATTACTTTAGTTGCTGTAGAGACTTTTTTTTGAACATGTGTTTTAAAGTTCAGTTTTCTATTTAGTTAAACTTCTAACCACTTGACTTCCTTGACTGATTTTATCACTGTGTAATTTGATAATGTAATACTGTTTTCTGCAGGTTTTTTTAACTTTTCAAAGTGAATTAATTCAGATTTATTATTATTAAACTGTACTGTGTTTGTTTCTGCTCATAAGAAGGCTGTTTCAGCTGTTGATTATAATTTTAAACAATTTTCTGCAGCTGATTTTTCAGTAATATATAGTGTCACATCATTTATATAGCTGAGTTTTTTCATATCTGAGAATTTGGCCTTGATTTTTGGGAATAAATGCCTTATATATATCAAAAACAATATTGAGGATATTAATGATCCTTGTGAAATTCCTGTCTTGATATTTTGCATTTTTTATCTTTCATCATCAAAGGTTAATCCTGATTTTCTATTTTCTAGAAAGGATTTTGTTCATGATTGTATTTATACTGATAATTTCAATTTCTTCATAATTGAAAGTAATTGCAGTAATGATACATGATCAAAAGCTCTCTTGACATTTAGTAATAAACATGATAGAACATTTCCTTTGTTTTGAGCTGATTCTATATCATGTGTTAAGGTTAATATTACATAAATTACTGATTTTTGTTTTCTTCCTTCTGTTTAATCTTGATTTAATAAGTCTGTGACTTGACTTAAATATGATAATTTAGTTGTCATGATTTTCTCTGCCACTTTGTCTAAACAGTTTAATAATGTAATTATTTTGTAAGTTTTTAATTTTAAATAATCTGGCTTTCCTGACTTTTTTAAAATAACATCAGTGCCTTGACATCAACATTCTGAGTAAAAACCTGCTTGAATTAATTGTTTATAAATTGTAAACATTAATTCTGATATTGTCTGATATGCTTTTTGAATAATAGCAAAGGAAATATCATCTGATTCAGGTGCTTTCTTTGTGAAGGATGTAAATATAACTTATTTAACTTCATTTTCTGTTAAGTTTAATCAATTTACATGTATTGTGTCTTGATTATTCTTAATTTCAGCTGTAGAAGGTTCTGAATACATTGCTGTAATGAATGCTTAACATTTGTCTTGAAAATCCTGACATAATATATCATTTTGATTTAGTATTGATGGTATTTTCTTCATAAGTCATGACTTTGTGTATTTATATACTTAAAATACATCTTTTTCACTTGCTTCTGTAAGAAATGTTGTTCAAGATTTTTGTTTTACATTTTTAATAACTTGAAAGTACTCAGATCTGCTTGTTGTGAATTTAATTCACTGTCTTTCAAATTAATTCCTTTTGTTGTAATGTCTTCTTGCTGTTGACATTTTTTTCTCAGCCTGATGAGGTCTTCTGTTCATTACACTTTAAATTGATTGCATGATTTACATCTAGAAATATTGTTTTCTGCAGTTTATACAATTAAATCTCTTAAGTTTTCAGTCATTTGTTTTAATGATTGATTTAAATTTATTACTTTTGCATTTTGCTGTAACTCCTTTGTAAAGTTCTCTTAATCCGCTTTTTGTATATTGAACGGCGCGTTGAAAGAACTTTTCATCAGTGTAAGGTTTTCAGTAATTATGAAAAACTGAATAATCTCATAATCTGAACCAGTATACACTTTTTTATTAACTTGCCAATCAATTATTTTCAGTATTAATTGATTTGTTGCAAATGTTAAATCTAGAACTGATGAATATTGTCTGTTTATCATATGTTTAATGAATGTCATGATGTCTGGTATATTAACTAAATCACAGTGATTTGTTTGCAGTCATTGTAGTAAACTTTCTGCATTTTTTACCTCTGTGATTGTAGAATTTCATCATGTATGATGTACATTAAAGTCTTCACAAATTAATGTTCTAGTTGTTGCACTTATTTGACTTAATGCTTTTTTCATTGTTCATGTATTTAATTCAGGCTGAAGAGACCTTTCATTATATACATTCAATAGTAGAATTTCTTCTAAACCTGATGCAGAAATAAACAAAGCTTATAAATCTGCATCCTTTGATATATTTAATCTAAGCGTGCATTTTATTCCTTTGTCACTGTGGGTCAGGGCGACACTGAGTCAGGCTGGGTCAGGCCAGGTCAGGTGACAGTGTCTCAGTGATTTTGAACTCACCTTGACATGTCAGGTCAGGGCGGGTATTGAAGGCAGACACTGAGGGTAACTAGGACACTGAGAGCCGCAATAATTAGGGCTAAACCCTTTCATAATTTCAGATATTATAGAGCTCAATGCGCCCGTCAATTCTGTGTAAAAATCATCAAAAACGGATCGCTGCGTATTAAGTTATGTGAGTTTGAAAGTTGACACTTTCATGAAGTTGATTGATTGACAATGTTCACCACCCTGAACTTCAAACCCACACAACTCAATGCGCCGAGATCCGTTTTTGATAATTTTTGCATAGAATTGACGGGCGCATTGAGCTCTACAACTTATATGTGTTGCTTAAAAAAATCACTTACAATGTGATATCTGATAAGCTCATTACCTTGTGGCCTCATCAACTTTTTGAAGTTCCTCGCTTAAAATTAAGCTTTTTTCTAGCTGCATTAAGTTAGTTCAGTGTTCATGTGGGTACCTCAGGGTCGACCTGGTTGACCACTGAATACTGAGTCCATGAAGGGGCTGAACCTGTGAGTCAGGTCTTTAATCATGAACTTGACCTGACTTGACTCAAATGACAGCCTAAAAGCAACCAAGCCACACATATGATATATCATTGTCATAGGCCTCATAAACTACTCAGTTCAGAGACTTAAACCCTTTTTTCCAATTCTCAAAGCCAGCGGTGGTTGCGAAAGCACGGTGAACTCAAGTATATCACAAAGTTGTCACAATCTTCACATCAAAAATGATTGAAAATCACAAAAACAACAACACAACAACCACAACACCTTTTTTCTTGATTTGTCATGTAAGAATTAAATTTAAATCTATCTTACACTGCTTTTACAAATTGTAAAACATTAAAAACACATTGTTATTCACTGCTTTCTGCCTTTGTTATTGTTCAACACACGTCAAGTCACGGTTTTTGAGAATTTTGATGAGGTGTAAGCACTAAACCTTAAATCAATCTTCACTTTTTCCGCATTTTCCTTCATGCTTTACAATACTAAAGGTCATTCTTTTTGAGTTTGACATAAAGGACTGTAAAAAGCTCAGATTAACAAAAAAGCCTGCAGGGGAAAGCATTATTCTGAGTACAAGAGATATAAAGAACTCTTGTCAAGCATTTCATATATAAAGAGTAAAGATCAGCAAGTCTATATTATTTTTTATTTGAATAAGCTTTCAGGCTACAGGTGATTTTAAGGGATTTTATAAGGCTTAAATTCCTAAGGATCATAGGGGCTATTTATTCTGAGTATCAGGGATAGAAAATAGAGCCTTTAAACTCTTGATTGTGCTTGAGTTTATAAAGGAAGGGATATTAAACTTAAGGTAAATTCAAGATATCACCAGGACTGAAACGTCAGGAAAACATCAAAAAACATTATAATAAATATAACATCAGACATGAAGTCTGAAAACAGTAGTCAATGCACTACATCTACGCCGGCGGCATTCATAACAAAGGAAAATTACTTTGTTATGAATAATAATCAAAACAGCTCATTCACCTTCTCACAAACACACAGGCAAATTAAAAAAGCCACATTGCAAGGTAAAAAACGCAAAAACATCACTTTCTCACAGGAAAGTCAACCAGTGAAGATGTGAATTCAAAGTTCAGGGGAAATCTGCAAAAATCTGCAAAACAGTGAACAGAGTAAAAGTGGAAAAATGCTGAATTCAAGACACAAAATGATGAAATCACTGTATTTAACAGCAAATTCTGCGCTGCTAAACCTAGTCAATGCATCACACCCGTCGCAAAAATTTGACCTAAATCAGGCAATTTTCCACCTCGCAAAGTCGCAAAACCCACAAAATGTGAAAAGTTCACAATTGGCAAATTTGGACACAAACGTGCAAAACCACCACTTGCAAAGCCAAATTCAGATCATAAACTTCAAAATGAATTTATTGCTGCGCAAAACAGACAGTGTGAACGCAAGTGTAAAGACAGCTGCAGAAAACACGGGGAAAATGCAAAAAGTTGCAAATGCAGCATTTGCGCAAAACAATCAAAAACAGCACACGGAAATGAAAAACAGCCAAATCACATCAGATAAGGCTGAAATCATTAATACTAGTGCAAAACAAGGGCCTGAATATATGGCGAAAAATTCAGCTCAATCAGGTAGCTTTTCAGTGAGTATGACTGAAAATACTGAAAATGCCCAAAAACACCAAAGCTCAAAATCAACATTTGCGCAAATGTTGACTCAAAACATCAATAAACCATGGACGGAGGTGGTTAAAAAGGCGCAAAAGTCTGCATTAGTCAAAGAGACTAAACAGATTACACAAAGAGAACACAGAGTACTGTTAACATCAAAAACATCAATTGCAACAGCAAGCTTCAACCCAATGCAAGTCTGAGACAAAGTCAACAATGCATTGAAAAATGCAAAAATTGCAAAGGTGTTGATCACAACAGCTATTATTTCTAGATCACAAAATAGCATAATCCTCACTGCGGTAGAAGAGAGCAGTGCAGAAGAGTTATTGCAACATAAAAATATCTGAGAGCCAGAATTAAACCTGAATCTAGTTCATGTGTGAAAAGATCAGAAATGATATAAGATAATTCTACATGAAGTATCTACAGAGATTTTCAACAAGACAGAGGGAATGCAATTGCTAAAAGATGAGGTGAAGATCTTCAATAAAGGTTTAAAATTAATGTGTAAACCAAGCTGAATGTTTATGACAGAGAGTAGAAAATTCAAAAAGCACTCATCTGCAGTCATTGCCTTTGCAAGCAGTCAAGAGGCTGAAAAAGCCTTGAGATTTAAGTTAATTATGACTGAAAACTCACTACATACCATGGAATACACAGACTGCAAACCGTATGAACAATGCATCAAATGTCAAGGATTCAGCCACACACAGCATAAATGCATGCATGAAGTCAAATGCCAAATATGCACTGAAAATCATTATACTAGGAAACACACATGCTTTATTTGCAAAAAGGGATGAGAAATATGCAGTCACACAATAATAAAGTGTGCAAATTGCAAAGAAAATTACCAGGCGAATAGCAAAGACTGTGAATATTACAAAGCAGTTGAACTCTATTCAGCAGATAAAGACCCTCTAGTCATGAATGAATAATGTGTAGTATAAACACACAACATTTAAACACAGACCTGCAGGAATTATCTAAAATACAGATTTTTCAACATAACTGCAATAGATTAATAAATGTTATGCAATCATGTCTAGAAGCTGCAGTGGGGAAAATAAATATTGTGTTAATTCAAGAATCATGAATTGAGCCAAATAACAATACTATTTCACACCCGGCATTTACTAGCATTATCCCAACATTAAAACTCAGATCATGAGTTTTAACATTTATTACAAAAGCAAACAAAGGAATAAAATGCACACTTAGATCAAATATATCAAAGGATGCAGATTTACAAGCTTTGTTTATTTCTGCATCAGGTTTAGAAGAAATTCTACTGTTAAATGTATATAATGAAAGGTCTCTTCAGCCTGAATTAAATACATGAACAATGAAAAGAGTATTAAGTCAAATAAGTGCAACAACTAGAATATTAGTTTGTGGAGACTTTAATGCACATCATGCATGATGAGATTCTACAATCACAGAGGCAAAAAATGCAGAAAGTTTACTACAATGACTGCAAACAAATCACTGTGATTTAGTCAATATACCAGACGTCATGACATTCATCAGACATATTGTAAACAGACAATATTCATCAGTTCTAGATTTAACATTTGCAACAAATCAATTAATACTGAAAATAATTGATTGGCAAGTTAATGAAGAAGTGTATACTAATTCAGATCATGAGGTTATTCAGTTTTTCATAATTACTGAAAACCTTACACTGATGAAAAGTTCTTTCAACGCGCCGTTCAATATACAAAAAGTGGATTGAAAGAACTTCACAAAGGAATTACAGCAAAATGTAAAAGCAATAAGTTTAAATCAGTCATTAAAACAAATGACTGGAAACTTAAGAAACTTAATTGCACAAACTGTGAAAGACAATATTTCTAGATGAAAACTATGCAACAAATTCAAAGTATAATAAACAGAAAACCTCATCAGGTTAAGAAAAGAAATGTCAACAGCAAGAAGATATTACAACAAGCATGATTAATCTGAAAGACAGTGAATTAAATTCACAACAAGCAGATCTGAGTACATTCAAGTTATTAAAAATGCAAAACAAAAATCCTGAACAACATTTCTTACAGAAGCAAGTGAAAAAAATGTATTTCAAGCATATAAATACACAAAGTCACGACTTATGAAGAAAATACCATCAATACAAGATCAAAATGATAGATTATGTCAGGATTTTCAAGACAAATGTCAAGCATTCATTACAGCAATGTATTCAGAACCTTTTACAGCTGAAATTGAGGATAATCAAGACACAATACATGTAAATTGATCAGACTTAACAGAAAATAAAGTTAAATAAGTTATATTTACATCCTTCACAAAGAAAGCACCTGAATCAGATGATATTTCCTTTGCTATTATTCAAAAAGCATATCAAGCAATATCAGAATTAATGTTTACAATTTATAAATAATTAATTCAAGCAGGCTTTCACCTAAAATGTTGATGTCAAGGCACGGGTGTTATTCTAAAAAAGCTGAGAAAGTCAGATTATTCAAAATCAAAAGCTTACAGAATAATTACATTATTAAACTGTTTAAACAAAGTGGCAGAGAAAATCATGACAACTAAATTATCATATTTAAGTCAAGTCACAGACTTACTAGATCAAGATTAAACTGAAGAAAAAAAACAAAGATCAGTAATTGATGCAGTATTAACTTTAACACATGATATAAAATCAGCTCAAAACAAAGGAAATGTTTTATCATGTTTGTTACTAAATGTCAAGGGAGCTTTTGATCATGTATCACTACTGCAATTACTCTCAATTATGAAGAAACTGAAGTTATCAGTACAAATACAATCATGAACAAAATCCTTTCTAGGAAACAGAAAATCAGGATTAGCCTTTAATGATAAAAGACAAGAAATGCAAAATATCAAGACAGGAATTTCACAAGAATCATTAATATCCTCAATACTGTTTTTAATGTATATAAGGCATTTATTCCCAAAAATCAAGGCCAAATTCTCAGATATAAAAAAACCCAGCTATATAGATGATGTGGCACTATATATTACTGAAAAATCAGCTGCAGAAAATTGTTTAAAATTACAATCAGCAGCTAAAACAGCCTTTTTATGAGCAGAAACAAACACAGTACAGTTTAATGACAGTAAATCTGAATTAATTCACTTTGAAAAGTCAAGAAAACCTGCGGAAAACAGTATTACACTATCAAATGATATGATGGTAAAATCAGTCAAAGAAGTCATGTGGTTAGAAGTTTGACTAGACAGAAAACTGAACTTCAAAATACATGTTCAAAAAAAAGTCTTCACAGTGATCAGAGTAATGCACTTAATCAATAGATTAACAAATTCAGAATGAGGTCTTTCAGTTAAAAATACAAAACAACTCTATCAAGCATGCATTACATCAATTAGTGACTACAGGTCAGAAATTTGGTGGAAAAACCAGAAAAACTACTTAAAGCAATTAGAAAAATTGCAAAACTCAGCATTATGCAAGATTTTAAAAGCTTTTAGAACTTCTCTGAGGGCTGCAATGAAAATTGAAGCAAATATTCAGCTGATACAAGTCAGATTAAACAAAAAATGCAGGAAATATGCATTAAAGATTATAATCTTATCAGAAAATCATTGTATTAAGCAGAGAATACTCACTTCATACCTGTCAGAGTCACAAATAAGTCAAGACATATTTATAAACTTTAAATTTCTAAACTGAAATCAAAATACATCAGGGAAAAAACACCCTACACAATTAATTAAAATACTAAACAGTATATCTACATTAATATCATTAAGACAAGTGAAAAAGCCTATTACAGCTCAAAAACTATGACTACAAAGTAATACACAGATTGCAGGTATTCAAGTTTCAGCAGAAACAAAAAAAATCATAATCAAAAAACACTTTGCTCAAGTAAAGCAATTGATTGCATGCAAAACATCAGTCTTTTACATTGATGAGTCAAAAATCAGTGTAAAGACAACACAAAGTACAAAAGATCACATAGGAGCTGGAATTTACTGTATAAAAAATAATTATATAAGTACAAAAAGCTACTTTTTAGGTCAGTACACTGAAGTACTAAATGCAGAGCTTTATGCTATAATGCAGGCTACAAAACAAGCAATATAAACACAGTTTTTGGGGGAAAACATCTGAATATGTACAGATAGTCAAATGGCAATACAAAAATTGCAAAAATCTGCAAATACAGAAGTTTTACAACAAATTCAGTTAAACCTGCAGGAATTACAGCAAAGTCAAAAGTTAATTTATATACACTGAATTTTGAGTCACAGTCAAATATCAGGGAATGAATTAGCAGATAAAGCAGTCAAACAAGAAGCTTTAAACTCAGGAAATGCAGTTATTAATGCAGACTTAAAGCATACTTCTTTATCTTATATCAAAAAAGATATTGAGGAAATTGCCAAAGAGGAATGATTAATAAAATAGTAAAATGCAAATTAAGGTCAACAATACAAGACATATAACACAAGGCTTGACCTAATTATAAAGTCAAAAGAATTTTACAAATGTGAAAGGTTAACCTTTACAACATTTACACAATTAAAACTAGGACACGGCTATTTTAAATCATATCTTTGCAGATTACCTACATATGAAAACAATTAATGTTTTCAGTGTAAAGTAAAACAGTCATCAGAGCATTTACTGTTAAATTGCAGGCAGTATAAACAAGAGCAGCAGGAGCTGAAACAGGAAATGCAAAAAATAAAATTCACACAACTAACATTACAGTCATTACTCTGTACAAAGGAAAGAATTAAAAATACTTTAGTATTTTTAAAACACACAAAAATAGCTACATGAAAGTGGCTTTCAGGGGGGGTTGAGGATGGAAACCAGGAAGTAGAGTGAGGAGATATTGAAAAAAATATTTAAAAATGTGCAATTCTGACACCAATAACAGTCACAAAAGAAATTGATAAAACAAGCTGACTTGAGGTAATAAATACCTCACATATGTAGACTACACAGTGTCATAGTCTTAGACTGCATACACTTAATGAAGAAATAAAAATAAAATAAAAAAAAATGATATGCTTTGACTGTTTTTCATTTCCACGTGCTGTTTTTAATTGTTTTGCGCAAATGCTGCATTTGCAACTTTTTGCATTTTCCTCATGTTTTCTGCAGCTGTCTTTACACTTGCGTTCACATTATCTGTTTTGCATAGTAGTAAATTCATTTTAGAACTTATGACCTGAATTTGACTTTGCAAGTGATGATTTTGCACATTTGTGTTTGAATTTGCCAATTGTGAACTTTTCGCATTTTGTGAGTTTTGTGACTTTGCGAGGTGAAAAATTGCCTGATTTAGGTCAAATTTTTGTGACAGGTGTGATGCATTGACTGAATTTAACAGCACTGAATTTGGTGCTAAATACAGTGATTTCATCATTTTGTGTCTCAAATTCAGTGTTTGTTCACTTTTACTTTGTTTGCTGTTTTGCAGATTTTTGCAGTTTTCCTCTGAACTTTAAATCTGCATCTTTGCTGATTGGTTTTCCTGTGAGGAAGTGATGTTTTTGCATTTTTTACCTTGCAATGTGACTTTTTTAATTTGTTTGTGTGTTTATGAGAAGGTGAATGAGCTGTTTTAATTATTATTCATAACAAAGTAGTTTTCCTTTGTTATAAATGCTGCTGATGTAGGTGTAGTGCACTGACTACTGTTTTCAGACTTCATGTCTGATGTTATATTCATTATAACATTTTTTGATGTTTTCCTGACATTTCAGTCCTGATGATATCCTGAATTTACCTCAAGTTTAATATCCCTTCCCTTATAAACTCAAGCACAATCAAGAGTCTAAGAGCCTCATTTTCTATCCTTGATACTCAGAATAAGTAGCCCCTATGATTCTTAGGAATTTAAGCTTTAAAAAGTCCCTAAAATCACTTGTAGCCTTGCTTAATCTGAGCTTATTCAAATAAAAAATAATATAAACTCACTGAACTTTACTTTTTATATATGAAACACTTAATAAGAGTTCTTTATATCTCTTGTACTCAGAATAGCACTTTCCTCTGCAGACTTTTTTATTAATCTGAGCTTTTTACAGTCTTTTATGTCAAACTCAAAAAGAATAACCTTTAGTATTGTAAAGCATGAAGGAAAATGTGGAAAAAGTGAAGTTTCATGATATTTTGCAAGGTGATTGATTTAAGGTTTAGTGCTTACACCTCATCAAAATTCTCAAGAACCGCGGCTTGACATGTGTTAAATAATAACAAAGGCAGAAAGCAGTGAATAATAATGTGTTTTTAGCAGAGGCAGCTGAAGCAAAAGCAGCAGTTGAGAGAGAAACAGTTAACATAAAGACAGCAACTGAGGTGAAGACAGCTGACACAGAGGAAACAGTTGATGTGAAGATGATAACTGATGCAGAGGCAGCAGCTGATGTGAATAAGCTGTCACCGCGGGTCAGGGCAACACTGAGTCGGGCTGGGTCAGGCCGGGTCAGGTGGCAGTGTCTCAGTGATTTTGAACTCACCTTGGCGTGTCAGGTCGGGGCGGGTAATGAAGGCAGACACTGAGGGTAATTAGGACACTGAGAGCCGCAATAATTAGGGCTAAACCCTTCCATAATTTAATATATTATAGAACTCAACGCGCCCGTCAATTCTATGCAAAAATCATCAAGAACGGATCGCTGCGCATTAAGTTATGTGAGTTTGAAAGTTGACACTTTCGTCAAGTTGATTGATTGACGATGTTCGCCACCCTGAACTTCAAACCCACACAGCGCAATGCGCCGCGATCCGTTTTTGATGATTTTTGCATCAAATTGACGGGCGCATTAAGCTCTACAATTCAATAGAGTTGCAAAGAAATCAAGTCGCAATGTCATATTTAATAAGGGCATTACCTTGCGGCCTTATCTATTTTTTGAAGTTCGCGGCTCAAAAATTAAAGTTTAGCGCGCGGGAGTTAACCTGATTGAGTTAGTTCAGTGTTTATGTAGGTACCTCAGGGTCGACCTGGTTGGTCACTGAATACCAGGTCCGTGGAGGGGCTGAATCAGTGAGTCAGGTCTTTGACCACGGACCCGGCCTGACCTGACCCAAATGACAGCCTATGCAAAACAATCAAAAACAGCACGCGGAAATGAAAAACAGTCAAATCACATCAGATAAGGCTGAAATCTTCAGTATTAATGCAAAATAAGGGCCTGAATCTATGATGAAAAATTCAGCTCAATCAGGTAACTTTTCAGTGAGTATGACTGAAAATGCTGAAAACACTCAAAAACATCAAAGCTCAAAATCAATATTTGCGCAAATGTTGACTCAAAACAGCAGTAAACCATGAACAGAGGTGATTACAAAGGCGCAAAAATCTGCATTAATCAAAGAAACTAGGCAGATCACATAACAGGAACACAGATTACTGCTAACATTAAAAACATTAATTGCAGTGACAAATTTCAACTCAATGCAAGTTCAAGATAAAATCAACAATGCATTAAAAAATGCAAAAATTGCAAAGGTGCTAGTAGCAACAGCTATTATTTTTAGGTCACAAAATAGCATAATCCTCACTGCAGTAAAAGAGAGCAGTGCAGAAAAGTTATTACAACATAAAAATATCTGAGAGCTGAAATTAAACCTGAATTTAGTTCACATTCAAAAAGATCAGAAATGATACAAGATAATTTTACATGAATTATTCACAGAGATTTTCAACAAGGTGAAGGAGATGCAATTGCTAAAAGATGAAATTAAGATCTTTAATAAAGATTTAAAATTGATGTGCAAACCAAGCTGAATGTCTACAGCAGAGAGTAGAAAATCTAAAAGACATTTATCTGCAGTCATTACCTTTGCAAGCAGTCAAGAGGCTGAAAAAGCCTTGAGAACTAAGTTAATAATGATGAGAAATTCACTGCATACCATGAAATACACAGACTGCAAACCTTATGAGCAATGTCAAGGATTTGACCACACACAGCATAAGTGCATGCATGAAGTCAAATATCAAATATGTGCTGAAAATCATTATATCAGGAAGCACACATGCTTTATTTACAAAAAGGGACAAGAAATATGTGGTCACATAATAATAAAGTGTGTAAATTGCAAAGAAAATCACCAGGTGAATAGTAAAGACTGTGAATATTATAAAGCAGTTGAACTCTATTCAGCAGACAGAGACCCTCTAGTCATGAATGAATAATGTGTAATATAAACACACAACATTCAAATATAGACCTGCAGGAATTATTTAAAATACAGATTTTTCAACATAACTGCAATAGATCAACAAACACTATGCAATCATGTTTAAAAGCTGTAGTTGAAAAAATAAATATTATGTTAATTCAAGAAGAATAGGGCCAAATCACAGTATTATTTCACATTCAGCATTTACTAGCATTATTTCAACGTCATAACTCAGACCACGAGTTTTAATATTTATTACAAAAGCAAACAAAGGAATAAAATGCACGTTTAGATCAAATATATTAAAAGATGCAGATTTACAAGCTTTGTTTATTTCTGCATCAGGTTTAGAAGAAATTCTACTGTTGAATGTATATAATGAAAGGTCTATTCAGCCTGAATTAAATACATGAAAAATGAAAAGAGCATTAAGTCAAATAAGTGCAACAACTAAAACATTAGTTTGTGAAGACTTTAATGCACATCATGCATGATGAAATTCTACAATCACAGAGGCAAAAAATGCAGAAAGCTTACTACAATGACTGTAAACAAATCACTGTGATTTAGTCAATATATCAGATATTATGATGTTCATCAAACATATTATAAATAAACAATATTCATCAGTTCTAGACTTAACATTTGTAACAAATCAATTAATACTGAAAATAATTGATTGACAAGTTAATGAAGAAGTCTATACTGATTCAGATCATGAGATTATTCAGTTTTTAATAATTACTGAAAACCTTACATTAATGAAAAGCTCATTCAACGCGCTGTTTAACATACAAAAAGCAGATTGAAAGAACTTCACAAAGAAATTACAGCAAAATGCAAAAGCAATAAGTTTAAATCAGTCATTAAAACAAATGGCTGAAAACTTAAAAGACTTAATTGCATAAACTGTGAAAGACAATATTTCTAGATGAAAATCATGCAACAAATCTAAAGTATGATGAACAGAAAACCTCATCAGGCTAAGAAAAGAAATGTCAACAGTAAGAAGACATTACAACAAGCATGATTAATTTAAAAGACAGTGAATTAAATTTACAACAAGCAGATCTGAGTACTTTCAAGTTATTAAAAATGCAAAACAAAAATCCTGAACAACATTTCTTACAGAAGCAAGTGAAAAAGATGTATTTTAAATATATAAATACACAAAGTTATGACTTATGAAGAAAATACCATCAATACAAGATCAAAATGATATATTGTATCAGGATTTTCAAGACAAATATTAAGTATTTATTACAACAATGTATTCAGAACCTTCTACAGCTGAAATTAAGAATAATCAAGACACAATATATGTAAATTAATCAGATTTAACAGAAAATGAAGTCAAACAAGTTATATTTACATCCTCTGCAAAGAAAGCACCTGAATCAGATGATATTTCCTTTGTTATTATTCAAAAAGCATATCAGGCAATATCAGAATTAATGTTTATAATTTATAAATAATTAATTCAAGCAGGCTTTCACCTGAAATGTTGACATTAAGACATGAGTGTTATTCTAAAAAAGCCAGGAAAGCCAGATTATTCAAAATTAAAAGTTTACAGAATAATTACATTATTAAACTGTTTAAATAAAGTGGCAGAGAAAATCATGACAACTAAATTATCATATTTAAGTCAAGTCACAGACTTATTAGATCAAGATTAAACTGAAGAAAGAAAATAAAGATCAGTAATTAATACAATATTAATCTTAACACATGATATAAAATCAGCTCAAAACAAAGGAAATGTTCTATCATGTTTGTTACTAAATGTCAAGGGAGCTTTTGATCATGTATTATTACTGCAATTACTTTCAATTATGAAGAAATTAAAGTTATCAGTACAAATACAATTATGAACAAAATCCTTTCTAAAAAATAAAAAATCAGGATTAGCCTTTGATGATAAAAGACAAGAAATGCAAAATATCAAGACAGGAATTTCACAAGAATCATCAATATCCTCAATACTGTTTTTGATATATATAAAGCATTTATTCCCAAAAATCAAGGTGAAATTCACAGATATGAAAAAACTCAGTTATATAAATGATGTGACACTATATATTACTGAAAAATCAGCTGCAGAAAATTGTTTAAAATTATAATCAGCAGCTGAAACAGCCTTCTTATGAGCAGAAACAAACACAGTACAGTTTAATAATAATAAATTTAAATTAATTCATTTTGAAAAGTCAAGAAAACCTGCAGAAAACAGTATTACATTATCAAATGACATGATCATAAAATCAGTCAAAGAAGTCAAGTGATTAAGAGTTTAATTAAACAGAAAACTGAACTTTAAAACACATGTTCAAAAAAAAGTATCCACAGTGATCAGAGTAATGCACTTAATCAACAGATTAACAAACTCAGAATGAGGTCTTTTAGTTAAAAATGTAAAACAACTTTATCAAGCATGCATTACATCAATTAGTGACTACAGGTCAGAAATTTGGTGAAAAAACTAAAAAAACTACTTAAAACAATTAGAAAAATTGCAAAACTCAGCATTGTGCAAGATTTTAAAAGCTTTTAGAACTTCTCTGAGAGCTGCAATGAAAATTGAAGCAAATATTCAGCTGATACAAGTCAGATTAGATAAAAAATGCAGGAAATATGCATTAAAGATTATAATCTTATCAGAAAATCATTGTATCAGGCAGAGAATACTCACTTCATACTCATCAGAGTCATAAATAAGTCAAGACATACTTATAAACTTTAAATTTCTAGACTGAAATCAAAATACATCAGAGAAAAAATATTACACCTCTCACTTAATGATATCTGAAAGGTATGTGTAGCAGATGTACAAGAAGTACTGCTCATGTTATTTTTATTACATAAAGGCATGAGCATCTTGATCATTAAAATCACTTATGATGCTCAGGGCATGAGCACTCTGAGCTAGGCTGTCACCGCGGGTCAGGGTGACACTGAGTCAGGCCGGGTCAGGCCGGGTCAGGTGACAGTGTCTCAGTGATTTTGAACTCACCTTGGCGTGTCAGGTCAAGGCGGGTAATGAAGGCAGACACTGAGGGTAATTAGGACACTGAGAGCCGCAATAATTAGGGATAAACCATTACATAATTTAATATATTATAGAACTCAACGCGCCCGTCAATTCTATGCAAAAATCATCAAGAACGGATCGCTGCGCATTAAGTTATGTGAGTTTGAAAGTTGACACTTTCGTCAAGTTGATTGATTGATGATGTTCGCCACCCTGAACTTCAAACCCACATAACGCAATGCGCCGCGATCCATTTTTGATGATTTTTGCATCAAATTGACGGGCGCATTAAGCTCTACAATTCAATAGAGTTGCAAAGAAATCAAGTCGCAATGTCATATATAATAAGGGCATTACCTTGCGGCCTTATCTATTTTTTGAAGTTCGCGGCTCAAAAATTAAAGTTTAGCGCGCGGGAGTTAACCTGATTGAGTTAGTTCAGTGTCTATGTGGGTACCTCAGGGTCGACCCGGTTGGCCACTGGATACCAGGTCCGTGGAGGGGCTGAACCCGTGAGTCAAGTCTTTGACCATAGACCCGGCCTGACCTGACTCAAATGACAGCCTACTCTGAGCAGTTAAATTACACATGAGTCTCTTAAAGTACTATATAATCACAGGTAGATTTATAATTAGAAGTTTATACTCAACTCATGTATTAAATGCAATCTTATAATTCTACAAGCCTTAAATTTATATGATGTTGTAATTTTAATTCATTAAATAATTATATTATTTCTGTCACTATGATATCACCTGTTATACTTTGAGCATTATTTTTAAAATATCAGTCATGAAATGAGCTGTGACTCAACAAGCCTTCATTGAGATGTCAACTTCAGGCTGAGATCCTTCAACCTTCAGAAGTACTGCATCAGTGATGAAGATTAAGATTTCATCATCAGACAAGTTCTTAAAGAAGTGAAGAATGCTGAGTTCATTTCTCACTCAACTGAATACTTATATCTAACTCAATTATATCATGTTTTAAAAAAAAGCTGACAAGGTTTTATTCATATCAATGCACTTAAGATTTGATGCTTTTAATTGATTTAAGCTGACCCTCTGAGATTATATGAAAAATGAGAAGTAAGATTGAGATGATGAAATTAATAAAATTTTCTTTAATTTAACAGAATTCAAGAAACAGATAAGAATTATATTTAAAATCATTAATCAGAAAAAAACAGCAAAGTGTAAAATTTGTAACATAATGCAAAAAGAAGCAGCTGCAACATACATAATTAACTTTTAAAAGCACATCATGTATATGAATTAAAATGACAATGCCTTAACAGCACAGTACTACAAAGGCTTAAAAAACTTCATTAAAGATGAAATCTTTCATACAGAGTGATCAAGTACTTTAGCAGTCATGATTGAGAAATCAGTCATTATTGACAACTGAGCTTACAAGAGATTTATGAAAAAAAGTCAGAAGAATTACATACCTCTGAAAGCAATAAAGTTTTAAAATACTTATCATAATAATAAATCTTACTATGACTCTTAATTAATGAAAATTGATGTGATGTTCTGAAAGAATTATTTTCAGAGAAGTGTTAAGTTATGAGTACAAGAAAGCACTAAGATTAAAGATAATTATTATAATTATGAAAAATCAGAACATTTTGCCTGTGATTATTAAATCTCAAAGAAGACTTTTTCAGCAAAGAAGATGTATGCAGCTACATTAAAAGAATCAGCACTGAAAAAATCAACTTAACATGAAGTTATGTTTTAAACAGCCTGTTATGATGACAGCTGTCTGACTCATCAGAGTGATAAAAACAGCTTTAAATGATTTTCATGTTAATTAAAAAAAATTAAAAATTATGTCATGACTTCCTGATTTGACTCAGTTGCAGAAACAGAAAAGCAGCAAGTTAAATAACAGAAAATTAAACAAAAAGATAATTATATTAACAGTGATGATATTATGCTCTCATTCAGTGAGGAAGAAGACTTCATGAAAATAATAAATTTTAAAAATTCTGAGGAATTTTTGAAAAAAGATGATGATGATTGATTATCTACTCATGAAGAAAAGTGAATTTAAACATACTCTGAAGTACTTAACACTGTTAAAGCACACAAGGAAGAGTATGTGAATTAAGTAAAAAAACTGAGAGAACAGATTCTCTACATCATATGAAACACTTTCACTCAGACTGAAAATCATGAAGGAATCAACTACTGAGATATAATTAAAAAAAGTTCATCAAAAGGTTTCAAGTTCATCATCAGAGGCATTTCTTAAAATCTTTGAATGTGAGTTTGAAAGTTTTAAAGTGATTACTTTAAAAAAGATCTAATTAAGTATTTAGCTCAGAGAGTGAATCTGAAAGACTTCAAGTATGTGAGGAAGAACTTGAGTTTCTTTTTCTTTAATTTAAAAAACTAAAAAGCTCTTTAAATCTGAGGTCCTCAGAGATGCCTGATATGAAGCTTTCAGACAGTGAATGAAAGAAGAAATTCATCACTGCAGTGCAAAAAAACATAAGTAATTTCTGTATTTAAATTAAAATTAATGATCAGTCAGTTTAACTGCTAATAGACAGCAGCTGTACAAGAAACTTCATGAACTTAAAATTTACTGTGAAATATGCAATTTAAACTCAGAAGAAGAAAAACCCTTTTCAATTTTAAAAATTTAATGAAACCTTTATGAAGCATAATAATGAATGAGTAAATCAAGAGATGATTCTCATGCTTATGCATTTAAGCTGACATTGAGAAAAAATTTAATTTAACATCATGAAGTAATCAAAGAGTGATATAGTCCTGAGTATATCATGACTTTAAGTGATCAATTCAATGATAGATTGAGCTGAAAATGAGATATACTTTGTTAAGAGTGATAATTTTAATAAATTATATTCAGTCCTGAACTCACCTGAAGGTGTGAAAATCTTCACTATGTCAATGAAAGAGATGCATGAGGAATTAAAAAATCTTAATGCAAAAATACTGTGAAGCAGGTGAGTCAATGATGATTAAAACTTTATTATTAAGTTATTTATCTTTAAAGAATACAAAGACTTCAAAAAGTTATTTACAGGAATAAAGGATCAGAACGCCTTATTAAAATATTAAAAATAAAATCATGAAATCAAGATTATGAAAGATTATAAATTAACAAAATAATCTATCTACTCATTGTCACCTCAGAAGTTAGATGCTTTGTGAGAATACTTAAAAAAAAACTTATGAAAAGAATTCATACAAAAATCACAATCCTCAGCTGAATATTTAATACTATTCATACTCAAGTCTGATGACTCACTCAGATTGTGTGTTAATTACTGAGCATTAAACAACATCATTATTGAGAATAATTACTCACTGTCACTGATTTCAGAACTGCAGGATCAGTTTTAAAAAGTATAATGATTTATAAAATTTAATATTTTAAAAGCCTTCAATCAAATTCATATCAAAGAAGAAGAAGAGTGAAAAATCATGTTTTAAATAAAGTCTGAACTTTATGAGTATCTAGTAATGCCTTTCAGATTGACAAATACATCAGTAATGTTTCAGACTTTTATTAATAATATGTTAAGAGAATATCTAGATCAGTTCATGATTGTGTATTTTAACAACATATTAATCTACTTCAAGACAAAGGAACAACATGTGCAGCATGTTCACAAAGTATTATAAGCTCTGCAAGATGCAGGTTTGCAGATGAAGCTTGAGAAGAGTTTTTTTCACTTTAAGAAAGTACATTTCCTGAGATTCATCATGACTCTGAAAAGATTATGAATGAACTCTGAGAAAATATGATCTGTGATTGAACATCAGCAATTTAGCAAGTTAACTTTGAGTTAGTTTTTAGCACTTTGAGCGCTCTGAGCTTCTGATCTCATGTCTCAGCTAACAGCCGCTCTTAGCATCCTCTGAGTGCTTTGAGCTCAACCTTAAATCTTGAGCAGAACATCAAAATTTTGTGATAAAAAAATAATTATTAAAACAATTGTTTAAACAAGTACACACACAGTGTTATAATAACAGTAAAACTTATAATAAGTAAACTTTTGCTAAAATTCACTTTTCTGCAATAAAAAATCATGATTTGTTGAGTCTGAAAGCACTGTATAAGTGTTGAGTTCTGAATATTTAAAGAACTTCAAGATTTTCATCACTTAAAAATTTACACACTTCAATAACTTTTGCACCTCAACAGATATAAAGAAACTTTCAATGCATAAATTATAAAAAACAGTATTATCTATTAATGTTAAATTAAAAGTTTCTTCATAACTGCTATTGTTGTTAAGTTATATTTAATTCAAGTTATCAATAGTGAAAAATCTTTCAAAAAAAAGTCACATACTTTGAATAACTATTGCGCTTTTATACTGATGATATAACTTTCAGTTTATAAGTTATAGAGAAGAAGCTATTAAACAGTTCTATAACTTAAAGTTTATTTATAACTGTTGTTGTTAAAAAGTTACATTGATTTCAAACTTCCAGTGATGAAAATCACAACATTAATAAACAGACTTTTAATGACTTTGTGAATAACTCTTATTATTCATGAAGGTATAATAGTTATTTAAAGTGTAAGATTTGTATGAGCTTATTTACTGCTCAGAGAGTGCTCTGAGCGCATAAAGTACTATTAACTAAAATCTTATTTTTGAGCGGGCTGCCAAGTTGCAGATGAATGATCAGTATTGAAGAATGTTAAAGAAGTTTAATCCTTTCTAGAGTTCACAAACTTCTATAGAAAATTTATTAAAAAGTATTTCAAGATCACAACACTATTAACAGAGTTGATCAGAAAGAACATTAAGTTTAAATGATTTAAAAAAGCTCAGAAAGTCTTTAATGAGTTAAAGAAAAAATTCACTTCTTAATCAATTCTCATGAGTTTCAACCCTGAGAAACTTATTACACTTGAGATAAACACATCAGATGAAGTTATAAAAGCATACATTAATTAATCAGATGATAAGAGACATCTGTGCTCAGTAACTTTCTACTCATGAAAGTTTTCAAGCACTGAAATAAGTTACAAGATACATGACAAAGAGCTGTTAATTATTGTTAATGCATTTAAACAATGATGAGTGCATCTGAAAGGACTTAAGCATAAGGTTTAAGTATATTCAAATCATAAGAATCTGTTATACTTCATGACAACAAAAGTATTAAACTGAAGACAAGTATGTTGATTAAAAGAATTATCACAGTACAATTTTAAAATTCATTATTAAAAAAGATCAGAGAATATCAAGGTGAACACTCTCAATTGATGAGTTGATTATTTGCAAGATAAATTAATCATCAATCATGTTATCCTTTAAGAGGATGAGCAAGAGAAAATGTCATTTAATAAATAATTCAACCTCATCATGTGAGTGAAGGATAACACTTTTAAAAATGAAGTTCAAAAAGTGTTGAAGAATGACAAGTTAACTCAACAGATTCTTCAGAATATTTAAGATTATAAAAGCTTCAGAAAAGAGAAAAGCTTATTATTTTTTTAAGACTTAATTTATGTTTCTATTAGTTTTCAGTGAAAGTTAGTAGAGGAATGTCATTTCAACAAGACACATGATCATCAGGAAACTGACAAAATGATTAAATGATTTATAAGAATGTACTACTTCTCACATATGAGAAAAAAGATTAAAGAAATCATTCAGAAGTGCAACATCTGCAGAAGAAGTAAAACAAACTGACATAAATTATACAATTTACTCAAGTCATCATGAACATTAAGAAGATTATGAGTCAGTATTACATTAAATTTCATGATCAAGTTATCAAAATTGAAAGATACAGATATTCAAGTTTCAGCAGAAACAAAAGAAATCATAATTAAAAAACACTTTGCTCAAGTAAAGCAATTGATTGCATGCAAAACATCAGTCTTTTACATTAATGAGTCAAAAATCAGCATAAAGACAACACAAAGTACAAAAGATCATGTAGGAGCTAAAATTTACTGTATAAAAAATAATTATATAAATACAAAAAGCTACTTTCTAGGTCAGTACATAAAAGTACTAAATGCAGAGCTTTATGCTATAATGCAAGCTACAAAACAAGCAATATAAACACAGTTTTTAAGAAAAAACATCTGAATATTTACAGATAATCAAACTGCAATATAAAAATTACAAAAATCTGCAAATACAGAAGTTTTACAACAAATTCAGTCAAATCTGCAGGAATTATGACAAAGTCAAAAGTTAATTCATATACACTGAATTTTGAGTCACAGTCAAATATCAGGAAATGAATTAACAGATAAAGCAGTCAAACAAGAAGTTTTAAACTCAGAAAATACAATTATTAATGCAGACTCTTCTTTATCTTATATTAAAAAAGATATTAAGGAAATTGCCAAAGAGGAATAGTTAATAAAATAGCAAAATGCAAATCAAGGTCAATAATACAAGACATATGCTACAAGGCCTGACCTAGTTATAAAGTCAAAAGAATTATACAAATGTGAAAGGTTAACCTTTACAACATTTACACAATTAAAACTAGAACACAGCTAGTTTAAATCATATCTTTGCAGATTACCTACATATAAAAACAATTAATGTTTTCAGTGTAAGGTAAAATAGTCATCAGAGCGTTTACTGTTAAATTGCAGACAGTATAAACAAGAGCAGCAGGAGCTGAAACAGGAAATGCAAAAAATAAAATTCACACAATTAATATTACAGTCATTACTTTGTACAAAGGAAGGGATTAAAAATACTTTAATATTTTTAAAACACACAAAAATAGCTACACGGAAGTGACTTTTAAAGGGGATTGAGGATGAAAATCAGGAAGTAGAGTGAGAAGATATTAAAAAAAATATTTAAAAATATGCAATTCTGACACCAATAACAGTCACAAAAGAAATTGATAAAATAAGCTGACTTGAGGTAATAAATACCTCACATATGTAAACTACACAGTGTCATAGTCTTAGACTGCATACACTTAATGAAGAAATAAAAAAAAATCTGCAGTCATTGCCTTTGCAAGCAGTCAAGAGGCTGAAAAAGCCTTGAGAACTAAATTAATAATGACTGAAAATTCACTACATATCACAGAATACACAGACTGCAAACTGTATGAGCATTGCATCAAATGTCAAGGATTTGATCACACACAGCATAAGTGCACGCATAAAGTCAAATGTCAAATATGCACTGAAAATCATTATATCAGGAAACACACATACTTTATTTGCAAAAAGAGACAAGAAATATGCAGTCACACAATAATAAAGTGTGCAAATTGCAAAGAAAATCACCAGGTGAATAGCAAAGACTGTGAATATTACAAAGCAGTTGAACTCTATTCAGCAGACAGAGACTCTTTAATTATGAATAAATAATATGTAATATAAACACACAACATTCAAACACAGACCTGCAGGAATTTGTCATGATATAATAATACATTAAAACTGACACTTCTTAAGTGACTTAACAGCACACATAATAAAACTCTGCATCACTTCCTCTTTCACTCCTTAATTATTAGTTTTATATAGTTAGAATCATATAATCTTTATACATTTATATTTTATGCTGTTACATACCTTGACTATACTTTCCTTTCTAGTAAGGAACACTATAATCTCACAGTTTTAATAACTTTATCTTTTAAAAGAGTGATGACCTGAGATAAGATGCAGATTTAAAACCAATTACATTAAACTTCTGAAGCAGAATGAGTCATGATGATGAAGAATTAACAAAATGATGATGAAACATCATTCATCTCCTCTGACATCAATGAAGTGAACTTCATGAGTGAAGAATCCTCAGGTGAAATGATGCACAACATTAATAATGAGATCATGCAAGCAAGATGACAGTGAGATGAACTCTTAAAACAACAAGAGTTGCAGCAGCTCTGAACAGAAGTTTTAATACTGCAAGTTAACTTACTCAAGAATTCTGTCACCTGTGTTGATACTTCAGCTGAGAGATTTTTCAACTTAATGAACACTGAGTCTGTAATGAGCAAGCGCTGCGCTGATGAAATGCTGTCAATACAAAATGTATAATCAAGAATTCAGGCAAAGGAGTTGCTGTTATATCATGATAAGAACATGAAGAAGCACCTGAATTAAATGTGAAATGTAAAAAATATCTTTCATTTTAACTCAGCTGATTTCCCTCATGAGGAAGATAAGATGATTTACATCATGTAATACTTAAAGAATGAACCAAAGGAGGTGTGATTATGAGATGATGAGATTAAAGATTATTTCATCATTATTTAAAATGATTTTATGAAATTTCTGCTCAACATTATTAAGGACCCTGTGAATCATCAACTTCACATCACTCAGTTATATAATGATGCTGTTCAATTACCTTATTAATCAGTTTAAGCTTTTAATAACTATTTAAGCATCTTGAAAGCTCAGTTACTTCCTTACAGTGAAGAGCACATGAGGACTCACTTTTTCACAAAATTAAAGTCTGAGGTCTGAGCAGCCTTGATGAATTATCAGAACTTACTCACAACTTAAAAAAGAATCATCACCTTAACTGCACATCTGAAGAATAATCTACATTTGAGAGGCATCATGAAATTGAAAGCAAATTTTAATACAATAATCATCTTCAGTTGTAAACCTGAGCTGTCATTAAAGCTTGCTGAGAATAAGGATCATAAGCCTGATGAGAGCAAGATGAAGAGCAAGTGAGATAATAAATGTGAAAGCAAATCAATGAAGACTCTTGAAATAAAAAACTTATCACATGTGACTTGTTGAAATTGCAATCAGAAGAGATATTATTCCCTTGATTATTCACAACCTGTGAAGAACTTAAATCTGAATAAGACCTCAATTGCAGCTGTTTCAGCATCAAAAAATGAGAACACTTCAATGAAGGCTTTACATCATTGAAGTGCTGAACAAAAGTAGCCTCAGAGCTCAGTTTAATTATTGATGAACAAGTTCTTCACAATGATGATGTCATACTCATGCAAGCCTTATTGAATACAGGAGCTGAAGTCAATGTGATTTTTCAACATTTTATTATTGAGCATTAATTGACTCAGATAAAGAGCTCATTGCTGTAACTTTAATTCTTAAATAATCAGAAGGCTTACTGCTTCAGTGCTTATCATGTGCATTATCAGCTTATCAACAGTTGAGGACAGTCTTGAGAATGTGAACATGTATTTTATGCTTTAAACAAGTCAGGATCACCTCTTATCTTTGAACTTTTTGCATTGAAGACTGAACATGTGTGAATTGACTATGAAATGAAGGCGTGGCGCTTCAACATTAAGAAGCAGTTTATCAAGTTACAGTCATCTGATGAATTCACAAGAAAGATTCAAGATCACTCTGCTGTTTACATCATGATATAAGTCAGTCTGAGTGATGATGCTGCATCAAAAGTGCACATATAAAGTGCTGATATAACACAAGCTTTACCTGAGGAGTATGCTGATTATGTGAATGTGTTTTCAACAGAGAATGCTGACCTCCTTTCACTTCATAAGATCAGTGATCATGCAATTGACCTGAATGATACAAATTCATCTTATGACCCTTTGTATAATCTCTTTAATATTAAGTTAAGGGTGCTATGAGAACACCTGAATGACATTTTAATAAAAGATTGAATTCATCATTTCATGAGCTCTGCAAGAGCATTCATCCTTTTTGTTTTAAAAAAAGATGAAGGGCTGCATTTATGCATTAATTATTAAAAATTGAATAAAATGATTATTAAGAATAAGCACCTGTTACCTCTTATAAGTGAAATGTTGAATCAGCTTAATGAAGTCAAGTTATTTATGAAGTTAAATTTAAAGAACACTTATCACTGTATTTGCATAAAAAAGAATGATGAGTGAAAAACAGTGTTCTGCATGCATTACAGTCACTTTGAGTATATGATCATGTTTTTCAAATTGATCAACACTTCAGCTATGTTTCAGGTTTACATCAATCAAGCATTAACAAAGCTTGTGAATGTCTTTTGTGTTATTTATTTAGATGACATCCTTTTATACTCAGAATCATCAGCAGAACATTGAGAGCACATTAAATAAATGTTAAATTAACTTCATTGATTTCAACTCTACATGAACTTTAAAAAGTGTGAATTCTTCATTATCAAGGTGAAATTCCTAGAGTTTATTATCATCAGTAATAATGTAGTGATGAATTCATGATGAGTGAACATCATATGAGACTGATCAGTATTAAGAACTTTTCAGGAGATACAAGTCTTTCTGAGCTTTGTGAACTTTTATAAACACTTTATTAAGTGTTATTCACAAGTTGCAGCCCCCTTGACAAACCTTATGAAAGATAGCAAGAATGAAAAGAAGTTAAAGTTTTTTAAATTCTCAAATGACACAAAAGAGGTGTTTAACTGACTCTGTGAGATCTTTATAAAGGTGCTCATCCTGATTCACTTTAATTTAAAGTTATAAATACAGGTGAAAACTGATGCATTAATCATTAAGCTCATTGACATCCTGTTTCAATTATTAAATAATGAAAAATGACATTCAATTGTGTTCTGATTGAGAAAACTGTCTTCTTCAAAGACTTGATATGAAACTCATGATCAGGAGCTCCTTGTCATCATTATGATGTTTAAACATTAACATCACTACCTTAAGAGCAGTTGTCATATCATAAAGGTATTGACTGATTATAACAATTTATGAGGATTTATGAACATGAAGGAATTGAATGACAGGCAAGCATGATGAGCAATGAAGTTCACTGCTTTTAATTTTAATATCTTGCATCAGTTTGAAAAAATCAACCCTGCAGATGTGCTGTTGAGGTGATTAAATTACAGGAATGTTGAAGAGGTGAGTGAAATTATAAAGAAATTATTCTCAACATTTCAGAGAAAGTTAATCACTCTTATGAATGTATTCTCACTCAGATATGCCTTTATTATGAGGCAGTTGCTCACAGAAGTGAAGAGAATGATTAAAATTAAAAATCTTAAACTTCAAAAAAAATGCTGAAGAAGTGATGACAAAACATTTGCTCATGATGACTGTGATGTAACTGTGAAACAGTTTAACTCTGTCACTGAAACTGTTGATTGCAAACAACTTGTTTCACATGTGATGATAAGAGATCTTGTCATTCATGAAACAGTTGATGAAAGCTTAAGTTTACTCTTAAAAGATTTGATTTGAACTCTACAAAATAATGATTCATTTGTAGAAGTGATACGCAATGCTGATTATACATCAGTGAAGTGCAAGGTTAAAGTTAAAAGTCTCTGAAGATTTAACTCTGAAGGCCTTTTATTTCATGAGGAACAAATATATATTTCAGAAGAAAAGTCAGTAAAAGCAGAGATTTTAAAACATCATCATGATGATATCTTAGCAAGGCATTTCAGGGTAGAAAAAACTCTTAAATTAATTGATCACAAATATTATTGAATTGATATGAGTCAAGATGTCAAAGATTATGTTGTATCATATGACATCTGTTAAAGAGTGAAAGTGCTTAAACATCATCTTTATAATGAGTTACAGGCGCTGCCTCAGTCAGAAGAATCATGACAGCAAGTCATAATGAATTTTATCACTGACTTGCTGTTAAGTAAGTGCAAGGATTGCATTTATGACATGATCTTAATGATTATAAATCAGTATATGAAAATGACTCAATATATTCAAATCATAAAAATGATTATAGCAACAGAGTTGACTGAGTTGTTTTATAAGGAAATTATATACTGATTTAATGTACTGAAAGAGGCTGTCTCTGATCAGAGATTCATTTTTACAAGTGTTTTTTAATCAGAAATGTGCTACTATTTAAAGATGAAATATTAATTAAGCACTGCCTTTCACCTGCAGATGAATAAACAGACAGAATAATAAAATTAAACCTTAAAACATTACCTTCACTGTTATTGCTCAAATGAATAAAATAACTGAATGAGCCTTTTACCCCTGACAGAATTCACTTATAATAATGAAATACAAGCATCAATAAGGTGTAGCTTTTTTTATGTCATGTATACTTATCATCTGAAAATGAGATTTGAAGTCAGAGATGACTTCAGAAAAGAAGAGATACCTGCAGTAAAAAATTATGTGAAACAATTTCATGATATACAGGAAGCACTGTCACAATGATAAAAAAACATGATTAAATCTCAGATCAAATATTATGATGTTAAACATAAACTCAAGACTTATAATATGAGAGACTTGATAATGTTATTCATGAAAAACTTATGACAGAAGCACTTACATCCGCAACTTGACAACCTGCTCAAAAATAAGGTTTTAGTTAATAGTACTTTATGCGCTCAGAGCAATCTCTGAGCAGTAAATGAGCTCATACAAATATTACACTTTAAATAACTATTATACCTTAATGAATAATAAAAAACTTTTTATTGAAAAGTTTTAAATCTCTTTATTCTGTACACTTTACAAACTAAAGATTTCTTCATAAGTTTTAATTTGCAATAGTTATGAATTAAAAAACTTTTAACTAATTATAAATATATTAGCATATTGAATAACTATTGCGCTTTTATACTTATAATATAACTTTCAGTTTATAAGTTGTAGAGAATAAGCTGTTTAAGAGTTTTCTTATACAAAGTTTCTTTTTATGTGTTGTTGTTGTTGAGTTATTCAAAAAGTCATTAAAAGTCTGTTTATTAATGTTGTAATTTTCGTCACTGAAAGTTTGAAATCAATGTAACTTTTAACAACAACAGTTATAAAAAAACTTTAAGTTATAAAACTGTTAAATAGCTTCTTCTCTACAACTTATAAACTAAAAGCTATATCATAAGTATAAAAGCGCAATAGTTATTCAATATGCTAATATACTTATAATTAGTTAAAAGTTTTTTAATTCATAACTATTACAAATTAAAACTTATGAAGAAATCTTTAGTTTGTAAAGTGTACAAAATAAAGAGATTTAAAACTTTTCAATAAAAAGTTTTTTATTATTCATGAAGGTATAATAATTATTTAAAGTGTAAAATTTGTATGAACTCATTTACTGCTAAGAGCGGCTGTTAGCTGAGACATGAGATCAGAAGCTCAGAGCGCTCAAAGTGCTAAAAATTAACTCAGAGTTAACTTGCTAAATTGCTGATGTAAGCAGAAAGCTGTCTCACAAGTTTATTAAATTATTTAAAGTACAGGATTTAGTTGCAAAACAGGCATACTAATTATCTTTATCATTAAATTATTGAATTCATAATGTCTTTCATGTATTTTACTTAAAGTTATATTAGTGCTGATACAATGATGAGTCTACACTGACTTTGCAATCATCAGAGTTGATTAATGATGAAGAGAAGTATGAGATTGAAGAAATCTTAAACAAGTGAAAATATCAAAAAGAGATTTGATATAAGGTAAAGTGAAAGGAATGATTAAAAGAATATGATCAGTGAATTTCAGAGTGAAACATGAGTGAAGTGCATGAAATGCATCTGACATACAAGCAGAGGAAGTGTTAATAAAAGTTTAAAAAAAGATTACAATAAAAACACTTTTTCCTGATTTTCCTCATGAGGTTTTACAGGTTTTATTGAGGCTTAATTAACATGCTTATCATTGTGACACACTTTATGAGTGCAGCTGAAACATGATCATGATGATTGAGAAGTGTCAAAGAAACAATTTCATTGTAAATTATTTATCACAAATGATTTTAAAGGACTTAAAGACATTTATTTTATATATTAATTTAACATTCTGCTTCACCTCACTAGAGCTTCATGTTTAACTTACTGAGGATATCAACATGAAGTTCATGATCATCATCTTTATTATTATTCAAGAGGTTTATTAAATTAATCTGCATTACACTTTTGTCTGATGATTCAAGAAGAATGATCATCTTCTTTTTTTCATCTCTCACATGTCATATATGCTTCACCTTCAAGGTGATGATCTCAGACTTGGCTTGCACTAAGGCTTGATAACATTGTCATAAGGTGAGGTTTGAGAGAGCCTTAATCATGAATAATACCTCTTTAAGTGCCTGAATCTGTGTAGCAAGATTCAGCATCTTAGCAGTGCTTTTCATGTGTTGAGATGAGTTTTTCTCAACAACTTAATCATGAGGACCTGCAGGCCTGTCAGTTTCATCATTAACATTAATATTCTGAGTGTTTAAAAAAACTTCATCATCATTCTTCTCAACATCATTGAGCATCAGGTTGTTGACATGATTCTGTCATTCAATCATAAGCTTTGCTGCAGAGGCTAAATCATTCTAGTTGAGTGTCAATTGATACCTTAAGAAAATATCAGAGAAGTAACAGTGCAAATACCTGATAACAGAGTACATTATAAATATCTTTCAACACCTTGTTGATGTAATATCATTCTTTTAACATCAACAGAGAGATGTTCAATATTGATGTTAACTTTTTGTGTAAGCTGTGCTGCTCAACAGTCCTCAGATAGGTCTTTATATCTTCATATATATGCATTAATGCTTCATCAGCTCATCAGCACTCACCTGATGAGTTTCATCATTAAGCTCAAGGTTATGAGCGCAGATCAACAGATCATGAAGGCTGATTATTTTAAAGAAAAACTTCACAGGAACCTGAACTTGTCAGTGTTTACTTAATGATTTCAAGTGCACTACTTACTGATTCACAATACTTTCATTTTTTCAAACATCATGTACAACATCAATTCTCTCAGACATCACACACCAAAGCTGATTCATTAAAAATTCACTTTAAACAACAGAGACATCATGATTTCTTTTAATGAAATGCTAAACCTGTGCTGTGCTTAATAATCAGGGGCGGAGGAGCCTACAAACATGTTAATAACATTAAATAAACATTAAGTGAAACTCACAAGTTGTGTCATCATTTGATGAGTATAGATTTCAGGTATTCAAGTTCAATGATAAAGATTAACAAAGATGATTTAAAACATTATTAATGATAAGATGCTGACATTGAAAAGCTTGAGGAGATGAGCATGAAAGTTGTTGAGATTAAGAAACTTCATGTCAATAAATCTGTTTATCACTGACTTGAATTAGCGTTGAACATTCACAACACATGCATCAGCAAATTTATTTATCATCAATGACACAGGCCTGAATTAAGGTCATAGCATTCATAAGAAGGTAACAATCTCACATTATTAAAATATCAGTTATCAGCTGTTACATCATATAATGTGATATAAAGCAAATGGCGCTGAAGGGTCAGCACATAAGGAGGGAAGCAATTGTCATGATATAATAACACATCAGGACTGACACTTCTTAAGTGACTTAATAATGCACATAATAAAACTCTGCATCACTTTCTCTTTCACTCCTTAATTATTAGTTTTATATAATTAGAATCATATAACCTTTATACATTTATATTTCATGCTGTCACATACCTCAACTATACTTCCCTTTCTAGTAAGGGATGCTATAGTCTCACAGAATTATTTAAAATACAGATTTTTCAACATAACTGCAATAGATCAACAAATGTTATGCAATCATGTTTAAAAGCTGCAATGAGGAAAATAAATATTATGTTAATTCAAGAATCATGAATTGAGTCAAATAATAATATTATTTCACACTCAGCATTTACTAGTATTATCTCAACATCAGAACTCAGATCATGAGTTTTAATATTTATTATAAAAGCAAACAAAGGAATAAAATGCACGCCTAGATTAAATATATCAAAGGATGCAGATTTACAAGCTTTATTTATTTCTGCATCAAGTTTAAAAGAAATTCTACTGTTGAATGTATATAATGAAAGGTCTCTTCAGCCTGAATTAAATACATGAACAATGAAAAGAGCATTAAGTCAAATAAGTGCAACAATTAGAATATTAATTTGTAAAGACTTTAATGCACATCATGCATGATGAAATTTTACAATCACAGAGGCAAAATATGCAGAAAGTTTACTACAATGACTGTAAACAAATCACTGTGATTTAGTCAATATATCAGATGTCATGACATTTATCAGACATATTGTAAACAGATAATATTCATCAGTTTTAAATTTAACATTTGCAACAAATCAATTAATACCAGAAATAATTGATTGATAAGTTAATGAAGAAGTGTATACTGATTTAAATCATGAGATTATTCAGTTTTTCATAATTACTGAAAACCTTACACTGGTGAAAAGTTCTTTCAACGTGCTGTTCAATATACAAAAAGCAGATTGAGAGAACTTTATAAAGAAATTACAGCAAAATGTAAAAATAATAAATTTAAATCAGTCATTAAAACAAATGACTGAAAACTTAAGAAACTTAATTACATAAACTGCAGAAGACAATATTTCTAGATGAAAATTATACAATGAATTCAAAGTATGATGAATGAAAAACCTCATCAGGCTAAGAAAAGAAATGTCAACAGCAAGAAGACATTACAACAAGCATGATTAATTTGAAAGACAGTGAATTAAATTCACAACAAGTAGATCTGAGTACTTTCAAGTTATTGAAAATGTAAAACAAAAATCCTGAACAACATTTCTTACAGAAGCAAGTGAAAAAGATGTATTTTAAACATATAAATACATAAAGCCATGACTTATAAAGAAAATACCATCAATACAAGATCAAAATGATAGATTATGTCAGAATTTTCAAGACAAATGTCAAGCATTAATTACAGCAATGTATTCAGAACCTTTTACAGCTGAAATTAAGAATAATTAAAACACAATACATGACAGAAAATGAAGTTAAACAAGTTATATTTACATCCTTTACAAAGAAAACACCTGAATCAGATGATATTTCCTTTGCTATTATTCAAAAAGCATATCAAGCAATATCAGAATTAATGTTTACAATTTATAAATAATTAATTCAAGCAGGCTTTCACCTGAAATGTTGATGTCAAGGCATGAGTCACTATTTTAAAAAAGCTGAGAAAGCCAGATTATTCAAAATCAAAAGCTTACAGAATAATTATATTATTAAACTGTTTAAACAAAGTGACAGAGAAAATCATGACAACTAAATTATCATATTTAAGTGAAGTCACAGACTTATTAGATCAAGATTAAATCAAAGGAAGAAAACAAAGATCAGCAGTTGATGCAATATTAACTTTAACATATGATATAAAATCAGCTCAAAACAAAAGAAATGTTTTATCATGTTTATTACTAAACGTCAAGAGAGCTTTTGATCATGTATCATTACTGCAATTACTTTCAATTATGAAGAAATTGAAGTTATCAGTATAAATACAATCATAAACAAAATCCTTTCTAGAAAATAAAAAATCAGGATTAACCTTTGATGATGAAAGACAAGAAATGCAAAATATCAAGACAGGAATTTCACAAGAATCATTAATATCCTCAATACTGTTTTTGATATATATAAAGCATTTATTCCCAAAAATCAAGGCTAAATTCTCAGATATGGAAAAACTCAACTATATAAATGATGTGACACTATATATTACTGAAAAATCAGCTGCAGAAAATTGTTTAAAATTATAATCAACAGCTGAAACAGCTTTCTTATGAGCAGAAACAAACACAGTACAGTTTAATGACAGTAAATCTGAATTAATTCACTTTGAAAAGTCAAAAAAACCTGTGAAAAACAGTATTACACTATCAAATGATATGATAGTAAAATCAGTCAAAGAAGTCAAGTGATTAAGAGTTTGATTAAACAGAAAACTGAACTTTAAAACACATGTTCAAAAAAAAGTATTCACAGTGATCAGAGTAATGCACTTAATCAACATATTAACAAATTCAGAATGAGGTCTTTCAGTTAAAAATGCAAAACAACTTTATCAAGCATGCATTATATTAATTAGTGACTACGGGTCAGAAATTTGGTGGAAAAACCAGAAAAGCTACTTAAAGCAATTAGAAAAATTGCAAAACTCAGCATTATGCAAGATCTTAAAAGCTTTTAGAACTTCCTCAGGAGCTGAAATGAAAATTGAAGCAAATATTCAAGTCAAATTAAACAAGAAATGCAGGAAATATGCATTAAGAATTATAATCTTATCAGAAAATCATTATATCAGACAGAGAATACTCACTTCATATCTGTCAAAGTCACAAATAAGTCAAGACATACTTATAAACTTTAAATTTCTAGACTGAAATCAAAATACATCAGGGAAAAAACACTCTACACAATTAATTAAAATACTAAACAGTATATCTACATTAATATTATCAAGAAAAGTGAAAAAGCTTATTACAGCTTAAAAACCATGACTACAAAGTAATACACAGATTGCAGATATTCAAGTTTCAGCAGAAACAAAAAAAATCACAATCAAAAAACACTTTGCTCAAGTAAAGTAATTGATTGCATATAAAAGATCAGTCTTTTACACTGATGAGTCAAAAATCAGCGTAAAGACAACACAAAGTACAAAAGATCACATAGGAGCTGAAATTTACTATATAAAAGATAATTATACAAGTACAAAAAGCTACTTTCTAGGTTAATACATGAAAGTACTAGATGCAGAGCTTTATACTATAATGCAGGCTACAAAACAAGCAATATAAACACAGTTTTTAAGAAAAAATATCTGAATATTTACAGATAGTCAAACTGCAATACAAAAATTGCAAAAATCTGCAAATACAGAAGTTTTACAACAAATTCAGTTAAACCTGCAGGAATTACGGCAAAGTCAAAAGTTAATTCATATACACTGAATTTTGAGTCACAGTCAAATACCAGGGAATGAATTAGCAGATAAAGCAGTCAAACAAGAAGCTTTAAACTCAAGAAATACAGTTATTAATGCAGACTCAAGACATACTTTTTTATCTTATATCAAAAAAAATATTGAGGAAATTGCCAAAGAGAAATAATTAATAAAATGACAAAATGCAAATTAAGGTCAACAATACAAAACATATGTCACAAGGCCTGATTTAATTATAAAGTCAAAAGAATTGTACAAATGTGAAAGGTTAACCTTTACAACATTTACACAATTAAAACTAGAACACAGCTATTTTAGATCATATCTTTGCAAATTACTCACATATGAAAACAATCAATGTTTTCAGTGTAAGGTAAAACAGTCATCAGAGCATTTACTGTTAAATTGCAGGCAGTATAGACAAGAGCAGCAGGAACTGAAACAGGAAATGCAAAAAGCAGAATTTACACAATTAACATTATAATCACTACTTTGTACAAAGGAAGGGATTAAAAATACTTTAGTATTTTTAAAACACACAAAAATAGCTACATGAAAGTGACTTTTAGGGGGGGTTGAGGATGAAAATCAGGGAGTAGAGTGAGGAGATATTGAAAGAAATATTTAAAAATGTGCAATTCTGACATCAATAACAGTTGCAAAAGAAATTGACAAAACAAGTTGACTTAAGGTAATAAATACCTCACATATGTAAACTACACAGTGTCATAGTCTTAGACTGCATACACTTAATGAAGAAATAAAAAAAAAATTCACTTTTACTCTGTTTGCTGTTTTGCAGATTTTTGCAGTTTTCCTTTGAACTTTAAATTCACATCTTTGCTGATTGACTTTCCTGTGAGGAAGTGATGTTTTTGCATTTTTTATCTTGCAATGTGACTTTTTTGATTTGTCTGTGTGTTTATGAGAACATGAATGAGCTGTTTTACTTATTATTCATAATAAAGTAGTTTTCCTTTGTTATGAATGCTGCTGATGTAAGTGTAGTGCATTGACTACTGTTTTCAGACTTCATGTCTGATGTTATATTTATTATAACAATTTTTTTTTTATATTTTTAATGTGTTTTCTTGATGTTCTGGTCCTGATGATATTCTGAATTTACCTCAAGTTTAATATCCCTTCCCTTATAAACTCAAGCACAATCAAGAGTTTAAGAGCCTTATTTTCTATTCTTGATACTCAGAATAAGTAGCCTCTATGATTCTTAAAAATTTAAGCCTTATAAAAGCCCTTAAAATCACCTGTAACCTTGCTTAATCTGAGCTTATTCAAATAAAAAATGATATAAACTCACTAATCTTTACTCTTTATATATGAAATACTTGATGAGAGTTTTTTATATTTTTTATACTCAGAATAGTGCTTTCTCCTGCAGACTTTTCTGTTAATCTGAGCTTTTTACAGTCCTTTATGTCAAACTTAAAAAGAATAACCTTTAGTATTGTAAAGCATGAAGGAAAATGTGAAAAAAGTGAAGTTTCATGATGTTTTGCAAGGTGATTGATTTAAGGTTTAGTGCTTACACCTCATCAAAATTCTCAAAAACCGTGACTTGACGTGTGTTGAATAATAACAAAGGTAGAAAGCCGTGAATAATAATGTGTTTTTAATGTTTTGCAATTTGTAAAAGCAGTGTAAGATAGATTTAAATTTAATTCTTACATGACAAATCAAGAAAAAAGGTGTTGTGATTGTTGTGTTGTTGTTTTTGTGATTTTCAATCATTTTTGATGTGAAGATTACAACAACTTTGTAATATGCTTGAATTCATCATACTTTCACAATCAATGCTGACTTTGAGAATTGAAAAAAAGGATTTAAGTCTCTGAACTGAGTAATTTATGAGGTCTATGACAATGATATATCATATGTGTGACTTGATTGCTTTTTGGTTTTCACAGATTCTCAGACATTCCACAAAACAATTATTTTTTTTATTTATTTCTTCATTAAGTGTATGCAGTTTAAGATTATGACACTGACTAATAATTTAGTAATACATTTGTGAGAGAAAACTCTTTAGTCAACTTATTTTGTCAATTTTTTTGACGGCTGCTATTGATGTCAGAATTGCACAGTTTTAAATATTTCTTTTAATATCTTCTCAACTCTTTTTTTAATTTCCATCCTCACTCTCTCTCAATGTTTGTGAAAGCTGATCATGCGTAATGAGTTTTCAAAGTCACATTTGAGTTAATGTTTATGAGGGCTGATCATATGTAATGAGCTTCTGAAGTCAACATTTGAGGCAATGTGTGTAAAGGCTGATCATGCATAATGAGCTTTCAAAATCACGTGTTTGAGGTCAATGTGTGTGAAGATTAATTATGTATAATGAGCTTCTGAAGTCAACATTTGAGGTTAATGTGTGTGAAGGCTGATCATACGTAATGAGCCTCTGAAGTCAATATTTGAGGTCAATGTATGTGAAGGTTGATCATGCATAATGAGCTTCTGAAGTCACATGTTTGAGGTCAATGTTTATGAAGGCTGATCATGTGTAATGAGCTTCTGAAATCATGTTTGTAGGCTCAATGAGCCTGATTAATGTATGTGAAGGCTGATCATACGTAATGAGCTTCTGAAGTCAACATTTGAGGTCAATGTGTATGAAGGCTAATCATATGTAATGAGCTTTTAAAGTCACATGTTTGAGGTCAATGTTTATGAAGGCTGATCATGCATAATGAGCTTTCAAAGTCACATTTATAAACTTAATGAGTTTAATTAATGTTTTTTTAAACTCATCTTGACTTCTTTACCAGGTGCACAACATCTGATAAGTATTAACAAGAGACATCATGTAAAAATGTAAGTTCTTTGTCTTCTCACAAAAATATATATTTTTTTATTTTTTATTTCTTCATTAAGTGTATGCAGTTTAAGACTATGACACTGTGTAGTCTACATATGTGAGGTATTTATTACCTTAAGCTCAGCTTGTTTTATTAATTTCTTTTGTAACTGTTATTGATGTCAGAATTGCACATTTTTAAATATTTTTTTTAATATCTTCTCATCTTACTTCCTGATTTCTGTCCTCAACCCCTCTTAAAAGTCACTTCTATGTAGCTATTTTTGTGTGTTTTAAAAATACTAAAGTATTTTTAATCCCTTCTTTTGTACAAAGTAGTGATTATAATATTAATTGTGTAAATTCTGCTTTTTGCATTTCCTGTTTCAGTTCCTGCTGCTCTTGTTTATACTGCCTGCAATTTAACAGTAAATGCTCTGATGACTGTTTTACCTTACACTGAAAACATTGATTGTTTTCATATGTGAGTAATTTGTAAAGATATGATCTAAAATAGCTGTGTCCTAGTTTTAATTGTGTAAATGTTGTAAAGGTTAACCTTTCACATTTGTATAATTCTTTTGACTTTATAATTAGGTCAGGCCTTGTAGCATATGTCTTGTATTATTGACCTTGATTTGCATTTTATCATTTTATTAATCATTCCTCTTTGGCAATTTCCTCAATATCTTTTTTGATATAAGATAAAAAAGTATATCTTAAGTCTGCATTAATAACTGCATTTCTTGAGTTTAAAGCTTCTTGTTTGACTGCTTTATCTGTTAATTCATTCCCTGGTATTTGACTGTGACTCAAAATTCAGTGTATATGAATTAACTTTTGACTTTGCCGTAATTCCTGCAGGTTTGACTAAATTTATTGTAAAACTTCTGTATTTGCAGATTTTTGCAATTTTTATATTGCAGTTTGACTATCTGTAAATATTCAGATGTTTTTCCTCAAAAACTGTTTTTGTATTGCTTGTTTTGTAGCCTGCATTATAGCATAAAGCTTTGCATCTAGTACTTTCATGTACTGATCTAGAAAGTAGCTTTTTGTACTTATATAATTGTCTTTTATACAGTAAATTCCAGCTCCTACGTGGTCTTTTGTACTTTGTGTTGTCTTTACACTGATTTTTGACTCATCAGTGTAAAAGACTAGTGTTTTGCATGCAATCAAATGCTTTACTTAAGCAAAGTGTTTTTTAATTATGATTTTTTTTGTTTCTGCTGAAACTTGAATATCTGCAATCTGTGTATTACTTTGTAGCCATGGTTCAAATCACATCAGATAAGGCTGAAATCTTCAGTACTAGTGCAAAACAAGGGCCTAAATCTATGATGAGAAATTCAACTCAATCAGGTAACTTTTCAGTGAGTATGACTGAAAATGCTGAAAATACTCAAAAACATCAAAGCTCAAAATTGACATTTGTGCAAATGTTGACTCAAAACAGCAGTAAATCATGAACAGAGGTGCTGAAAACACTCAAAAACACCAAAGCTCAAAATCAATATTTGTGCAAATGTTGACTCAAAACAGCAAAGGCGCAAAAATCTGCATTAATCAAAGAAGCTAAGTAGATCACACAACAGGAACACAAGTTACTGTTAATATTAAAAACATCAATTGCAGTGACAAATTTCAACTCAATACAAGTTCAAGATAAAATCAACAATGCATTAAAAAATACAAAAATTGCAAAGGTGCTAGTAGCAACAGTTATTATTTCTAGGTCACAAAATAACATAATCCTCACTGCAGTAAAAAAAAGCAGCGCAGAAGAGTTATTACAACATAAAAATATCTGAGAGCCAGAATTAAACCTGAATTTAGTTCACATTTGAAAAGATCAGAAATGATACAAGATAATTCTACATGAATTATTCACAGAGATTTTTGACAATGCAGAGGGGATGCAATTACTAAAAGATAAGATTAAGATCTTTAATAAAGGTTTAAAATTGATGTGCAAACCAAGCTGAATGTCTACAGCAGAGAGTAGAAAATTTAAAAAGCATTCATCTGCAGTTATTGCCTTTGCAAGCAGTCAAGAGGCTGAAAAAGCCTTGAGAACTAAGTTAATAATGACTGAAAATTCACTGCATACCACGGAATACACAGACTGCAAACCTTATGAGCAAATGCATCAAATGTCAAGGATTTGACCACACACAGCATAAGTGCACATATGAAGCCAAATGCTAAATATGCGCTGAAAATCATTATACCAGGAAGCACACGTGCTTTATTTGCAAAAAGGGACAAGAAATATGTGAACACACAATAATAAAGTGTGTAAATTGCAAAGAAAATCACCAGGCGAATAGTAAAGACTGTGAATATTACAAAGCAGTTGAACCTTATTCAGCAGACAGAGATCTTCTAATCATGAATAAATAATGTGTAATATAAACACACAACATTTAAACACAGACCTGCAGGAATTATTTAAAATATAAAATTTTCAACATAACTGCAATAGATCAACAAACATCATGCAATCATGTCTAGAAGCTGCAGTGAGGAAAATAAATATTATATTAATTCAAGAACCATGAATTAAGCTAAATAATAATATTATTTCACACTCAGCATTTATTAGCATTATCTCAACGTTAAAACTCAGATCATGAGTTTTAACATTTATTACAAAAGCAAACAAAGGAATAAAATGCACATCTAGATCAGATATATTAAAGGATGCAGATTTACAAGCTCTGTTTATTTCTGCATCAGGTCTAGAAGAAATTCTACTGCTGAATGTATATAATGAAAGGTCTCTTCAGCCTGAATTAAATATATAAACAATGAAAAGAGCATTAAGTCAAATAAGTGCAACAACTAAAATATTAGTTTGTGAAGACTTTAATGCACATCATACATGATGAAATTCTACAATCACAGAGGCAAAAAATGCAGAAAGCTTACTACAATGATTGTAAATAAATCACTGTGATTTAGTTAATATATCAGACATCATGACATTTATCAAACATATTGTAAACAGACAATATTTATCAGTTCTAGATTTAACATTTGCAACAAATCAATTAATACTGAAAATAATTGATTGACAAGTTAATGAAGAAGTGTATACTGATTCAGATCATGAGGTTATTCAGTTCTTCATAATTACTGAAAACCTTACATTAGTGGAAAGTTCATTCAACGCGTCATTTAATATACAAAAAGCAGATTGAGAGAACTTCACAAAAAAATTACAGCAAAATGCAAAAACAATAAGTTTAAATCAATTATTAAAACAAATGGCTGAAAATCTAAGAGATTTAATTGTATGAACTGCTGAAAACAATATTCCTAGACGTAAATCATGCAACAAATTCAAAGTGTGATGAACAGAAGACCTCATCAGGCTGAGAAAAAAAATATCAACAGCAAGAAGACATTATAACAAAAGAGATTAATTTAAAAGACAGTGAATTAAATTCACAAAAAGCAGATCTAAGTACTTTCAAGTTATTAAAAATGCAAAACAAAAATCCTGAACAACATTTCTTACAGAAGCAAGTGGAAAAGATGTATTTTAAATATATAAATACACAAAGTCATGACTTATAAAGAAAATACCATTAATACAAGATCAAAATAATATATTATATCAGGATTTTCAAGACAAATGTCAAGCATTTATTACAGCAATGTATTTAAAACCTTTTACAGCTGAAATTAAGGATAATCAAGACACAAGACATGTAAATTGATCAAACTTAACAGAAAATGAAGTTAAACAAGTTATATTTACATCCTCTGCAAAGAAAGCATCTGAATCAGATGATATTTCCTTTGCTATTATTCAAAAAGCATATCAAGCAATATCAGAATTAATGTTTACAATTTATAAATAATTAATTCAAGCAGGCTTTCACCTGAAATGTTGATGTCAAGGCATGAGTCACTATTTTAAAAAAGCTGAGAAAGCCAGATTATTCAAAATCAAAAGCTTACAGAATAATTATATTATTAAACTGTTTAAACAAAGTGACAGAGAAAATCATGACAACTAAATTATCATATTTAAGTGAAGTCACAGACTTATTAGATCAAGATTAAATCAAAGGAAGAAAACAAAGATCAGCAGTTGATGCAATATTAACTTTAACATATGATATAAAATCAGCTCAAAACAAAAGAAATGTTTTATCATGTTTATTACTAAACGTCAAGAGAGCTTTTGATCATGTATCATTACTGCAATTACTTTCAATTATGAAGAAATTGAAGTTATCAGTATAAATACAATCATAGACAAAATTCTTTCTAGAAAATAAAAAATCAGGATTAACCTTTGATGATGAAAGACAAGAAATGCAAAATATCAAGACAGAAATTTCACAAGAATCATTAATATCCTCAATACTGTTTTTGATATATATAAAGCATTTATTCTCAAAAATCAAGGTCAAATTCTCAGATATGAAAAAACTCAACTATATAAATGATGTGACACTATATACTACTGAAAAATCAGCTGCAGAAAATTGCTTAAAATTATAATCAACAGCTGAAATAGCCTTTTTATGAGCAGAAACAAACACAGTACAGTTTGATAATAATAAATCTGAATTAATTCATTTTGAAAAGTCAAAAAAACCTGTGGAAAACAGTATTACATTATCAAATAGCACGGTGGTAAAATCAGTCAAAGAAGTCAAGTGATTAAGAGTTTGACTAGACAGAAAACTGAACTTTAAAACACATATTCAAAAAAAAGTATCCACAGTGATCAGAGTAATGCACTTAATCAACAGATTAACAAACTCAGAATAAGATCTTTCAGCCAAAAATGCAAAACAACTCTATCAAGCATGCATTACATCAATTAGTGACTACAGGTCAGAAATTTGGTAGAAAAACTAAAAAAACTACTTAAAACAGTTAGAAAAATTGCAAAACTCAGCATTATGCAAGATTTTAAAAGCCTTTAAAACTTCCCTGAGAGCTACAATGAAAATTGAAGCAAATATTCAGCTGGTACAGGTCAAATTAAACAAAAAATGCAGGAAATATGCATTAAAGATTATAATCTTGCCAGAAAATCATTATATCAGGCAGAGAATACTCACTTCATATTCATCAGAGTCACAAATAAGTCAAGATATACTTATAAACTTTAAATTTCTAGACTGAAATCAAAATACACCAGGGAAAAAACACCCTACACAATTAATTAAAATACTAAATAGTATATTTAAATTAATATCATCAAGACAAGTGAAAAAGCCTATTATAACTTAAAAACCATGACTACAAAGTAATACACAGATTGCAGATATTCAAGTTTCAGTAAAAACAAAAAAATCACAATCAAAAAACACTTTACTCAAGTAAAGCAATTGATTGCATGCAAAACATCAGTCTTTTACATTGATGAGTCAAAAATTAATGTAAAGACAACACAAATCACAAAAGACTACATAGGAGCTAAAATTTACTGTATAAAAAATAATTATATAAGTATAAAAAGCTACTTTTTAAGTCATTACACTGAAGTACTAGATGCAAAGCTATATATTATAATGCAGGCTACAAAACAAGCAATATAAACACAGTTTTTAAGAAAAAACATCTGAATATTTACAGATAGTTAAACTGCAATATAAAAATTATAAAAATCTGCAAATACAGAAGTTTTATAACAAATTTAGTCAAATCTGCAGGAATTACGGCAAAGTCAAAAGTTAATTCATATACACTGAATTTCTAGCCACAGTCAAATACCAGGGAATAAATCAGCAGATAAAGCAGTTAAACAAGAAGCTTTAAACTCAAGAAATACAATTATTAATGCAGACTCAAGGCATATTTCTTTATCTTATATCAAAAAAGATATTGAGGAAATTGCCAGAGAGGAATGATTAATAAAATGACAAACTGCAAATCAAGATCAATAATACAAGACATATGCTACAAAACCTGACCTAATTATAAAGTTAAAAGAATTGTATAAATATGAAAGGTTAACCTTTACAATATTTATATAATTAAAACTAAGACATGATTATTTTAAATTATATCTTTGCAGATTACCTACATATGAAAACAATTAATATTTTCAGTGTAAAGTAAAACAGTCATCAGAGCATTTACTGTTAAATTGCAGACAGTATAAACAAGAGCAGCAGGAGCTGAAACAGAAAATGTAAAAAGTAAAATTTATACAATTAACATTACAATCACTACTTTGTACAAAGGAAGAGATTAAAAATACTTTAATATTTTTAAAACACATAAAAATAACTACATGAAAGTGACTTCTAAGAGGGGTTGAGGATAAAAATCAGGAAGTAAAGTGAGGAGATATTAAAAAAAATATTTAAAAATGTGCAATTTTGACATCAATAACAGTCATAAAAGAAATTAATAAAATAAGTTAACTTGAGGTAATAAATACCTCACATATGTAGATTACACAGTGTTATAGTCTTAAACTGCATACACTTAATAAAGAAATAAAAGTAAGCGCTGAAGTTAAATTTCTTGAATGCATTCATGTTGATGTATAGCTGACGCTTCAGGTCATAGTGTGTGAGGTTTATAAATTTAAAAAACATGAATTAAAGATAATGAAAAGTATTCAACTCATTAAAAGTAAGTAGTTCAATCATAATTCTGTCAGTAAATTTTTTTCATGTGTTGCCTTCAATGTTATTAATATTTGAATGATTCAGAGTTGTTTTCTTCAACTGTAGTGATTTCATTATAACTGCATAGTAGGGTATGTACTGTCATAAGTACTTAATCATATTTAGATAAGTTTCTAGCTGATGAAGTGTTCAAGAAAATTTCAAATTTGTTATAATTATCAGTTTGTCTTCAGCAGTTGTTAAACTTAAAGTGTCAACTCACTGATTAAGCAACTAAACTGAGGAGTAGATGAGAAAGAATTTCTGAGCAGAGAAACATATCTTTTTATCAGTTAATGACTTAAAGACCTTATTTAAGTGCATCAAATGCTCAGTAAGAGACTTTAATTTAATATATATAATTATATCATCAACATAAACTCTCAAGAAATTCCTGTGTGACTGTAATATTTAATCAATCATTCATTAAATGTAGGCTGAGGAGTTTTTATATTTTATAACAATCACTCAGAAAGTTTCTTGATCATGATGAGAGAAGACTGTAAGTTTATGACAGTTTTAAGATTTAATCCTTCATTAATAAAAGAATAAGGTGTAATTCACAGTGAAGATATAATGTACTTTTTATACAACTGCAAAAATGTTCACCTGACTTAACACTGAGTAAATGTCAAGCATTGTAATTCAATTTAGTGTTTAAATATTAATAATCACACAGTCTTTTTTACTTGTAAGTGTGTCTTTTTAGACAATGAAGTATGAGTAGATAAATAAAGTGACTTGATTAATTTATTTCATTCATTCTTGATCATGAAGTTTATTAAAAGAATTATTTACAATCTCATGATCTTTTGATTCAAATGAATAAATTTTTACTTAATCAAGCTTGTAAAGCTCCTTTCAATTCTTTAAAAGTGATATTTTCATTCATTGCTTCTTCAGAATATTCATGATATTTCTTCAATTCTCTTATAACTGAGAATATTTCACACAGACTTGCTCAATGCTTGTTGATACTTTAAGTGATTTATCATATATAATAATATCATTCATCATTATTCATTCTCACTCAGAGATTGTATCAAAAGCAATATGATAAGCTGTTGATGTAATCAGTAAAGTTTAAAAGGTTGATTTGATTCAATTAATAAATTTAAAGCTTGCTTAAAGTAAATTAAAATTGATTAAAAAGCAGCTATCAGCCATATATTCAATAATTCAACTCAAATGAGTATGTCATGATAAGATCATGACTTTGTCTGAATTATTTCAGACCTTGATGCTAGAAAGCTGATGATTTATTATTAAAGTGTAAGCCTCAGTGAGGCTGCAATCTGACTTAAAGAGAAGATTTTGATTTATGAGTAATTTCTATAAAGATCTGATTTAAATAATGATTAACTCATAAACTGATATGATGATTTAATTATTCAACACTAAGAGGCAGTTGATCTGATTAAGTAAGATGATGACATTAATCTTTAATTTAAAATTTTCATAGCTTCTTATGACTGCTTTTCACTGAGATAAAAGTACATTAATTTACTTAAAAATCAAGATATCAGTTTTGATGAGCATATTAATCTTTAAATTATTGATGACATGTATTTCACACTGAATGATTATGATTCTATCATGAGCTGAAAAGTAAAGATTTAGCTTTATGTAGTCATTAATCATGTGTGAACTGAAGCTCAGTTCTTAAATCTTCATAAATGAAGTCATCTTCTTGATTATCATATTAAAAACATGGTTTTTCAGAAAGCCTCAATTGATTAAGCTGACAATATAATCAGTGTTTAAGCATACAAAGTTGACTTAATTATTTTAAGAGAGTCTTGTTTGAACTGTGATATAACATCATCCTTAAAATCTATAGCCTTTCACTGAAATATTTGTAGTGTTTAACTGAATTAAGTTATCATTTAAAACTGTAAAATAAGTTAACCTGAGCTTCAGCTTTAAACTTGAGATTTTAAAGAATTCAAGGTTATAATCAGATCTCATATGCTTATAAAGAATGTTATTTGAGCTGAATGATTTTAAACATTAATGACAGTGATAGGCAGTTTGCTTTATTATATGATTAACATCAACATTCTCATTGACCTCAGGAGTTTCTTTATATGCTTTATAAAAAGCTTAATTTTCATTAATGATATAATTCACTCAGTCATCTTCTTGTTCAAATCAATCATTGTTATAATAGTCATTTTCATAGTTTTTAAATTAATTGTTCTCAGTTTCATCATAGTAGGTTCTAGGCTGTTGAGAGTAATTACATTAATAAAATATATTAAAAGATTAATAACTATTGTCAGTTCTTTGATTGTAAAGTGACTGACTAAATTAATGACTCAAAGACTCATGATATGAGTTTTAAGATCTGTTTTCACTTGTTGATTACAGAGGCTGATGCTAATTGTTGATGTTAATAAAAACTTATGATGAGATCATGATAATTGTCAAGACTATGCAGATTATGAATTAATGCATATGTTTTAACAGCTGACATTTAGCTACAGAGAAGAATTCTAGTCTAAGAAGCAAAAGAAAAAAAGAGCATGAAGATTAAAATCTTTATGTGCATGTTAAGCTTGTTAATTTAAATTACTGCTAACTCATTTAATTATTCAACACTAACTCATTCAGTCCTTCAGTTCAGTACATCATTCAGTTCATTCAGTTCAACATTCAAATCATTTGATTCAACATTCAGATTATTTAATTCAGTTTAACATTTAAGCATAAACCTGATATTACTCTCTTCTTTTTTTAATAAACTTCATGAGCTGATCATCTACTTTTCTGCTTTGTCATTGATGTATTCAATGACTTGACTGACTTATTCAAGTACCTTTTATGAAATGCTTCTTTCAGTTCAGGTGAGTGTTTAAATTCATTAATGTTGTATCAAATCTTGTTAAATGAATATTTTTTTCATGTCACTTTGTACTGTAGTTTATTTCTTCATCAACAGCTGTTATTAATTTGTTCAACTTCTCATTTCAGTTCAGCCTGTTCAGTTATTACAGGTGACGGTGATGACTTGATTTATTTAAGCAGAGAATTATTCACAGTGAGTTGTAGTAAGAAGGTGTGAAATACAAAGTGTATTTTCATTAACTCAAGCAGTTCAAGTTCATATGTTCAAGTTGATATTTTCTTCTTGATTCAAAAAGGTCCTTCATTCTTGTGATTCAACTTTTTAAACAGATGAGTCATTCAAATGTTCTTTATTAACAATTATATCAGGTCTTTCACTTGATATGTTGAAGTTAATGTTTAAGTTCTGTTTATGAAGTTTTCTTGTTGAAGTTGTACTGCTGTCATGTTTTCCTGTAATATTATATGTAAAACTTTTATGTGATTCATTATAAAATCAGTCTTTTCCTTCAGAATTTATTCTTTTGTCAGTAATGATGAGGTGATCAATTGTTCAGAGTTGAAACTCATTCAGAGGTGATATTCTTTATTCACAAAGAATGATAAAACTTTGATGAAGTCAGAATCTGCATTGTTGGCTGCAAACTCAGTCATTGATAATCATTTAATTCAGTCATCTTGCTGATAATTCACAAATGCTCTAAGATATCATTCAACATTCATATTCACATTTTCAGACTGCCCGTCTGTCTCAGAGTGAAAAGCAGTTGAAGGTTTTAATCTGATTTGAAGTTGTTCACATAAGTACTTTCAGAGTAATGTTACAAATTGTGATCCTCAGTCTGATGTAATTGTCTGTGATAATTCATGAAATCTTCATACATTTTGAAGCAAGAGTTTAATAATATATTCAGCTGATGTTCCCCCTTCTTTATATGTTGAACAAGGAATATAATGTCTTTTCTTAATTAATCTGCAAATGACTGTCAGAATTGTGTTAAATCCTTTGCTTTCAAGTAACTTGATAATCAAGTTGAGTGAAATATTTTGTCATAAATGACTTGAAATTAAAAGTGATTTCAGAGCTTCTTGATAATGCTCATTCATGTTCTTTGTTCAGCAGCAGATATGACAATTTCAAACAAACTGACTTATTATTCAGTTTATTCAGGGTCAGTAGTAGAAGCATGCAAGTAATTTTAAAGTCTTTTAATGTTTAATATGTTCTGCAGTCAGTTGTTCATGTGCTTCTTAAATCAGTCAGAGTTGTAGCTCATTCTTATTTAAATTATTATTAACTTCTGAAACTCATACTTGTTCCTGATACAGTAATTGACTGTTTGCATCTTCAGTACAGTCACTGAGAGAGATTTTGATGAAATGTTTTATCTTAATTCATAGTAAGTTTATGACCTTCTAGCAGAAATCATCTGCTTTCATGTAACAGATAATCAACTCATTTAAAGTTTTATTCAAAGCCTGTTCAGCTGATTTATTCAGAGTTGATTCATTCAAAACATCATTCAGATCATTATTTAAATTATTTAAAGCTTATTCAGTTGATTTTAAAAGCTGAGGAGCTTTTTTCTTTTGTTTAATAATGATATATGAGTTTAAGCAGCAGCTCAGTAGCATGATTTAAGATTAATATCATAATCACTCATCATCCTCATTCTTCTTTAATTGATCACTTAAGTGTTTAATGAGTGCATTCATCTTTTCATTTTCTTTGCCTGTTCAGTAGATGATCATAAAGTTGAATTATGAAAAAAATTCTGCTTATTTAACTTGTCTGTGAGTCAGTTTCTTGATCATTATAAAGTACTTCAGAGCTTTATGATCTGTTAAAATTTAAATCAGATCCTCTGTTTCAATCAGTTCAGCACATCATTCTTTTAAACTTTAAATGATAATCAACAATTCCTTGTCATAGATTTCATAATTGCATTCAGCTGATATGAGTTTCTTAGAGAAAAATGTCATTGAATGTATTAATTTTTAATCATCTTTCTGAGATAGTACTCCTGTGAATATCAGATCAGATAAATCACATTTAAGATAACATGTTCAAGTTCAATTAAAGTGTTGTAATATTAATATGTTAATCAATCAGTTCTTCAATTCATTAAAGGCTTGAAGACACTGTTCAGTTTACATATTAAAGAGTATGTTCTTGCTTGTCAGTCTGATTAAAGGCTTTGAGATTTTGAAATATCTCTTTATAAATCATCAGTAAAAGTTACAAAAACTTAAGAATGCCTGCAGCTGTGTTATGAATAAATTAATTCAGTGAATGTAAAAGTGAATTAATTTTAAAAGTTCAGATGACTTCTTTAAATACTGAAGCCTGCTGCTAAGTTAATGCTCAAATAGGCAATTACTGAATATGACAGCTAAGGTCAGCAATGTTATAAACTCACTCACATCATAATAATGCTTTCATCAAAGAAGACAGCATCCTGCATCTTGTTCATTAATCATTTATGACGCATTCATAGTCAGTGATGAGATCAGCAGCATTGATGAAGTTCTTCATTATGTATCATTAATCATGCTTCAGCTCATAACCTGTTCAGTGAACAAGATATTATGTGAAGAAGTCACAGTCTTTTCATATTATATGCTTATTTAATAAATGTTTAATTTCTCATTCCTGCTCTTCTTTAACCTCAATGACAGGTGAGTGATCTGATCAATGTCTTCAAAAGAGATCTTCATCAGGTGATGAAGTGAGTTTAAGCATCATGATGTTAACTACAAGGTGAATTCTTCATGTCAGAGGTATATTCAGCTCATATGTCAACCTTTCAACATGATGAAGCATCTTAAATGATTCAATGAACTGCTGAATAAGCTTCAAGTTCTTCTTCATTGCTGATATGATGTAGTTATGATGTAGTCATAAGTTCATGTAGTCTCTGACCTTTAGAAACATCACTGTATGCTTTTTATCATAATGATGTTTGACTTGCATATTGATGAAGTTGATGACGTCTCTTGAATTGATTTATATTCAGAGGTTTTAATTTAAGTGAACAGCAAGTTCTCTGTCAGAGGTAGAGGCTTCATTAGAAGTGAAAGCTTCATCATCAGCAGAATTAAGTCTCATGACATGATTTATAAACTCATTAATCTTTCTTTTATATAAAACTTTATTCAGGGCTTGACCTGTTGAGCTTAACATTAAGTTGTTAAAGATCACTTGCATCTTAAGTAGAATTGTAGATTAATTAAATGATTTTTTAAGACCTGTGATGTAATGTCAGAGGGTAATTTTAAATGTTTAATTTGTTCTCTCTGACTGACTGTTTAACTGTGAATAGTAAATTGTACTGTAAAGCAGTTTGACATCTTTCCTTCTGAATATCACTGTTTAAATTTCACTGATGAACTTTTTATCACGGTCTGATATGATGACCTTTGGTAAGCCTCAGTCTGTGACATTCAGTTGATTCAGTAGTAGATCAGCTCATTTCATTGTGATATATGTAATTCAGTCAGGGATAAAGGTGACTCTTTTGCTGTATTTGTTGATAATGTTCATTGCGGAGTTGAACTCTTCTGGCGTGAGTGATTTGAGAAGAGCCACAATAAAGTTTATGATTATAATATGATACAGAGATGCTGATGTAGTGATCAGCTGTAGTAATTCATATGAATTATATCTTGAGCTAGTCATGACCTGACAGTCTGAGCAGTGATGAATGAATTCTCAGAGGGTGATGTAGAGTTTCTGAATGTATAATGATTCAGTGATTCATTCATATGTTCAGTGAAAGCCTGAGTGACTGATCTCATCATGAGTCAGCTGTAGGATGTCTCTTATGAGGTCATCATGCTCTGATATGCACAAATGTCATACAATTTCTCTGTTGACATGATATATTAGGCCTGTTCAGTTCAGTTTGAAGGGTAAAACCGCTTGATCAGAGATGCTCAGGCGGTTATTGACTTCAAGTGTTTAATGAACATTGTCTCAGGACTTATCTGTGATATAGTTAATGAGAAGATGTGCCTTAAAAGCTTCACTCATCTCAATTAATGTTGTAGCAAAGATGTACGCTTCACTGAAGAAGGCATCAAGGATTTCATCATTCATGATAAAACTCTGACTGATCTGATGATTTTTCAGTCTTGATAAAGTGTCTGAAACATAGTTGATTCAATCTTCTTTATGGTGTACTTTGATTTGAAATCATTGAATGTATTCAGAGGCTCAGATTAAGTGTTTATTCTGTTGATCACTTAATGTCAGAGAGAGATTCATCTGCTTAACTAATTCTATGAAAGCTTCATGATTAATGTAAACAATAATCATGTGCTCTGAGGATTTCATCAAATACTGAATCTTTATAATCATTCAAACTAAGCCTGCTACTTCAAGCTCAGTAGGTCAGTACTTCTTTTCAGCCTTATTAATGACTCAGCTTAAAAAAAATAAGCTGAATTTAACTCTTCTGCAGTTTCACCCTGCTGTCATCCTTGACATGATAGATCATGGCGCTTATACTCAGCTGAAAGACATCAAGGTCTATGAACATTAATCTTGTATAATCATAATGAGTCAACATAATTGAACAGGTGAATAGTGACTGCAGTTGATGAAATAATTTTAATTCTGTCAATGTAAAAGTAAAGATATTAATCTTGATTGACTCAACCTTTCTCACTCAACCTGATGAAGAGACGCCCTTTAGAAGAAGAGTTTTTCATGATTGCAGCAGAGCTGAAATCTGAGTGTAGAAGAGTATGTACTGCCTTAAGTAATTAATCATATCAAGGTATATCTTCAACTACTTCAGTGATTTCAGAAATTTGAACTCAGAAATGACCTGCAATTTTTTTACTGTGATAAATAAATTAAACATGTTCATCTTCTGACCTAGAAGTTGAACTGACGGGGAGCTTATGAAAGACTTTGTTGACTTTAAAGTGATGTTGAGCTCATAGAGCATTCAGAAAATGATGTGCAGATGATCAACATGCTTCAATAATGACTTTGAGTAAATCACAATGTCATCTACATAGGCCTTTGAATAGGCCTGATGAGGTCATAAGATTTAATCAATCATTCATTGAACATATGAAGGGTTATTGTGATAACTCATGATGATGACATTGAACACCTCTTGGCCCTGATGGCTGATGACAGTCAGGTGATGATGATGCTCAGTTTTTACACATCACTGATAAAAGAATGAAAAGCAGTTCACTGTTGATATCATAATAGAATCATAGACGGCTGCTATAATGTCAGATTGTAGAGGCATAAAGTAAATGTCAAAGATGATGATTTAATTAAAGGAGTGTATACCAACAATAACTTAATCTTTTCAGGAGCCGTCAAACATCATTCTTCAAACAATGAAGCATGAGTAGCTGAATGAGGTTGATTGATTAAATCATTTCAGCTTTTCTTGCTCTTGTAGCTTGTTGAATTCCTTGTCAACTACCTCTTTGTTTGCTTTGCTGAGCGGGTAAACTTTGACCTTGCATATATATTTTGACTGCCAGTCATCAACAAGAGGTATAAGCATTCAGCTGACTTCAAGGATTTTAACAATGTTGTCATGATCCTCTCATAGCCTGAGGTATGCTTGCATCACTCTGAAAAGCTGATGTGCTGCCTCAGAATTGACTGTACATTGATGATTTAATGATGAGGATGTGAGTTAATATCATTCACTTAACATTAACACAATGCGCTCTGATCTGCTGATCTCATGTCATAGCTCATGGCCGCTTGAAGCGCTTTTATTTGTGTCATTTGTGTATTGTGCAAATGTTGCTTTTATTAATGCTATTATTTCATGCAGCTTTGCCGTGGAAATTCATAAGAACACATAATGTATACAAGTCAATAACATTGATGATGTCACTTTCAACTGTCAACATTATTATAATTCATTGAGTGCTAAGTCTATTTCATCTGATTCTTATAATTTACATGATGATGTTGTTGAGTTTACACATTGTTAATTCAGTGCTATGTTCATCTTTCACGTTTGAAGTATTATAAGTGATGAACATTCATTGAATGTACTTATTGTTCAATGAACATTGTGTGAGTTCATTGAACTTTCAAGTCATGAGAGAATATTGTGTATAATGCAGACATTGCAAGATACATTTATACACAGTTAACCTCAAATGACTGTAGACTCACTCATCATCCCTTTTTATGAGGTATATGTGTAGTGCAGATTGCAGATTATCTCTTGATCTTTTAATTCACATGCTGTGTGCTGACTTGTAATCATCACCCTGAACATCATCACTGTATGATGTGACTGCAACTGCTTAAATAAATCCTCAACCTCATACTGCTCCTGTGACTTCAGCATCATCATACTCACTGTCATCATCACTGTTAAAGTCTCATTCCTCAGCCTGCAACTCTCTGATGTTGATGTTGACACTACACTCAGCTTTCACTGAGGTCACACTCAGCTTTCATTGCTCAAATGACATCTAACGCTCAGGAAAGTGCTGAATGATAAAATTAATTCAATAGTGTAGACTTTGATTATCAAGAACACATCATTAGCCTGATTTGAACAACATTAAAATAAAGAAAGACAGCCAAAGAGAGAAAAGAATAAATGAGTCATGATTTAAGCATCATTAACATTGAGAGTGCTAGCTAGAATATTGTTATTAATGCATTCACATGTTCAACAAGTCTTTCAAGAATTTAAAAAACTTACATGTTTAATCCTCTTCCTCTTGAATTTTTCTTTTCTTTTATAACACAGTCACTGTCTTCTTGCCTCTGTGAGTATCAACAAATTTCTCATAGTTAACCTGATCATTGATGATATTGTTACTCACTCAGAAGTGTTTCATCTTCATGATGTTCAATTTCACTCATTCTGCAAATTGTGTTCAGTTTCAACCTTAATCAACAGGTTCTTTACATGACTTCTTATGCTTCTTTATTTTTATCAACAGTATATAGAGGTTCACTCTCTTAATGTTAAGGCTGTGCTTCTCAGTGTTGTCAAGTTCATTTGTTGATTCAGAACTGAGCTGATTCTTGATTGTTGAATGTTTAACATGCCTTGTGATGTTCTATGTTACATTAGCACTTCATCATAAGTGACAGCTTGATATGTCTTGCCTTTTTCTTGTCTTCATCATTAATGTCTTCTTCATTCTTGTCCTCACTCTTTTCTTCACTTTCATTTTCTTTATCATCTTCATTACTGTTCTTCTCAGACTTCTCTTCATCACTGTTGTCCTCCTTACTGCTCTTCAACTTTAATCAGTCTTTGTAGAAAGTGCTTCTATTCAGTGATTTTGAGCTAAAAGAGTTATTTCAATCCCTTGACAAATGTGATGATGAGCTTGAAAACCACTGACTGTTCATCTCATACATTGGCAGGTCATTCAACATGTCAGTATATGAATTATCAACTGCTTTAACATTTATTACTTTTTTAATTTTATTCATTCTGATCTGCTGATGTACCTGATGTAGCAAAATACTCAAAATAACAGTTTGTTGAGTTTTAACCTGAGCATATCAAGTGTGCTGTACTTGATTTCATATAACTGTAGCATTATGATGTTAACACACTCTCTCTGTGTCTGAGGTCATCACTTACTCATAACTCTTGAGTCATCAAACCTCTTGAGTTTAAATACCCCTGATTCATATTCTCTGATGCAATGTGTGATCATTGTTATCATGAAGAGCAATATGTTGATCAGCAGTGAATCAAACATGTCTTTTATATAAGTTAAGTAGGCTATACTTGTATTTGTTTTCATGTACATCATTTGTATTAATTCATTAATGATGATCTGAGCACAGAATTTAACCTTGAGTGACTGCATCTTCATCAGTCAATGATCAGCACTCAACACAGGTTTAAGTCACTTGCTTTATCACATGTGAAATTATCTGCCTTAAGTAATCATTCTGCAAGATTTTTAATGTCCTCACATGACATCTGCAGCTGTCAGTCATAGAAGCTGACAATCAACTGTCATATCTGAGTCATTGAGTGACTGTGAAAGACATCAAATGAGTCATAAAGCTGTCAATGTTAATTATGATTTATATAAAAAGTCAGCTCTTTTTATCTTGCAAGTCTCTGCAGCAGTGAGAACATTCTGCATCTTAGCACATTTCTTGTCTGTGATTGTTCTCATTCATTGAGTTATTCTTGTTCAAGTGTCACTCATTCTGTCATTAAGTCACTGTTTGTTAATATTTGATCATGAGGTGCTTTTTGATTCAGCATTACTGCTGAGTATTCATGCCTTCAAGTATGCTGTATAAACTGACATCAACAGTTCATGATCTGATGTTGAATGACAAGACCCTCAGCAGGATGCTTTCTCTCATAAGTACTGAGTTGAGATATCTGAGGAATTTTTATTATCATAATCTGAATCAAGGTTGTGATTTTGTGAGGTTGACTTTTCAGTAGAAGATGAATGTGAAGTAGAGATCACTTCTCTTATAAAATGCCTCAATGATTATTTTAAATGATATTTAATTGCTGACTTGAACTGCTAAACTGTTAATATTGAATTACTGCACTCTCTGTGCAGTAAACACCTACCCTCATATTGATGCAGTCATTATCTATGAAACTGAATATGATATCATTATCATGCTGTTTCTGCACCTGCTTTATAGCAAGAACTCAATATCTCTTTGATGTCTTCTCATAATTTACAGCCTCTGAATGATCATGCTTCACCTGTAAGTAATTAGGTTTTGTGTTTGCTTGAATCAATTCAAAGTAAACAGTGTTTACTGTTTATTCTGTATTCAGATCACAACCTTTCATAGTGCTGATGATGCTCAACACTGATTGACTGAGACAGGATGATGTGATAAATATAAAGAATTATTTCATGATGCTGTTTTAAAAGATTGTTTTGAAAAATTGTTTTGAGGAGGGTGCTGTTATTTCAACATGTCACACTGATAAATTAATGACGTGTTGATGAACTAGCAGAGGTTTGTGCAGTCACATGCAAGATTACAAGTAACTTATTCAATGAACATTAAGAAGATGTTGTGAGTCTTGACAGTCACTGATACTAAAAATGTGAGCAGTTGATTAAAAATATCATCACAATAAAAGGTGCTGTGACAAAGTCTTGCAGCTTGTAATCTGTGATGTAATTTCAAGACTTCCTCTTCTGATGTATTATTTCAATCAGTGATCATGATTCTGACAGGCAAGAGATGTACAAGAGATCAGATGCTGTCATTCATAATTTCTTTTAAATCTTTGTATTCAAAACAGCAACACAGTTGTGTAATGCTGACTTTCTCTTAAATGCTGACACATTGACTGTGTAGTGTATGCACATCAGCATAGTGTCTCACTTAAAGGCTTGAGTGTGAAATATTAAAAGAGAATGAAGTGCACAAGATCTGAGGTAATATTGATGATGACATGTCTTAATAAGTCATGATTGCAATCTGATGACAGCAGGTTACATGATGATTTTTAAATTAATAAATATCAGTTTCCTGCTTCTTTATTCATTGATATTAAGTTAAAACATCTCAGTGAAGGTTTTTTCTTCTCAGAATCAAACCTTCCTCATAAACTTCATAGTCTGCTTTGTATGATTAAGAATGTTCATCTGATTGTGATACCTACTAATAAATTCTGTTTAAAGACTCATTTCCATCACCATCTAGATGTAATTAGTGATGAGTGAATGATTTCTGAAGTTGACTTTCTACCTAGGAGTAAATATTTATACTGTGTTGATGTTAATTTTACAGCAAACATGTGTTGATCTGCTGATTATTGATCAGGGCGTCTACAGATGATTAAATGATTTAATCTTACAGTGATTTTTAAAATGTATCTTGAACACCTGAAATCTCACTCCTTTTGATCATGAAGAAGAAACATATTAATCTCTCAGTGTGCATTTCTTTCAGAGCCGTCTTTTATTCCTGCTCATTTATGATGCACATGCTCATCACTTTCTTACACTTGTATAATATGACATTCTCATCATCCTGGTAGTTCAACTCCTGAGCAATCAATGTCAGGAAGGTGGAGAAGTTCAAATTATTCACAATAATTATGTTCTTTGATGCCTCAGTCTTTAGCAGATTCTGTGGTTTACAGAAGATGCTGTGATGCACATCTCAGTGAACTTATATCATAATATATTGAATAACTTTTGTTGATTCACCTTTCTCACTGTCTGTTTGTGAGACGGGTCCTGCAGCTGAACATTAAGATGTGTTAATCATGTGACTTGAGATTAAAGAGATTAATTCCTCATGAGGGTTTAATCTTCTCTTGCCCTTCACCCGCCTCTTCTTGTTGTAATTGCATCATTGTGTCATAAATGTGAAGCATTTGTCATGCCACTTGTCAAAAATGCTGCAGAAGATGTGATCAAATTTGTAATACATTAATTTAAAAACTCATCATAGTAGCTCTTTGATCCTGCTTGTGTTTAGTCAGCCTCTTAAGAGACTCAGGTTTCTCATTTAAGTCTGCAGTTGTGTTAATATTAAAGCATACATGCAGTCATCAATATTAAGATGATTGCATATCAGGTCACTTGTTCATGCTGTTGAGTTAACTTTCTCTGAATTCTTCATCATGTAGTTTGTTGAGGATGATGAATAGATGCTTTTAATGCAGCATTCAGAAACATGCAGTGACCTGATGTTTAAAATGTGAAGTGAAGTCTTTGATGTTATCAGTTCCTCTGAGAGCCTCACTGCATTTAAATCTGATTAATACTTCATCACAGGCAGACACTGAAGATTTTGTGACTTCATGAATGAGTTGAAAATTTCAGTAAAGGTCTCTTTATACAAATGATAACAGTATATCACACGCCTCTATTTCAGGAACGTCATGATAGTCATCATTGTAAACATGTTCAATCAAATATGCAGTCAGTTCATTGAATGAAAATCAATATTCATTGAACTAAAATCAACATTCATTGAATGAAAATCAACATTCAATGAATGTTATCTCTTTCAATTATAGTACAACATCACTTGTACTCCTCACTCAAGAAAGTCCTCTTCATAAATTAAATTATACATGTCTTAATCATTGAAACTATTGAGATAATAAATAATCCTCTTACATTCTTGAGTTTTCCCTGTCATTATTAATACAATGTGAACGCTTCTTATGATTGTGAACATTGTATAAAATCTTTAACCCCTCACAGACTGAAGGTTCTTTGAGGAACACTTTAATCAATCACTCAGTTCAATCATGTCATGTACATCATGTTGATGTGCCTTGTTGAGTGGTTTGAATAAGTCAATTAAAGCATCAGTATGATGAATGTTCTTTCTCTTGTCATTTCACTGCAGTGAATTTATCATTGATGTAATAAACTGTAATTTCCCTGATAATCACCTGTTTAATATGTCAGGTGCATCAGTGATATGATTAAGTCATTCTTGAATTAAAACACAGTCACGCCTTTAATTCTCAAACTTGTTTTGTCAGTCAGGCGTGTAATATACTCTCTCAGTTATCAGAGCTTCAAGGTTATTCACATTCTTCTCATTCTGTTTTCAGCACTTCAGCAACCCATGTACACATATGTGATATGATTCAATTCAAGATGAGTCTTTTGTCTTATGATTCAAATCTCTGTCTGATACTGTGATGTCATTCATAGCATCCTGATGTTTTTTTACAAAACCTGTCAGGGCATCTAGTAAGCCTGAGATATTAAAAGTATTAATGAGAGTTAAAACAGAGCATCACACTTTGAGGTTGAGTCTCACTGACTGTATTAATGAGGCTTCACTTCTTTTTAAGAGGCCTTTCAGCTTCTTGAGTGAATAAGCTCAGCTGAGTTTGATAACTGAAGTTATTATTGCATTGCATGATGTTTGACTGTCCCTGATATCACTGTGTAAGATGATGTCTTTCATAGTCAGTAGTTTCAAATGATGAGTGTTATGAAGTAATAATTGTCATTGAAAGGTCTTCTGCTTGTTTATTTAGTTAAAGTATGTTTTTATTAAGTACTTATAAGCAGCTTCATTATGTTCTGTATCAACATTATCTGCAGCATCATATTTGTGAATGTGTTCAGTGTAGTGAGTCATCACATGTAGTTTTAAGATGTTAAAGTGCTCTTTGTTCATATTAGATTCAGATGACCTCAGATGATGAAAGACATCCTTGAGTCTGTTTATTTAAAATAAAACATGTTGCATGTATCAAAGAGTGTCCTCATCATGTGAATGATACTGTGTCAAAATAACAAAGTTCATCATTGCTCATGTGAAATGCACTGCTGCTGAAGCGTGAGGAGTCAAGAGTGATGCAATTATAAAAATAATTCAACAGACAATTGATCTCTGATTTGCTTCAATTCATTATTTAACATTGCTGTACTTCATGAATCTTTTCAAGTCTGAGAATGCTGAAATCAGATGAAATCTCTGATCAAGTTGAGTCACCTTTAAGATGAAATTGATTAAATCTCACACCTTCTTTCTTCTTCTTGCAGTGAAAACACTCTCCTCAATAAGTTCACTCAGTCATTGAACTAAGTAAGTAATCATCCCTTTTAAGAGTTGATGAAGTACATCAATCATCATGAATTCATGTATGTTAACTTAATGATGAGCTCATGTGAAATTAATGATGAAATAAATTTAAATGCTGTTATTATTCAGTATCTTTTCTTCCTCCTGATGCTGAATTTAATTCATTGTTGTTTGATGAGTTCTTGAAGATCAGTTGCCTTCAAGATTTTCATGCTCATTGAGAGGGACTTGACATATAATGCAGTGTTGATTCATCTTTACTTCTGTGATCAACACCTGTTCCTCATAATTAATCATGAAGTTTATAATAACAGAGTAACAGCATCTGATCTTCTCATCTGCACACTTTATCAAGATATCCTCTTTAGCAGCTGTCTCAACAGCTAATACTCATCAATCTTAATTGAATTGCTGTGAGCGTGTGAAGTACATATGCTTTAAAATCAACAACAGTGTCATATGTCAGACTCTTGCTTTAATGTTATCATCATCATTCCTCACAATCAGCAGGAAACTCAGAAGTATTAAATCAAGTCATGTCTGAAAGCACTTTAATTATCAATTTAAATTCTCTATGATTAAATATACTGATCAAGCTGATAAATCACTTTAATGCTGTGTCAGAACTATCTTGTCAATGAAAATTAATAATGACATTATTATTGCATCATCTGAAAGTTTCATCTGTGTCTCTCATCATCAATCTTCAGTATGCATCTCACTATAGATCCTCTTGTTTTCAGAGTTATATTGCTGAGTTAAAGCATATGTCAGATTACTGTTGAAGGCTTGATGACTTAATAAAAATCAGAGAGTGTTGATGATGTCTCTGTACTGTATGCAATACACAATGTTCATTACCTCATCATAAGTAGATTTCACTGTAAAGATTTGAGATGTTCACTCATCTTTACCTTTTACAGAGCTGATATCATATGAAATTTAATGTAACTTATTTAGTCATTCCTCTGCATTCTTGAAACTTAGAAGTGAATGAAAGTGATGCAGATGAGGATTCTTAAAGAATCTGTTCACACTTTCTTTCATTGCCTGAGTCTGATGCAGTTAAAAAGTGAAGACATAGTCTGTCTTGCTACAAAATGAGTGATAATTTGTGTTAATAGATGCATTTGTGCTCTGCTTATGATCATAATTTATAAAGGCCTCTGAATGAGCTGTATTTAAAATGCCTTCAGCTCAGCGGCCTGTTGCCTCTTAAAATGATTCAACTCATAAGGATGTTGATATTAACAAAAGATTAAATTGAACTGATATGTCTTCTGCCTGCATTAATTCTTATTTCATAAATGACTGTGAATCAGTTGATGTTCTTCAGGGAATTGAACATTCTTGATTATCAGAAATATTCAGGAGGCTGTTATTCATATTAACATTATAATTCATCTCAAAGTTCATATATTTATAATCTTGTTCCTCTGATACCTCTTCTGTTTCCTCAGATATTGTCTTGATAGTCTCTCAGTTTGTGTCATTTTGTTCATTTGTTGCTAAAGGCATTGATGACAGTTCACATTATGAGATTCTTCATGACTGATTATGAACATGAACTGAGCACCTTGTTATATGATGTTTTAATGCATTACTGTTATTCACACTCTTTCTGCAATCATCACACACATGAAACATGCTTATCAACAAAGCATAAACTGTCTTTGTCAATGTTTAATTGCCTGAGTGTTTAGATGCAGTGATCAGGATGATGTTTTAATATTAATATCATTAACTCATGATTAACATCAACATGAGTGTGAGTTGTATCTGTTTTCAATGAAGTCAGTGTAGACATTTCACTCCTCAAGGTGTGACAGACAACAAAACATGAATAAGCCTTTAAAAAATAAAGAGATCAGTGAGTAATCTGCACAGCCTCTCAATGAAAACAGTGTTGAGAAGTTTGATCTGATGCTCTCAGAGGTGTGTGAGTCAATCAAGACTTTATTTTAATGCATTACACTCTTGACAACACCTCTTCACTCAGGACTTCTCTTGACACTGTTGTAATACTTTATGTCCCTGAATCTGATCAATCAAGGCAAAGTCAATGAGCCTGATTCATCAAACCCTCAATGAAAGATCATGACAGCACATTTAAATTTAATGTTGAGATCAGGTCCTGCACAGCAGCAAGAATATAAACAATCTTAAGACAGAGAACAGCACCCTGAGCTGAGGTGAATGATGCAAATGATGCAGAGAATGAGATGTAATGATGAAGACAGGATCAATAAAAGACATAAGAGAGAATAAAAATGACACAATGAAAATCTGTTTATTGTATCAGTCATAACTTGACAATAGATGAGGGTTATATCAGGTTAAAGAGACAGACTGATTGCAAGATGATGAGATGACAGCAGCAATGACACAATTGTGTAAAGATGACAGCAGTGTCCTCTTAACAGTGTGTAATATGTTATTTAGTTCTCACGGCATGAAGAGTGTACAGAATAATGATGAAAGTGCTGTTTCAATCTGCAGTTCCTGAGGTTTTGTGATGATTTTAATCATTGATTTCAAAAGTGACTATTTTTCATGAAGGAATGAAGCACTGAACTAAGTCAAGTCAACCCTTAACTTTGTATAATTAAATTTAATTCTTATATAACATTTTAATGACTTCAGTCCTGCCCTGTTGATGACTGATAATGATAACAGTGTCATTGCATAGTCTTTTATCAAGATCTCTCATCAACAATCTTATATACTCAGTGTATGTTGTCAGGCATCTGTCATTAATCATCATTTTAAGAAATATTTCAGACAGACCTCCTGACCTGATTACATCATGTCATTACTACAGTTTGAACCCCCCTGTCTTCAAGACACAGTTAAAAATTCATCAGAGTGAAGTTGATGAAATGCAGGTGTTGCCTTCTATGTTTTATTATTCATGCTCAAGTCATCAGTCTTCACTTAAGATTATAAATTATCATGCACGTGAATGCATCTGAGAAACATTAAAAATTAAAATGATATAACTTTCACCTGAGTCATCAGTCTCTTCACTCAGCATGCAGGAGTATCAGGAATGTCATTGACAGCAAAGTTATAATAATTACAGAGAAGATAAGATGAGTGATCTCTGAGCATGAATTTACATTGTAATAAGCATGTTATGAAGATATCTGAGTGTAAAATCATCAGTGACTGTTCTTAAAGATGATGATACATCATGTGCTTCATGAAAGAAGTCTTACATGCAGAATAAAGTTCTGAATCAGAATTAATAATTCTGTGACACAGAGTATTCAAATTTGCTTCATGCTTCATATTCATGTTACACTGCATTTACATCTCATGTGCATATTTATATTCATTTACTTATTTAACAGTCTTGTTGACACTGCTTATCTTTTTTTTTACTCATCACACATCTCCTTTCTTCCTCTCTTCATTCATTAACTTGCTTAATTATTAAGTTAAGTAAGCTTGTCTTTTCTTTACTCATCAGTCTTCTTTCTTCCTCTTTTTCAACTTTTCTTTACTCATCAGTCTTCTTTCTTCTTTTTTCTTAAGACAGTAAGTTTGTTTTCTTCTCTTTATTCATTAATCTTCTTCTTTTTTTCTTATCACAGTAAGTTTGTTCTCTTCTTTTTACTTATCAGTCTTCTTCTTTCTGTCTTAATATTTCTTTATAATTCATATGTTTATCTGATGCCTTCTTGATTATTCACTTGACATCATCTTTTTTTCTTAAGACTCTCTTCTTTCCTTCTTGAGATTCTCACTTATGCATTGAATGAAGCATAGTTCATTGAACATAATATGATTTATTAAACTGTGCATCTTCTTCTTTCTGTCTCAACACTGTAAGCTTGCCTTTTTTTTTATACTCATCAGTTTTTTTCTTTCTGCCTCAACATGTCTTCACAATTCATGTATTTATTTAATGTTTTACATATTTACTCACTTGACATTCATCTTTCTTCCTCAAGACTCTTCTTTCCTTATTGAAACTCTCACTTATGCATTGAATGAATCATAGTTCACTGAATGTCACAAGGTTTATTGAATGTCACACAGTTCAATGAATTAAGCTTAATGAATGCATCATCTCACCTCACCTCACCTCTTACCTCACCTTTAACTTTAATATGTCAGCTGAGAATTCAAAGAGAGCCACAGCTCTATTACATAATGAGGATCAGGTTGATGAAGAAATTTCAAAGTACAAAAACTTGACAGAGGTCAAGAAGATGATCTCTTGACTCATGAATGATCATATGAAAGAGATCAACAGCACAATCAAGAAGTACATGATCAAGAATCACTTGAAGCAGAAGAAATTGAAGAGCATGTTTGATCAACAAATGCTGAAATCAATGATTGTGATCTTGACTGAACTTCATCATGATATCTGAACTCAATACTCTGATAATTTCATCTTCATCATGCTCAAATTCATCATCAGATGAGTGCTGTACAATCAATGACATAAGATGAAGTATTGAAAGAGGCAGAAGAGTGACAGAGCATCTGTTAACAAGATGCATCAACTCACTTCATAATCTTCAATTAAATTTAAAATGCTCCTTAAGCTGTTGAGTGAATTTGATGTATATCAATCTGAAACCCCTTTCTCCTCAACATCATCAGCAGTTTCAGTGAACATGAAAGATTTTGAGATCACAGCACAATTGTTAAATGAGAGAAAATTCTTCATTATTTCTTACATCAGTGTTAATAATATCATCTTGAATAATCTGACCCCTGACTGAACATCTTTTTCACAAGTTGATTTTAAGTTGTGATCAACTGTCCTGATGACTGATCTTGAGTACATTATCACACACTGAATCAAGTACTCCTTTGCTGATCATATTGTGAGTGTCAACAGCGTCAGACTTCTCAAAGCAGTCATTAATGATGCATGAGTCAGGAGCTTATCAGCTGTCATGTTTAATATTCATTCATCATTAATCTTTCATGATAAGCTTGATCCTCCTGAGGAGCAGATGATATGATTGCTGACTCTGTTTATAAATTCTCTTTAAACTTCTCAAGAGCCCTTCCCTCCTAAACTGCTGTTGAAGTGATCACTGAGTGGACACAATATTAGCCAAGGAAGTAGTCAACAAGAAAGCAGATGAAAAAGGCTGCATTAAGTGAAAATTATTTCAACTGATGAAGAAAGTTCTAATGAGGATGTTATAAATGTCAGTTAAAACAAGAGCACTGAGAAAGAGATAAAAGTCACTGAAAACATGTGAAAAGTCAAAAGTCATGAGCTGAAATTTATGATTGAGAGTATTGAGATCAACAATACAGGGAGGCAGGAAGATGTGAATGCAAATAATGATTAAAACATTAATATGAGGGAGAATGAGAAACTTCTTAATGTTGAAAAATAAGTGTCAGTTCATGTGATGAGTTAACTCATTAATTAATATAAACTCATAGAATGTATAAGAATATTAACTTTATCATGATTAAACATTTATCTTAAGAGTGCTGAAAAGATTGTGCTCATCTATTCTGTCACAACCCTCTCAAGGTGACTGACAATGACAAGATTAAAATCACTGAGTTGAAATCCCTCATGTACTCATACCAAGCATTTGAGGTATTCATCATGATGAAGATGAAATGTTGACAGGGGAGGTTGAAACACAGATGACATAAAACTCAGCAAGATTTACAACAATTCAGTACACACTGCATTCATGTCACTAACTAAATGATAAACTGTTGAGCAATTAACTTTGATCACATTAATGTGAATCCTGAAGATTACTCATCACAGTGTCAAGTCTGCCTGAAAGGAGAAATGAACTGATTTACACCTCACATGAGGCATGAAGGAGGTGTCACAATAACTTAAATTTATTTATTCATTTAAGAATGCTTACAGGATCAAATGCTCTTGCATGAAGATAAACTCAGTTAATCAAATGATTCTCATTAAAGGATTAAACTTCATTCTGATGCCTGCTGCCCTGATGCTGCAGTGAATGAATATGTGTGTGATACATTTAAACTTATAAGATTCTCATTTTGAGTGGCAGATCTGACACGCCTATGAGGATTTAAAACTCAACAAGATCACATCAACTTTTTCAGAGATAAATCATCTCCTGATTACACCTCAACTCCTTGATGCAACAAAACTGAAGGACTCAAAATGAATTGTTTTTAAATAATTAAAATTGATTTATGTCATCACCTCAGGGAGTTATCCTGAGCATGTCATGAAGAAACTTGAACATTGATTTACTCTCACAAGGTTAACACTCAGAAGCAAACAGTCTTCACAATGATGAGTAAAATGACAGCTATGCTGAGGCTGAGTCATCATTAATGAAGTGCATACTCAGTACTCAGTAAATTCATTTGCTGTAAAGCTCATCCTGACATTAAGATAAAGTCTCATCTCATGTAAGTGATTTTTGACAGAAACATCATTCAAGCAATTCTCTGCTCAGATGACACATTAAGCAGAAACATTACAGAATGAATCATGAATAATAAAAATTTTAATGTCTGTGTGAAAAGAAAAACAAGCTCACTGCATGAATCTTCACATGTATATGACTCAAGCACTTGTAGCGCTAGGAAAGAAGCATCAATGCATCATTAAAAGCAGTGATAAGAGAGGCTGACTCACTGCATTAAAATACATAATCAACATTTAAAAGATGATTTCAACCTTATGATTAAAGAGATCAGTGAAGATGTTTAAATTTTTCAATAACTCACTTACTGAACATATCTTAAACATGCATGTTGTTATCAGCTACAGCTTATCAGAGCAGTTTCATGAAATGATCAACAAATCAATGATAATGACTTTTTTAAAGATGATGAAAAAGCACTGAGTTGTGATGATGAAATGAGAGGTGACTCAAGGCTTCAAGAGGAACCCTCTGAAAATAAATGTGAAATAATGAATCAAATGAGTACAGAAGGTGAGAATTTTAAGTTTTTAACTCTTGTTGAAAATGCATCTCATCATGAAAGACTTGAATTGAACTGCTGAGGAGATTCAGGACAATGAGTGAGCAAAAACAGTATTAAATCAACTATATGAGCTGCAGAGTTCAGCAAGCTCTCCTTATGAAGTGCTGATGATGATAATTAAGAACAAGGAGAATTCCTTAAAGGCTGCAGCTGTACATCATCTCATCATAAAAGAATGAGATGCAGATGAAAAAGTGATATTCTGTTGCATGTCCCTCATCAGCACTTTAATTTTATACTGAGTAAGTTCATCTTTGTGAACTGACTAACTCTTCTCTGTTGATGAAACAGTGTTGATGATGAAGATCTTGATTATTGTGCTGACAACTGATCATGAAGCAGTTTCTTCACAATGTTATTAAAGAATGATCAGTATTGATGCATGAAAGCTTCTTCAAGATTAAGATAATGAAGATCATGAACCTCTTTCAGAAGAAACTTATGATGTTGACAGCTCATTTAAAAGAAAGACTGCTGACTTACATTATGTCAATGATGAAACTTATTGATGTAGATTATACACTGCACAAGGCTTAAATACAAGTTCAGTTTGAACTTGAATGAATAAAACATGATCAACAACAAGTGAAGAAACAGGTCAACTAAATTGAGCAGAAGCAGTCAACACTGATATATGTAATTTAATGTTAAGCATCAAATGTAGAGAGGGTCATATATGATCATCAGCATCATCAGATGTGATTAATGAACTTAACTCTTAACACAAAGATGATGACTGAAGATGTGTTTCAACAGGGCTTGCAGGATGATATTAATGATAAATTATAAATCATTACATCAGAAGATAAGTTATCAGAAGAGCTGAGATAAATGAATATTATATGAGAATGTTAAAGCATTATCTTGAGCAGTCAGATAACATATCATAATTCACAATGCAAGCATACACTTAAGATTAGGAATTGTTCCCTATAATTGTGTCATAAAGTATCAGCACTCAATAACAAAGTCAGTGATGTGCTCTTTTACATATGTGAAACATAGCATCAGGTATACAGACTGAGCCTTTTCTAAATTACTGTAATTTAAAAGCATTAGTTTTGAGACTCCTCACATATCATAACATGTCAACAAACAGGGGTGGTACCTGGTTCATTGAACATGAAATCACAGTTCAATGAACACAAAATGTGATTCAATGAACATAGAACTTCAATTGCATGAATGCATATGATTAAAGTACTTATCAGTAAAGCTTTATCTCACTTACTCACTGTCTGCTCACTCAATTAAATTAGTAGTCTCATCACATTTATTAATCATTTATCACAACTGCTTTACATACTACTACAGTCACACTTCCACCTTGATATTATCAGTGTGATTCAAAATGAGGTCAGTTGATGTGTGATATGAAGTCACTACTCAAGCAAGATTCAAAAACACAGAGATGATTGCAGTATTTGAGTTGAAGAAAGGATCTTAAACAAGAAAGAAAAATACAAAAGAAGAAACTGCATGATGATATAAATCATGTTTAAGCAGAGCAGGCAGTCATTATTGCAGATTTTAACAAGCTGAGTCACAATTTCTACATTGTCTGAGCTCAATTTCAAGAATTTATGATAAGACAAGAGTGAAGGCTGAATTACATGCAGTCAACTCACTTTAAATGAAATGAAACAGTTACCTTGAAGTCTTATAAGTTGAGATTCAAGTGTATGAAAGCCATGAGTGAAGATCACTTGTCATATTGTGAAGAGGCAGTTGCATGAGATCATCATGATTGAAATCAACAAATCATCACTGACATCATCAGTCTCACACTGAATATTACTACGCTGAAGGTATCCTTTCACAGATACAGTAGTCAAGAAATGATGTCATCATGTAATCAAGAAACAGCATCATCATGTTGCATTACTTAAACTTAATGTGAGGCTGACTTTAATACTTGCAAGCAGTCAGTCAACATTATTCAAGTTATGAATCAACAGAGTTTGAAGCGCTCATGATCAGCAACAGTAGAGTCACAAGTGCTGTTTGCACAGAAAGATATGAGATTCATGAACTTTAATGACCTTAATTATGAGGCTTCAACATCAAGGAAAAAGTGACACCTCTGTAGCAGCAGTTATGTGAATTCAATAAGCAGAAATGATGAGATGAATGATGTCATTCAAACTACTACTTCTCAAGAAACGGCGTCATCATGTAGTCAAGAAACAGCATCATCATGTTGCATTACTTAAACTTAATGTGAGGCTAACTTTAATACTTGCAAGCAGTCAGTCAACATTATTCAAGTTATGAATCAACAGAGTTTGAAGCGCTCATGATCAGCAACAGTAGAGTCACAAGTGCTGTTTGCACAGAAAGATATGAGATCTGTGAACCTTAATGATCTTGATTGTGAGGCTTCAACATCAAGGAAAAAGTGACGCCTCTGTAGCAGCAGCTATGTGAATTCAACAAGCAAGAATGATGAGATGAATGATGTCATTTAAACTACTACTTCAAGACTGAGGAAACAACATGACAAGCATTTATCATTATGACATCTGCTCAGGACTTCACTACAGTGAAGAAAACATATGCTTAAATAATTATAAACTTTACACTCATATCACACCTTCATCTTGCAGCAGCAAATGCTTCAAAGTTGATTAATCTTAAAAGCAGAACATGAAGGACCTCAGTTTTAAAAAATCAGTTAATAAGATTCTGAACACCTTGCCTGTTGCAAACATGAAGCTGAACTCAGAAGAGGCTGAGGATGTCATTGTGATGAGTTAACACTTGAGTGACAAAGATCATTATAAACAAATAATGATGTACACAGTCACTATGCCCTCAGCTGTTGAGCACATCATCAGAAAATATTTATGCAGGCCTGCTATCATTATTATAAGTAATGTGAGTGAGGCTGTGAGGATGATTGAACAGCACATTGAATTCATCAATAAAGAAGATAAGAGGAAGAAACAGCTTTTAAAGATATTATTTTTAAGAGAATTCACACCTTCAATCATCATCTTTGTTAATATCAAATGAAACTGTGATGCTGTTGCTAAAGACATAAAGCATATGAGCTTTTCATCAGTCACTCTTCATGATAATAAAACACAAAAGCAGAGAGAGGCTGTGCTGACATTTATATACAACAGCACTACTGATGTTCTGATTATTATGAATCTCATCAGTAGAGGTATTGATGTGCAAGACATTAATCTTGTGATTAACTTCAACATGACAATGAACATCAAGAGCTACATGCATTGAATTGATCATACAAGTCATGCTGACAAGAGCAGTGTTGTTATTATATTTCTTAATAATGAGGATGTTGATGTTATGTAAGATTTACTTATCAGTGACTGATGACTTTTGAGCATTTTACTGACTTGATCTTTAAGTATGATTTTAAGTAAATGTTGATGAAGTTATTGATCTCAAGGGTTCCTGAGGAGCTTCAGAAACATGAGACAGCACAACAAAAATCATAGAAAGACAGCAGGCAGAAGAAGATTAAGAATAACAGCAGCTTCACTGACAAAGAAAGCTGACAGTGATCATAAGCACATGTAGTATTATCATTTAGAACATGACCTTCAGGAGAGCCTCAAGCAAGATGATTAAAAATGATGCATTTATCAAGTTAAAAGAACTGATAAGATCATGACA